>CM065681.1:19368948-19408948 GCA_017654935.2 Phymorhynchus buccinoides | reverse complement strand
GAATACGTTTTCCTTAGAATAACACATTCTTTTCGAAAAAAACACCCACTGATTCTCAGCGCAGATTGGGTGTTTGTAAACCAAGAGTAGCTTTTTTGTGGTGGTGTGTGGCTTTGACTTTGACTTTGACTTTGAGTGTTGAGTTGAGTGTGTGTGTGCGTCATAAGTCATAAGTTTCTTTATTGCGTGTGTGTATGTGTGCGCGTGCGTGCGTGTTTGTGTGAATATTCTGACAAATATGTGTTCGCATAGGTAAGACTAGTGATGAGAGTACTGGTTAAACACCGGTTCGATAAAACCGGTTCGGAGAGGGGAAACCGGTTTAAAACCGGTTCGGAATTTTGAACCGTTTCTCAACTCTAGTTAGAAGTGTATACAATTGTGTCAGTTGCGTCTAGAATGGTGCACAGAACTAAGAAGTTGCCTTCAAAAAAGCCTGTTTGCTTTGAGACAGGTATTTTGGTGGACAATCTTGTTTCTTGGTTGTTTTTAGCCAGCCGCGTGAGAAACCTGGTTAATGTTTTCAGTGATTTTGTTTATTCCTGGTTATCTATCTATCTATCTGTTTATCTGTCTATATCTATCTATCTATTTATCTATATGTCTGTCTGTCTGTCTTTCTATATATCTATATCTATCTATCTATCTATCTATCTGTCTATCTTTCTGTCTTTCTGTCTGTCTGTCTTCAGTTGGATTACATTTTCCCCGACGTTTCGTCTGTTGACTTTTCCCAGGGGTCTCTTTATTCTCAACAAGTTGTGGCCAGTACAAATTACATTTTCTTTTTCCACACCTGAATAAAACTCACCAAAAATAAATACAGGTAAAAGCCGGGTAGTCACTGGCACGCTAAAAATCTAGGTTCCTCACGGATAACTGTAATCAAAATAAGATATATTGTAATGTGATAAAACCATCATACAACCACTGAAGGAAGAAGCAGGAAAAAGGGGAGGGAGAGAAAGAGTGGGTGATGGAAGCAGAGACAGACAGACAGACAGACAGACAGACACATAGGCAAGTAGGCAAATAGTCAATCAGTCGAACAGGGACGTAGGAGAAACACAGAGAGGAAATGAGAGAGAGAGAGAGGGGGGGGGGGGGGGCGATACAGGCAGAAAAACAGACAGAAGAATGGACATACTGACAGTAGAATAATCAGATTGAATGCAGGAAACGGACGCAGACAGAGACAGAAAGGGGGGGGGGGGGGTAAGAGAGAGAGGGAGGGGGGAGAGAGAGAGAGAGAGAGAGGTGGGGTGGGGGAAGAAGGGGGGGGGGAGACAGGCTTGTGTACAGGCTGACAGGCACATATGGAGATATTAAATAATAAACTGTTCACCACAAAAAAGATGATCTTGTTTTCGGCCTATGATATTGACCTGGGCCTGTATTCACGTTGAGATAGCATGAGACTTAGCACCATGCTAACTTAGAAGCTCTTCCAAAAGTCCTATTACATCCTATAGGACATTGGAAGAGCTTCTAAGTTAGCATCATGCTAAGTCTCATGCTATCTCAACGTGAATACAGGCCCTGGATGTCTAGCTCTACATCCCCTTCAACAGTTGTGTCATTTCTCTATTCTCTCACCTTGCAGTGTACGTGACTTATAACCAGTCAATGGGGGAAGAATGGGGGGAGGGGGAGACAGACAGACAGGCTTGTGTACAGGCTGACGGGCACATAATTTTTTTTTATGGAGATGAGCGCTTCTTTAGTATTCATGAGAACGGAGGGTTATCCTCTTTCAAGACCAATAATTAATGTCCCGATTGCAAAGATAAACTGTAATTTTGTGAAAGTGAACGATAAATGGCCAAGGAAGCTTGACAAACAAAGTTAATGCGATCGTAATGGATGAACATGTTATAAAAGCCGGAAAACGGGCACAAATAGTCATAAAATGGCGTCAAAACGCGGGACTGGCTTTGGCACTTACAAAAAAGGACTTGGCACTTCTAAATTTGAATACATCTTTGGTCTGTTACTTCTAATTCAGAAAATTAATACTTTTAGAAAATAGATGCAATAAAGAAAATAAGTCTCAGTTATCAAAGATTCGTGCTATCAACTGTCAAAAAATGCCTTATCTGCCTTGTACGCCGTGTAACTCTTTGATAACGGTTTCCAAAGCAAATCCCAGGCTTTGAAAGAAAACACTTTTGAAAAATTCAAACACAGAGAAATATTCCAAGTGAAATACTTCTGTTTTGGACAGATAGGAAACATTTTGGAATATTGTATTCCTAGCACAGGTCAATTTGAGTGACGGTATTTTCTGTGTTATTTTTTTATGAAAAAACTATCACAAATTGTAAGTCAATGATGCTCTGAACGTTTTGTTTGGGTCAATCAGAACCCGTTCATAACGTATTTTACAACATGACATAATTCAGAAAGCTGCAGGCAAATACATTGAAGAGGTACCCTACGAAAACAAGCTTGTGACGTGAGTGACGCTCGCCATGACGTCCTACGGAAGAGTAGTTCCGCGGCTCTTGGTTTCCTTCTGTTGTGTGTTTGAGCTATTAGCAACAGAATTCCAAGCTAGGCCTCATTTATGACTTCTCTCTCTCTCTCTCTCTCTCTCTCTCTCTCTCTCTCTCTCTCTCTCTCTCTCTCTCTCTCTCTCTCTCTCTCTCTCTCTCTCTCTCTCTCTCTCTCTCTCTCTCTCTCTCTCTCTCTCTCTCATCTGTCTATCTATCATCACATGAACATGCACACACATGAACATGTGCACATACACATAAACACACACAAACACACACACACGCACACAACATCTATTTTGCCCGCGCGCGCGCAGCGTGTGTGTGTGTGTGTGTGTGTGTGTGTGTGTGTGTGTGTGTGTGTGTGTGTGTGTGTGTGTTAGTGTGTTAGTGTGTGTGTGTGTGTGTGTGTGTGTGTGTGTGTGTGTTTATGTGTATGTGCACATGTTCATGTGTGTGCATGTTCATGTGATAAATAGATAGACAGATGAGAGAGAGAGAGAGAGAGAGAGAGAGAGAGAGAGAGAGAGAGAGAGAGAGAGAGAGAGAGAGAGAGAGAGAGAGAGAGAGAGAGAGAGAGAAGTCATAAATGAGACCTAGCTTGATCAATGTTTGAAATAATAGGAAAGTAGGACTCTAGGAGACAACAACCTGACTCCTCTTTATCATAACACCAAGAATACATCAGTAATGAAGAGAAGTTTTTTTGTTTACTTTATTGACTTCATTGTCTGTCTGTCTGCTGCGAAAAAATACGTAATCACAATAATAAAGCTAAAATCTGAAATTGAATTAATACAAAGTTTACAATGTAGCAATTCAGAGTAACAATGCTAGGCAACAAGAAACTATGTACTACAGTGGTGAAAATCCACAACACATACGAATTGTTTGTTTTAATTGAAGGTAGAAAGGGTAAGTATAGCTACAGGCCTATTAGCACGCAGTAGCCGGTTAGGACATACCAAAACAATAAAAAAAAATGAAAAGAAGAGAAAACATATACACTGTAATGGGAATATGACTTAATGATAATTAATTTTAGTATTTGTGTGCATTCCATGTGTATGAGAGAGAGAGAGAGAGAGAGAGAGAGAGAGAGAGAGAGAGAGAGAGAGAGAGAGAGAGAGAGAGAGAGAGAGAGAGAGAGAGAGAGAGAGAGAGAGAGAGAGAGAGAGAGAGAGAGAGAGAGAGAGAGAGAGAGAGAGAGAGAGAGAGAGAGAGAGAGAGAGAGAGAGAGGGGGCTACATATGTCATAAAGAGGCCTGATCAATGTTTCAAATGGTATAAAAAGTAGGACACAACAACAAAATATGTTGACACAACATTCCATAGCCTACAGGGGGCTGCTGCAGCTCAGTGTGTGTGTGTGCGTGTGCGTGCGTGTGCGTGTGCGTGCGTGCGCGCGTGCGTGCGCGTGTGCGTGTGTGTGTTTATGTGTATGTGCACATGTTCATGTGTGTGCATGTTCATGTGATAGATAGATAGACAGATGAGAGAGAGAGAGAGAGAGAGAGAGAGAGAGAGAGAGAGAGAGAGAGAGAGAGAGAGAGAGAGAGAGAGAGAGAGAGAGAGAGAGAGAGAGAGAGAGAGAGAGTCATAAATGAGGCCTAGCTTGATCAATGTTTGAAATAATAGGAAAGTAGGACTATAGGAGACAACAACAAAGTGTGTTGACACAACATTCCATAGGCAGGGCCAGACCAGGGGTGGGGGCATGCTTCCCCGGAAAAGTTTTAAATCCGAGAAGCAAAATAGTGCAATCTGGTGCAATCTGGGCATGAAATAAAGGACTAATGCCATTACTGTTCATACCCCTATTGAAACATGTTTTGAACCATTAAGTACACATCATGCTGCTTCCACACAGTCCTACAAAAGGGAACGACCATAACACATACAAATACACGTGGCAATGTCATCATATATTCCTCCTCAACTGACAAATCAAATATGTTGAACAAATTTTGAGGAAAAAAGGTGGGGGTGGGGGCTGCAGATCCCCCCCCCCCCCCCCCCCCCCCCCCCCCCCTAGGTCCGGCCCTGAATTAGCCTTCAGGGGGCTGCTGCAGCTGGGGGGGGGGGGGATTCACAGCTGTTCCGTTACACACAAAGTCAAGCTGTTTAGTTAAAAGATTGAATATAGAACTCTTACATAAACAATCCACCAAGCATATTCCTATAAAATACGTTGGCTGTATTTTCTACAAAATATTCTAAATATAATTATTTCTACCATCAGATTGATTGTAAAAGCTTTTCTGTTGAGCAGTATTATGAAAAAGAGTAGAAAATGTTCTTAAATAATTCACTTGGTATCGTAAACATAAATACAATTACCCGTGAGTGAAAGTATAGCAATTTCCACTGAATATAACCACAGACGATTTAGCTAGAAACTCTGATATAACTAATTTAGTCACATACTACAACGTATTTGTGACTTATATATGAAAAGTTACTTGTGGTAAACTAAAGTTGGCCTAACAAAAAACTTCTGAAAATATAGATGAACTTGTCTAAATATATAAAGTCCCAAAACAGCTGTGGTGTGCGTGCGTGCGTGTGTGCGTGTGTGCGTGCGTGCGTGCGTGCGTGCGTGCGTGTATGTATGTGTGTGCGCGCGCGCGCGCGCGCGCGCGTGTGTGTGTGTGTGTGTGTGTGTGTGTGTCAGTGAGTGAGTGTGTGTGTGTGTGTGTGTGTGTGTGTGTGTGTGTGTGTGTGTGTGTGTGTGTGTGTGTGTGTGTGTGTGAGTTTGTGTGTGTGCGCGCGCATGCATGAATATGTGAGTGTGTGTGTGTGTGTGTGTGTGTGTGTGTGTGTGTGTGTGTGTGTGTGTGTGTGTGTGTGTGTGTGTGCGTGCGTGCGTGCGTGCGTGCGTGTACGTGCGTGCGCGCGCGGCGTGTGCGTAATGCAAAATAATCGACCCTATGTAGATGTTTAGTGTCTACTACAGGTGGAGGCCAGGACACACTCAGGTTTCTTAACGACCTCCCCCCAGGACACATTTTTAATGACACCCCTCAGCCCTTCTCTCTCTCCCGTCTCTCTCTCTCTCTCTCTCTCTCTCTCTCTCTCTCTCTCTCTCTCTCTCTCTCTCTCTCTCTCTCTCTCTCTCTCTCTCTCTCTCTCTCTCTCAAACCGTTTGATAGGATATATTGACTACATTTCCATGATATTGTTTCTCTTCTTTTTATTTTCTGATATATTTCACGTCTTAATTGGCTACTGCATGCTCATATAACTATAGTTAGGGATGAGGGCAAAGCATGAGAAAGTTCCAAGCTTATCCCTTTAAACATTAATTTTTCAAAAATCATATTTGTATTTTACCCCCCCCCCCTGCCCCACCCCCCTGTTCCTACGCCACTGTTCTCTTCTTGACATTACTAGTGTATTCTTGGTGTTATATTAAAGAGGAGTTGGGTTGAAGATTAAAACAAGGACTGCCTAATTTGTAGACTAGGCACTCTGCCTAACCCACAGATTAGACTGCCTATTCTACTGATTAGGCTGCCTATTCTGTGCATTAGGCACGTCTGAAAAGCTAGTTTACAAGTTAGGCAGTGCTAGTGCCTGGTTCACAAACTAGGCATATTGGCTGCCTATTCTACAGACTAGGCAATTCTGTGAGTTAGGCACGACATATGCAAAGAGTATGGCGAAACAAAAATGTAACGTACGTGTGCGCGCACGCGCGTGTGCATATGTGCGTGCATGTGTGTGTACACGCGCGTGTATGCGCAAGAGTGAATGTGCGTGCATGGTGTGTGTGAGAGTGTCCGAGCAACAGAGAGAAAGAAAGAAAATAGAGAACGTCTGTGTGTGTATGCGCGTACCTATGCGTGGGCGTGAATGTGTGCATGAGTGTGCGTGTGTATGCGACTGTGTGTATTGGGGGGATGTGGGTGCGTGTGTGCGTTCTGTGTGTGTCAGAAAGACAAACAAGATGAAAATGCACTCTCTCATTTGGCCTACGAGAGGTTTAGGGCCATGCTTTTTTTTTAAACCCTTTCGCTGCTAAAATTGCATTTCTGCACCACACTGATTCACCACCCATATCACTAAAGGGCATGCCATTAGGATCCAATTACCTTATGTTGTAATTTGTTTAGGAGATTGTAAAATGCCTTATTCAATACAAGACAAAATGGAATTCCAGAAACCAACTTTTCTTGACCCAGGTAAGTTTCACACAAACTGGACTGAAAATTGGCTGTCGGGGAAAGGGTTAACGCTTTTGCTTCCTGCTCCGTGACTACTACTAGGGATGTGTGATGTCATTGATGATGTCATGGCTTTTGGTGTTATAGTCCTGGAATGCGACTTTTTCATTTAGACAAACCAATAAAGAAATGTCTCTTAGAAGCGATGTTTTGTAGGTGTTGACTGACCCAAGTACGCATCCTGACACCCCCCCCCCCCCCCCCCCCCCCCGTTCCAAAGTAGGGGGTGGGCGTTTACAATGTACATTACCCCTGTGCACAATTTTGCTCCAAAGTGGGAGGTGGTAATTTCTTCGGTAAGTACCCCTGTTGGGGGTGGGCGTTTAAACGAACATGGGCTTATACACGGTACTTTACAGTACTCAGTTATGTTGTCACATTGAATATAATGTCTTAGTTTATTTGAAACACTTCGCCCTATTTAATATGACATGTCAAAGTCAAGGTCAAGGTTACTAAAAGTCACCAGTACATCATCGCCGTACATACGTCATATTCATGATGTTATACCTAGGTCTACCATTATTTCCTGATGAACCAATCTGACAAGATTTGGATCCTTCACTACGACAATGTAAAAGATACGACTAAGATATGAACATGGAATTTCCAAGATCAAATTTCAAGGTCAAGGTTATTAAAATGTCGTCATTGATTGATTACAACATGTATCGTGTAAGCCAATAAACCAACTAGTCAATGTTTAAAAATGTGAATGTGAAGATGCGACAGGTATGACCAAGCAAGGAGTGAAACATTTCAAGGTCAAAGGTCAAGGTCACCTAGGTAAAAGTTATTCAAGGAGAAAAAGACAACTCCAGGTAATTTATCCCCGCTAGAGTTGTAAGTAATTCTGACAAGTGGATCAAAACTTTTCGAAAGAAACACATTGACATTAAAGGTCAAAGGTCAAGGTCAAAGTGACCTTGTTACTGGACAACATATAGCAGCATCCCATAATACTAATCTGGAAGCGACTATGTTCAATATTTCAAGTCATATTTCATAGAAAGACAAACAACTCAAAAACAGTTGAATTTTAACAATTTTAATAAAACTTAACCTTATAACACCTATTGTCCTCTTTCACCACGGTAGCGGGTTATTTTTTTTTGTGATGGTATGGTGAGTAATAAAGCGTAACAGATGACATAAAGATATGACATATGATATAAAGTGGGTTTGTCTGTGGCACTTGTATTTAGCATGGCAAGAAAACGTTTTGACAGGTATAAGTAATATTAAGACATCTAAATACTGTTTTCACATAATAACTTGTCATAAAACATTTTTTTTACAAAATTTAATCTCATGCGATTTGTGAGACCGACATTGCTCTATTTGTACCAAAAAGAGTTTTTATTCAATGTGTGATAACTTTTCTGCAAACGGGAAAAATGACGTCTTGGTGAGACGGGAGTAATTTCCCGCAAAAGTGCCGTTTAAAATTACGTCATACAACGGTTATTTATTTTCTAGCTTTGCAACTAGTGAAATCACGTTCAGAAAGAAAAGAAGTATCCCAACACTCATTTTCAGCTTTGTTATTGATGTTTCAATTTTTGAGTGTCAGTCCCTCTTTCTGTCACTAATAGCGTAGACATACTCAGATATTAAATGATGAACTGTTCACGACAAAAACGATTATCTTGTCTTAGGCCTATGATATTGACCTGGGCCTGTATTCACGTTGAGATAGCATGAGACTTAGCATGATGCTAACTTAGAAGCTCTTCCAATGTCCTATAGGATTTAATAGGACTTTTGGAAGAGCTTCTAAGTTAGCATGATGCTAAGTGTCATGCTATCTCATGCTGTCTGTCTGTCTGTCTGTCTGTCTATCTGACTGACTATGTGAACACGATAACGTTTGAACGGATGGACCTAAGAGGCTCACAGTTTGCATGCGGATAGGTATTTAGGATACCTAGGCCAAGTTCAAAAATGAAGGTAATTGGTCAAAGGTCAAATTCACTGGAACCGAAAATGCTGCAGCGCACCTGTTTTTCTCTAGCTGTCAATAGTGCGTGAGCTACAAGTTGAGATCCTTGCTGGCCCAGGGGTACTGTAAAGTGCAGGTGTAAAAAAAAGTACGTGATCTTGAGGAATAAATGCTAAACAGCACTATCATTCTTCTGGACTACATTCCAGAAGGTACAATCATGAAGGTATGAAGTAACAGATATTGTTTATGTTTCATGCAAAAAAAAAGCAACCACTTTTTTATAAAAGCCAGAAAATAGTATCACAATAGCCATAAAATAGGCTGATAGTACCTTTTGGCTTTTACTGATGAACATAGACCAGGGAGGGGGGGGGGGGGGAGGAAGTACACCTGGGAAGGGAACACAAGCAAGGGGTTGGTGAATTAATGACAATATGACCGTTCCGTCTGAACCCTATTCTTCAACACTCCTGTCACCATGAGGGCCAAACACCTACGTACTATCGCTGGATCCAAAGGTCATCATTTTTGACATTACAAGGGTCAGGCAGCGGACAAGTACGTCAGAGAGAGATAGAGAAAGAGCATCCTGATGTAGATTATGCAAGCAAGACATATGCACACACTTAGACGTGCGCGCGCGTGTGTGTGCGTGTGTGTGTGTGTGTGTGTGTGTGTGTGTGTGACTTTCGGTGGCTGTAGTTTTAAAAAAACATTGGCTGCACACCCCTATAAGTTATATAACCATACATATATTCGTGATCAGCATTACAAATGCAGTGGAAGACATTTGTGACCTAGCAACACGAAAGGGACATTAAGTCTCTAGGCTAGTTTCCCACAACAGGCTTGCAAAGTCAAAAATCTCATTTAAAAAAAATCAATTTTGAGTTCTACTCTAGGTTATACAGTACCACACACAATCTGAAGCGCTTCTGTCAAGTAACAATGTGGAACATATGGCTTGAAATCCAATTATAGACCCCTACCACTTTCAAGGCGTACCGATCTCCCGACCTTGACCTTGATCGGTATGCCATCATCAGAACGGCCTTAAGCCAAAGTACCTACATGCCAGATTTGAAGGCTCTAAAACCAACGGTGTGGAAGTTATGGCCCCTTAAAGATTTTCGGCTTTCAAGGTCATACGCCAAGGTCAAGGTCACAACGGCGATAATTTATGCGCGGATGCCTTCCTCTCATGGTGACACACCAACACACAAAATTTGAAGCGATTCGGTCAAGCTGTTCGGGAGATATCCTTGGGACAGAGAGAAGAGGAGAAAAAACACATGCACGAACGAATTTAGACTCCTTTGCGATCGTAGGTCCGCAAAGGAAAAAAATAATGAGCAATGACACTAGCATGATGATGGGCTAACTTAACCCAAAACAATATAATTATCTCATCAACGATAACAGTCGATTAATCTTTGGACTTCATGTTGTGGTCCCGCCAAACATATCATTATGAGATCAGCTCGGATTAGCCCTTAATTTTATAACGTTCTACTAAAGCTTTTAGTGGGAAACTAAACGTTGTTACTTTCTAAATTCAGTAGATCGGTTTACTTAATTTAGAAAGTAACAACGTTTTGTTTCCCACTTAAGCTTTAGTAGAACTTCATAAACTTAAGCACAGATCAGTTCAGCAGTGCTAAACCATTGACGGTAGGGCCCAAGCAAAGAAATACTGCGTGTTTTCCACAAAATTGCAAAATTTATAAAGCCCCAAACGATTTTAACCCCTTTCACCACCAGCCATATTTCAGCCCAAAATGTCTATTCCATTTACCTGGGTAGAGAACAAAATCCATCTGCAGTATTGGGGATTCTATTGTGACATATATAGAAGAAGGTCTATCCTTCCTCCCCAAAACTAAGACAACAGGGTCTTTGGATAATACACCCCAAATTGATGCCTTTTAGTGACATAGGTGTTAAATCACTGTGGTGCTAAAATGCGACTTAGGCGGTGAAAGGGTTAAAAAGGGGATGCTTCTTGGGGATCTTGTACTTTACATTTGTGCCCAATGTCATTATTTGTGAAATTCAGAAACAAACTCAGTTATCATTAACTTTATGAATTGTTCTGTGTTCTGAAAAGAAGAAAATATAGTGCTGATTTACTTTTTATCCCGATGGGAGAGAGGACAGTGCCCATACAGAGACAGCTGTTTCGACCTAGCGAAGGTCTCCTCAGTCTGCAGGATCGGACTGCAATTTGACTGTCCAGTGGATGTCAACTTGAGCAAGAAGACATTCTACAAGAAAATGGTGTCCTCTTTGCACCAAATTGAAAGGCCACAATAAAAGCAAATCAGCACTAAGTTAAACCAGAAATAGTTGTTGTTTTTAAATGTAAAATGGCGAAAATAAATATACAATTTCAGTATACATATCATGCGTTTATTTTGTTGTTGTGTTGTTTTATTGCCACACAAGAAAAAATCGTGAGGGCCATGAACTCAATTTAAATTGAAAACAACATCAACGACAGACACAAACAGATAGGAATGATTAGTGGCTTACTCAGTGGAAGTAAGATAACGGAATTAGACAATAGTCAGTTTATGAACAACATGCTGCAAATGTACTTTACAATTGATTACAAATCGAATGGCCTTGAGAATCTAAAGCACGTACCTAGGCCTGTGTGAAACTTAGATATCCCTACTAGGTTATCACCATCTTCGTAATCTGACTTGAAGGCCTGCTCCGCTAAGAGGCCTCTCAACCCGCTCTGGCGAGTAAATGAAAGAGAAAGATGCACTGTTAACACGAGTGTACACAATATTACTTTGTTAGGTTTGCATAACTGTTAAAGGTGCAAAGTACAGGGTTTGACAGGGTTTCATGAAATCAATGGAATGATTGAATCATAAAAAGCGGTACACTCGTCAGTCATACGACGTACTTTGCACCATTTAGTAATTTTCACCAATGTGATGTTAATGGTTCATGTGTGTCAGGCTGGAGAGATAGGAGAGAGAGAGAGAGAAAGAGAGAGAGAGAGAGAGAGAGAGAGAGAGAGAGAGAGAGAGTCAGACAGACAGACAGACAGACAATGAGACAGACAGACAGACACAGAGAGAGAACAATGAACAATGTTTTACTTGCTTTAGGCCATTAGCCCATAGAAACAGGGTCAAGTTACAAAAAGTCAAAATAACACTAGGAGAGAGAGAGAGAGAGAGAGAGAGAGAGAGAGAGAGAGAGAGAGAGAGAGAGAGAGAGAGAGAGAGAGAGAGAGAGAGAGAGAGAGAGAGAGAGAGAGAGAGACAGCCAGCCAGCCAAAGTATAGACACTTATTCCTATTAACACAAAAAACGCCCATTTTGTAGATTTCTAAGGTGTAATTAATCGTTTAGAGCATGTTTACAGGTAACAACAATAATAATATTACAGCAACATTTTGAAATATCAAAAAATCATCTCAGGTGTGGATGGTAGCCTAGAGTACATGAAGAAATCCTAACTGTCAGAATTTGTAATAATGATAAATCAAGAAAACAATATATATAAAATACACTGATTGTCGGTGGGCTAAAACTTATGACTGATTATTTTAATTGACGGTAATATATTATTTTAGCACACATTTTCGATTAAAATGTTAAAAATTGGCCCTCAAAGACAAAAAGACACCTTTTTATTTTACTTTTAGGGGAAGACGGGGTAAAAAGCGCATGGGCGGGTAAGACGCCCACCCCAATTATCTCATGAAATAAAGAAAATTTCAGTCAAATTTGCCCATGAGACGAATGCTAGACATTAACACTCGTCTCATGGGCAAAATGAGACTGAAATTTGCTTCATTTCATGAGATAATCGGGGTGGGCAAATTTGACTGAAATTTTCTTTATTTCATGAGATAATTGGGGTGGGCGTCTTACCCGCCCATGCGCTTTTTACCCCGTCTTCCCCTAAGTTGACTTTTTTTCAATAAGGGAGATTATAATACCTTGTTATGTACAACGTTGCATAACTTTCGCTCTACGTAAACATCTGCATTAGGGTACTAGCAATCTATTTACCAAGTTTCACGCAAATCAGTCACACAGTTAGTCTAAAATAATTGACTAATCACCCATACTCCCCAAACCAGCTGTTTTACTCTACTATGTAATTAACGGTCACAAAGGCACAATCAGCTGCTCGACCTATATGCACTGCTGTACGTGCCATTTAAAAAATCCGCATTAGAAATTGCCACTTGTTTGATACCATAGATTCCTTTAAACTATGGTCAATGACCATTAAAATAGGAAGATCTTACCGTTATCTGGCCGTTATCAACCGTCGCTTAAACCATTATTTTATTAGCTACGTTTATTCAATTTGACGGTGAATCCTATTTGGCATCTTTTGATGCAGACAAATGTAAAATTGGCCCAGTACATATTTTAGTGAATCAACAGTACCGACATTCCATCACATTGTATTTTGTGGTCGTTAAAAAACGTTATTTAAGCATGTATATTCTTTGCAAGTGGCGCCGCTATAACATTCAAAGAGGCTGAGATTCAGCTCAATATATTCATACAAACAGGTTACAAATCGATCATGTCGTTTCCGAGATATTACACTACAAACATTTTCCGTTTTTGACGATTAAATCCGTTATTGTTTAATTTCAAACAAAACGGCATAACCGACATAATCTGTGATGCGTAGGGAATGATTCTGCCATGAATGAATGAATGAAAAATGGTGTTTTACGTCCTCTCGGTCTGGAACAGACACATATTATGGGACATTTGTAGATACAAAGATGGTGGGAACAATACTGGAGGCAATACCCGGAGGCAGTGCAACTCCAGTAAAGTCCCGATTTTTTAAAACAATATAGATAGGTGTAGCGGTAACCACGCCTCGGTTAAACCTCATCGGCTATGGTACCGCCACAAGTATATTCGATAATGTCTAATTGGAAAAAGTTAGATGTGCAATTTATAGTCATCAGTCTAGGTGTAGGCTATAGCATAATGCATAGGGACGTCCAGAGTGCCAATGTCACATGATAATTATAAAATAAAATGAACAACGCAAAAGCGTCTGGTTAATCATCTCACTTAAGGACATCGTAAAGATTATTAAATTGTGGGTACATATTCAGCCGTTTGAATTCAAATTTGGCTGGTTCAGTGTAAACAACAACTATTGCTTTTATTTTTTGTGCTATTTTTGTTAGTCTCATTTTGAAAAGGGAGATAATTATTGCCTTGTAATACACAGTTATACACCTTTCTTTTTCGATCTGCATCTGCATAGGCCTACGTGTATTGGCAATCTGTATGCACAGTTTGAAGCATGTCGATCAGCTAGGTACATTAGAACAACTGATTTGTCCCATAAACTCGATTAGTTTACTGTTTTGCCCCACTATTTCAATAACGGTCAAAAACGCACAATATAAGCTACTCAACCCACTTTGCTGTCATGACTTTTTGAAATCTAGGGACATGTGCCATTTCAAAAATCCACATTATTAGAAATTGCCACTCGGTTGGTACCGACTCCGCCTCTGTTGGGCCAGTGGATCAATGAGTATCAGGATTAATATCGTTCATAGAGGCAACGCCTAATTGGACGCTAATCTCACCTTCATTCTATTTTCAAAACATGCACTCCACAGAAGCGTGTTAGGCCTAACCATGCAGTTGAACCAGATAAAGACGGGTCTTATAAATATCTGCATATCAGGGCATGTTTTTTTCCATACGTGTCTCTGACTGATTGGACGCTAATTTAACTTTCTAATGGCATGTCTATGAGAGGCTACGCCTAATTAGACGTTAAGCCAACCATTGAGAGAGACAGGACACCCCCTTCCTTTCCTAACACCATCTTCCTTTCCTTTCCCCTCCCTCCCACACTCCGTCTCTGGCACACATGTGTGTGTGTGCGTGTGCGTGTGCGCGCGTGCGTGCGCGTGTGCGCGTTGATAGCTAATTGATTCATAACGTCGGTTCCCCTCTCTCTCTCTCTCTCTCTCTCTCTCTCTCTCTCTCTCTCTCTCTCTCTCTCTCTCTCTCTCTCTCTCTCTCTCTCTCTCTCTCTCTCTCTCTCTCTCTCTCTCTCTCTCTCTCTCTCTCTCTCTCTCTCTCTCTCTCTCTCTCTCTTCCTCTCTTTGGAGCGATTTGAGTCTGATCACTTGCCATTGTTGTTGAGCATTGAAAATCGTAATGAATTAGTACATAACAAAGACAATGAAGGTATGTATGAGCAGGAATGTATATCAAAGCATAGATGGAGTCACGAATATGAACATAACTATGTTGTTTCTATGAACTCAATTAAGGTAAAAGAACAACTTGTTGCAGCACAAGATTTAATAAATGTTAATGCAAATGACGCACTTAACGGATTTAATGACATTTTTAAAGAACAAGCGCAATGTATGAAAAGAGAACATATGTTATATTGAACTATTGATCATCAAGATTGATATGATTATAAGTGCAGCGCATCAAAGTGCAAAGTACGTAGATCGTTTAGAACGTTTAAAATAACTTTAGATAAAAATGATAAACCACCGTTTTGTGCGTGTTGCAAGAAGGGAATACAAAACTTTGATCAAGATAAAAGAGAAAGAACATAATGACTTGTTACTTAATGACCTTTTGAACCTTTTAGTGAAGGCTACAGTTAATGATTTCTTAACAGGCTTGGGTTGTCTTCTGTTCTATGTTTGTAGGCTACAAGTAATTAATTCAATGCTTCGTGATTATGGTTATTTATGTATTTATATCAACATGCATTGTATTATGATTTGACACCCCTTCAGTGAGGGGCCTAGGTATTCGTATTCTCTCTCTCTCTCTCTCTCTCTCTCTCTCTCTCTCTCTCTCTCTCTCTCTCTCTCTCTCTCTCTCTCTCTCTCTCTCTGCGCGCGCGCGCGTATGTATATATATATTTTTTTTTTTTTATATTTTTTTTTTTAAAAATGAAACTGTGTGTTTTTGTGTCTTTTATAATTTTACTCATATATATATATATATATATATATATATATATATATATATATATATATATATATATATATATATATATATATATATATATATAGCATGAAAGAAAAATCTCAGTGAATAGCCAGCTCCGTACCCCTACTCTGAAGGACTGAAAAGTTAGTGCATTTGAAATGCAGAATAGTTTGCTTTGATAAAGCTTTTCTGTGTCCAATGTCTTTATTTGTGAACCTCAGAAACAAAACCAGTTAATGTTAACTTTGAGTAATGTTCGTGTTCAAAAAAAAAATTCAAAAAAAAATAATTAAAAATTAAAAAGTTATATAAATTGTGCTGATTTACTTTTTCTCCCAATGGGGGAGGGACAGTGCCTTATGCAAAGACAGCTGTTTCGATCTTGAGAAGATCTCATCAGTTTGCATGATTGGCCTGCAAATTGACTGTCCAGTGGATGGCCAACCTGAGCAAAAAAGACATTCTACAAGAGAACGGTGTCCTCTCTGCATCAAATCGAAAATCCACAATAAAAGCAAACCAGCACAAAGTTAAACCAGAAATAGTAAAAATCTTATGAAAATCTTATGTAAAATGAACAAAATAATAAAAAAAAAAAAAAAAAAAAATATATATATATATATATATATATGTGTGTGTGTGTGTGTGTGTGTGTGTGTGTGTGTGTGTGTGTGTGTGTGTGTGTGTGTATGTGTGTGTGTGTGTGTGTGTGTGTATGTGTGTGTGTGTATGTGTGTGTGTGTCAAGTCAACTCAAAATGATCTTTATTGAGGATAAAGGAGTAAGCTTGACAGCTTTTTTCCATCCTGTCCTCAGAATGAAAAGTAATAACAAGGATGTGTAGGATATATATACACATCCATGGTAATACGAAAGCAACTCCGAAAAATAACTCAACATGCAAAACAAAACATTCCAAAGTACTAAACATTAGCCTAATAATAGGCTATAACGCATTGAAATAACTAGAGAGAGAGAGAGAGAGAGAGAGAGAGAGAGAGAGAGAGAGAGAGAGAGAGAGAGAGAGAGAGAGAGAGAGAGAGAGAGAGAGAGAGAGAGAGAGAGAGAGAGAGAGAGAGAGAGAGAGAGAGAGAGAGAGAGAGAGAGAGAGAGAGAGAGAGAGAGAGAGAGAGAGAGAGAGAGAGAGAGAGAGAGAGAGTATGCCTATAAATGAAAGGGAGATTGAAGTGAAAATGGATTTAGTACAAATACAGGATAATATACTAAATAGATCCCATAACAATTGGGATCTTAAACTTGTTTTAACTTTTTAAAGCCATAAGTTATTATATTATAAACACTCATGACTAATATAAAAACCTAATTGAAACTGATAAAATTATGTACAAATGAACATAACCGCGATGTACATATTTTTGCACATACATATTTCTTAAAAGTTCTTTTAACCTAGGGCACTCCGTGATCAGTTGATCATGTAATGTTTAGAGTAACCCTATAGCAGTCTAGCGCTGCTCTGTATTAAGTTAAAGGTTTTTAATAATAAATTACTGTTTTTAAGCATTAGGTCCTGTGACCCTTTGGTTACTAAACTTGCATAGCGGACCTAAACCATTAACTTAAATGTAAATACTGTATATTATTTAATGAAGGTCTTTGCCTCCTTTTAAAATATTTTATAAATAAAGCTTTTTGAGCACAAAAGATAAATTTTAACTGTAGCCCTGGGGGGGGGTTTAATCATAGATTTCCTCTGCCTGCCAGACATGTAAAAGCAAACTGCTAAATATCTTTTAAATAAACATTTTTATCACATAATAAAGTTAGATTTCTTACAAAAACTCAACTTGTCCCTAAAATCTTTTTTCAAAATCTTTTTATAAAATTAAATTTTTCTACTTTAATTTTTTTATATAAAACCTTTACAATTAAAAACTATCTGTATTCTCATTCAAAATCTTCTTTTTCCAGGATCATAATTTCAAATGCCCCAAATGGCCCTTTGGCCCAGAAGGCGTCAAATCTCTATTTTTCTCTGTGAAAATGGTTGTCCCTTCCCCATTTCTTTTTCTCCCCCATCCGATTAACAAATGTCCCGGACACAATAGAACAAAGCAAAGAACAATCAAAGTACAAACATTGTAAAGTATCAATGAAAAGGACATGTTCCGACGGAATATGTGCTAAATTTCTAAAGTTGTATTATGTATTGTGTTCTTGGGTGGGGTGAGTGGTGGTGATGGTAATGGTGTGGGTGTGTGGGTGTGTGTGTGCGCGCGCGTGCGTGTGTGCGCGCGCGCGCGCGTGTGTGTATGTGTGCATACGTGCGTGCCTCTGTGTGTGTGTGTGTGTGTGTGTGTGTGTGTGTGTGTGTAGGCTTATGTGCATGCGTATTTGCATACGTGTGTGAGCGATTATTTGTTTTGTTTTTGTTGAATTTCTTGCTTTTAATGTTTGTTGTTGTTAAGCGCATAGAGCTCCACATTTGGTGGAGGAGTGCGCTATATAAATGATTCACTATTACAAGTATTAGGCCTAGTGTTGACTTCGCGTCACTTTGTGGCCTCATCTTTTAGCAACTAAGCGAAAACTGTAGCATGCTTATATTGTTATTTATATATGCTTAATAGGATTAAAAAAAAACACTATTAGAAACAGAACAAAAATTGATACACATATATAAAGTACAATCAGTAAAGGATAAAACTACAAACTTCTTAAAATGTTAAACTTTGGACACGAAAATATTTATCGAGACGTTTTGACTTATTACCACGAGGTCAATGTCAAGGATGCAGAAAACACGTTGCAGGATTCGATTTCGCTGTACCATGGACCCACGGACTTCTATGCATGGACCCTACGTAATGTAGATGTGGAGAAAGAGTATAAATATCCATGGCTGTACATAGTAGGCTTAAAACGTGGACAAAATCTACACGCCGCTAGGCCTAGTCTAGTTGTTTTGGGACGCGTTGGGTCTGCTTTACTGTGACAGAACAGTAACTGAGTAAGTATGAATGTTTGAACCTGTCTTAGTACTGATCATTCAGTGATCGTCACATTTAGATCTAGTGACTATCATAATATATGCGTCTATGCACAATGCCGAAAAAACAAACTAATGCTTATTTGATTTTATTCCTTTTTTCTCTCCCTCCCCCTCCATTTTATTTATTTATTTTATTGGGCCATTGACCTTTTGTTTCGCAGTATCCAGGCAAGGCCAATCCGGTTACTAGGCTAGTAGTAGCGGTCCCCGGCGCAAACCCCGGCCGGTGTCACGATAAATAAGTACCTGTCATGAAATATCTACCTCGGCATGAGAACTATAACCATCTAACCCTAACCCTAACCCTATCCCTAGCCACGGAAAGAACCAAGAAATAGAGCAGGAGGGTGTAAATCTACATATTTGCAGAGAAATCGATGTACAAAGCCATGCACTTAGTTTCGTAAAATTCACAGTGGACAAACAAACGATTCTGATTGGCTACGCGCCGGCTAGGACTACTAGGACTAAGGTAGCATATTCTCTTCACACCGGTGTGGCAGTGTATTTTTACCTCTATGAGATTTTTACCTCTAGCCGCGTAGCCAATCAGAATCGTTTGTTTGTCCGCCATTGTGAATCATTACGAAACTAAGTGCATGGCTTTGTACATCGATTTCTCTGCAAATATGTAGATTTACACTCTCCTGCTCTATTTCTTGGTTCTTTCCGTTGTTTCAACTTCGTTAGGGTTAGGGATAGGGTTAGGGTTAGTGGTAATCACGTGAGATAAGTAACTGTTCTAATGCGCATGCGCAGAGGTAAATATTTCATACAACTACTTATTTATCGTGACACCGGCACAGCTCCCGCCTTTCATTTACCACTACTTTGATCTAACCAACTGGTAACTCAGTTGTGTAGCTGTGCAGTTCTGGAAACACTTTCAGGACATGCTACTGTAGTGAATGTTGCGGGGGTGATTTCCCCTGGATTGTAGGTGCGTGCCGTGTGCAACCGGACGCACGGTAATTAGCAGAGCTCACTGCTTTTGCCGCCCATTTTAGAGATCAGAGCAGTGCGCATATCGATGAGAGCTGTCTCTGGAGACGGTCCGTTCCCTTACTAAAGTTACTTTCTTCTGTAATGGACTCACACCACTGACTGTGACAACTGGCCAGACAAGACTTGACAATAATGACTCTCTACGGACTGTGATTGCTGACAGACAAGTACGGGGACGCGCCTTGTAGCACAAGTTGCGGGCTACGGTACTGCACTTGGGGCAAGTCCGGTTACGACTGACTGTACTGACTATGACTGTACTGGGTAGGACTGATGCCGGACGAATCGTCCGGTGTCAGTCATCCTATTGTCAACAGGCCTGCGGCTAGGACAACCCCGAGGCCACCGCCGAATGTGACATCATCCTTCCATCAGCGAGACAGGGTTAGCCAAATGTCACAATGTGTATGAATGGCACTTGTGTGAGAGCAAACATAGGCAGTGTGGGTTAGGTTAGTTTGTCTTTCGGTATGTGTCTAAATTACTAGCTGTAAAGACCTGTTAGAGAGCCGGCTATCCTGACAATGTTGTAGTTGGCTGTTAGGTGTGTTTTGCAGCTAGGCAACAGTTTACCAAGTGATGGAGAATCGCTTCACTACGCAGAAATTCAAAATATAAAAAAAATGTGCTAAACACATTCCTTCTTCCGGTTGGGGATGTTTTTCCTGCCCCATGCCCAAAATCTTCTTTTACACTGCTATTGGCGCACAGGATGCTACTCGTACCGAATAATGGAATGGGCGCTCAAGATGGGTGCTAAGTCAGAATTTGTGGCAGTTGAGTCGGGTGTCCCCCAAGGTTCTGTCCTCGGTCCCACCTTATTCCTGCTATTCATCAACAGTCTCCCCCAAGGTCTCACAGCATCAACCCACCTCAGCGCCTGTTTGCCGACGATAATCTGTGACACAAGAACGTCTCCACCCCTCTGATCAACAGGTTCTCCAGCAGGACCTCAACAGACTGGGAGACAAAATGGCACATGGAATTCCATCCTGACAAGTGCCAATCCATCCAGTTCACAAGAAAATGCAACCCCACAGTGAACCAGTTCCACCTTCTTGGCCACACCCTCTCTAACACTGAGGAGATAAAGCACCTAGGAGTCACCATCTCCAACGATCTGCAATGGGACTCCACATCTCCAACATCGTCAATAGAGCCAACAAAACTCTGGGCTTTATTAGAAGAACTCTGAAGGTCTGGAGTATCCACATCAAAGAAAGGGCCTTCCTAGCTCTAGTACGACCAACACTAGAGTATGCAAGTAGTGTGTGGGACCCCTACACCAGCAAAAACATCAAGAAAATAGAAGTTGTGCAGCGGAGGGGAGCATGTTGATTTTGTTATTGGCAACTTGTATCTATCGTATTTGTGCCTGATGACACATAATTTGTTGGGTTACGGAAGCTTGGGTTGGACACAATGGGCCTTGAAACGTTTTGAGTTTTGATTTGGGTATCTAAATTCTTGTGTGCTATTTAGTGTGTAGTATCTTGCTAGTAGAAAGGCATAGCATCGCTGCATGTGCTGTAATGGCCCATAGTGTTGTTAACTTTCTTCAGTGAGCTTGTTATTATGTGGGCTACGGTAGAAACTAAATTGAATGAGAAAAATATATTCGTAGAAATTAGCGTCACTTCCCCCCAAAAAATTTATATAATTTTTGGAAGCGACGCGAAATAACTGGTATATGAGGCAATGTCTAAAGGTGCTTTCCAAGCAAGTGAAAAATAAAATATTATCAGCAATTCTTTTGACCTTTTATGTTTCTGTTCAACTCCAATAAAATGACTGTGTGAATTTATGGCTAAATGAGTTTAGATTATGATTTATCACAATTTTAAATTGGCTTCAGGAGGCATGTTACTTGCTAAATGAGTTTAGATTATGATTTATCACAATTTTAAATTGGCTTCAGGAGGCATGTTACTTGCTAAATGAGTTTAGATTATGATTTATCACAATTTTAAATTGGCTTCAGGAGGCATGTTACTTGTGACACATGACAACATAAAGTACTGTGCTGTGTGAAGAGTATAACAAAGGTCTTTATATTAAAAGGCAAGTGTCTGTGTGTCTGAAACACAAAACGGGCCTTATAACTCCGCCGTTTTTCGACCAAATTGCTTCAAATTTGCTGTCAGCCCTAACGGGGCGATGGCAACGGCAACCGAGGCGGCCATGTCATTTGCGCGGTTTGGCGAATGGGCGGATTGCCTTCGCATTTGGAAGGTAGGTGACCGGGGAGGGTGACTATCCGTGTGCCAAACCGGAAGCGAATCGATTCAGAAATGCGCGCGATATATGCCGCTTCACCTTTTCACAAGTAACTCCGCCGTTTCTTAGCCGAATTGTTTCACATTTGCTGTCAGGCTTGCTGTGGCCGGGGCAATGCCTGCCAGCAAATTTGAAGAGAATCAGGAGAGCGCGTCACTCTCAGAGCAGCGCCAACAGGAAACGGGGCCTTATAACTCCACCGTTTCTTAACCGAATCGCTTCAAATTTGCTGTACTCAGCGTTACCAGTACTTGGTGTTACCGTTACTAGGCGTTACCATTACTAGGGAGAGCGCATCACTCTCAGAGCAGTGCCAACGGGAAACGGGGTCTTATAACTCTGCATATTCTTAACCAAATCGCTGCAAATTTGCTGTACTCAGCGTTACCAGTACTTGGTGTTACCGTTACTAGGCGTTACCATTACTAGGGAGAGCGCATCACTCTCAGAGCAGTGCCAACGGGAAACGGGGCCTTATAACTCTGCATATTCTTAACCAAATCGCTGCAGATTTGCTGTACTCAGCGTTACCAGTACTTGGCGTTACTGTTACTAGGCGTTACCGTTACTAGGGAGAGAGCGTCACTCTCAGAGCAGCACCAACGGGAAATGGGGCCTTATAACTCCGCCGCTTCTTAACCGAATCGCTTCAAATTTGCTGTACTCAGCATTACCAGTACTTGGGGTGTTACCATTACTAGGCGTTACCGGTACTAGGCGTTACCGGTACTAGGCGTTACCGGTACTCGGCATTGCGCTAGTGTTCATAAAGCAGAAATAAATAAAGTCACATTGCTAGAATAATCTGGTATAATTGTTTTTGACACTTTAGTAATAACACATGTGTTATGCTTAATTTTGTATCATCACCTACACATACGTCGTCGCCTCACTCGCACACAATTGCCTACCATAAAAGAAAATCTCAGAAACAGCAAACAAATGTTTATTTCTTCAAAGAAACATTCCACAAGTCCATTAGCACTTCTTGAGAAACACACCACAAATTGGTGTGTGTATAGTGTTTTACTTCTGTTAAAAATTCTAAAAAAATCAGAATCTCTTTTCTTTGCAGTAAAACAGGTTCATTTCAAACATTTGACATCTTACTCTCATTTTGAATTAGATTGAAAACCATATGACCTTATAGTTATAGTTATGTATATATGTATCATATATATATATATGTATCATACAAACATGTTTGAAATAGGGCACGGTCCCCCTTCAAATACGTAGGTGTTTCCAGTATTGTAGAACTGCACAGCTATGTGTTTGAACCAGTTTGTAGCTCTCTGTACTGATTAATATGTGCCAGTAACATTGAGTTGCAATCTATAATTTTGTATTGTTAAGATTGAAATGTCCTGACAACGCCCATCTGATCAAATGATAGTCAATAGCATCAGGTACTGTACTGGGGTAGGCTTTTTAATTGGATCAGCATCTTAGACGTTACTCACTGTCAAATTCACAATTTTAATGGGTCAGCTTCTTTATTTTTGCACATCTGGCTAGGGACAACACTCGATTCAGCAATACGAGTGTTTTGTAGTTGAGATATCTAATACCACCATCTTTAGAAATTCCTTCTTTCCCTGGACAACAACTGAGTGGAACAGCTTGCCAGACGATATTGTCACCCTGTCGTTGGCCAGCCAGTTCAGGAGGGCTGTGTCTGATTCCACTTTCCAGGCACAGCCGAACAAACGCACTGAAGTCTACGTGGGGGCCCCAGTTACCACACTAGATGGTGCTGGGGGTCGGCTAGTCCAGCTGTTCTTCAGCTTAATGAAAAGTGAATGATGTAGCCTGCCGATCATCTCCCCCCTGAGTTTTTACTTTTGTTTTCTTGTTAGGTTAGGTTAGGTTATAATGCTCTCCCCAGTTTCCCCCCCGTTGGCATTTACATCCATAATTGGATCCTGCCAATGTATTCCATCAAGATCAAGATCTGCATCTGCATCTCATGATCTGCATCCGCTATGTTGGCAGAAAACCATGTTTATTTTTGCAGATCTTATATAAAAAAGAATGATGAAACTTTGAAAGAATAAAGCAGACAAACACACACACACACACACACACACACACACACACACACACACACACACACACACACACACACACACACACACAACACACACACATGCATGCATGCATGCACACACACACACACGCACATACAGAAGCAGACACACACACGCACACATGTACACACTCACACACGCACATACAGAAGCGCACACACACACTGTATGTAAACACACACACACAAATGCATGAATGAACTTCTGTGGTGGTTTTTTTGTTTCTTTCTTTTTTTAGCCACCTCTTCTCACATGATAATAATGGTCATGTGTAAAAATAATACTAAAATGAACACTGTTTCTGTTCTGTTTCAGGTAAGACATAATCTCAAACAGGAAAACTCAGCTATTGAAAGCACAAAGCAAAAGAGGTGAGAAAGAAGGAAAAATAATTGCCACAAACTTACCCTTGAAGCAGAATGGTGGAAGGCGGGGATGCCATGCCATGCCGAGAGCCAGACGGTGAGGCCTGCAATGGCGTGGGCCTGGATGGCAACGAGCAGCCACAACAGCCTGTGGAAGATGAGGAAAAGGAAGCGCTGCTCAACAAGCTGAACCTGCCCAGGCACCTTCCGTCCATCGTCGACATCAAGCGGGCCTTACCCAGCCATGTGTTTGACCCTCATGTGAGCACGTCCATGTATTATGTGGCTAAAGATGCCCTGCTGGTGGGGGTCACATTCTGGGTGGCGGAGTGGCTGTGGTCTTCCAGCGTTTTGCCCACCTGGTGTTATTTCTTCCTGCTGCCGGCGTATTGGCTGCTCCAGGGCACCTTCTTCACGGCCGTCTTTGTGGTGGGGCACGATGCTGACCACTCGTCTTTCTCGCACCACGACTGGCTGAACAATATTGTAGGCAACGTGTTCCACACCTTCCTGCTGTGCCCCTTCTACTGCTGGAAGCTGTCCCACCGCCACCACCACAAGAACACGGGCAACATGGACAAAGACGAAGTCTACTACCCTATGCGGAGGAAACAAGACATGGGCAGCTACACTATCCCGGGCTTCGGTCTGGGCATAGGGTGGTTTGTGTACTTGCTGGTGGGGTACGGCCCGCGACCCGTGAACCACTTCAACCCCTGGCACCCCATGCTGAGACGCCACGCCGTGCACTGTCTCCTGTCGGTAAGCCTGATTGTGGCTTGGGCGGCAGTGCTGTGCCACTATGCCATGCACACAGGATTCACCAAGCTGGTGGTGCTTTACGTCGTTCCGGAGATGGTGTTCGCCTCCTTCACGGTCATCATTACCTTCCTGCACCACACGGAGGAGGAAGTTCCGTGGTACAGCGACGACATGTGGGACAACGTGCGGGGCCAGCTCAGCTCCGTGGACCGGCACTACGGTTGGTGCCACGACATCATCCACAACATCGGCACCCACCAGATCCACCACCTCTTCTCCAAGGTGCCCCACTACCACCTGGAGGAGGCCACGCGGGTGTTCCGCGAGAAGTTCCCCCGGCTGGTGCGGGTGAGGGAGGACTCTGTGCTGCCTGCCTTCTGCCGCATGTTCGCCAAGTACATGGCGCAGTATGTGGTGGATGATGACGCCCGCGTGCATGTCTACCAGTAGTGCGCACCGTTATGCTGCCTCTGATCGCGCTAGGAACTTTGAAAACCGGTCCCATCAGCGACAATGCCCCGGTGCCAAAGCCAGTCGCATGGAAGCAAAAAACGGTCAAAAAGCACAATATCAAAGCCCCTGTTAATGTGTTATATTAAACATTTTATCAGTCCTAGTCAAAACTTATCAGTCCCTGGGACTAACTGGTCAAATGTTTTTAGCATTTTGGTTTTACAATCAGTATTTTACTGATATTTATCAGTAAGCACAATCACTGTGCCACTGTTCATCAGTTTGGAATATGTTTTGATTTATAATGAGAGCTATCTAGCTAGCTATTGTTAATAGCATCATGCCTGTTTCCATGGTTATCTCTTTGTTTATCTGTTTTGATGGTTAACTGTCTGTCTATTCCGATACAATTATGCCTTGGGGTTTTTCGCCCAAGACATCAGTGAACTCTACTACACTCCCACCAAACGCTAAGACATTCACTGCCAAGCACCTTGCCATGTGTTTGTTTTTTAGAGCTTTTGTCACTTTTCCTGCCGTTAAAGCAATGCATGCACGCCCAAAAAACTGTCCTTCCGTCTTGCAACGGACAACCAAGAACATACAAAAATATGCTAGAAGAGTTAAAGGCTTGGGGTGCAGGGATCATTCTTGCTACAGGACATCAGGTCATTTGTCCAGTTGTCAGAAAAAATAATGTCATTTTCCAAAAATAAGTCACAGATTTATCGGGGTACATACCATGTAAGTTGAGGTTAGCAAACAAATTACGCCTTTCATCATAGTTAATGCAAATTTTAATCAATTTCCTTTGTATTTCTCTTTCTCAGAGCTAGCAGTTAGCTAAGTTAGCAGACGACAGATTTCGTGAAGTTGTTGATATCTTCGACGTAAAATCAATCAGTCATATGACCTCTTGCCTGTTAAAACTATAGGTCAAAATCGTTTATGAGTCAATGACCGATGACCGACCCTAAGAATGATTGGGGGGGGGGGTCTTCTCCTTTTATTTTTGGGTGGTGTGTACATCATACTACATGTATAAATTTATCAATATTATGTCTAACTTTGCAATGATTCTGATTTTGTTTCTATATTTAGGCAACAATTTGTCTTTAAACTTAAAGATCTCAAGGAACATAACCAACAATTGTAAACATTACAGTTGAATGGTAAAATGTGATTATTTTTAATTTCATTATTTCTTATCTTACAAACAAACAACTACACGACAAGTGTAAAGTGACGTTATTTTATTCACAAGAGACAAAGCAAAACTACTGGATATTTCGGCGAATGCGCCTTTATCAACATAGACAAACAATTAAACAGCAAATACAGCAAAAGGAGCAAAAAGCAGGCAACAAAAGGAGCAAAAAACCAAGATCAAAATAAAAAACAATACATCCCCTCTACAGTCCAATGCGTACAATTTTGCTGTTTAATTGTTTGTTTGTGTTGATAAAGGCGCATTCGCCGAAATATCCAGTAGTTTTGTTTTGTCTCTTGTGAATAAAATAACGTCACTTTACACTTGTCGTGTAGTTTGTTGTATGCTTCCATACATCACATTCATTAAAATAGTCAATGTACCAAAAAGAGCTAACTTAGAGCTGACAAAGATTTCATGGATGAGAGGGTCTATGTATTATTAAAGGGGCTTCATACGCTCTATTTGGATGCAAAAACAACGCTAACGCCACAGCATGTATTTAGAATATTGATAAGCACAGACTGAACTCTATTGTTATTACCTACCTTTGTCAAACTCAAAGTTTGTGTCACATTTTTCAATTTAAATTGAGCACTCACACATTTATTTATTTCTCAAACACATCTACCATCACGGGGTTGTGAATTATGAATGGTTAAACGCTATGTACGCTATAGCGTACATTCGTGTTGAACGGTTGTAAAGGGAAGCAATCGGCCAGTGTTGAATGAGTTAAGCTTGATTTGAACTTGAGTTTGTTAGTTTCACTATGCAATTAGTTGGGTTTAAAAAAAAATTGATTTGCGGTGTTTGCCTTGAGAGATTCAAGAAATATCTTTGACCCCATTTGTTTGTTAATTCACTTTTACATTTTCTTTTAGTATGTTGGGCCAAAATCAAGATGTAGTTCTAAATCAAATATTTTTATTTGAAAATACAGTATGTATTTTTCATATACGGACCCATGATTCCATTCAAGTCACAAAACCCATCTTTTGTGACAAGTAGTTTCAAATGTGTTATGTAAATGTAGTTATGCTTTTATTTACAATATGGATCCACACAATAATACTTGAGATTTCTGTTAAATATATATATATGCATACAACCTATAAATGGTGTAGAGTGGCACAGAGGTAACGCGTTCACCTCATATACAATAAACCTGAGTTCGAACCTGGGTAAAAGGGATTTTTCCTCTCACTCTGCACTAGGACTTATGGTCTGAACGTGGAGTCTTTCGGATGAGACGATAAACCGAGGTCCCGTGTGCCCATGCACTTAGCACACTTAAACCCAGTGGCAATGAAAAAGTTGTCATTTGGTCAAAATTTACCCCCCACCCCACCCCCTTTCTATCCTCACCAGTCGCACAAAAATTGCATGCAAAAAAAAATGGGCAACAACGCCTCTGGCTGCGATGCGCTCCAGGTGGGAGCGACCCGAATTTCAAACAGATGCCTCTGTGATTATAAAGTACCAAATACCAAATAATACCAAATGACAATCATTTCACCAAATGGTTTATTTATGGAGGTCGTAAAAGAAATGACATAGTAAATAACCATGACTTATTTTTGGACTCACATTTGCATGGATGCAATCCTGCCTTGGATACAAGGCAGCACCTAGTTTTCAAAATTTGAAAACCAGGCGGCGCCTAATTTTCAAAATTTTGACCACCCAAAAAAAAAGGCGTTCAAGGGGAAAAAAGTGTTGAATTCTCACTTTACAAATGTGGAATAAGCTTCAAATTGAGTATGATTTTGCTTTTTCTTCAGACCCCTCAACAGGGGTCTGGGTGGCCCCTGGACCCCTGCCTTGCCTGTTTTTGGATTTTCTCCAGTTGCATCCATGTATTTGATGTTTACACAGAACTTGTCAGTGTTTATACACTCTTTGTATGTAATATAACCAATCCTTACTGGACTTTTTTTTTTAAAGACATTTTATCATTGTTGAAAAGAGGTTGAAAGAGGAGAATTGTTAAAACAGCTAGAACCTCACCTTTTAAAATGAAAAACCAGTGAAGTGTTGAATTCATCATCCAAATAGCTGATCTACACAGTCCCAGGTAGTTTTTAATTTTGTCCTGGACAGTGTTTATCCTTGTCTCATTACATGATCATGATATTTCTTTCTCCATGTTTGTGTTCCCATCCAAACAGATTACTACAAAGTGATCTCAACTTTGAAAATATTTATTTGAACTGAAAAAGTGCCATATCTTTATAATTGAATGAGAAAACAGCTTTAAGATGTACATTTTTTAACATTGTAACTTTTTTTTTCTTCTTTTTTTTAGCATTGTAGTATTTTATTACCTGAACACCTGGTGATTACTGTATATTACGAACTATCAAGCGATACTATTTTCCCAGACTGAGACCCCTGCGCCTTATGATATGATGAACAGAATAGTAAGAAAGTGTAATAACAGTCTGAATTTTGCCCACGTCATACTAATTATTGTGGCAGTACCATAGCCGATGAGGTTTAACCGAGGTGTGGTTACTGCTACACCTATCTGTATTGTTAAAAAATCGGGACTTTCCTGGTGTTGCACTGCCTCCGGGCATTGCCTCCAGTATTGTTCCCACCATCTTTGTATCTACAAATGTCCCACGTGTCTGTTCCAGACCGAGAGGACGTAAAACACCATTTTTCATTAATTCATACAGAGTCAGAATTTTGTGTAAAATTTGAGAGGGGGTTGCCTTATAGTCAGAAAAATATGGTAGATTGTTGTTGATACTCAAACGCTGAAGTGATGGAATGCCTTATTTTGTTCCTATAAATACATATTATTTTGTTGTACCCATACACTTTTTGTGAATTGAAGTGCCAAATGTTGTGTGTTAATCCTTGCTTTACAGTACAGTATTTGTGGATGCAGCAAAAGATACATGGATATAAAAACAGGATAAGGTTTTGATATTCCTTATTCTGGTTCCAATTTTGCTTCTTGACATAGAAGTGTTTTTGGATTAGTCAGCAGTACTAGATTTGTTTATCCTTTGTGGATTGTATAAACTGTAAGGCCAGGATTTCTTAACCGGAAATATGTTTTTGTAGACATATGTTATGTTAACATTTGTCCTCTCCATGTTAGTTGATAATTGTAAGAAGAAGATACAAAAGCATAACACACGTGCATGTAGACACATGTTGTCACACACAGACCACACACGCGCACGCAAGCATACACAAACACACACACACACATCCACACACGCGCGCGCGCGCGCACGCACACACACGCACACACTTACGTCCCTACATCAGCTATCTCGTCACTTATAGTACTTCTAGTCTCCCTTGTAGTTTTTCTTTTTTTCCCACTATAAGGGTTGACACCGGGGGGATCCTCTGATTGAGGAGATTGTGGATTCGTATAGGATTCTTTCTTTTTTCCTTGTTGTTGTTATGAGTGGGTTTTTTCCCCATTGTTTGTTTTATTTCTTTCTCTACTTGGACTTGTCCATGCAATTTTCGATTTTCGGGACAAGGGGGGGGGGGGGGGGGGGGGGGGGGGAAGAAAAATGGAAGGATGAGCAGCATTTATTTAAAGTATACAATTTTTTGGTCTTTGTCGGTACATATTGTCATACTTACTCGGAACACGTCGACACACGCACTCACATTCATAAACAGCACACCAAACGGAATGAATGAGTCAATACACCACACACTAGGTCAGACAGAAACCCTGACATTTTTGTATAAAAAATGACACTAAACGTTCGCCACAAAATAATGTCCATTGTAATAGTTCACACACATAAAAATGTGAGAGAGAGAGAGAGAGAGGGGGGGGGGGGGGGGGACACAGAGAGAGAATATGTTGAAGAAAAAAAAGAAAAATAAATAAATAAAAAAAAAAAACAAAAAAAAACAAAAAAAACAACAAAAAACTGTAAGGCCAGGTTCACATTAGATGCGTAAGCTCCATAGGGAAAACCCTTAATAAGTGGAAGAAAGAAGGATAAAAGTTTACGTATATAGGGGAAATTGGGACACGTGCACAAATCTTTGTCCTTCTTTGTTTCACTTATTTATGGGTTTCCGCATGGAATATATACATTTATGTGTGTGCACGGCCTATTGGGAGATACTGATTGTATAAATTGTAATTGGAAATACCGATTGTATAAATTGTTAAGGAAGGCAAAGATGTGATGTATTGTTACTGAACTGTCTTTCCGTTTATTCTCTCTTACTTTCCCTCGTCTCTTGTCATCTCTGTTACTAGTTTTTCTTCCTGTCCATAATGGTTTATCTGCTTCCAGCTGCTGCCTTGATGCTCATTAACTCATTTTAAGCTTTAAAAGTACCCCAAATTAGTGACTACTGTCAGTTGCTACTTTTCCCTCACTCAGGAAGGTGTATCAAGGGAAATAATCAGAGTTTGAAGTTGGGTTTTAGTTCAACCCCCCTCTGGATAATGTTCCTTTCAAAAAGGTATGTGTCAGCATGTTTGGTTTTCACTCTGACACAATTAAATGTTTTTGTGTTCTTGAAACGACTGATGCATATATCTATTTTTTTTCATCATGATAATATATAATGTATGCCTGTCTGTCGTTTCCGACTATGACTGCCAGATAACAGAGAGAGCAGCTGCTATTCCGGGCCCACTCTCTCAGCCAAAGATAGAACTGAACAGAAATATTGCACTGCAGATTTTCAACGTTCCAAGACAGGTTTCAGGGCACTTCATATTCACTTATTCAAATTTGCTAAATGAGATTTTTTTGTGCCTTGTTATTATTGTTGGCCATGGCCGGATTTTATTTTTATTTTTCTTTGTGTGGGGATTGCTGTTGTTGCTGGTTAGTTAAGCTAAGGCTTGATACGTTGGATTACGATGTTCGTTTTGATTTACGCCCGAACTGGCGATACCATATCAGCTTTTGGTTTCTGTTTGCCTCGAATGATGTTTGTGGATTGTTGGATAATTGTCATGGTATGATGGTGCTTGTTTGATTGATCCGCAACAGATCATGGTTTTCCAACTGATAATAAACAGGATTTGTTTGGAATCAAATTACTAGGAATTCTGTTATGAGACTTATGTGTCTGTGTGTAATTAGCACTGAGTGTGTGTGTGTGTGTGTGTGTATGACATATATATGTGTGTGCACATGAGCATGTATGTTTGTGCGCACTCATTCACCTGTTACACTATCATGTCGTGTTTCCCTATTGCTACTGTTTATTGTTTTCATCAGTCCAATAGCTCTCTCTCTCTCTCTCTCTCTCTCTCTCTCTCTCTCTCTCTCTCTCTCTCTCTCTCTCTCTCTCTCTCTCTCTCTCTCTCTCTCTCTCTCTCCCTGTCTCTCTCTTTCTTTCTTTCTTTCTCTCTCCCTCTCCAACCCCCTTATCTCCTTTCTGTGTGTGTGTGTGTGTCTCTATGTGTGTGTGTGTGTGTGTGTGTGTGTAAGGAAGTAAGAGAACGTTGCAAGCATCGTGCTTATTTTACTTTCTAATGATTAATTCTTTGTTTGCCTTTAATGTTCTTGTTATCAATGTAAAGCGCACTGAGCTCATGTGAGAAAGAGCGCTATATAAATTCCCATTATTATTATTATTATTACTCTCCTGCACGGATTTAAGAATCGTGCAATTTGAATCAAATGACACACTGACACCATTGTTAAGGGCCCATAGACGAGCTCTCAAAGCAGTACTACACAAATCATCTTCGCTAAATCCTCAAGACTACATAAAACTAGACGTTTTACCATTGACGTATAAACTTGAATATAACAAAGCAGTAATGTAAATGATGTTTAAAATTATGAATCACTCACAGCAAATTTTCCCCTTAACAAATCAAGATATACAAATAATATACTTGTTAGAAAACTTAGAATCAACCTCTTCAAAACCAGCATGATCTACTCTGGTGGAACTCTGTGGAATTCTATTCCACTACATATTAGACTCAAGAACAGCCTTCATTCGTTTAAAACAGCATACAAAAATCTCTCTCTCTCTCTCTCTCTCTCTCTCTCTCTCTCTCTCTCTCTCTCTCTCTCTCTCTCTCTCTCTCTCTCTCTCTCTTTCTCCCTGTCTCTCTGTCTCTCTTTCTTTCTTTCTTTCTCTCTCCCTCTCCAACCCCATTATCTCCTTGTACTCTCCTGCACGGATTTAAGGATCGCGCAATATGAATCAAATCAAATCAAAATCACTTTATTATCTCCCAAGGAGAAATTTCATTCAGGTGCCAGAATAACAGAAACATCAACATTCAGCATGCTTGAATATAAGCACATTTTGACTTAAGCAAAGTAACATGAGTATAAAAAAAAAGCATAAAATGTATACGGACGTAGACATTTAGCATGCGTGAGCATTTAATGTACATATTTAAAGGGTACACGTAATACACGCTTAAAAATACACATTACATGTGGATACATACAAGTCTAAGGATAAGCATGCACAGTTTCTTTTAACACGATGAACACACATTTAAGCCTAAAAAGATCATTAGTTTAGGAGGTGGATGGATCTGGGGATGAAGGATGTCTGTTAATTTATGTCTGTCCGTCCACTGTCAGTCAACCTTAGGGGCCTATAAATAATTCGTTTTGTATGTAGGTATTTTAAATGTGAGTTGTGGGAGTGCGATAAAGTGAATGTTTTTTTTTACGTCCAAATAATTTTAAGTACATGTATTTTGAATATATTATTATAGTTTGTAAAAAAAACTAACCTGTCTCATGTATTGCATGCTCTTAGAACATTGTTGTTACAGAGATGTCTGTCAATAGGGCATTTGCCACGTGAGGGCGACCTTGAATTTCACCGAGTTGAATTAGAAAGGTCAGTGTAGCTCGGGCAGAACGAGTGCGGGCAAAAAAGGCCACTGCAGCAACCATGTTTTGGTGAATGAGTGAATGCCTTTGGTAGCTGCTTGAGTAGGGGAAGACGGGGTAAAACGCGCATGGGTGGGTAAGAAGCCCACCCCAATTATCTCATGAAATAAAGAAAATTTCAGTCAAATTTGCCCATGAGACGAATGCTAGACATTAACGCTCGTCTCATGGGCAAAATGAGACTGAAATTTGCTTAATTCCATGAGATAATTGGGGTGGGCTTCTTACCCGCCCATGCGCTTTTTACCCCGTCTTCCCCTACTGACCAAACAAGTGAATAACTCTCGCCAATAACCCTATTTGAGACCACTAATGGCTGCCTTTCGCAAGAGTGAATGGCCTTTTAGTACTGACCAACAAGGGATTCACTCTCACTGTCAAGGGCGTTAATAACCCTAGATGCAGATAACGAACACTCGTGGCAAATGCCCTATTGATCTGCATCTGCTCAATATCACGTTTTATGGTTCAAGAAAAAGCACATCTGGTCTTGCTGATGGGCAATATTTGGCAGTAGAGACTGATAAGGCAGAAGAGATGGGTATTATGATCCTTCTTGAATTTTGTTATTTTATGATAGGGGAAGACGGGGTAAAAAGCGCATGGGCGGGTAAGAAGCCCACCCCAATTATCTCATGAAATGAAGCAAATTTCAGTCTCATTTTGCCCATGAGACGAGCCTTAATGTCTAGCATTCGTCTCATGGGCAAATTTGACTGAAATTTTCTTTATTTCATGAGATCAGTAATTGGGGTGGGCTTCTTACCCGCCCATGCGCTTTTTACCCCGTCTTCCCCTACAATTGAACAGATGGCCTCGACACTGCTTGACATTGATTTTACCTCTGCCCGAAAGGTTATGATTTTTGCCCTTATTGCTTGGTCTATCTGTGTGTGTTTGCCTGTCTGTCTGTCCGTCTGTCTTCTTCTTCTTCCAGTTAAGTACCCACAATCAACAGTTTGGTTTTTATGGTACTATTTCAGTCGAGTTACGAAATCGAAGAAGGAGAAAAAACCCATTGAGAAAAAAACCCATTGTATCTAGGTCACATAGCCTATAAGGCGCTTACAGCGGATAAGGCAGAAATTGGGTACAGATGAACACACGCGCACACACACACACAACACACCACACACACAACACAACACAACGCAACGCAACGCAACGCAACGCAACGCAGCGCAACGCAGCACAGCACAACACAGCACAGCACAGCACAACACAACACAACACACACACACACGCACGCGCGCGCGCGCGCGCACGCACGCACGCACACACACGCACACACACGCACGCACACGCACGCACACACACACACACACACACACACACACACACACACACACACACACACACCCTTCGATTTCTCGGTTCTTTCCGTTTGTTCAGTCTCACCTTTCTTACTGCAGATTGAGCAATTCAACTTCTATCGTTTGCTATATTTAACGTTAATTTCCATCCATTTACATGTACTTAAAAATATTCAATAATAGCAGAAGATAAAGGCAAAACGGAAAGAACGCTATGAACCAAGGCTCACGAACTCTCCGCGGCTGTTGTGTGTATTGCGCTACATAGGGGGGGGGGGGGGCCTATTCTTCTTCTTCTGTGTTCCCGGGCCATAAGGCCACAATGGGTACGCATGTGTCCGTTTTCCAGTTTTCACTGGTGTCCTCGCTGCATTCAGCCGACACATTCCGATTTCGGGGTAGCTCAAAGGAGAAAACTATAAGGAAGATTTTTTTTTTGGGGGGGAAAGGCAGGAGAATGGGCCAAAAAGTCAGAAAGATAGTAGATGACACAAAGCAAGGAAAAAGGCAGAGTCAAAGAGAGAGACAGATTAGAGGAAGTTACAAGCACAGAACTTCCAGAAGGGGGGAACTATTTGTACAGAAGCCCCCCTCCCCCCCCCCCCCCCAGTATCCCCACGGGGAGGGAGGGGGGGGGGGCTATTAAATAATGGCCTTTATTATGAATGCGATGAATTATTCAACAAAGATAATTTGCTCAAAAAGTTGATAAAATGCAGCTAAATAATTGTTAAGAAAGGCAAATCTAAAAATGGCGGGAGAGCCGAAAAATCGAAGGGGGGGGGGGGGGGGGGGGGGGTATCTTCACCTTTAGACCTACCCACAAATTGTCCCATATATAGGCCCTGTTTCAGGCAAAGAGGGGGTGCAACACTTCATTTCGTCATAAGGCGCTGTGTCATTACCATCAAGGCAGCAATTTTAACTCTTTTTGTGTCATTACCATAAAGAGCAAGTTTAGCTCTCAGTGCACTCTCCTATTCCGTTGCGTATAGCCTAATAGCCTTCATAGGCTCCTTCAACGTATCGATGGCTTGGAGTCAAAACGGACTATCTTTAGATAGTCCATTGACGTATTATTGAACATATTGCGAAAACTAATAACTTGCTTTAAAAAAAAGACTGCAGAAATATAAAAAGCATAATCCCCATTTTACATTACTTGCAGTCTTTTTTTAATACAAGTTCTCAGTTTTTTTGCGATAACATCAATAATAAGTCAATGGACTATCTAAACATAGTCCGTTTTGACTCTAAGCCATCGGTATACGATCCAGATCCAGATCCAGAAATAGAGGAAAACAGGCAACAATTTGATTGCAATACTAGTGTAGCAATGGGTATGACCAGCTCAGTGAAGATGATTAAAAAACAAACTTTAGAATTAAGAATAACAAAGCAATTGAAAAAAAAAAGTATGTTTAATTATCTTCTTCAGTAGCAATTGGTGACACTTTTTTTTTTATTGGACCTTTGTGCTTAAAATCCGGAGAAATGGCACCTCTGTAATAATGTGAGCTAGTTCGGCCTATTTATATTATGTGTTTGGTTTTTCATATGTTTTTATTTTTATTTTGGGTATAGATAAGGCGCTATCAGCAGATACGGCGCAGGGATCAAAGGCCGAAAATTATGGCTACTCAAAACATTATCTACACATTTTGATTTTTCACAGTATTACACACATTCTAGCTTCGTCCAAAATTATTTGAGTAGGCCTACAGCTTCTCATAAACACACAAAACAAAACAGCAACAACAAACCTTTCGAAGGAAATAGCAAATGAACTAGAAATCACTCCAATAGCGCAAACGTCTGGCAAAGAAAATCCGTTTCACAACTTTGAAGTACAGATTTTACTCGCAAACCATATAGCCGTCTGTGGCGACTGTAATGTGCTATGTGAATTGTTTTTGTTTGTTTGTTGTCGTTTGTTTTCTTTTTGTCCTAAATTGCATTCGTCTTTCCAATACGAAGAGGATTTGAATGAAAATCTGTTTAACCCTTTCACCGGCAAAGTCGCATTTTAGCACCACAGTGATGTTACACCTATGTCACTAAAAGGCATCAAATTGGGGTCTATTATCCAAAGACCCTATTGTCTTAGTTTTGGGAAGTAAGGATATACCTTGTTTGATATATGTCACTGAAGAATCCCCAATACTGCAGATGGATTTTGTTCTCTACCCAGGTCAATTTAATGGAAATGTTTGGCTGAAATATGGCTGGCGGTGAAAGGGTTAACGTCATCCGTTCTGGAACAGACGCATTTTGGGACCTTAGTAGATATAAAGATGGTGGGAACAATCCTGGAGGCAATGCCCGGAGACAGTGCAACACCAGTAAAGTCTCGAATTTTGAACAATACAGATATGTATGATAAGGAGTATGCGAAGAGGATATGGGCATCGACCTGATCATAAAACGTTTCTTTAGGTGGCATCCAAGACAAAACATTTGTTGTTGCTGCCCTTAATTTGATACCCCCACCTCCCTGGCATTTTCCCCTGTTACATTTTGTGCTGTTGTTTTGTATGCCTCTCAATTAATGTCTCGATATATTTGTGAGACAGCCAGAGAAAGGTTTGCGCAAGCTTTGATAAGCCCGACATCAACTGTCCAAGCCAGAATAAAACGACATGTATGCTGATCGCTTCATATATAAGAAAATAAAAACTGGATATCATGGTTGCACGTTAATGTCACAGGAAGAGGACAATCCAACCTATAGGCCTCATGAACAACTATAACAATAGAAATGAATAATTTGCTATTCAGTATAATTATGCACAAAAATATGTGGTTCATTTAAAAAAATGACTTAACAATTAACTTTCAAAATCATAAACATTGCAATAACAACTGATTAATAGATTCTTTTAATCCCTGTGTTAAGATGCCTTAACCCACATAACTTTAAAAAACTTATAGGCCCCTATCCATATTTCTAGTACACCCTTTTTAAAGTCAAGGTATCTATACCTATGATAATAAAATTCATTTGGCGTCTGTCTGTGTGTGTCTGTTTGCCCTGTAACCCATGAACCAGTGCATATAATCGCTTCAAATTTTGTGTTGTGGTGTAAGGAATACAAATGGAAACATTTAGAAGCCACTTCACTTTGACCTTTATATTTGATCTTGAAGACATTATAATTATGAAAACAGACTGTAACCCCAAACCAAATAGCCATAGCTTGAAGACATTTGGCTGTAGTCCACTTTAAACCATATAATATATATATATATATTAATGATCAGCATCACTGGACACATACAGTGGGATACATTCTGAAGTGCTATTCTGGTGACTGCTATTATAAAGACCTGGGCCATTTGCATAAAACAAATACTTGTAGTATGAAAACTATTGGTTGTAAACCGCATTATCCATATCAGCATCACTGGAGGAATGCAGTGGGAGACATTTTGAAGTGCTGTGCTGGTGACTGCTATTCTGAAGACCCGGGCCGATTGCATAAAACAAACAATTGTAGTTTGAAAACCATTGGCTAGAGATCCCTATAACCATGTAGGAGAGACTTATTGATATTGTACCTGTCATGCAATTCATATTACCTGGTTTCCCAGCAAACGGTATAAGATTGAGGCTTAATAATTGTGTGTGAAGTTTGGACGATGAATGGGAAATATTTTATCACAACCAAAATGCAACAAAGCGGAAAACCGTTTGTAAGGCAAAAGGAAATTCATTTTGGCAGCATCTGACGTTTTCTTGGGTAATGCTTTTTTATTTGTTATTCAATGCACCAATACAAACATTAAAACTCTAAATGCCACTCATCAAATCTTTAAAGTGTTAGGCTCCATGTTCTCCATTTTATAAATTAAAATATTCAAAGCTATGCAATTCGTACTTCTGTCATGTCATTCGTATCTCCTATGTCTTTTCAATGGCACAGCGTCAAAATGCATTTTTTTAAAAGCCTGTTTTAAGTGACTTAAACTTTCAATGAGAAAATGACATAAGATTTCTTTTAACGTCACAAAGACTAACTGGAACATTTAGAAGAAAGAATGGCCTATACATAAAGCCAAGTCACGAGCATCCTACAGTTGAATTAGTGCCATAAACCCATGGTACGCTATCAGTAAATTGGTGGTACGAATTCCATAACAGGTCTTGAAATTTGTACCTTTTGAAAAAAAAGTATTCTTAATGTTAAGCCAAAAGTATAAACCTTATCTTATAGTATTATAGTATACAGTTATAACCGTCTTCCAGCAGTATTCATTTTGAAAGTTTTATAGCTTTCAGATTATCTGCCCTTGAGATAGAGATCTTTATCCTTAACAGGTAGGGGAAGACGGGGTAAAAAGCGCATGGGCGGGTAAGAAGCCCACCCCAATTATCTCATGAAATGAAGCAAATTTCAGTCTCATTTTGCCCATGAGACGAGCGTTAATGTCTAGCATTCGTCTCATGGGCAAATTTGACTGAAATTTTCTTTATTTCATGAGATAATTGGGGTGGGCTTCTTACCCGCCCATGCGCTTTTTACCCCGTCTTCCCCTACTGTATTAATAAGTGTCCCCTGCATTCGTGATCAACATCACCGGGGAACAGTGCAGTGGGAGACATTTTGAAGTGCTATTCTGGTAACTGCTATTCTAAAGACCTGTGCCGGGGGAAAGAGCTGCCGCGAAGCGTAGCGAGCGCGGGGCGTAGCTGCTAGTACGGTAGTTGTCAAAAAGCGCGAATAGGTCAATTTGCGGTACTTTTCCTCTATGCAATTTGCGCGAACATGAAGCATAGGGGAAGACGGGGTAAAAAGCCCATGGGCAAGCGTTCGTCTCATGGACAAAATATGACTGAATTTGCTTCATTTCATGAGATAATTGGCATGGGCTTCTTACCCGCCCATGGGCTTTTTACCCCGTCTTCCCCTACAATTTGCGCGACTATCCCGCATAAACCGAAAGAGACAGAGACAGAACACACACACACG
>CM065681.1:19353948-19361448 GCA_017654935.2 Phymorhynchus buccinoides | reverse complement strand
GGTGCGCGTGCGTGCGTGCGTGTGTGTGTGTGCGTGCGTGTGTGTGTGTGTGTGTGTGTATGTGTGTGTGTGTGTGTGTGTGTGTGTGTGTGTGTTAGAGAGAGAGAGTTGCTTTGTATATGCGCTGTTGCTGGTTGATGTCACTCTTGAATGCTGTTTTTGTTGTCTGTTGATGAATAATTGATTGTAAAGCGCTTTGGGCTCATCTGAGGTAAAGCGCTATATAAATGTACTACTACTATTATTATTATTATTATCATAAAGGAACAGGGGGAATGGACGGGGGTGGTTTATTATTTTTGCTTATTTTTAAATGTGCTCTTGAAAGTAGGCCTAAGCTTTTGAAATTGAACTTTAAATGTGAGTTGGCTCTCTCCAAACCTGTAAGCTTCGATGTTCAGACAACTGATCGCTTCTCAGCCTTTTGGCTAAGACAGTGATTCAGGAACATCAATTTTTGTTTATACCTGGTTGGTTTGTTCAGCCCGTCGTACATGGCGAAAGCCGATACACGACGTTAAACTGAACTTCCATCCAAACCTGTCTTAGCTTTTCTTAGAAAGCACCCACACAAAAATAGTTGTTATGCCATCTATTTTAATAATTTGTTTTTTATTCTCTTCTCTTCTCCCAACTTCTCTCTCTGTGCCTGTCTTGTCTGTCTGTCCATCTGTCTCTGTCTGTTTGTCTGTCTCTCTCTGTATTGTGGCCCATGGCCACATTTCAGTGTTCTGAGTGTTCAGTGTTTTCTCTCTCTCTCTCTCTCTCTCTCTCTCTCTCTCTCTCTCTCTCTCTCTCTCTCTCTCTATCTCTCCCCCCTCTCTCACTCTCTCTCCTTTCACCCACTCTGCACCCATCCACCTACCCACCACCCTCTCACTATCTCACCCACCCACCCACCCCCCCCCCCACCCACCCCCCCCCCCCCCACCCACCCCCCCCACCCCCCACACCCCACCCCCACCCCCCACACTCCTCGTAATCATCAAACTATCGCTCTTCGGCAGTTTCGTCGATAATATATAAGAGCTGACCCACAGTGTGGCGTTCAAATATGCATCGTTCGCTTGTTCATCATTAACCCACTAACCATGTTTAACATTAAAGGGGCACCCTGACGGATGAGTTTTTTGTAAGAAACACGTCGAAATCACCATGAAAACACCCTTTATTCTACTTAGATTGCAACATTCACTTTGCTCTGGTTTCCTAGAAATCAAACCGTCAAATTGGTGATTCCTCCTTGGCGGAGGTGCTGGAAGTCAAATTCTTTCACCCAAAGAGAAGGCGTGTTTGTCTCTTTTATAATGGCCGCCTGCGTTTAGACCAAATCGTTGGAACGATATTTTCGTAATACAAGCCTTTTTTCCCTTTTTTAATTGTTTTTATACAGATTATCTAAAGGAGTTTCGCTCACAACAAAGGAAACAGATAAAAAATTTTACTGCACTACACAAAAAGAAAACGCTTCAACCACCTTCACCCACCCCATCCAAAATGGCTACTCTCTCCGGCATCTCCGCCAAGGAGGAATCGCCGTTTTGACGGTTTGATTTCTAGTAAACCAGAGCAAAGTGAGTGTTCCGATCCTTGAAAAGGCTGTCTTTCTGGTGATCTCGACGTGTTTCTTGCAAAAACTCATCCGTCAGGGTCCACCTTTAACATTAACCCATCTGAGGTTGTCAAACAAACCGAGTTATCTCTTCTTGTTTTTTTTCAAATAGCAAGGACAGTAATTTGCTTCTGTTATGTTCAACGATCGTGATATTTTAGGTTTACTATAAAATACCACAGAAATCAAAAACATTTATTTTCTATGTTATTAATTTTTTCTGGACATTGGAAGAGCTTCTAAGTTAGCATCATGCTAAGTCTCATGCTATCTCAACGTGAATACAGGCCGTGAGCTGTAACCAATTATGTTGTCTGTATTGTTTTAAAGAAATTCGGGTCTTTACTGGTGTTGCGCTGCCTCCGGGCATTGCCTCCAGTATCGTTCCCACCATCTTTATATCTACTAATGTCCCATATGTGTCTGTCAGTTCCAGACCGGAGGACGTTAAACAGATTTACTACTATATATGTATCTTCCTGTTTGGTTGATTGAATTTTTGTCAATGGAATATTTAGTTTAAAAAACAGTTAACCAAGATGGGTTAATGCAATAAGAGAAAGGGGGAGAGAGACAGAGGGGGGGAGGGAGGGAGCGAATGTGTGTGTGTGTGTGTGTGTGTGTGTGTGAGAGAGAGAGAGAGAGAGAGAGTGAGAGAGAGAGAGAGAGAGAGAGAGAAGAGAGAGAGAGAGAGAGAGAGAGAGAGAGAGAGAGAGAGAGAGAGAGAGAGAGAGAGAGAGAGAGAGAGAGAGAGAGAGAGAGAGAGTAATCATCCTATGATATGCATCCTTTTTTTTTAACAGGCAGAGACAAACATTGACGCAGTCACACACAATTAATGGACAGAAATAAAAATAATAAAAATAAAAACGAGATAGAAACAGACGACGAGACACACAAATGCTCTTAACGAAAGAGATCTGTTTCAGATAAATTGAAATGCATCGCTTGAAATGATTACAGGAACCCCAAAGAGACTAGGAGATAGAGGGAAAGGCACGGTTTAACATATATAAAATAAGGTCTATCCTTACTTCCCAAAAACTAAGACAATAGGGTTTTGGGATAATAGACCCCAATTTAAATCATTGTGGTGTTATAATGCGACTTTGGCGGTGAAAGGGTTAATCGCTTTCAGAACTACATGCAGAAAACACAGTGCGCGAGAGAAAGAGAGACAGACAGACAGACAGACAGACAGACAGACAAACTCACCAGACCATAACTGAAAGGAGTGGGTTGGTGACTGGCGAGGATACAATAGCAATGCTGTTGCACAATTTGAATTAATAATGCTGTAAGCAATATGTAAACTTAAACGTAATGCCTACCCGTGCCACAGTACTACTCACTGTCCCATTTGATGACATTTAATTGCGGTTCAGATCAGTTCTCTACATAATCCCCCATCATCACTACCTTACAACGTTACCCTCGCCCACGCACCCCCCACCCCCCCCCCCCCCCAAACACACACACACACTTTGCGCGTGCTCTCTCTCTCTCTCTCTCTCTCTCTCTCTCTCTCTCTCTCTCTCTCTCTCTCTCTCTCTCTCTCTTCTCTCTCTCTCTCTCTCTCTCTCTCTCTCTCTCTCTCTCTCGCTCTCTCTCTCAACAGTATCGCTCTCTCTCTCTCTCTCTCTCTCCCACGCCCCTCTCTCTCCATTCTCTCTCTCCCTCTCTCTCTCTCTCTCTCTCTCTCTCTCTCTCTCTCTCTCTCTCTCTCTCTCTCTCTTACTCTCTCTCTCTCTCTCTCTCTCTCTCCTCTCTCTCTCTCTCTCTCTGTGAGGGCTTCTGTTGCTTTGACATGCTGCACTGCGGGGGTGGGGGGGGGTGGGTGAGAGAGAGAGAGAGACGAGAGAGAGAGAGAGAGAGAGGAGAGAGAGAGAGAGTATGTTTGCAAATGTTTTTTGTTTCTTAAATTTGTTTTTCTTTTATCCAAGGACAGATTGTAAGAATAGGAATCGCCTAAAATCTTCATCCTTGTCAAATAAAGTTTTCCAGTGTCCAGTGTCTGTCAGTGTCTCTCTGACACACACACACACACACACACACACACACACACACACACCACACACACACACACACACACACACACACACACACACACACATGTATATATATATATATATATACACACGCAAGCACGCACGCTCGCACGAACGCATACACATACAAACATACATAAACACATGCATCCACACTCACAACACACACACACACTACACAAACACACACACACCACACACACACACACACACACACACACACACACACACACACACACACACACACACACACACACACACACACACACACACACACACACACACACACACACACACACACACACACACACACACACACACACACACACACACAGGATGAAAAAAAGCAGAATGAAAAAAAGCTTTGTTAGCTTATTCTTTAACCCTCAATAAAGATGATTTTGACTTGACTTGACTTGACACACACACACACACACTACACACACACACACACACACACACACACACACACACACACACACACACACACACACACACACACACACACACACACACACACATACATACACACACTACACACACGTGCGTGCGCGCGGCTGTTATCTCCTCCCCTTCCCTCCCCATCCCTCTCTTCGTTCCTGCCCGAGGCTGGGTGCAGCTGCAGAGCTGCTGCCGCACGTTGCTGGATCTGGCACCTGCAGCAGTAGGACACGCTTCACTCGCTTCACTTCTCGCCAACATGACGTGATAGACATTTGTAGAACAAAAAATATAACTTCATCGAAAGCAAACAAAAGAGCTCTCTCGTTTTCTGATTGTGGGTGACTAACTTGTAAAATCCGAACTTATCATTGACACTTAACTCCTTGACTGTCACGTGATGTATTTAATGCATGCTTGATGAAGTAACTGATGACGTCAACAGATGAAGATGTGTTTTTCTGTGGTGCAGGTTGTTTAAAAAACATTTTAAACAGTCAAGAGGCTCGTAGCTCTAGATCATTTTTGGCAGACTCAGACACTCCTGTTTTTATTCTGATGTTTGTTTTATCTTATTTCCTAACATTGTCTCCAGCAGTCAAAGGATGGACGACTAGTTATTTTCGTACATGAACGTTCTGCATCGTGGTGTGCTGTGTATGCTTTGCAAGAAAGGCGATTTACTTCAAAGGCCAAACATTTTATCAGCCTTTGAATATTCTCTCCCAGAGAAATTTGCTTTGAATCATTCATTCACCGAGTTTAAACTGTAAAACACAAAGAGAACAATTAAAAGAGGACTGATTTAACACGCATCAGTTGTAATCACCGAGCCTATAGACTTCGGGGCTTTCGCATTCTCGCAGTTACAAAAACATAATAAACCGAGGCATTATCTGGATCTTGAAAATAGCTTTCGTCGAACACTTTTACGATTTATTTCTTCACAATGTATTATGATTCCGTGTCGCTTTTAAACCACCGGCACCGTGGATGAGAACGGCAATAGTGGCTGCTCGCGATTTGAATACTCAAAGACCTGATACTGCATCAAAAATAGGATTATTTTTGTGCGTCGAGACTTTTCTTAAAAGATGGGAAAGAAATCAATGGCAGAGACAATTTCCGCTATGAAAAGAAGGCAAGCAAAACACAAAAACATGAAGCATCATGACAATGACCCAGCCAAGTTTATGTCTCTGTTCATGCAGCCATTGCTGAACATGCTGTGGCTTGTTGGCTTTCCTGTGCCCGTCATGTGCACCCATGCACAATCATTGAAACAAAACAACAAAAAGGCTAGCTGTTTCCCAAAGCGTATGAAAACAAGCAGAGAAGAGAGCGGTGTTAAAGAGTGCACACAGAGAAGGTCTGAAGTAAAGAAGGTACAAAATGCACAAGAAACATCTGCCAACCCTGTTGACCCAGGAGAGAGACAAGAAAGCACGGGAAATAGTAAAGAGGATACCATGCATGGCAAAGTTTCTCTTTGGAACAGAAGCAAGAGGCATTTATTGAAAAGCAATACAAAGATTTATATTCATAACCAGGGACAGGAAATGATAGACACAAACACTTGTGATGCTTTAAACTCATTGCCTTGTGGGGATGACGAGAAGAATTCCACAGAGCATGAGCACTCCGCAGTGCAGCATGTCAAAGCAACAGAAGCCCTCAGAAACCCGAATAAAGATGCAGCCGAAAATAAGACGCCCGAAGCTGAAAAACCAGTGTGCAAAAAGTGTCGAGCAAAGCAGATGGTTGGGAAACTGGTTTTCGGGTTCCACGCCGTTCTTTTTGTGCTGAACATTGGTCGCTATGTGGGCATATTCTTTGATGAAACACTTCAAGGTGGAAGCGCAGTTGCTTCCATTGTGTATGCATACTTTTATCTGACGTCCTTGTACGTGTACTTTGCTTCATTCTTCTCTATACACAAGCATATGGGTCAACTGGTCTGCCTGTTGCAAGCGTATGTTACACAGTATTCTATCAGCATCAACTGCAAACGATTCTACAGAAAATATGTGCGCTCGATGAGGCTTAACATTATTGTTGCAGTTTGTGCCGGCGTAACTCTTGTGAGTGGCTATTTCACCTTCTTTAAGTCCTCCAAGGAACACTTATATCCTTTCGACCATTACACTGGAACTGTTCTTTTCTTTGTGACCTTAGCTTTTGGCTGGATCATCATTTTCATCCTGAAGGTTTTCAGTTTTTTGTATATCTTTCTGAGCCATATGTCGCGTTTCCTTAAACAAGAATTTTGTACAGTCAGCCAAAACTTCAAGTCTATTATTGGGTCACAGGAAGATCTGACTTTAAGCATTTCAAAACAAACAAATTATAATCTCATCAAAACAGTTAGACCTAGAATCAGAAAATCATGTAGCACGCCACAAGTCAGCCTTTCCTTTCTTCAAAAATCTACCTTGAATAATCAAGTTTCAGAGAAACAGGAGCTTGATAGTCATAACCCTACAAGAGTTGATTTCCAGGATTACATGGAAGAAAGCTCAGAGCACGGCAATATGAGAAAACAACCACACGTAGGCCTTCAGTGCAAAAGTAATCCCTTCAATATCCTTGACCATTCATCAGGAACTCTTTGCGGTAATAAACAAGAAAACAGCAATGAAAGCCAAGAAAACGCTTCAAGCCTAAAACCTCATGCGAGTGGTGAAGCTGTTTCTCAAGACGTATCTTCAAACATTGACTCACATGAATTATCTGCCATAGTTGAGGATCGGTCTTCTGGCAGTGAAGACAGCTGTGGATATCAACCCCAGCCAACACCGTCAGCATCAAATGAAGACAACGTTGAAGACGTATTTGATCGACTTCACTCGCAGCATCAGGTTCTGAGTGCCATCACCCAGCATGTGCAAGGATGCCTGGCTCATCTCCTGGCCATTGCGTTCATAAGGTATGAAAGGTTTGTTGCTAAAACAAAAAATACCGGCACATTTCAGAACATTTTAAGTTTTGAAGTAATAGCATTGGGTGCTTACATTTTCAGAATAATTGTGTCTTTTGTGTGATAAAATTATTGATAAACTTAAATTGTGTCGCAATAGAAAAGTGTGTTGTAAAGGATTGAAATGCTACATTTATCATGTATCCAAATCAACTGGGATAGATGGTGTTCGTCCGTCCCGCAGGATGATTACCATCGGTTCAACAGTTCAGTTCATCAAAGAGGGTCAGGATGTTGGATGAGTTCTGAGGTGACTTGTGAGCCCTATGCGGGCCTGGAAAGTTCTCTGGCAGCGAGGACAGGAGAGAGAGTTGAGGGGGGTTGCTGAGGTTGAGATGCTGTTCTTGCGGGTCTGTTTTGCTCACCTCCCGCCATGCCTGGGCTGTTTATGTCGGGCCTCGAAGTTGTTGGCTCCCTTGTTT
>CM065681.1:19346448-19348948 GCA_017654935.2 Phymorhynchus buccinoides | reverse complement strand
GCTAAACTGGTTACGTTTATCTTATGATGTACTTTGTATTCAGTGGTTATTGTTTATTATGTGTAAAATGCTAGTGTCCTTTGTTCATATGGGGCTTTGGCCTTTTTGTGAATAAAAAATTCAATTCAATTCAATTCTCTCTCTCTCTCTCTCTCTCTCTCTCTCTCTCTCTCTCTCTCTCTCTCTCTCTCTCTCTCTCTCTCTCTCTCTCTCTCTCTCTGAATTTGTGTTCTTTTCCTCTGTGTGTGTGTAGGGGAAGACGGGGTAAAAAGCGCATGGGCGGGTAAGAAGCCCACCCCAATTATCTCATGAAATAAAGAAAATTTCAGTCAAATTTGCCCATGAGACGAATGCTAGACATTGACGCTCGTCTCATGGGCAAAATGAGACTGAAATTTGCTTCATTTCATGAGATACTTGGGGTGGGCTTCTTACCCGCCCATGCGCTTTTTACCCCGTCTTCCCCTATGTGTGCTTACTTCTTAATTTTTGCATGTTACAAATGAGTGTAATTAATAACATTAGGTTTGATTTTGATAAAACGAATTTTAAAACAGTTTCACTCAGCTAAAGTTTAGGCTCACCTCGGAGCTTTCGGGGGCGTGACGCTCCCTTCGTCAGCGTCGTCTGCTGAGAGGCCACTGGCGGTTCAGTGCACACGATCGTGAGTACAACTCAAGGCTGCACCCACGGCGCATGACTAAACCAGGGAAGAATAAGCCGCGGGCAAGGCGTGTCTCCCACGGTCCCGGTTGAGTGTGGGCTAGGCGGCCGCGATGTAGATGGCCTCTTTCACCCCTCTCTGGAACCATCTGCTGTCTCGGTCCAGTACAGAGATGTTGTCGGGTGAGAATCGGTGATTGTAGTTGGCCATGTGGGACGCAACCGGTGACGAATCCCGTCTGTGCTCCGTGACTCTCTTCCTGAGGCTCCTTTCTGTCTCCCCAATGTAGACCCCCTTGTCACAGTCTCCGCAATTAATGCGGTAGACGACTCCCGACTGGTCGAGCTTGTCGGTCTTGTCTTTGGGGGCAACAAGCTTGCTGCGGATGGAGTTGCAGGGCTTGCTGTGGACTTGCAGTCTTTCTGATCTTGCGGCTGAGAGCCTCTATGATGCCAGGGACATAAGGGATGGCAACATGCCCGCGACGAGGGGTCTGGCGCTGGTTAGACGGGTGGGGAGTGATCGTTTTGCTCCCAGGTTGATTCCATGTCCACTTGGGGTACCCTGAGATGGAGAGCACTTCTTTCATGTGTTGTTGTTCCTGGTTCAGGGCTTCTGGTGTGGAGCAGATGGTCTTTGCTCGGTGGCTTAAGGTTCGGATAAGCCGCAATTTGTGTTCCAATGGTTGGGTGGCTATCGAACTGGAGGTATTGGTCAGTATGGGTGGCTTTCCTGTACCCGCTGAAGACTAGGGCATCAAGGTTTGATTTTGTTATTGTAGTGTTACTATATATAGGGTTGTATTTTGCATGCTTTATACATAGCTTAGTTTGTCTGTACTCATTTTCCTTTTTCATTTCTACTTTTTTTTAGAGGGCTGGATGTACAAAAGCATGCCATTGCGTATTGTATTACCCTCTATGCATAAACCTCCTTCATTCATTCACTCTCTCTCTCTCTCTCTCTCTCTCTCTCTCTCTCTCTCTCTCTCTCTCTCTCTCTCTCTCTCTCTCTCTCTCTCTCTCTCTCTCTCTCTAAATTCTGCTGTCAGGTGCATTTCCTACTGGTTAAAATTATTGAAAATGGACACTGAAAGATTGCCACGAAAAGCGTATGATATGCTCTATGATTTAGACTCGAAGGGGGAAAGTAATTGGGTAACTAAGGTACGTGTGTGTTTGTGTGAACTTGGTTTTGGTTTTGTCTGGTATTGTCAGGGAGTAGGTGGGGAAAAACTGTTTATAAGCAGCTTACGTCAAAGACTTACAGATACTAGGTGGCAAGATTGGGAAGGTCATATAAATGCTAGCACTAGATTCGATGTATATAGAATGTTTGCCTCTTCACATTTAGTTCATAGCTATCTTTTGTTGAATATTGATCGGTGTCAGCGAACTGTTTTGACTAAGTTTAGATTCGGTATGTCTGTTATAAAAAAGCATAAGTATCGATACGAAATTGTCCAGCATGCTGATCTGTTATGTCCATTATGCAAAGATTCAATTGAGGACGAGGTACATTTTGTCTTAAAATGTCCTGCTCTAAGTGTTCTTCGAGCAAAACCTAATCCCGTATAAATACTACAAATATCCATGTCAATTTCGTTTAACTTTATTGATGGCGAATACTAATGAGAGAACAGTACGTAATCTAACTCTGTATTTGTACAAAGCTTTCCGGTTAAGAGAGATAATTATGTCCTAGTTTGTAATTGTTTGCTAGTATATGCTTGTGTTCCAAAGCGATTTGTTGTCGTTCTCAAGTGCTATAATCCACTGATGTATTAATATTGTTAATTATTGCCCCTTATTCATATGGGGCCTTGGCCTTTGAATG
>CM065681.1:19331448-19341448 GCA_017654935.2 Phymorhynchus buccinoides | reverse complement strand
TCGCTTGTATGGATTCATATGCTTGCGTTCGCTCGTGTGCTTGCTTACGTGTAATAATAGATAATAAACGGACACTTATGTAGCGCTTTTTATCGCGCACAAAGCGCTTTACAATCAGCATTGAAACACCGTCACAGAGATACACACACGCACGCACGCACACGCGCACGCACACGCACGCACGCACACACACACACACACACACACGCACGCACGCACACACGCGAGCGCACGCACGCACACACACACACACACACACACACACACACACACACACACACACACACACACACACACACACACACACACACACACACACACACACACACACACACACACACACACACACACACACACACACACACACACACACACACACACACACACACACACACACACACACACACACACACACACACACACACACACACACACACACACACACACACACACACCAGACACACACACGTACGTGCACGCACGCGAGTGAACGCGTTCTTGCACACAACATACACACACAGACCCACACACATTTAATCAAACACACAGAAAACACATTCTCATTGAAACGCACACACACACTTACACAAACATGCACTTGCACAAACACACGCACACGCACACACTCCCCCCCCCCCCCCCCCCCCCCCCTCTCGCTAGCCGAACGTATGTGCAAGAATATTTTATCACCGTAGGCCAGTGATACTGTTCCACTAGCAATCTCTGTCCCTGCTTCAAGTCTCTGTTTAATTTGGAAATGGACAATAAAGTTATTGGTTGATGGATTGGTTGATTGATTGATCGACTGGCTAGTTGGTTCGTTGGTTGCTTGACTGGTTTGTTTGTTGGTTGACTAGTTGGTTGGTTGGTTGGTTGGCTAGTTGGTTGCTTGATTGGTTGGTTGGTTGATTGATTGATAATGTTTTTGAATTCATGGTACGGAAACGTTACATTATGACGAATGTGATTGACCGAAATGACAATTGATGTGGGCTGAAATGGCTATTGATGTGGGCCCAGATGACTATTGATGTGGGCCGAGATGAATATTGATGTGGGCCGAAATGGCTATTGATGTGGGCCGAGATGACTATTGATGTGGGCCGAGATGACTATTGGTGTGGGCCGGGATGACTATTGGTGTGGGCCGAGATGAATATTCGTGTGGGCCGATATGGCTATTGGTGTGGGCCCAGATGACTATTGGTGTGGGCCGAGATGAATATTGGTGTGGGCCGAGATGAATATTGGTGTGGGCCGATATGACTATTGGTGTGGGCCGAGATGACTATTGGTGTGGGCCGAGATGAATATTGGTGTGGGCCGAGATGAATATTGGTGTGGGCCGATATGACTATTGGTGTGGGCCGAGATGACTATTGGTGTGGGCCGAGATGACTATTGGTGTGGGCCGATATGACTATTGGTGTGGGCCGAGATGAATATTGAAGTGGGCCGAGATGACTATTAATATGGGCCGAGATGACTATTGGTGTGGGCCCAGATGACTATTGGTGTGGGCCCAGATGACTATTGATGTGGGCCGAGATGACTATTGATGTGTGCCCAGCTGACTATTGATGTGGGCCCAGATGACTATTGGTGTGGGCCCAGATGACTATTGATGTGGGCCGAGATGACTATTGATGTGTGCCCAGCTGACTATTGATGTGGGCCCAGATGACTATTGATGTGGGCCGAGATGACTATTGGTGTGGGCCGAGATGACTATTGATGTGGGCCGAGATGACTATTGATGTGGGCCCAGATGACTATTGATGTGGGCCCAGCTGACTATTGGTGTGGGCCCAGATGACTATTAATGTGGGCCGAGATGACTATTGCTTTGGGCCGAGATGACTATTTATGTGGGCCCAGATGACTATTGATGTGGGCCCAGATGACTTTTGATGTGGGCCCAGATGACTATTGATGTGGGCCCAGCTGACTATTGGTGTGGGCCCAGATGACTATTGGTGTGGGCCCAGATGACTATTGGTGTGGGCCGAGAGGACTATTGGTGTGGGCCCAGTTGACTATTGGTGTGGGGCCAGATGACTATTGGTGTGGGCCCAGATGACTATTGGTGTGGGCCTAGATGACTATTGGTGTGGGCCCAGATGACTATTGATGTGGGCCCAGATGACTGTTGGTGTGGACCCAGATGACTATTGGTGTAGGCCGAGAGGACTATTGGTGTGGGCCCAGATGACTATTGGTGTGGACCCAGATGACTATTGGTGTAGGCCGAGAGGACTATTGGTGTGGGCCGAGATGACTAGTGATGTGGGCCGAGATGACTAGTGATGTGGGCCGAGATGACATGATTCAGACATGATTTTGTTACGTTTGGCTCATTCGAACGGCTTTCTCCCCAACCGGAGCATTTCGTCGGATATGACAGTGAAGGCTCGGCTACACGTCAACTAATATCGTACGACTGTGCGATACGATTCCATCACGTGATCTCGAAGAACAAATTTGAGCCTTTAGTGCAGGTCGAGACAAAAATGGGCCGAGATGAGCGGCAACCATGTCCAGTTTGCCTATACTGAATGTGTCTTTCCTAGGTCACGTGTTTAGCATGAGACTAAAAGCATAGGTTAATGGAAAGCCATCATGTCCAACTGACCTGTATCTGGATGTGGTTAATTTTTCAACCGTTCTTTCCACAGGAGACTGATCGATCCAGGGCCGAGCATTACCTCTTGATGTTTTAAGTCCCCATTTTTTACTGCCTGGTTCAAATTGTCGCCGGTGATATTTTGCTTTAACTTGCTGTAAGCTACTTCTTGTTCTTTGACCTTTTGTTATTTACCCTAATCTTTCAGTGGTTTTAATGTATGGACTCGATCTGTAAGCTTTATCCACATTATATTTTGCATGACGTTAACCTCCCTTCTATCTCTATCTCCTCCCAAACCGCTCAAGGCAGAGACTTGGGATTTTTTTTTGGGGGGTGTGTGGGGTGTGTGTGTGTGTGTGTGTGTGTGTGTGTGTGTGTGTGTGTGTGTGTGTGTGTGTGTGTGTGTGTGTGTGTGTGTGCGTGCGCGCGCGCGTGTGTGTGTGTGTGTGTGTGTGTGTGCGTGTGTGTTAGAGAGAGAGAGAGTTGCTTTGCATATGCGCTGTTGGTGGTTGGTGTCACTCTTGAATGTTGTTTTTTGTTATCTGTTGATGAATAATTGATTGTAAAGCGCTTTGGGCTCATCTGAGGTAAAGCGCTATATAAATGTACTGTTATTATTATTATTATTAGATGGCTGTTGGGGTCTTTAACTGATTCCGCCCGGTGAGGTCCCCCCAAATCATCGCTAAGGGGGACGTTTACATGAAATGTACATTCCAGTGGGAGGCAAATGGAACAGCCGCCGTGACAACACGTGCGGAGCACGGGTATAGCTAGTTAAACTATAATTGTCTTAGCCAGCGACTTGCCGTTTCTTTGTCATTTGATAGTAGGGTACTCTCGAACGGACCTTAGTGATTCTTTTTTTCATACAATACCTGAAAATATCTGATATCTCAAACGCAGAATATTCCTGCATTAATTTAAATAAAAACTTAATTAAATCTTATATTCGTTAGCGTTTGAGTATGCGTGTGTTTGCGCGTGCGCGCGTGTGTGTGTCTGTCTGCCTGCCTGCGATCCCTTTTGTGGTGATGGGTCAGGGTCAGATATTTGTGAAAGAGTCCACAAGAGTTTACACTTAAAGAATGTGCATGGGTTCAGTTGGACCCCTACTCAATGCTCTGCAGTAGCCGATTTCTGCTCTTTAAAGGGCCGGCTATACGTCAGCTAAAATCGTACGACTGTACCATACGATTCGATCACGTGATCTCCAAGAACAAATGCGATTCGCGCTTCGAGATCACGTGATCGAATCGTATCGTACAGTTGTGCGATTATAGTGGACGTGTGGCTGACGCTTAAGGGCCAGCCACACGACATATTAATCGCATCTGAATGCGATGCGATTTTGACGATGTGAGTCATGATTCACGTGAAATTCGTGCATCGGGTCTACTTGAGCATAGTGAGCGAAAATAGCAGAATTATTTTTAGACGGAAGTATTTCGCGTGAACCGTGACTCACGTGACACAATCGCATCGCATCACCAAACGATTTTACACAACGTGTGGCGCCGACTTTAGACACGTGCTTCATAATTTGATTTGGGATGTTTGCAAACTTGTTGTTTTTGTCAGTTGGCCAACTGTTTTAGCTCGTCCAAGATTTGAAAATAAACCGAAAACGTCGCTGCCACAGCTACGGTGTTGTTGTTTTTATTCATTCTAGTCTTGAATGCTTCACAGGGTGTGCATGTTCAAAATACGTAACTAGTTGCTCATTTCCATTTTGCCACACTGACACCAAAGTTTGCTGACTTAAGCTAAACAAGGGCATCGCCGAGCGGCAGCAACGCATTGTGACAATGCAAACCCGGCGAGAGTTATGTCCTGTCGCCCCCCCCCCCCCCCCCCCCCCACCCACCCCCAATAAACACACCACTTTCCACCCTTACAGAACGCATAAAATACATAGCCCAAAATTTGAAGCGATTCTGTTCAGTAGTTCATGAGATACAGCTGAACTTTTATACAAACTTCCTTGCACCATGGTACACCACTACACAAAATTTGAAGCGATTCTGTTCACTAGTTCACGAAATAAAGCTGGGGGGAAATTACATAGTCCAAAGAAGGAAATTTCGGTTTTCACGGTCAAACTTCAAGGTCAAGGTCAGCACGGTGTTGATTAACGCAAGGAAGCTTCCTTTTCAAGCTGTCTACCCCTCTGCCAATTTTAATCAAAATCCAAACAGTAGTTTTTTAAGATAATCGATACACAGACATACACACAGACATACACACAGACACACAAACCGATCGCAATGCCTCGGCCTCTGGCCGGGTAACTATGATACCTGGTGACATTTGCTTAGAATTGTTCTCCTAGTTCCAGAGATATTAGGGCTGTTTTGTGTGTAGGCTTACAGTTGGACCAGGAAGCATGGCGGAGGCTAAACAGCTTTTATTTTTCCTTAATTTGTCGTCGTAAACAACAAAAGAAATAGATTCAGTTGACAGAGATTACTGTGCTTAATTTTAAGAAGTTCTACTAAAGCTTAAGTGGGAAACTAAACGTTGCTACTTTCTAAATTAAGTAAACCGATATACTTAATTTAGAAAGTAACAACGTTTAGTTTCCTACTTAAGCTTTAGTAGAACTTCATAAAATTAAGCACTGGTCTCTCATAATGTCACCAGCGACAAATTGGGTAGGTGACAATTTGGGGCGAAGGCTACCAACGTTGGCTTTTTTGTTTGTGGCTCAAGCCACAAACCTATAACTCACTTTGTCTGTCTGTCTGTCTGTCTGTCCAAAATTGTCGCACATATTGACAAAATTGTCGCACATATTGTAAAAGAGAAAAAAATACTTGGGCATAAACTAACATTTCAGTTATCATATCTACAGTCTTTAGGTATGGAAAGCATTGTATACTGAACAGAGCACATGAATCTTCATTTTAAAGCGTACAAAATAATAAACATAGGTAATACAGACACTGCAACAGACACGACGAGTAGGATAAATAGTTTTAAATGTTTTCCAAAAGATATAAAAAGTTACGAAATGGTGCAGAGATAACATTCTGGTTTACAGATTAAAATTATTGAAGAGCCAGGGGAGGCGACTCAGTGTATGTAATGATTGGAGTGGTAAAAATAGACCGCACTTCAAATCGAGGCTGCTCTTTAAAATGATTTTTCGCTTTCAATTGTCGCACGCCACAAACGATTGCGAATCCGCGCTTGTTACTTTATCTATGTCTCTCTGTTTCTGTCTTGGTTCTTGTCTCTCTCTGTCTCTATCTATGTCTCTCTGTCTCTGCCTCTCTGTCTCTGTCTCTCTCTGTCTCTCTCTCTGTCTCTCTCTCTCTCTCTCTCTCTCTCTCTCTCTCTCTCTCTCTCTCTCTCTCTCCCCCCCCTCTCTCTCTCTCTCTCTCTCTCTCTCTCTCTCTCTCTCTCTCTCTCTCTCTCTCTCTCTCTCTCTCTCTCTCTCTCTCTCTCTCTCTCTCTCTCTCTTTCTGGAAGACTAGGCGTTGCCTAAAATCTTTATCCTTGAAAAATAAAGTCCAAGTTTTCACGTTTTCAAGTTTTCAAGTTCTCTCTCTCTCTCTCTCTCTCTCTCTCTCTCTCTCTCTCTCTCTCTCTCTCTCTCTCTCTCTCTCTCTCTCTCTCTCTCCTCTCTCTCTCTCTCTCTCTCTCTCTCTCTCTCTCTCTCTCTCTCTCTCTCTCTCTCTCTCTCTCTCTCTCTCTCTCTCTCTCTCTCTCTCTCTCCTCTCTCTCTCTCTCTCTCTCTCTCTCTCTCTCTCTCTCTCTCTCATCATCCCTCCAAAACACTGCTACTTTCCAGTGTTGATAATTATTGGTTGTTATTGATCGCGGCAAATCGGCCTCAATTTTCAAATCTGTCTCTGCCTGTCTGCCTGTTTGTTGTTTCTCTGTTCAACTATTCTTCTCTCTGTGTTTGTACTAGCTGTTCCCTCATGGGGATACCGGGGGGTCTTCCGTACAAATAGTTCCCCCACCTTCTGGAAATTCTGTGCCTGTAACTTCCTCTAATCTGTCTCTCTCTTTGACTCTGCCTTTTCCCTTGCTTTGTGTCATCTACTATCTTTCTGACTTTTGGCCCATTCTCCTGCCTTTTTTCTACAAAAAACTCCATATAGTTTTCTCCTTTGTGCTCCTCCGAAATCGGAATGTGTCGGCTGAATGCAGCGAGGACACCAGTGAAAAGTGCAAAAATGAACACAAACGTACCCATTGTGGCCTTATAAAACAATACGCGAAGAAAAAGGAAAAGAAACTTTTGACACGGATGGAATGTTAGAATGTTAGAATGTTTTCTAACACTAGCAGATGTGCTCTGTTCAGTATAGAATGCCCAGGAACGCAGAAGAAGACGAAAAAGAAGTACTCTCTCTCTCTCTCTCTCTCTCTCTCTCTCTCTCTCTCTCTCTCTCTCTCTCTCTCTCTCTCTCTCTCTCTCTCTCTCTCTCTCTCTCTCTCTCTCTCTCTCTCTCTCTCTCTCTCTCTCTCTCTCTCTCTCTCTCTCTCTCCCCCCCCCCCCCCTCTCTCTCTCCCTCCATTCATCCCACATCCACTCAGCATCCATTATCCACTCCCCGGTCTGAATGAAAATCCGTTTAACGTCCTCCGGTCTGAAACAGACACATATGGGACATTAGCAGATATAAAGATGGTGGGAACGATACTGGAGGCAATGCCCGGAGGCAGTGCAACTCCAGGAAAGTCCCGAATTTGTAACGATACAGATGTGTAATTTTACTCCCCTGTCTCGCTCTCAACCTTCAATTTCTAACACACACACCCCCCCTCCCCACCCCTAACAATCACTACTCTCACGCATTTTCGCTGATAAGAGCTAACCCGTAATTTGTGGTGTTCAAATATTTATTGTTCGTTCAACATTGACCGATTTGATGAAGGCAAACTGTTCGGGATAGCAATGTTTATTTTTTTTAATCAAAAAACGCAGGTACCGTTTCTGTTATGTTGAATGATCGAGAGATTTATGCTTGCACAATAACGAAAGGGGAAAAAACATTTCGTATCTCTTTTTTTCCGAGTGTAAGAGAAATTTCCAACATCAACACGCTTAACGTTTAAAGACCCACTAGATCACGTGTCAAAATTTAAAAAATTCTGATCGCTTCTCGGCCTTTTGGCTAAGACAGTGATTCAGGAACATACATTTTTGTTTATACCCTGGTTGGTTTGTTCAGCCCGTCGTACATGGCGAAAGCCGATACGCGACGTTAAGCTGAACTTCCATCCGTGTCAAAATCACGGGTGTCACGGGATTTCTCTCTTACAGCTGGTAATAAATCTTTTTTTGATCAGTTTTGAATCCCATGCAAATGCCCCCAAGTAGAAGGCGAAACATCATTTTAAAGAGCAGCCTCAATTTGAAGTTAGGGCATTTGTATGTGGGTCACAACTACCCAAAAAAAACCCAAGGGACTTAATCGTGCTGGGTCAGTGGGTCTTTAATAAGGAATTACATTCTAATCACGACTTCTTGATTTGAGCCTAACAATACAATTCTTTATTGGGGTATTGTCAGTCTAGATTATATTTTCCTGTTCCGTTTCTCAGACTAATTGATTTTGTTGGTGTATTAAAGTTAAATATTTCAAAGTCATAGTTGAACACTGTTGTTGTTGGTTGGTTTGCTCTCTGTGTGTGTGTGTGTGTGTGTGTGTGTGTGTGTGTGTGTGTGTGTGTGTGTGTGTGTGTGAGAGAGAGAGAGAGAGAGAGAGAGAGAGAGAGAGAGAGAGAGAGTGTTCAACTCTCTCTCTCTCTCTCTCTCTCTCTCTCTCTCTCTCTCTCTCTCTCTCTCTCTCTCTCTCTCTCTCTCTCTCTCTCTCTCACACACACACACGCACGCACGCACACGCACACACACACACACACACACACACACACACACACACACACACACACACACACACACACACACACACACACACACACACACACACACACACACACACACACACACACACACACACACACACACACACACACACACACACACACACACACACACACACACACACACACACACACACACACACACACACACACACACACACACACACACACACACACACACACACACACACACACACACACACACGCGCGCGCGCGCGCGCAAACAGAAAGAAAGAGAGAGAAACTTTTGAAACTTTTAAAAGGCAAAGCCCAACAAGGGTATCGCCGAGCGGCAGCAACGCATTGTGACAATGCAATCCCGGCCAGAGTTATGTCCTCTCCCCCCCCCCCCCCCAATAAACACACCACTTTCCACCCTTACAGAACGCATAAAATACATAGCCCAAAATTTGAAGCGATTCTGTTCAGTAGTTCACGAGATACAGCTGAACTTTTATACAAACTTCCTTGCACCGAGTTATGTCCTCTCCCCCCACCCCCAATAAACACACCACTTTCCACCCTTACAGAACGCATAAAATACATAGCCCAAAATTTGAAGCGATTCTGTTCAGTAGTTCACGAGATACAGCTGAACTTTTATACAAACTTCCTTGCACCATGGTACACCACCACACAAATTTTGAAGCGATTCTGTTCACTAGTTCACGAAATAAAGCTGGGGCGAAATTACATAGCCCAAAGAAGGACATTTCGGTTTTCAAGGTCAAACTTCAAGGTCAAGGTCAGCACGGTGTTGATTAACGAAAAGGAGCTTCCTTTTCAAGCTGTTTACCCCTCTGCCAATTTTAATCAAAGTCCAAACAGTAGTTGTTAAGATAATCGATACACAGACACACACACACAGACACACACACAGACACACACAGACACACACAGACACACACACACACACACACACACACACACACACACACACACACACACACACACACACACACACACACACACACACACACACACACACACCCCAATCGCAAAATGACCACAATCATCACTTACAACAGCAAGTGAGAGAGAGAGAGAGAGAGAGAGAGAGAGAGAGAGAGAGAGAGAGAGAGAGAGAGAGAGAGAGAGAGAGAGAGAGAGAGAGAGAGAGAGAGGAGAGAGAGAGACAGACAGACAGACAGACAGACTGAGACAGAGTCAGAGAGACAGATAGAGCTTATGGTGTGTTTTAATCAACAGCACGAGCAAAGCGAGGCGGATATGGGGGAATGAAATGGATAGAAGGGATTCCTGGGTTCGGAGGGGTGGGTGGGGTGAGGGGGGTTGTTTTGAGAGGAGGGGTGTCCAACTGATTTGAGCGGCAATGCCATTACTCATCAAACGCGCCATATTGCGTCTGAATATTGCATGCCATTCGAGTGATATAACAACATTAATCCTCTATCCTGCCACGACCCGTTTCATCTCTGTCTCCTTTTATGTCTGTCTCTGTGTCTCAATCTT
>CM065681.1:19321448-19328948 GCA_017654935.2 Phymorhynchus buccinoides | reverse complement strand
TCCCTGTCACCACCCCCCTCTCTCTCCCTCTCTCTCTCTCTCTCTCTCTCTCTCTCTCTCTCTCTCTCTCTCTCTCTCTCTCTGGTCAGCTTGCTGCATGGTGCTGCCACAGAGCTAGACTATAATACTCTGGTCAGGTAGGGAGGTTAGTGCCAGACTTCATTTGACTGTTGTAGGGAAAGGATACGCTTCGCTTCACCTCTGATCAGCGTTCAGGGCTTGGCTTTGCAGGACAGAGAACGGTATAAGCATATAAAACAGAAAGAAAGAAAGAAAGAAACAAACAAACAAACAAAGCAAGAAAGAAAGAAAGAAAACGAATGACAAGGTAAAAAATAGGTTTTTGATGATGAAGTCTACTTCTTCTTCGATCGCTCAGATAGTTTCCTGTCAAATATGAGCGCAGATACGTCATGCTGCCGTTATGCACCTAACTAAAATCCGACTTCGGCTGGAGGAAAATCTTCTTGGAAGTGTGTTTCTTGAAAAAAGGCAGGAGAATGGACCGGTAAGGCAGAAAGATAGTAGACGACAGTAAGCAAAGGGAAAAGTCAAAGAGAGTGACAGATCAAAGGAAGTTACAAGCACAGAAGTTCCAGAAGGTGTGGAAACTATTCATACAAAAGACCCCCGGTATCCCCACGGGGGGATGATGATGAAGTGAATGTAGACTTTCATAATAATTATTGAGTGTTGTTTTGATCATTTTTACGAATTTTCTTCCGCATGTGTACTAAAAGTTATTAAAAAAAAATTCATTTCATTTTCATTTCAACAACAACAAAAACTGGAAGAGTTTCGAATAGTATCAACGGGTTTTTTCTCTTTTGATGGACTGCTCCGATTCACATACTAAAAGTCATTGAATTCATGCATTGCGAGAGGAGTGAAGTGACATTTTAGCGTAACATCGCTATCGCCAAGCCGACGGAATACACTGTCTTATACTGTAATTAGTCTTTGATGGTCACTTTCTTCATTTTTTTAAATGTAAATCGGAAGTTATCTTGATTCCGAAAGCAGCTGTCTTTGAACAAGGACTTAGGATGGTTTCCTCGTGGTGTGCCATGACTTGTCTTTTCTTACTTAACCTCAGTAGATGAAACTAGCGTGAGTGACTGAATCGAACCATCAAAGACTCAATAACCCACCAATGCATCAGTCTATCAGTGTATCAATATTATTCTGCATTAAACATTGACTTTAAAAACAATTTTCATTGCGCAAAAGTTCATGACCAAAACAAAAATGGGACGGAAATCACCAGATGCAACTTCCGGGAAAGGGAGAAAAGCGAAACACAATATGGCGCCCCGTGAATGTGACCCAGAACAGTTCATGTCTCTGATTGTTCAGCCACTGCTGAACATGCTGTGGCTTGTTGGCTTTCCTGTGCCCGGTCTGTGCACACACGTTAATTCATCGAAGCAAAACAACACAAAACCTGGCTGTTTTCCAAAGCGTACAAGAGCAGACGCAAAAGAAAACAACGCTAAAGAGTGCACTCACACAAACTTTGAAATGGACAGGGTTCAAACTGTGCACGAACTATCTCACTTTCCAGAAAGGCAAGAAAACGCAGATGGAAAGAAAGAGGGCGCCAGCCAATGCAGAAATTTCATTCGGGGTGCGATTTGGTCTAATAAACTTAGACGCATTAAAAAGATTCATAACTGCAGCAAAAGGCAAGAAATTTTCGAAGATTCTTCAAACTCATCGCCTTATCAAGATGGCATAAAGAACCCAATAGAAGAAGAGCATCCTACTGTGCAAATTAACAACGCACAAGAAGTCCTCGATAGAACATGTCTATCATCCACTGGGACCCAGAATGAAGATGCGGCTAAAACGAAGAAACCAGATGTTGAAAAACAAATGTGCATAAAGTGTCGAGCGAAGCAGATGTTTGGGAGACTGATCTTTGGATTCCACGCCGTGCTTTCTGTGCTGAACATCGGTCGCTATGTGGGCATCTTCTTTGATGAAACACTTCAAGATGGAAGCGCAGTTGCTTCCATTGTCTACACAAACTTTTATCTGATGGCGTTGTACATGTACTTTACTTCATTCTTCTCTGTATACACACATATAAATCCCCTGGTGTGCCTGCTACATGCCTATGTCACGCAGTATCCTGTCAGCGTCAACTGCAAACGATTTCACAAACGATTCGTATGTGCCAGGAGGTTTAACTTTCTTCTTGAAAGCACCATATGTTGTCTTCTTGTGGCTGACTACTTCACCTTCTTTAAGTCCTCCAAGAAGCACCTGTACCCTTTTGGTCATTACACTGGAGCCGATCTTTTGTTTGTGTGCTTGGCTTTTGGCTGGATCATCTGTTTTATTCTGGCCAGTTTCACTGTTTTCTTTCTTTTCCTGCTTATGTACTCAGCTTTCCTCAAACAAGAATTTTGTACAGTCAGCCAAAACATGCAGTCTATATTAGGATCACAGGAAGATCTGACTTTAAGCTTATCGAACCAAACAAAGTTTAATCTCCACAAAGCAACAGATCCAAGAAACTCAAGCAACAAATCGCACGTCAGCCTTTCTCCTCTTCAAGAATACCGTAAGGATAATGAACTTTCAGAGATGCAGGGGTTTGATCGGCACAAATCTGTAAAGAACGATTGTTGGCACGGAATGGAAGAGCGCTCAGCTTCAAGCAAACATCCCGAAGGTGGTGAGGCCATTCTTCAAAGCTTATGTTCAGAACATGAGTCGAAGGAATTATATGAAACAGTTGAAGATCCGCCTTCTAGAAATAATGATGATTTTGGAAATAGGTTCCAACCGTCTTCGTCAGCATCAAGGGAAGAGGACGCTGAAGCCATATTTGATCGTCTTCACTCGCAGCATCAGGTTCTGAGTGCCATCACACAGCATGTACAAGGATGCCTGGCTCACTTCCTGGCCACCATTTTCATGAGGTATGAGGTGTGTTTTGTGTCAGAAATGTGTATAAACTTTTTAGGTAATTAGATTGCATACCCGAAATTCCCTAGTAATTTACTCTCCGTTTTGTCAAATCTGAAATGAAAATTATTCGTGTCGAAGCAAAATAAAAAGTTGGAATTAAACGAGACACGGTACTGTGTTAAATCTTGAAAAATAAGAGATTGGGACCTACTGTGTGTATGACAGAGAGCTTCAAGGTTATGATAACAAGTTATTATCCATAGTTAACTCAAAAGTAAAGCATTATTTCGCAAATGTATTCTTTGTTTTAGATCACAACCCTTCATATAAGTCTACGCTCTAAAACAATGTCACACGGCAGCTGTAAAAAAAAGTATTAATTATACATAAGATAACTGCCTGATTTTTACTTACTTTCAACATTACGCTAATTTATATCTTACCATAACAGCTGTTTGCTGATGCTGAATATTGAAACAATACAAATTTTGTTAATATATATTAATTGGTGCTGGTTACTTATAGTAGCATCTCCCAGTTTTCCCTTATGCTTTGTGCACCAGGCGTCTTCTATCTGAATGTTAATTCTTAGAGCGTGTTTGCGCTGTATTTTCCCCTTAATAGTTAATTGGTTATTTTCAGCGGCATCCCTCAGTTCTGCCTGGTGATCTACGGTCTGGGCAGCTCCTCTCTGGGCCTGGACGAGGCGTTATTCATGGCCTTCGTCATCTTTGAAGAGGTCTACTCCATGGTGTTCTGCATCCTCAAGGGCATCCTTGTCCGAGATAGTGTCAGTTCGACCTCGTTTGTTTGTCTGTTGACGTAGTTGCTGCTCTGTCTGTGTGCCTCTGCCTCTGTTTCTGTCTGTGTCTGGATGGCTGTTTCTGTTCATCCGTCTGTCTGTGGCGCCTATCTCTCCCCCTTCCTGGATGTGTGTGTGTGTGTGTGTGTGTGTGTGTGTGTGTGTGTGTGTGTGTGTGTGTGTATGTGTGTGTGTGTGTGTGTGTCTGTGTGTCTGTGTCTGTGTGTCTGTGTGCATGCGTGCGTTGTGCATATGCATGCTTGAATGCATGTGTGTGTGTATGTGTGTGTGTGTGTGTGTGTGTGTGTGTGTGTGTGTGTGTGTGTGTGTGTGTGTGTGCGTGCGTGCGTGTGCGTGCGTGCGTGTGCGTGCGTGCGTTGTGCATATGCATGCTTGAATGCATGTGTGTGTGTGTGTGTGTGTGCGTTGTGCGTGTGCGTGTGTGTGTGTGATTCATTTCATTATTCTATACTTATTTCTGTTCTATTTCTTTTCTTTTCCTTTTTTTGTTCGTTTTCCCTTTATTCATCATCATAATTTGTCATTATACTGTCTTCGATAATTGCTCACTATTCTGCAGCTATTTTTGTATCCCCAGTTATTATGAAAGAAGGCGTGTGCATTTATGTCTGTCCGCACGCGCATTTATGTCTGTCCGCACGTGTGTATGTGTATGTGTGCGCGCGCGCGTCTGTATGTGACCAAACCATGTTCAATTTGACTGTGTCTAGCCACTGAACCAATCTTAAAACTTGGTAGAATGATTCCTTCAGTAGTGACATTGTGGCTTGAAATGAAATTCTGCTTAACGTCCTCTGGTCTGGAACAGACACTAGTAGATATAAAGGTGATTGGGAACGATCCTGGAGGCAATGCCCGGAGGCAGTGCAACACCAGGAAAGTCCCGATTTTCTAACAATACAGAATATTATTGACATTATGGCTTGTGGTGCCAAATTTAATGTTGTTGAGTGGAGGTTCTACGTCCTCATGGCGGAAAGCACTTAGGGACATGTTGTTCTGGTGATGTCGATGCAGTCAAATTGACCAAACAGCAAGCCATATGAACGTAATCCCGGTGATTTTCATATTTGAATGTTAGATAGACGCTGATTATTTCAAAGATAACAGATGGATTCAAGTCAAAATGGGTACAGTTAAAAAGTATCACCTGTTGAGTATCGTTGTAAAATATTGAAGAACTCAGCATTGTCATACCGACACCCAATGGCTCAAGATTGGGTTTTTTAAAGCATATCCCGTTGTTTAAGTTACTGGGAGTACAGTTAATATGGGGTAAAAAGCCCATGGGCGGGTAAGAAGCCCATGCCAATTATCTCATGAAATAAAGCAAATTTCAGTCACATTTTGCCCATGAGACGAGTGTTAATGTTTAGCGTTCGTCTCATGGGCAAACTTTGACTGAAATTTTCTTTATTTCATGAGATAATTGGCATGGGCTTCTTACCCGCCCATGGGCTTTTTATCCCGTCTTCACCTACATATTTTCTTTTTCACAACTCAAAAGTTTACCTTTCTCACTGACTATTTCGTGCACCCCTGTGGACTTCCTCGGAGTGAATGAGGTGAGAACTTTTCAGGATTTTTCGTCGATTTTCCGAAGATCAGCGAAAAGAGGGTTGTAGATCTCCGAAAGGAAGGCTCCCTGGTCCCTGTTCATGGCTGCTGTTTGGAGACGGATGTGTATGGCCTCCTTCGTTTTCCGCATTTTTCAGCAGTCTCTATTCCTTTCGCTGATCTTCGGAAGATCGGCGAAAAAATCCCGAGAATCAGAGCAGTGAGACGTTCTCACCGCATTCACTCCGAGGAAGTCGACAGGAGGAGTGGACGAAACAGTCAGTGAGAAAGGTAAACTTTTGTGTTGTGGAAAAGAAAATATGTATATTAATTGGAGTTACCAACACAATGAACACTTTCAAGGATATTTGGGCGTACAGTTTATATAGCTCTGTCGGCCATTTTGATTTTATCTTCCAATCTCCATTCTCTCTTATCCCTGATTGTGTGGAAATGTAATTAAGCGGTTTGGGTTATTTTCCACCTTCCTTAACTAACATAATAATTCGAAGTTGAAATTCACCTATTTATTTACATGGATTGGTGGGTGGATGGATGGGTGGATGGGTGTACAGGCTTACGCACCTCAAGCCATCATTTGTGGGGCAGACTGGTCCAGGCTATCTCCAAGGCTGCTTCTCAAAGTGAGTGTCTCTCTCTCTCTCTCTCTCTCTCTCTCTCTCTCTCTCTCTCTCTCTCTCTCTCTCTCTCTCTCTCTCTCTCTCTCTCTCTCTCTCTCTCTCTCTCTCTCTCTCTCTCTCTCTCTCTCTCTCTCTCTCTCTCTCTCTCTCTCTCTCTCTCTCTCTCTTTAGTAGTAGTAGTAGCAGTAGTACTAGTAGTAGTAGTAGTAGTAGTAGTAGTAGTAGTAGTAGTAGTAGTAGTACTAGTAGTAGTAGTACTAGTAGTAGTAGTACTAGTAGTAGTAGTACTAGTAGTAGTAGTACTAGTAGTAGTAGTAGTAGTAGTAGTAGTAGTAGTAGTAGTAGTAGTAGTAGTAGTAGTAGTAGTAGTAGTAGTAGTAGTAGTAGTAGTAGTAGTAGTAGTAGTAGTAGTAGTAGTAGTAGTAGTAGTAGTAGTAGTACTAGTAGTAGTAGTAGTAGTAGTAGTAGTAGTAGTACTAGTAGTAGTAGTAGTAGTAGTAGTAGTAGTACTAGTAGTAGTAGTACTAGTAGTAGTAGTAGTAGTAGTAGTAGTAGTAGTAGTAGTAGTAGTAGTAGTAGTAGTAGTAGTAGTAGTAGTAGTAGTAGTAGTAGTAGTAGTAGTAGTAGTAGTAGTAGTAGTAGTAGTAGTAGTAGTAGTAGTAGTAGTAGTAGTAGTAGTAGTAGTAGTAGTAGTAGTAGTAGTAGTAGTAGTAGTAGTAGTAGTAGTAGTAGTAGTAGTAGTAGTAGTAGTAGTAGTAGTAGTGGTGGTGGTGGTGGTGGCGATGGTAGTGATGGTGGTGATGGTAGCAGTAATAGTAGTAGGAATGGTAATAGTAGTAGAAGAAGTAAATTGTGGTGGATGTAGTGTTTTTCATTTGTTTGTTTGTTTGTTTACTTGGTCGGTTGTTTTTTCCGTTTTGCTGTTCTTATTACTGAGGTTGATGCTCTGCCTACCATGTCGTTGTTATATTTCTGCTACTGTTGTTGTTTCTGTTGACGATCTTTATGTGTCTCAATGTTCGTTTATAGTATTAGTTACATGTTGCATGCTTAGAACCAAGGACAGAATGGAAGACTAGGCCCAGCTTAAATTCATACCCTTGTAAAATAAAGTATCTGAAGTCTGATGTCTGAACTCTCCATTCCCACACACACACACACACACACACACACACACACACACACATATATACACACATACACACACAGAGATACACACATACACACATGCACGCGCAACACACATTACACGCGTGCACGTGTACACACACAAGCAAACGTAGGCCTAGCACACACACACACGCGCGCGCGCGCACGCACACGCACACGCACACACACACACACACACACACACACACACACACACACTATTTTACCGTCTGCTAAATTTAACTCAAATCCACGTTGTTTGTTGTTGTTGTTGTTGTTTGTGTTGTTGTTGTTGTTGTTGTTGTTGTTGTTGTTGGCTGGCTGGTTAGATAGCTGGTTTGGTGGTTGGTTGGGATTTTGTTGTTGTGCTTTTTTAAACAGACAAACCAGTCAATTAAAAAAATTAAAATC
>CM065681.1:19306448-19313948 GCA_017654935.2 Phymorhynchus buccinoides | reverse complement strand
TGAGGTCAGCGGTGAAGGCCAAGAGGTCAGAACTGTGAGGTCAAGGGTGAAGGCCAATAGCTCAGAACTGTGAGGTCAGCAGTGTAGCTAATAGAGTTGTGAGGTCAAAACGAAGGCCAAGAGGTTAGAAGAATTATGAGGTCAGTGTGAAGGCCAACCACGAAGTCAGAGGTGAGAGGTCAGACGCAGAGGCCAACCAAGAGGTTAGGCGTGATAGGTCAGATATGCAGGCCAAGGGGTCAAAGTTGTGATGTCAGAAGTGAAGACAAGGAGTAATGACTAGGAGATCAGGGGTGAAAGCCAAGAGATCAAAACATGGTGACAGAGCAACGATGAAGGCGGAAGAGTTAAGGCATTGCAAAGTCAAAGGTGAAGGCCAAGAGGTCAAGGATGGAGATCGGGGATGAAGGTCAAGAGATCAGGATCAGACGTGAAAACCGGCCAAGAGGTGAGGGGTTGGAGGTCAGAGGTGGAGATCGACTAGCCATACAAGCTGGTGCAGAGGTTGTTGAAGTTGTGGGTGGTGGGAGTCACGATGGTCAGCATGTTGTTGAAGGTCAGCCCAGAGACGATTTCCTCACCGGCCCCGGCTGCTCTCTCTGCATCACCATCATCATAATCATCATAATCATCAGCAGCAACAGCAGCAGCAGCAGCAGCAGCAGTATCTTTGTCATCATCATAATGGTCATCATCATCATCACGATCAGCAGCAGCCGCATTAATTATCATCATCATTGTCGTTGTTGTAATCATTGTTGTCGACTTCGCCATAAAGTCATCACCATATCATCATCATCATCATCATCAACACCATCATCAGTATCATCATCGTCGTCGTCGTCATCATCATCATCATCACCACCAACACCACCGTCATCATTTCCATCATTATCATCATCAACGTCATCGTCGTAGTCGTCATCATCATCATCACCATAAAAATTAATGTCTTTTTAGGCGTTGCTATCATTAGCAATAGCAGGAAACTCAGTCTATTTCTTGCGGGAGGGGGGAGTCCCGCTGCCTGTTATGAACCAAATTGATAACTAACATTTATCGAGCCCCCGCCCACCTACGCCCTACCATTTCTCACCACCACCACCCCTGAACAAAACAAAGAGGGTGGTGCTGTTTTAGCGGTAACGCGATCTCCAGGTGAAAGCAGCCTGAATTTCACAGACACTTTTAACCATTCGAAGAGTTGTGGAACTGATCAAAGATCATATCTCTCTCTCTCTCTCTCTCTCTCTCTCTCTCTCTCTCTCTCTCTCTCTCTCTCTCTCTCTCTCTCTCTCTCTCTCTCTCTCTCTCTCTCTCTCTCTCTCTCTCTCTCTCTCTCTCTCTCTCTCTCTCTCTCTCTCTCTCTCCTCTCTCTACTCTCTCTCTCTCTCTCTCCATCCTCTCTCTCTCTCTCTCTCTCTCTCTCTCTCTCTCTCTCTCTCTCTCTCTCTCTCTCTCTCTCTCTTTCTCTGTCTTCTGTTTCTCTTTTGTGTACCTCTCTCTCACTCTCTCTCTCTCTCTCTCTCTCTCTCTCTCTCTCTCTCTCTCTCTCTCTCTCTCTCTCTCTCTCTCTCTCTCTCTCTCTCTCTCTCTCGCACCCACCCACATATGCAATCAAATCTAGACCTACTGGAAGTTTCTTCTCATGGCTGAGCTGGCCATCTTTAATCATGAATGAACCCCCTCCTATACCCTCAGGAGATCGAGAGGGATGCTGCAAGCAAGAATCATTCAAAACGGTCCTGTGCAATGTTGTGTTTTAGCCCCTACGCCAACCCCCAACTCCCACCCTCCCTCTCATCTTTACGACCCTCAATCTCAAAGTCTGCTTCTTTAAGTTTTATGACAATAACCCTAGGCTGATCCTAACCCTATCCCTTTCCCAAGAATGGCAGTTTTCGATGCAAACATTTCAGAGGGGGGGGGGTAAAATACAAGATAGTCCGGTTCGGATTGGGGACATACAGATGGAAGGGGGAGGGGGGTGAAGAGCTGACACAGACGCAGGTGTTATGAAAGAGAGGATGATGGGGGGTGGGGGGTGGAGAGAGAGAAACAGACTGAGAGAGAGAAAGACAGGAACAAGAGACAGAGACAGAATAAAAAAACAAAGGGACAGAGAGAGAAAGAGAGAGTTGGAGAGAGACAAACAAATGCACAGACAAACAACAAAACCAACACTGAGACAGAGGCAGACAGACAGACATTATAGACAAAAGTACAGTTATACAGACAGACAGACAGGAAGACCGAACAGAGACAGAGACCTACACGGAGAGACAAAGACAAATGAATAAGCAGCATCAACTCAACCTCCACTGATCAAAATCTCCCCCAAAACGATTAAACATTACCATCGCACCAGATTACATGTTTTGAATACTGTGCCCATTCCTCGGTACAGGACGCCAACTTGCTTTCGTCACTTCATGTTTTATGCATTGGGCGTGTGGCCCGTGGACAATTAACCTAAATAATAACGAGAGGCAAAGCCTTCAAGGCTCACTCGAACAGGCACATGTGGAACAACAACAAAGACAGATTGAGGGGGGTGTCCAAAGTACAAGATTGCAAATAAAAGTTTAAGGTACAAACGAAACTATCGTTAATGGATACAACTATATAACAAACAAACAAAAGTGCCCGTGCCGAGAATCGAACTCGGAAACCATTGGCATGACAGACAGACACTCTACCAATGAGCTATCGAGGCTTTCAGTGTTGATGAGTTTCTTAACTCATGTTGCCTGTTGAATACTCTCTAACCCACTAATCTAAAATGTTATCTGTTTGTTATCTGTTTACAGTGTTGTTTTAAGTATTTAATTATTCAAATCATTATTGTTTGAAAGCTTGCATAGACATCTTATATATGTGTGCAAAGTTTGAGCAATGTATGCCTTCTATTTTCCGAGAAAATGTCAACGTTAAAGTTTGGAGACTGGACCAGGGACGCAACACACACACACACATACACATACACAAACACACACACACACACACACACGCGCGCGCGCGCGCGCGCGCGCGCGCGCGCATGCACGCACGCACGCACGCACGCACGCACGCACGCACGCACGCACGCACGCACGCACGCACGCACGCACGCACGCACGCACGCACGCACGCACGCACGCACGCACGCACGCACGCACGCACGCACGCACGCACGCACGCACGCACGCACGCACGCACGCACGCACGCACGCACGCACGCACACGCGCACGCACACGCACGCACGCACACGCACGCACACGCACGCACGCACGCACACGCACGCACGCACGCACGCACGCACGCACACACACACACACACACACACACACACACACACACACACACACACACACACACACACACACACACACACACACACACACACACACAACCGAACAACTATCATTACTATAGACTCACTTCGTGTTAACTTCGTGAGCCAATACAAATTAATTCGTTGTCGTTTATCTAGCTCAGGGTGCCATTGTAGCAAAGATATTCAAAGATATTCTAAAGGGGCACAGATATTCTAAAGGGGAAGATAAGCATCCGGTCTCTTTTCCCTATATGAGTAGTGAGGACAGAAACACTGGTTATGTCCCTTTTAAACACGACACATTTTACACGGCGATAGCCCAGTTGAATTCTCCGTTCAAATTCCAGTCTGAGTTTTTGGATAGCCTCCACTATGAATAGTGCACTGTCCCCACTAACGATAACTCTATCAGCCCGGTTCGCCGAGCTCTTAAGTAATCCATCTTACCCTTTTAGAATATCTTTACAGTCTTTGATTGTAGTGCACGCGTCCCGCCCCTGCGATCCAGCTGTGACATTTGTGAGGCGTGCTTCTCGTGAAATACTTCTGTCTACATTAATATGATGAAACTCTACTAGTTGTGTTCACTATGTTAGGTTTTGATGTTTAATTATTTATTCCATTCATATTAATGTACTCATGTGTTGATCCTTGTTTGTCTGCGTGTGATTGAATATATATATATATATATATATATATATATTGCTATATTTATATAACATGTGTTTATGCCTACGGATGTACTGTATTAATGCTAGTATTTATTGTAGCTTTTGTGTATTACTTTAGTGGTGCTTATTTATGTATCTTATTTTAATCATTTGTAAAGCGCAAAAAGCTCCAGTTTAACTGAGAGGTGTTGCGCTATATAAAAAAAAATCATTATTATTATTATTAGGGGAAGACGGGGTAAAAAGCCCATGGGCGGGTAAGAAGCCCATGCCAATTATCTCATGAAATGAAGAACATTTCAGTCAAATTTGTCCATGAAACGAATGCTAAACATTAACACTCGTCTCATGGGCAACATTTGACTGAAAATTGCTTTTATTTCATGAGATAATTGGCATGGGCTTCTTACCCGCCCATGGGCTTTTTACCCCGTCTTACCCTATATTACTCTTTGTAGTCCCCCGTACACGAATCTGATGAAATATTTGTATCAGACATGTTATGAGATTCGTGTGTTGCGGTCTACATGAGCATAGTGAAGGGAAATAGTACAACCATCTTATTAAGGCAGAGGTCATTCACGTGAATCGTGTCTCACAGACGTCGTCACTGCTATTAGATCGACAGTTGCGGGATAGAACACGCACGTGTGGTCGCGTGCAAATTTGCAGCTCGCTACTATGAGAGTGTGTATCAAAACACTATCTCAACGATCTTAGACGGAAAAAGTGCTGTCTCTATAGGGGATTTGAAGAATGAAAATATCACTTTTTCCGTAAAAACAATAACTAATATTTTCTGTCCCGGATAGTACACTTGACACTTGGAGCGCAAGTGAAGTTATAGTGCGCGTGCACTACAACTGCACTTGTAGAGCTGCAAATTTGCACGAGCTGCAAATTTGCACGCGACAGACCCCTTTAGGTAGACATTCAATTCTAGTGTATGAAGCAAAAGACTCAAAATGTATTCCAGTTATGTGCTTGAAGAAATACCTCAACAAACACTGCCACTTGTCAAGAAATAACCCTGAACTTTTGTTGAGCCGACCAGCCGTTGGTCGCAGTGTATGTCGCAGACTAGTGGCTAGGAGGTCTTGGGTTCAAATCCCATAATAAGTGACGAGGGTTTTCTTGGTCCTGGACTAACTCCTACCAGAAGCGAGTGTGCTTTGGGCTCAATGGGAAGACTGCATCCACTTTTAACGGGTGCGATTCTTATTGCGTCGCTCAAATTTCCAGACCAACACTGCAGGTGTCTGTATCTCGTGGGCCAAATTGACGCCATGATATCATTATGAAAGAAAGCGTAGAGTACACCATGTCATGTAGGCCTAGTCTCTGACCAATAAGGAACCCCATAGCACCATCTCCATCACAACCCTCCTCATCTCCATCAATCATCATGCTAAAAGTATCCAGTTCTGTGGTCTTGCATGCCCTGCTCTCGTGGTGACCTCAGTGTCTCTGCCAATCCAGTCTATGTCTTGGGGCGTTCGGGTCAAAGTCATGGGGAACAGTGTGTTTGTTGGACCTGTTGACGGCCCTCGGTTGAAGACCTCACTTCGCGACTAAGACATTATTGTCGTCAGTAGGGGCTTAGAAGGTGGTGTCCTGCTAATGTTGGCTCAGAACAGACTCCACTGAAGTGCAGCAGTGCAGTGTCTTCTCAGGTGGTTGCCTCCTGACGGCCTGGCGTAGATTGGCTTCTATTGACTGCTGGGTTTTGAATTTTTGCGACCTGACAAGCCGGGGGTGTGGCTGTGAATAGGGATTCGGAATGAGCGACGAGAGAGCAATGCAACTGTATGAAAATGGGACAGCAAAAAGAAACAAACAACACTTTTGTTGAGCAGCATACATTGCATGGATAGGGTAGGGTGATTTTTTGTGCGCAATTGGCTTCGTGTGCAGCCTAACTATGCCTCAGCCTGGCTGTTTTCCCTCAATATTGTCTGGAGTAACTGATCATTTTATCAAATACTTTGCGTTGCTAAACGGCCAGCTATCAGAATAGACACGCACACGCACGCACACGCACACGCACGCACACACACACACACACACACACACACACACACACACACACACCTTTCACACACACTCCGTTCACACAGCAATGCTCATGAATAACTTATCTTCTTGTTCTTGTTCTCTTGTTCGTTTGTTTCTTGTTCTTTCTGTTTATGTGAGACGCCTGCAAAACAAGGTTTGCGGGGTGGGGTGGAGGGGGGGTGGGTGGAAGGTGAATGTTAATGCATTCACAGAATACAAAACTAAAACCCGATTCAGAATAACAAGACAGCAGAACCAACGCCATACAAAGGCTACATGTCAGTTGCGCCGATTGCTGATTTACTCAGTCACGGCGCAGATCCAGTATTTACTCAACTGCGCTATTCATCGATTGGACAGATGATGTACTCTTTTAACGCTTTAATAGGAGCCACACACATACACACACGCGCGCGCGCGCACAGAAGAAGAGAGGTTAAAGCAGAAGGACACACACAAAACACAAAACACAATAATAATAATAATAATAAGTTCTACATCAACAAGTTTGTCTCATCATCTATTTCACAAGAGCAAGTTACAATTGATCAAATGCTTCTTACGGCTAATTTGTTATCTTTTAAACAAATACGCCCTTGGACAAATTAAACACCATAACGGTTGGGGTTTATCTCGGTAGATCACCAAGACATAAAAAGAAAATCCATGTTTTTTTGCTCATTGTCTTATCATTAATGTTTTTTCGAAGACTGTTGGCTAGATATAACACTACTTTTTTTAATATAAACTTCTGCAGATTTTTCCTTCACCAATTAAAAAAACGAAACTTGAAAAGCTCGATACAAATTATCCCATATGTGTCTGTTCCAGACCGGAAGACGTTAAATAGATTTTCATTCCTATTAAGCTGCAATAAATTGTGACCCCAAAAGATGATGGTCAACTTCAGGAGGTCAAAGGTGAAGGTCAGTGGTGACTGCGGCACTTGTAGTTGTGCAGTTTGGGGGTCAGGATCCTGAACAGGTCCTCATAGGACACGGTGCCCACCACTTTCTCACAGTCCCCGGGGGCTGTTTCTGGAAAACACAGAAAAGGGTTACATTTTACAACAGAGCTTTGAACTTGACCCTACAGCACAGACACAGAGAGAGAGAGAGAGAGAGAGAGAGAGAGAGAGAGAGAGAGAGAGAGAGAGAGAGAGAGAGAGAGAGAGAGAGAGAGAGAGAGAGAGAGAGAGAGAGAGAGAGAGAGAGAGAGAGAGAGAGAGAGAGAGAGAGAGAGAGAGAGAGAGAGAGAGAGAGAGAGAGAGAGAGAGAGAGAGAGAGAGAGAGAGAGAGAGAGAGAGAGAGAGAGAGAGAGAGAGAGAGAGAGAGAGAGAGAGAGAGAGAGAGAGAGAGAGAGAGAGAGAGAGAGAGAGAGAGAGAGAGAGAGAGAGAGAGAGAGAGAGAGAGAGAGAGAGAGAGAGAGAGGCCAACAAACTGAACGGAAGCCTAGAA
>CM065681.1:19293948-19301448 GCA_017654935.2 Phymorhynchus buccinoides | reverse complement strand
AATGGGTCCACACAAAGACTTTGGTGAATTTATTTCAAATCGCGTTTTTATTTCAAAACGTGTCGACACACACCAACGCGTTTTGAAACAAACTCAACACGTTTTGAAATAATTATTTCAAAACGCGTTGTTTGTCCAGTGGGGTTTTGTCCTGCGTGGGTAGGGTTTTGTGCAGTGGGTTTTTGTCCTTCATGGGTGGTGCTTTGTCTCTTAATACACTAATTTGCAGTCAAACAGTGAAAATAGGCCAAAATGACCACTGGTCAGTGACACTGACCACTGGTCAACCACATCAAAAATTGTTCATTTGAACTCCTAATACACTAATTTGCAGTCAAACAGTGAAAATTGGCCAAAATGACCACTGGTCAGTCACACTGACCACTGGTCAACCACATCAAAATTGTTCATTTGAACTCCTAATACACTAATTTGCACTCAAACAGTGAAAATAGGCCAAAATGACAACTGGTCAATGACACTGACCACTGGTCAACGACATCAAAAATTGTTCATTTGACCTCCTAATACACTAATTTGCGATCAAACAGTAACAATAGGCCAAAGTGACCACTGGTCAGTGACACTGACCACTGGTCCACCACATCAAAATGTTGTTCATTTGAACTCCTAATACACCAATTTGCAATCAAACAGTGAAAGTAGGCCAAAATGACCACTGGTCAATGACACTGACCACTGTTCAACTACATCAAAAAATGTTCTGAACTCCTAATACACTAATTTGCAGTCAAACAGTCAAAATAGGCCCAAATAACCACTGGTCAGTAACATTGACCACTGGTCAACCGCATCAAAAATGGTTTCATTTTTGAGGCACAGAGAGAGAGATTGACAGATAGACATACAAAAGAGTCAGAAAGAAAAATTTATTTCAAATCGCGTTTTTATTTCAAAACGTGTCGACACCCACCAACGCGTTTTGAAATAAACTCGACGCGATTTGAAATAATTATTTCAAATCGCGTCGTTATTTCAAAACGCGTCGTCACAAAGCCTTGTTCCTGATATGTTTGATAAACTAACTTGGTGGCATTGTATGTTCAATGTAGCTAAAAGCCTGGGTGAAAGTAAAACATTCTCTCAATCCTGAAATGACATGTATCAATGTTCTCTGAATCTTCCAAAATGCTGAAGTTGTGATCCCATTAACCCTTTCACCGCCATCCATATTTCAGACAAAAAATTCCATAAAATTTACCTGGGTAGATAACAAAATATGTCTGCAGTATTGGGGATTCTTATGTGACATATATAAAATAAGGTCTATCCTTACTTCCCAAAAACTGAGACAATAGGGTCTTTGGAATAATAGACCCTAATGTGATGCCTTTTACTGACATAGGTGTTAATTCACTGTGGTGCTAAAATGCGACTTTGGCGGTGAAAGGGTTAAAAATAAATCCAATGTGTGTCTGTCTGTGTTGACAGGATGGGGAGGGATGGTATTAGAATTGCATATCTGTCATCTCTTCTTTTAATCTGCCATCAGGTTTTTTTGCAGAAATGTTTGATTTGATAAAACTGTGGTTCCGGATGACAAGATGGCCAATCCTGAAGACTCGTTCTGTCAGTCAGTCCAATCTTGATCTCAGGACTTTAACAAGCAACAATCCCTTAGCTCCCGCGCGTGTACCGATATGGGGGGGGGGGGGGGGGGGGGGGTGTGCGCGGTCAATGCGCGCGCGCGGGGGGTGGTGTCTTTCAGTAGGCATGGGTGTATGTGTTTGTTCTTTGTGGATTGGCTATCATTTATGCTGGTTTGTGTGTGGATATGTTTGAGTAGGTGCTCACGTATCCATCTTTTATATGAATTATGTGGAAATATGATAATATATGACTTTGTTTAAACATAAGGTATGCGTGCTTTGCTATAAATAAGTCCCTTGTGAGTGTTGTGCATTTAAAATTATATAATTAAAGTGATTTATCTTAAACGGTAATATTTTCTGTACTTTGTTTTAAAATGTTTATAATATTGGCAACATGTTTTGTTTTAAGCACTGCTGTTTTGCTTTCAAGTGATAATTATCATCATGTGTGTTTTGATTTAATGGTATTGTCATTTATGTTTTAGAAGCACATCTTGTTTTTAATGTATATTATAATGTGTCTTGTTCTAACTGTGTCAATCGCAGACATCACCACACTTTCTCTCTAAGAGATAATAAAGTTGTTTGAGTTGAGTTGAGTTGAGTTGAGGAGTAGCCCTGAACTACTTTCACCCATGCTAAAGTAATCATGACAATTTGCTTAGCATAGCATTTAATCAAAGACTGTTCAGGGGAAGATAAACATCCGGTCTCTTTTCCCTATATGAGTAGTGAGGACAGAAACACTGGTTATGTCCCTTTGAAACGTGACACATTTTACACATCGATAGGCCAGTTGAATTCTCCGTTCAAGTTCCGGTCCGAGTTTTTGGATAGCCTCCACTGTGAATAGTGTACACGTCCGCACTAACGATAACTCTATCAGCCCGGTTCGCCGAGCTTTTAAGTAATCCATCTTACCCTTTTAGAATATCTTTGATTTAATAACTGCAGTAATATGAATAATGCATTATGTTGTTGTTTGTATATCTGCAAGACTTCATCTGCGGTTGGAATAGATCTACTGTCTTGCGTCATACACACCCTCGTTCTAAGAGAGAAAGTACTGGCCTATAAGTGTGACCCAGCACCACGGAAGGGACAACATGACCATTCTGAGACAATGGTCCAGTTAACACTTCAGACAGTTCTCTTTCAAATGATTTAAGAACCATTCTTGTAACAGTTCTTGTTTCAGAGTTCTGCGCATTCAAAGTTGGTAGGGTGACTGTCGGCCATTTTGAGAAATCACAGTCTACAGTTTAGCCTAACTGAAGAACATCCATCAACCTACTGATTTCAAAGAATGTTTTGGAGTATTTAGAGACCATAATAAAGATGATCCTTTATAGATAGGAAAGATGAGATGTTAGAGAGCACGAACATACGAATAACTCAAAACTGATGAAAAATGAGAGTTATGACTTTGCAAGCCTGTTATGAGAAACTAGCCCAAGACTTAATGTCCCTTTCCTGGTGCTGGGTCACAATTATCATGCCCTCGCATAATTAAAGTTCAGCATTCTGTATTCCTCTTATTCCTTTCTTCCTCCATATTTCTCCTCCTCCGCTTCACTTCCTACATTTCTTTCTTTTCTTCCTCCCCCTTCTCCCCCTCTTCCTTATCAGAATCATCATCATCATCATTGTGCCGCACTCGAGGTTAAATCTTATGAAGACAGTTCACTAAAATCAGTGTGAGAAAACAAAATCAAGAAAAAACAATCACACTAGCTCACACATAAGTTTCATGTTCAAGTTAAATCTCATGAAAAACAGCATATGGCATATTGCTGTCAGAGTAGCAATTGTTTTATTTTTGGGGAAAGTACGAAACGCATTTCTTGCAAAATATTTGAACTTTTTTTGGGATTGCTTTGTGGTTTACTCAATTTAAGTTTTGTTCTCTTGTCAGCTTGAAACATGTTACAACGATTAAACATAGTGAAAGAAACTAGCCCAAGACTTAATGTCCCTTTCCTGGTGCTGGGTCACAATTATCATGCCCTCGCATAATTAAAGTTCAGCATTCTGTATTCCTCTTATTCCTTTCTTCCTCCATATTTCTCCTCCTCCGCTTCACTTCCTACATTTCTTTCTTTTCTTCCTCCCCCTTCTCCCCCTCTTCCTTATCAGAATCATCATCATCATCATTTTCTTCCCATTCATCACCATGATTATCAGTATCGATGTCATTGTCATTATCGTCATTCAGAAGGCGTGCGTACTCACAGGAGGGTCGGTGGCAAAGTCAATGATGGTCCTGGAGCGTTTCAGACCGTCCTTGAAGAGCCAACGGTCAAAACTCTGGATGAAGACCCGAGGTCCACTGGCAATGGACGCTGCAAACTGTTTGATGACCGTGCCCGTGGACAGTCGGCGTTTGTAGCTGTAGCTATCCACCTCCACGTGGGACTTCTTTGTGACCTGAAGGTTAAGCATCAGGATTCAGGATTCAGGATTCATTCAATTCAGGTGTGGAGGGTGCATCATAATATATTAGGTCACATTATCATAAAATCAACCAACGGAATAAATTTGAACAATATATGTTATATATATGACATATGGCATATTTCTGATGAACAAAAAAAAAACGAACATTAAAAAGGCCGTGTGTGCCGCACTCGAGGTTAAATCTTATGAAGACAGTTCACTAAAATCAGTGTGAGAAAACAAAATCAAGAAAAAACAATCACACTAGCTCACACATAAGTTTCATGTTCAAGTTAAATCTCATGAAAATCAGCATATGGCATATTGCTGTCAGAGTAGCAATTGTTTTATTTTTGGGGAAAGTACGAAACGCATTTCTTGCAAAATATTTGAACTTTTTTTGGGATTGCTTTGTGGTTTACTCAATTTAAGTTTTGTTCTCTTGTCAGCTTGAAACATGTTACAACGATTAAACATAGTGAAAGAAGATCGATCCTTTAACCCTTTCAACGCCAGCCATTCCTCAGCCAAAATGTACCATTAAACTTACCTGGGTAGAGAAAAGATTTTGTCTTGAGTACTGGGGATCCCTCTGTGACATGCCTAAAATAGGGCCTATCCTTACCTCCCAAAATTCAGAACATAAGGTCACTGGATACCAGACCCTCATTTGATGCCTTTTAGGGACATGGGTGTTAAATCATTGTGGTGCCAAGAGGCGACAGTGGCGATGAAAGGGTTAAAGCAATAATATAAACAGTGTACGAAGTAAGCACACTCTTGGGCTTTGCTAAACAAAATGAAATCATTCCCCGATAGTTCCATGCATACAGAAGTATTTGACCTGGTTCTTAGTGCTGTACGTTGGCCGCTGAGGACCACCCCCAACACCACAGTACATAGGACCGAGAGAAGTGGTGATGTGCCCTGGTCAAGGCTGTACGTTGGCCGCCGAGGACCACCCCCAACACCACAGTACATAGGACCGAGAGAAGCGGGGATGTGCCCTGGTCAAGGCATCTCCACTGTGAACCTATTTCAGCACAGGTGTCCAGCCTAGCTGTTGCGTTCTCTGCAGGTATCTAAACACTGTTGACGAGCGTAACTGACTTCCACAGTACACAATGATGTCATAATCTGGACGTATACCTCATGAGAGAAGTGGGGATGTGCCCTGGTCAAGGCATCTCCACTGTGAACCTATTTCAGCACAGGTGTCCAGCCTAGCTGTTGCGTTCTCTGCAGGTATGTAAACACTGTTGACGAGCGTAATTGACTTCCACAGTACACAATGATGTCATCATCTGGACGTATACCTCATGAGAGAAGTGGGGATGTGCCCTGGTCAAGGCATCTCCACTGTGAACCTATTTCAGCACAGGTGTCCAGCCTAGCTGTTGCGTTCTCTGCAGGTATCTAAATACTGTTGACGAGCGTAATTGACTTCCACAATACACAATGATGTCATCATCTGGACGTATACCTCATGTTTACAGCCTTCAGTCTCAAAATCTGCTTCTTTAAGTTTTATTTAAAAAATACCCGATAAATATCTTCTACTGTTATTGAATGCATGTGCTTCATTATGTAAATGGATGAAAATTAGTGTGAAATATAGCAAACGATAGAGGATGAAGTACTCAATCTGCAGTAAGAAAGGCAAGACTGAAAAAGTGGAAACAATCGAGAAATGGAGGAGGAGGGGGGAGGCGCATCTTTACCTTTACATACGCCTAGGCTGATCCAAACCCTATGCCTTTCCCGAGAATGGCACAATGTTTCTTCTCGGTGAACATGTTCAATTGCGGAAATGTGAGGGGAAATGTGTGCATAATGTACAAGCTAACCCATAACCTGTACCTCAGTGACAATAGTATTACCTGTCTTCAACTGAAGTGGCTCATTGATGAAGCTGTTGATAGGGGGATGGGAGGGGGGTATCCACACTCTAATGCGAATTGCTCTGAAGTCTTGAGCAACAAAAGTACGGGTGTTTCTTGAACAGGGAACATCCCGCTATCGCTACGTATCGATAACGCTACCAAGATAAACCAGTACGGCTTTCATTGCGTATCGATAACACTACCGGGCTAAATCACTACATGGCTACTAATGGTTAGTGTTAGAGTTAAAATAGGGTTAAACTTAGGTAGAGAATAGGGTTAGCAGGTTAGGAAAAGGGTTTGGGCTAGGGTTAGGATTAGGGTTAGGGTTAGTCTGTCGGAATTCAAACTGACAGATTGGCACAGTCATCATTTATTTTTCTCTATGGGTCGTAGTGGTAACAACGGGTCGTTCTTTCGATACGTAGCGATAGCGCTACGCACCCGAACTGAACAAAATGTCCCCCAAATCAAACAATTTTTAGCCCAGGATTCCAGAATAGCAATTTGATCCTTTTGCTATCTGGAGGTTGTATTCAGATACGACGGAGAAGCACATTATACCTAAATGTATTCACACTCACCACACCGTTGAGCCAGCAGAGCACTGACACAGCAGCCAGCAGAACTGGAAACGTCTTCATGTTGACCAGGAGCTAACGGAACCCACACTGTTCACTGTTCGCCTTGGAGTCGGTTAAGCCACTCGATCTGATCAACAGTGAACGAATGAATGGAATTTTGGGCTTTACGTCCTCTCGACCTGGTAAGGCACATCAACAGTGAACCTGTGGCCAATGCCTTTATATACCCACGCTCGAAGGCTGGACTATATTTTAGCTCGTTTTATGCTAATCCTCATATTTAGTCTTCGTCTTCTTTAGTCTTTGTCTTCGTTTTGATCTTTTCCCTTCAGTGGCGTTTCACGTTGATAAAGCCGATTTAACCCGCTTGTGTCATCAGAAAAGACAAAGGCCGTGTAGATTTAGCTTGAGGAAGGGATGGTACACTTTAGGCGGAGTAAACAGTTATAGAGGACCGGGTTATAGGGGAGGGGGGTAAAGGTCAAAATGGTGACGGGGGGACGAGGCCTTTTAACCCTTTCACCGCCAATGTCGCATTTATGCACCACAATGGTTTGACACCCATGTCACTAGAAGGTATCAAATCATGGCCTGTTATCTGAAGACCCTATTTTCTTAATTTTGGGAGGCAAGGGTAGGCCTAGTGTTATACATGCCACAGAGGAATTCACAATATTGCAGATACGTTTTTTGGGCTACCCAGTTAAGCTTAATGGCATTTTTTGGCTGAAGAATGGATGGCGGTGAAAGGGTTAATCATTGGGTCAGGAGTGATGTGATCCAGAGGGGATGGAGGAGTGGGTGTGTTTTTTAACACTACTGAAAAGCCATTGAAGGACCTGCATCAAATTAGCGAATGTTTTAAAGGATACAGACTACCAACAAGTCTGAATAAAGTATTTGCAAAAGAATTATGAAATGTTGTTAGCAGAATTCAGCTCCATGCAAGAACAAAAGACCCGTTGATCTCCTAGGCAGGGTAAC
>CM065681.1:19283948-19288948 GCA_017654935.2 Phymorhynchus buccinoides | reverse complement strand
CCTACAGTCGAAAAATGACATTGCAGCCTACTGTCGAATGTACAGTGCAGCCTACAGTCGAAAAATACATTGCAGCCTACAGTCGAATGTACAGTGCAGCCTACAGTCGAAAAATGACATTGCAGCCTACAGTCGAATGTACATTGCAGCCTACAGTCGAATGTACAGTGCAGCCTACAGTCGAATGTACAGTGCAGCCTACAGTCGAATGTACAGTGCAGCCTACAGTCGAAGAATGACAGTGCAGCCTACAGTCGAATGTACAGTGCAGCATACAGTCGAATGTACAGTGCAGCCTACAGTCGAAAAATGACATTGCAGCCTACAATCGAATGTACAGTGTAGCATACAGTCGAATGTACAGTGCAGCCTACAGTCGAAAAATGTGCAGTGCAGCCTACAGTCGAATGTACAGTGTGCCTACAGTCGAAAAATGTGTGTGTGCATTGCAGCCTACAGTCGAATGTACAGTGCATCATACAGTCAAAAATTGGCATTGTAGCCTTCAAGAATTTATCTGATGGCCACAATAATGTGTACGTGTGGCAAACAAGAATGTGAGTGAGTGTGTGTGTGTGCGCGCGCGCCTGCGTGTGTGTGTGTGTGTGTGTGTGTGTGTGTGTGTGTGTGTGTGTGTGTGTGTGTGTGTGTGTGTGTGTGTGTGTGTGTGTGTGTGTGTGTGTGTGTGTGTGTGTGTGTTTGTCTGTTTTTGTCTCCGTGTGTATTGATGTGCTTTGAAAGTGTTTTAGACAATTGCACATTATGATTATGATAACATGTGACTGTCATTTAATTTGATGGCAATTATTACACTGTTGAAAAAACAAACACCTTATTTCATTTAACAACAAAAACAAAAATCTAATCCATTTAACTAAAAGAAGGAATTTAAAATGATCGCACAAATCTACTGGTGAAGTAAACATTGGGAAGAAATTAGAAACAAGCGAGAAATTTGGAATCATTTATAGAATGATGTGTAGATAGCGGGTAGCATGTACTGGTTGTACTGTGAAGTAAACATTGGGAAGAAATTAGAAACAAGCGAGGAATTCGGAATCATTTGTAGAATGATGTCTAGATAGCGGGTAGCTTGTACTGATTGTACTTTGAAGTAAACATTGGGAAGCATTAGAAACAAGCGAGGAATTTGGAATCATTTGTAGAATGATGTCCAGATAGCGGGTAGCTTGGAAGGTAGGTACTGCTTCACGGGGGGGTGATCAATATAATATGTCAACAAATGTCCCACACATTTTTAATTATGCACCTTGCGTTGTCAATATGTTTGGGGGCGATTTTGATTTCTACTAGCAGAAATCGCCATTGCACAATCTCAATTATTCACAGGAAACACACACACACACACACACACACACACACACACACACACACACACACACGCGCACGCACACACGCACACACACACGCACACACACGCACGCACACACACGCACGCACACACACGCACACACACGCACGCACACACACATACACACACACACACACACACACACACACACACACACACACACACACACACACACACACACACACACACACACACACACACACACACACACACACACACGTGACACACATGTAGGCCCTACATCTACACACGCTACTATCGATACTCAAAAAGGACTGGAAGCAGGCTGACAGACAGACAGACAGACAGACAGAGGGAAGCAGCGAAAAAAGAGAAAGAGACGGTAGAAGCAAAAATGAACGCACGAAACACGAGTATTACTAATTACTAGGTACACTATTTTAATTATCGTCCATTTCTCAACAATATTTTAAATGGTTCTTTAGAACAATTGTTACCACTTACAAAACACCACATTCAAAACCTTACCCTACCCATTAAGTCTGAGATAATATTCTTACTCCTTTTAATTGCTACTAACATGCCCTATTAGAAAGCTTGTTTGTAAATAATGTGAAAGTAGACCTTATGGTATTCAGCTTGTTGTTCAGTTGATCAAGATGTCCATTTTTTCTTTCTTTATATAAAAGCTGCGCCTGAAGAATCAGCAGTCGAACAAACCAAAAGTAATGAGCATAACTCTCTTTGGTAAACCTTTGAATCAAACCATAAAAGCAGAATGGTGAAATGCTTTCTTTTCAAAGTAGTTGTTTAAATATTTATGATTTATCTATTAATTCATTTAATAATTTGTGAAGCGCCCTGAGCTCAAGAGAGAAAGGGTGATATATAAATGTTAGTTATTATTAGCAATATTAACAGTTTTAGTATTGTTAACAATGTCCTATACGGGAAGACGGGGTAAAAAGCCCATGGGCGGGTAAGAAGCCCATGCCAATTATCTCATGAAATAAAGGAAATTTCAGTCACATTTTGCCCATGAGACGAATGCTAAACATTAACACTCGATCGTCTCATGGGCAAAATGTGACTGAAATTTGCTTCATTTCATGAGATAATTGGCATGGGCTTCTTACCCGCCCATGGGCTTTTTACGTCGTCTTACCCTATGTACCCTTCAGGTCAAGAGGACGTTTTAAAAACACTAAATTTTGTTGGTATTAATAAAAGTTTTTGTTCTAATGACTTGCTGAAAATAATACCAATACATCGCGTTCTCTGTTAGTAGTTTTCTGCTCTAACTTCACAACTAAAAATGCACTTTACAAAAAATGGCCCTCTTCGCGCAGCTTTGTGACCTTTCAAATGTCAAGGTGAAACACTGGAGACCAAAGGTGAAGGTCAATGGTTGCGGCATTTCTTCTTGTGGAGTTTGGGGGTCACTATCCGGTTAAGTTCAACGTAGGTCACAGTTGACACCACCTTCTCACAGTCCCCGGGTGTGGCGGCTGGAAAGAAAGCAAAAATCAACCATAATAATAATGGGAATTTACATAGCGCTCTTTCACAGATGAGCTCAGCGCGCTTCACATTAATAACAAGAACATTAAAGGCAAACAAATAATGAATCATTAGAAAGTAAAATAAACACGATGATTGCACGCAACGTTCTCTTTCTCCACCCCACCCCCCCTACACACACGCGCTCTCTCTCTCTCTCTCTCTCTCTCTCTCTCTCTCTCTCTCTCTCTCTCTCTCTCTCTCTCTCTCTCTCTCTCTCTCTCTCTCTCTCTCTCTCTCTCTCTCTCCTCTCTCTCTCTCTCTCTCTCTCTCTCTCTCTCTCTCTCTCTCTCTCTCTCTCTCTCTCTCTCTCTCTCTCTTCTTGTCATGATAGGGGCTGTTGGCCTAAATCATAAAAATATTTCCGAGTTCCGAGTTCGTTCTCTCTCTCTCTCTCTCTCTCTCTCTCTCTCTCTCTCTCTCTCTCTCTCTCTCTCTCTCTCTCTCTCTCTCTCTCTCTCTCTCTCTCTCTCTCTCTTCTCTCTCTCTCTCTCTCTCTCTCTCTCTCTCTCTCTCTCTCTCTCTCTCTCTCTCTCTCTCTCTCTCTCTCTCTCTCTCTCTCTCCTTCACAAACCTGCGATGATAGTGGTGTTGTAGATAGGGGTGAAGTAAGGGTTGCATATCTTCTTCAGACTGGGGTTGCTCTCAAACAGGGCATTTCTCTCGTCCTTGTCCAGTTGAGAAGAAGCGTTGAGGAAGACCTCGTTCAGTGCGGCGGTCACTAGTTGACCCTACACAGTGGTCAAGCAATGGTTGAAAGGACATCTGCTCTAAAACATGCATGATAGGATCTACCTTTAAAAACACACCTCAAAACTGTGAGAGCACAGACACAGTGCACGCATCCGTCATGAAAAACTAATCGTTTGCTGTTGTTGTTGTTGTCGTTGTCGTTGTCGTTGTTGTTGTTGGCTTGTTGTTGGGTTTTTTAACAGAACAATCCTCTTAAGCTAACAATTAACAATAATTACTTAATCGAGGAACCAGCGTAGGTGAGCTTCTCCTCCAAGGACGCCTCCACGTCCGTCCAACGACGGCTCCCATGCACATACTTCTTCTTTGATCGCTCAGACCGTTTCCTATCAATAATGAGCGCAGATGCGTCATGCTGCCGTTATGCGCCTAACTAAAAAATAGTTAGGCCGATCTCGTTGACCTTGACCCACAATCTAGTGCTCTTGGTCAGAGGGGGTCAGTAACGGCCTTGTCCATGTCACAGGGGGTCAGTAACGGCCTTGTCCATGTCACAGGGAGTCAGCAACGGCCTTGTCCATGTCACAGGGGGTCAGTAACGGCCTTGTCCATGTCACAGGGGGTCAGTAACGGCCTTGTCCATGTCAGAGGGGGTCAGTAACGGCCTTGTCCATGTCAGAGGGGGTCAGAAACGGCCTTGTCCATGTCACAGGGGGTCAGTAACGGCCTTGTCCATGTCACAGGGGGTCAGTAACGGCCTTGTCCATGTCAGAGGGGGTCAGTAACGGCCTTGTCCATGTCAGAGGGGGTCAGTAACGGCCTTGTCCATGTCACAGGGGGTCAGCAACGGCCTTGTCCATGTCAGAGGGGGTCAGTAACGGCCTTGTCCATGTCACAGGGGGTCAGTAACGGCCTTGTCCATGTCAGAGGGGGTCAGTAACGGCCTTGTCCATGTCACAGGGGGTCAGCAACGGCCTTGTCCATGTTACAGGGGGTCAGTAACGGCCTTGTCCATGTCACAGGGGGTCAGTAACGGCCTTGTCCATGTCAGAGGGGGTCAGTAACGGCCTTGTCCATGTCACGGACAAATCCATTGTATTGAAGACGTCCTCTAGGAAAGTTTATTAGGTATACTATTTTGTTAAAGGGGCACCCTGACGGATGAGTTTTGGCAAGAAACACGTTAAGATCACCAGGAAAACACCCTTGACAGAGATCGCAACACTCATTTTGCTCTGGTTTACAGTAAATCGAACGGTCAAATCGGCGATTCCTCTTTGTTGGCGGAGGTGCTGGAAGTCAAATTCTTTCACCCAAAGAGAAGGCGCTTGCCGTCTCTTTTCTAATGGCCGCCTGTGTTTAGACCAAATCGTTTGCACGAACTTTTCGCAATACAAGCCTTTTGTTTTTCTTT
>CM065681.1:19253948-19278948 GCA_017654935.2 Phymorhynchus buccinoides | reverse complement strand
TTGCCATTATTTTGAAGCTGCGTCATATCATGAAGCTACCTTCGGAAAACACGAAGTTTGCCGAAGTTATTCAAGTTGGCTATACATGTTCCAAAATTTGGGTCGTCTGCTTCGCCCGAAAATTGCCGAAGCTACCTTCGGAAAACACGAAGATTGCCGAAGTTACGCATGAATGAATGAAAAGTAGTGTTTTACGTCCTCTCGACCCGGGAAGGCACATATGGGACATGTATTATTTAGAACATAAGACATGTACAAAACAAAAAAACTGACAGACATCACAACCACGGAGACAAAACATAAAAAGTTGGGGTGAAGGTAACTCTTAGCGACATGTCAAATAAATAGCATTTATATTTGAGAGGATTTAAAATTATAAAATCTTACTAGGGGAAGACGGGGTAAAAAGCGCATGGGCGGGTAAGAAGCCCACCCCAATTATCTCATGAAATCAACAAAATTTCAGTCAAATTTGCCCATGAGACGAATGCTAGACATTAACGCTCGTCTCATGGGCAAAATGAGACTGAAATTTGCTTCATTTCATGAGATAATTGGGGTGGGCTTCTTACCCGCCCATGCGCTTTTTACCCCGTCTTCCCCTATGCGGTTTGAAAATGTAAAATAGTATTCATACTTATAAAATTATCTCTGTTAAAATGAGAGAGAGAGAGAGAGAGAAAAATAGAGATTTAACGCCTTCTGGGCCAAGGGGCCATTTGGGGCACTTGAAATTATAAAGATCCTGGACAAAATATTTTGATCCAGAATACAGATAGTTTTAGCTTTGTTTTTTTAAATTGTAAAGATTTGGTAGAGAAAAATTCAAAGTAGAAATTGTTTTTATTTTTATAGTTTTTTTAGAAACTTTAATAGAAACAAGTTGAGTTTTTGTGTAAAATCTAAGTTTATAGTGATAAAAGTGTTTATTTAAAAGATATTTAGCAGTTTGCTATTTACATGTCTGGCAGGGAGAGGAAATCTATGATTAAAACCCCCCAGGGCTACAGTTTTAAAAAATTATATTGTGCTCAAGGAGCTTTATTTATTAAAAAAAATTTAAAAAAGGAGGCAAAGGCCTTCGTAACTTTTTATACAATATATACATTTAAGTTAATGGTTAAGGTCCGCTATACAAGTTAAGTGACCAGAGGGTCGCGGGACCTAATGTAATGTTAAAATGATTTTGTTACGACGACGAAAATGGTGTTTTACGTCCTCTTGGTCTGAATCAGACACATATGGGACATTTGTAAATACAAATATGGTGGGAACAATACTGGAGGCAATGCCCGGAGGCAGTACGAAACCAGTAAAGTCCCGATTTTTTTTATTAATACAGATAGGTGTAGCGGTAACCACGCCTCGGGTAAACCTCAGCGGCTATGGCACCCGCTACCCTTGTGTTAACGTTATGATTTTGTTACTCTGGTAGAAAACCGAAACCCAACCGAAACGTCCTATCGATTAAAATCTCAGGGCTACATGTTAAAAGAAATTGGTTTTTTTTTATTAATAAAAAGCCAAATTTTAGCCCTTAATTACAGAATGAAACTGTGTCATTTTTGCGATGACATAGGCCTTCACAGAGAATATAGTAGACTTTTCGCGTTAAAAGAAACTTATGGAGAAAACTACTGACTTTGCTTAACTTTGAACGCTTCGTGAAAAACAACCAGACACTTCCTTACCCTTGCCGCCTCTCTCATTCCCCAATTGTCCCCTCGCCCATACCCTGTCACCCGTTAATATTAATGAGATTACAATTTTGCTTTTAGTTGCTTCGAGGGAACTCATTAACCCTTTCACCGCCAAAGTCGCATTTTAGCACCACAGTGATGCAACACCTATGTCACTAAAAGGCATCAAATTGGGGTCTATTATCCAAAGACCCTATTGTCTTAGTTTTGGAAAGTAAGGGTAGACATTATTTTATATATGTCACAGAAGAATCCCCAATACTGCAGATGGAGTTTGTTCTTTACCTGGGCAGGTAAATTTAATGGCAATTTTTGGCTGAAATATGGCTGGTGGTGAAAGGGTTATAAAGACCCAGTGACGCACCACGATTAAGTCCCTTGGTTTTTTTTCTGGGTTGCTGTGACCCACATACAAATTTCCCCATATTCAAATTGAGGCTGCTCTTTAAAATGATGTGTCGGTTTCAATTTGGGGCCATTTATATGCGAGTCAGACTTGGTCAAAACAAGATTTCTTTCCAGTTTTAGGAGGGAAAACACGTGAAACCCGTGATTTTGACACGTGATCTGGTGGATCTTTAACATTTTGCGATTCTTCAGAGTCAGTCGCGTGAGATAGTAAAAATGTATGTTCACTTCATCTCCCCCCGCCCCGCCCCTTCCAGCCTACCCCCCAGATGACCTATAGAAGGTAAAAAGGGGGAAAAGGCGGAGGGGAAGGGGAAGAAGAGGCCCAATACATGAAGTAAAGACCCAATAAATGAAGTAAAGCGTTGTACAATTTGTCGTATAACACACACACACACACACACACACACACACACACACACACACACAAACGCACACACACACACACACAACAGAGACAGAGTTTAACCCTTTCACCACCAGCCATTTTTCAGCCAAAATATACCATTAAGCTTAACTGGGTAGAGAAAATAAAATATCTGCAATATTGCGAATTCCTCTGTGACATGTATAACATTAGGCCTATCCGTACTAGGGTCTTTGGATAACAGGTCCTGGTTTGATGCCTCTTTCAGTGACATGGTTGTTAAACCATTGTGGTGCTAAAATGCGACATTGGTGTTGAAAGGGTTAATTAAACAGTCGGATAGGGAGACAGAGAAGTGTAGGTAAAATAGAAAAGGACATCAACTGAACAGTCGAGGGTGTGTTAGCTTAGAGCTTTTCTAAATCGTTTTTATCTGCTTCGCACCGTAGGGTGTACGATTTGCTGGATGATAAGTGAAACCAAAGGCTAACTTAACCATCATAAACAGGACTTATCTTCATGCATTATTCATATCCCAAGCCGGATACCATAGCCTAAGGGTTTTTCTTTATCAACTGCTTTTCAAATCGATCATTTTAAAGATTAAGTACAATCAAATACAGTGGACTTGATTCACATCCATTCTTTGGTACAACAACACGGCAGATTGTCACCATCTCATTTCCCCCATCTTTTGTTTTCTTGCTTTTTGTATTTTTCTTGTTCTTTTTCTCGCCTTCTGTGTCCACACGAGAGAGTGAGAGAGAGAGAGAGAGAGAGAGAGAGAGAGAGAGAGAGAGAGAGAGAGAGAGAGAGAGAGAGAGAGAGAGAGAGAGAGAGAGAGAGAGAGAGAGAGAGAGAGAGAGAGAGAGAGAGAGAGAGGGAGAGAGAGAGAGAGGAGGGAGAGAGAGAGAGAGAGAGAGAGAGAGAGAGAGAGAGAGAGAGAGAGAGAGTATGAATACGAGAGAGGGTGTGTGTGAAGATGGAGATAGGAATGCTTTTGATTAAGTCATCCTGTGCTTTTTCTTATTATGGATTTAGATTGGAGAGGTCATGCAAAGATCATGGCCACTACATTAGATATAGCATCCATGCAATGATTTAACGGATGAGAGGGGTTGAGAAAAGGGCAGGGTGAGTGGGAAAGAGGGGCTGATAAGGGGGGTATTGCTTGTGTGTGTGTATGTGTCACTGTGTGTAGGACAGAGAGAGAGAGAGAGAGAGAGAGAGAGAGAGAGAGAGAGAGAGAGAGAGAGAGAGAGAGAGAGATAGAGAGGAGAGAGAGGGGAGAGAGAGAGAGAGAGAGAGAGAGAGAGGGGAGAGAGAGAGAGGGAGAGAGAGAGAGAGAGAGAGAGAGAGAGAGAGAGAGAGAGAGAGAGAGAGAGAGAGAGAGAGAGAGAGAGAGAGAGAACTCGGAAATTTAATGAATACTAGGCCATAGCCCCTTCCATGGAGCGAACACAATGTTACAGTATCTGCATAATTTCAAATGCCCCAAATGGCCCTTTGGCCCAGAAGGCGTTAAATCTCTATTTCTCTCTATCTCTCGAACACAATGAACATTAAGAACATGCAACAAATAATTGACAACATCCACACTAAATAAAGAATAAAATGTGCTACCGCATTTACAACAAGGAACAATTATCCTAAGAAGCCATATATTATTTTAGTTTAAACTGTCTATGAAGTTCTGTCTTATCCTAAAAGCGCCAAGCAAAAATTTTGCTAACGATACTATTTTATCTTTATTATCACATGAACACATTCTAAACATTTTGTCATCTAAATTTTCACTAGATCTGCAAGTTAGTTGGTGTTGTTCTCTAATTTGGTTATATAAAGGACATTGGAACAAGAAATGAACTTCATTTTCCAGTACATTTTTGCACACAGGACAAGCAGCATTCTCAAAAGAGAGAGAGAGAGAGAGAGAGAGAGAGAGAGAGAGAGAGAGAGAGAGAGAGAGAGAGAGAGGGGGGGGGGGACAGAAAGTACGAGAGGGGGGTCTTTTCGTAGCATATCGGTGGGTGCGTTTTCTTCCTAACGCTTTTGATTTGTTGATTATTTGTTTTTAAATCAATACTTTTTGTGTGTATGTGCATTTGAAATCTTGTAACATGTAAATATGAGTAACCACAGAGTGCTCTTGTTTTAGTGATGTTCTTCTTATGCTGTTATTACTTGTAATTTTTGATGATTTGTTTTTATTTCAACACCTTACGTCGTCTTCCTATCTTGTCTTTGTAAAGCACATAGAGCATTTTCAATGGATTATTGCGCTATATAAATAAAATTAATATTATAGTTTATGTTGAACGTTAAGTACAAACGCATTTTTGTCTTTGTTGCTGTTAACCTTTTTTCTTTTCGAAATTTAAAGTTTAACGTCCTCCCGATCAAAAAGATCATATGGGACATAAAAGTTTTCTTTTCTCTTACAAAGGGATACATACACTGGCGCTGTGCACTGTCCCGGCCTCCACTCCAAGCTGGAGTCTCTTCCTCCTCAGCAGCGACGTGGCCACAGCCTTCAATCCGATCGGCGGGCGCGTGCTGGCTGGGTCACTAAAACTCAAACATTCCTATGTCCATGCAGCAGCTTAGGCCCTTTAACAGATGGAACCGACCCCCCCCCCCCCCCCCCCCCCCCCCCCCCCCCCCCCCCCCCCCCCACCCCCTTTTTTTAAAAGTCTTTTTTCCCCCATGAGGGTACCAGAATGATCAATTGAATGATCGTGGGCCCCAAAGAGAAGAAGAAGAAGATACTAGAGACGATGATGGTGATATGAAAAACCTTGAGCATAACAGATGATTTACAAAAGATGGTTTTGTTAACGAAGATGTCGGAGGTAGGCGGTGGTGGTGGTATTGTGGATGAAGTGATGGAAATAGTGGGATCTGTTTTGTCTCATATATACAAAGCCGTTCAGCAGCTTTTTTTAAAAATGTAATGGTCAACTTAGGACGCTGATTTGACCGCCAGGGGGCTATTAAACCAGGTCGGTTATGCTTTACGTCCTCCCGCTCTTTAAAAGAACATATGGGACATTACTTATATATAAAGTTGTGGGCGATTAAACCAGTAGGGGCTTAGCGCCTTATATTCGTAGTTGGGGGAGTGAGAGAGAGAGAAAGAGAGAGGGAGGGACTAAGCCCCTACTGGTTTGATTGCCCCCTGGCGGTAAAATGCGCATCCTAAGTTGTTCATTCATGTTGAATTTAAAACGCATACACACCCAGATGAATGACAGTGGAGTACGCTTAACGACACAAAACTGGGCAACATGAAATACTGGTTAACACACACAAATATGGTTGAACTGACGAAATCCCTCTTTATTATTACTTAATGCTTATTGCAAATAATGGTTAACGCACACAAAATATGTACCCTGAACTTCGTGTTAAGAGTACTCCACTGTAGTTAGATGGTAGCCTGACAATACACTGGGATTTCACATGCACGCACGCACGCACCCATGCACGCACGCACACAGAGACATGCATGAGTGCACGTGTGCGTGCATGCACAAGGAAACACAACCCAAAAAACTCAACATCTCCATATCACAATTTATTCTTTTTCTTTTGTTTGGAATCATCATATCGGAATTAAATTAAAGTTGCTCAGCATCATCTTTTTCTATTATTTACAGCAGCATTTTGTTTGACGCCAAGTAAACCCAGCCCGCAAGCACAAATCCCTTTCTTCCAAGCGTAGAGTTACATGTAATGTGCCCATAACACTAAAAACAACACACAACGTTCAATTCATATTGTCTGAATCCATTTCTTATCATGCACGCTTCACGGGTGTGTGAATTATATCAAATTTACAAGATCCCCTGATACTGTATATAGCAAGAAACGAATTGTTATTTACTTTATGGGTGCTCCTGGGAAATTTCAAAAATCCTGCAAGGCAGGGGTCCAGGGGCCGCCCAGGCCCCGGTGGAGTGCAGGGACAGCACCCCTCCTGGGGATTCCGGGGGGCAATGCCCCCTGGAAGCTGAAGGGAAACAACAGTGTCAAATGTAATTGACAGGCTCTCGTTGCACTTTCACTTCTAGTTAAACTTCATGACCTCTATAACCAGCAAAATGCATCTTCTCAAATTCTCATAATCCGGCGACACCGGCTCCAGGCAATAACAGGGACAGCGCCCCTCCTGGGGGTTCCGGGGGGCAATGCCCCCTGGAAGCTGAAGGGAAACAACAGTGTCAAATGTAATTGACAGGCTCTCGTTGCACTTTCACTTCTAGTTAAACTTCATGACCTCTATAACCAGCAAAATGCATCTTCTTAAATTCTCATTATCCGGCGACACCGGCTCCAGGCAATAAAACAATCCTGAACTTCAGGACATCCTGAAAGCAGGAGCATCCATGATACTTTCAGCAACAGCCAAATGATTTGCCTTTATTGTGGTACTAGTCTCGCATTGCTCGCATTTGTAGGTTTTATACACATAGCGTTTGTTTTCCCCAAAAATGAAAATTTTGATTTGAAACTTGAGTTCTAATTTCAAATTGCTGTCAAAGTCGACTGAATAGTTTATTTCTTTTAAAATTATTACAAACATTTTCAGTCTATTCTGAGAAATGTGTTAACCTTCGTTTGTCAAAATTGAACATTGAAGGGTAATATTGAAGAGTAATTATCAAAATGGTAACATAGGAATGAAATATCAACATTCTCGAAAAAACAACAACATACATTATCATTACATTATCTTCATAATCATATCAACATGTATCAAAAGGAACTACATAATCAAAAACACACACACACTCTCTCTCTCTCTGGGTAGGCACTGCACTTGCAGCGACGCTCTCTCCGGCGGAGAGCAGCCCAAATTTCACAGAGATAAGTCTCTGTGACTAGAATATACCAAATACCAACACACACAAAAGATTCAAGTAAAATATATTGTATTGTATTATGTATCGCTTTAAAAAAAGTCAATAAAAAAAATAAAAAATAATATTCCAAATACCTTTCCATCCCTCCTACACTTCTCACACCCTTTGCCTTTTTTCATTCTTGTTTCTTTAACCCTTTCACCGCCAATGTCGCATTTTTACACAATGATTAAACACCCATGTCACTAAAAGGCATCAAATCAGGGTCTGTTATCCAAAGACCCTATTCCCTTAATTTTGGGAGGTAATGCCTTACTTTAAATATGTCACAGAAGAATCCCCAATATTACACAGATTTTTGTCTCTAGCCAGGGAAGCTTAATGGAAATGTTTTGCTCAAAAAATGGCTGGCGGTGAAAGGGTTAAACAAGGTTTGCAAGCACAAACTAATCATCAAATAATTTCAAACTAAAGCAAACATGCAACCATGAAAACAAAAAAGCTAGCTACAGACTTGTGTCCTTGTTGTTTTACAGAAAAAAAATGCTTAGTTTGGCAAAATCCACATTTCTTACCTGGAGACATAGGTGTAGAGTGGCACAGTGGTAACGCGCTCGCCTTGTGTCAAGTAAACCCGAGTTCGAACCTGGGTACAGGGGATTTTCCCTCTCACTTTGCACTAGGCCTTACAGTCTGAATGTGGAGTCTTTTGGATGAGATGATAAACCGAGGTCCTGTGTGTCCATGCACTTAGCACACGTTAAACCCAGTGGCAACGAAAAAGTTGTCATTTGGTCAAAATTTAACCCCCGCCACTCCCCCCCCCCTTTCTTTCCTCATCAGTCACACACAAATTGCATGCAAAGAATTGGGTGACACGCCTCTGACTGCGATGCGCTCTCCAGGTGGGAGCAACCCGAATTTCACAGACGCCTCTGTGACTATAAAGTACCTAATACCTAATCTATTGACAACAAGAAGCTAGGCAATTTATTTACTTTGCTTGCCAATGGATAATCTCCTTTTACACACATAGTTTGCAGCAACTGCTCTTGTTCCAACAATGAATGTCAATAAGTGTGAAATTTTAATGAATAACACTAACAAGAAAATTGGAGATCTACGATATTATTGATCGATCAACCAATTAAATGACAATTGATTTTATGAAAGCAAACTATCATTAACCCTTTCACCACCAGCCATTTTTGAGCCCAAAATGTCTGTTTAACTTACTTGGCTACAGAAAATATTTTGTCTGCAATATTGTGGGATTTCTCTGTGACACATTTAGAATGGGGTCAATCCTTACTACCCAAATTTAGGAACACAACATCATTGAATAGCAGACCCTTATTTCAAGGGTTTGAATGACATGGGGTTTAAATAATTGTGGTGCAAAAATGCGACATTGGCGGTGAAAGGGTTAAATTTAAGCACACACGCAAAACAATTTCATTTAAAAAAAGCTACAAAGTTTTATTCGCATAGTTCATAATCCTATCCATAGGAAACAGAAACATAGGAAACATTTAGCATCTGCACCAATCAAGTTTACACAATCAATGTGAACTAACACAAAGAACAATATAATGCACAAACAAGTAGCACATCCAAAAACGGAGTCCAAGCGTATGTGCAAGCACGCACACACACAACACACACAATAACACAGTACAAACATCATAACACAAAGACACACAGACACATATGTATGCAAGCACGCGCACACGCACACACACACAATAACACAGTACAAACATCATAACACAAAGACACACAGACACATATGTGCAAGCACGCGCACACACACACACACACAATAACACAGTACAAACATCATAACACAAAGACACACAGACACATATGTGCAAGCACGCGCACACACACACACACACAATAACACAGTACAAACATCATAACACAAAGACACACAGACACATATGTGCAAGCACACGCACACGCACACACACACACACACACAACACAGTACAAACATCATAACACAAAGACACACAGACACATATGTGCTGTATGTGCAAGCACGCGCACACACACACACACACAATAACACAGTACAAACATCATAACACAAAGACACATATGTGCAAGCACGCGCACACGCACACACACAATAACACAGTACAAACATCATAACACAAAGACACACAGACATACTGTATGTGCAAGCACGCACACACACACACACACAATAACACAGTACAAACATCATAACACAAAGACACACAGACATATGCGCAAGCACGCTCACACACACACACAATAACACAGTACAAACATCATAACACAAAGACACATATGTGCAAGCACGCGCACACACACACACACACGCGCACACACACAATAACACAGAACAATCATAACACAAAGACACACAGACACATATGTGCAAGCACGCGCACACACACACGCGCGCACACACACACACAATAACACAGTACAAACATCATAACACAAAGACACACAGACATATGTGCAAGCACGCGCACACACACACGCGCGCGCACACACACACAAAATAACACAGTACAGACATCATAACACAAAGACACACACACATATGTGCAAGCACGCGCACGCACACACACACACAATAACACAGTACAAACATCATAACACAAAGACACACACACATATTTGCAAGCATGCGCACACACACACACACAATAAACACAGTACAAACATCATAACACAAAGACACACAGACACATATGTGCAAGCACGCGCACACACACACACACGCGCACACACACACACAATAACACAGTACAGACATCATAACACAAAGACACACAGACACATATGTGCAAGCACGCACACACACACACGCGCGCACACAATAACACAGTACAGAAAGACACACAGACACATATGTGCAAGCACGCGCACACACACACACAATAACACAGTACAAACATCATAACACAAAGACACACAGACATACTGTATGTGCAAGCACGCACACACACACACACAATAACACAGTACAAACATCATAACACAAAGACACACAGACATATGCACAAGCACGCTCACACACACACACAATAACACAGTACAAACATCATAACACAAAGACACACACACATATGTGCAAGCACGCGCACACACACGCGCACACGCACGCGCACACACACACACACAATAACACAGAACAATCATAACACAAAGACACACAGACACATATGTGCAAGCACGCACACACACACACACACACAATAACACAGTACAAACATCATAACACAAAGACACACAGACACATATGTGCAAGCACGCGCACACACACACACACACACACATTTCACAGAACAATCTAACTGACACACAGGTCACAATGTGCAAGGATGCGACTTCACACACACACAATAACACAGGCATCATAACACATTGTGGCTGACAAACTGACTAAAACAATTACCGGTAATTATGCGAGCAGTAATGACATAGCAGCCAAATCAGCAGTCTACAATGAGCATGCAGAACCGGTGACAAATTCCTGAGATGCAACTTGGTGAGCTCAACCAAGCAACATGAACTGCATAGAACCACATGAGCATAAGTCTTACAGTAAGTTACACACGCTCTACATGCACACTACACATACAGATATGCATCAATGCATACATAAATACATAATGTCTTTATGATTCTTTCCGTCTGAAGATTCAACTTCATGACTAGTTCGCATCTATCACACCTCAGCACCCATAATACTTCCTGCAATGCAGGTTATCCAACACGCAAAACTCTCCACGCAAATAACACATATTGCACAAACACACGTCAGTATACATTCAAGTCAAGATAATATGCCTTGATTTAGACAAACACACACACACACAATCATTCGTCTAATATCATCAATGGTGAACAGACGTTAAATAAACCACTGAACTGAACTGAACACACAATCATGGGTGCAACTCCCCAAAATGAAATAAACTGAAAGGCAGGGGTCCAGGGACCCATGATCCTGGCAGGGTACAGGGGCAGAGCCCCGTCGGACGATTCAAGGGGGGGGCATGTTGAGAGAGAGAAGGGGGGGGGACAAGATAGACATATTTGTCTGGTTTGTTAATTACAACATTGCAGTGTTATTAGTTATTAGTTCATATTCTTTGTTGTTGATAACTTGTGTTTATTGTTGTTTTTCTTGTGTGCACCTGGCAGCAATTTCTCTGTTATGAGATAATAAAGATGATTTGGATTTGGACAGTTAAAATGATAGACAGTTTGAGTTTAACCCTTTCACCGCCAATGTCGCATTTTAGCACCACAATGGCTAAACACCCATGTCACTAAAAGGCATCAAATCATGACCTGTTATCCAAAGACCCTATTTTCTTAATTTTGGGGGGTAAGGATAGACCTAATGTTATACATGTAACAGAGGAATTCGCAATATTGCAGATATTTGTTTTTCTTTACCCAGCTAAGTTAAATAGTACTTCTTGGCTGAAAAAATGTCTGGCGGCGAAAGGGTTAATAAGCCTTGTAAAATTATTACATTGCCTTTGTAAACTTCCAAGTTCAAAACGCCCCAAATCGCTGGTGGTCATTTTTTTTTCTTTTGGATGAATTAAAAAAACCTGAAGTTCAGTTTCTGGTAAAATTAAAAACACTGAAATCAGTGTAAAAATGAAAGAGTAGCACCCATGCACAATAACAAAGTACAAACATCATAACACAGACACATGTGTACGCACACAACTACAAGCCATCACATCAAATTGCTAATGGATTATAGATGACATAAATAAACCAAGGCTTCAAACCCTGTTTCAGCGATTCAACAGTTGAATGGAAAGCCAAGCTGGCTTCTTACAGCTTGGCTAAAACATCAAATCTCTGCTCAAACTCAAAATTCTACAATTGTATTTTTATCCGAGAAACTTGGACAGTTAAGATGTTATCTCTGTGACCAATGTCCACATCTATCCCCACAAGGGAGATTATTAATTGACCTAAAAAACAAAAAATGTCGGCTATACACACACACACACACAGAGAGAAAAGGAGAAAATAAACCTCAGCAACTAAATCAGAATACTTCTCAAGTCAATATAATATTCTGGCATCAGAATAGTCTTCACTCCAATCCTCTGAAAACCACGGTATCATGGGCATTAAAACCACGGTATCATGGGCATTAAAGCCCCAGACCATAGAGGGACAACATTGAAATCAGTCCCCAACATGACCAAAATAAAAATTGCCCAATGTAGTGAGAAATCACTTTAGAAGGCTATTTAACCCCTTCACTGCCGAGGGATAATGGATTTCTTGTACTGCTGTGTGCCAAGCCAAGTTTGGCCTTCGGAAGGTTCCTTCACTGTTCTGTCCACTGCTCATCCATTTGTTGATGTCACCATGTACACAAAAAATGTAGAAACTGGAAGAACTGTAGATTTATGATTTTGTTAAAGTGTATGGCCTTTTTTAGAGTTTTTTCTCCATTTAATTTGCTCGAAATTCGATGACAAAAACACCCCGAAGTAGACACGTTATAGGCGTACAGCATAGTGCAAAGTTGCCCGTAGTAGACACGGTTATAGGCGTACAGCATAGTGCAAACAAGGGGGTAGTAGACACGGTTAGAGGCGTACAGCAGCAGTGCAAACAGCCCCGTGGTAGACACACATATAGGCGTACAGCATAGTGCAAACACGAAGCTGTAGTAGACACGGTTATAGGCGTACAGCATAGTGCAAACGAAGTGGTGTTAGACACGGTTATAGGCGTACAGCAACAGTGCAAACGGCCCCGTGGTAGACACGGCTATAGGCGTACAGCATAGTGCAAACCCACCCCGTGGTAGACACGGTTATAGGCGTACAGCATAGTGCAAACGGCCCCGTGGTAGACACGGTTATAGGCGTACAGCATAGTGCAAACGGCCCTGTGTTAGACACGGTTACAGGCGTACAGCAGAGTGCAAACGGCCCCGTGGTAGACACGGCTATAGGCGTACAGCATAGTGCAAACGGCCCCGTGGTAGACACGGCCCTATAGGCGTACAGCATAGTGCAAACGACCCCGTAGTAGACACGGTTACAGACGTACAGCACGGTGCAAACGGCCCTGTCGTAGACACGGTTACAGACGTACAGCACGGTGCAAACGACCCCGTAGTAGACACGGTTACAGACGTACAGCACGGTGCAAACGGCCCCGTCGTAGACACGGTTACAGGCGTACAGCACGGTGCAAACGACCCCGTAGTAGACACGGTTATAGGCGTACAGCACGGTGCAAACGGCCCCGTGGTAGACACGGTTACAGGTAGTACAGCACGGTAACAGAAAAGATAATGTCAATAGAAAGGTTACAGACGACAGTAGAACTTCTGCTAAACCGATCCTCTAGTCAGAAATTCTTACTCCGAAATTTGCAGATCCTCTGGCAAACCTGATGCCTGTATTATGGGATACCTGTGAATTACTACAGTGGAGTCGGGTACAACGCATTTTAACAACACAGACCCAGTTCGTAGACAGGGTTACAGACGTACAGCACAATGGTGCAAACGGCCCTGTTCAAAGACTCGGTTACATAACGTAAACATAAACTTGACCAAACGGATCCTGTCTTAGACACGGTTACAAGGCTTGAAGAGTTCACGGTGCAAACGCTGCCCTGTTTTAGACACTTTTCAACAAGTTTGTACATTACGGTGCAACACGGCACACAAATTTAGTAGACATAGGTTTCACGAACGTTTCGATCACGGTGCAAAGCGCGAATTGTAAAGACACCTTGAGTTACAGAATGTACAGCACGGCCTAGGCCTAAACGACCCAGTGTGTAGACATGAGTTACAGACGTACAGCACGGTGCATATTTTCGGCACTTCCTAGACACGGTTACAACACGTTCTAGCACGGAGCAAACGCCTAGGTTTTAGCAGCACGGGGCACAGGTGAGTTCGTTATAGGCTATTTTTCCAAGAAAATAAAATTATCCTGGGGCGTAGAACATGTGTTCGTGAAAAGCGGAACTTCGTTACTTCAAAAGCCAATCCTCTTTCAGAAATTCTTTGCAAGTGAAAATAGCAGATCCTCTGCCGGGAAATCAGTTCGTTAATCGCCAGAATATTATGGGAGTTCGTTATAGTTGGACTCCACTGTACTTCTTTGTGGAAGTACTTTTTCCTTAGACATACATCCAAGTTCCAACTCCCTTACATTCCTTACAACTGTGATCAATGTATATAACAGGCGTTCAAATAAGTTTGAACGATACTATTTCATCTCATAACATTCATGACAGGTCAGCAGTGACTTTTGGCTCTACCTGAGTAGAGAGGCCCGTTGTGTGCTCTGTAAAGAGCTTAGGACATGTTTGATAAGACAAAAAAGTGATGTTCCACATAAATATCCATTTTACAAGTATACGACAGTAACCATTAACAGTGAGAGCAAAATATTTGTATGGATCTCACATTCCAAACACAAACACATACAATGGTTCTTTTGAATGTTCATATTCTTTTTTCAGTCTTACTTTCGATTTACCGTAATTTACGGACTACAAGGCGCATCTGATTATAAGGCGCACCCCCCAAATTTTACACAAAATTAGATGTTGTTACTATAGTTTCTTACTATATTATCAGTCACATTATAAGACGCAGGGGTATCAGTCTAGAAAAAAAGTATCGCCTTATAGTATAGTAATATTAATTGCATTTATTTGAGCACATTGATACAATTTGTCTTTCACTGCACGCTTCAGTGTACTGTTAATTAGGAAAACCATGTCAGTAACTCAGGAAGGGAGAGCAGCCAAGTGACATCTCAATCCCTGGACAGATAGTTTCTGCCAGAAAGAACTGAACTCCCAAGTAATCTTTTGGCAGCTTAACTTTCCCTTCCACGTGATTTTCTATCAGATGGACCGAACATCACAATAGGGTATTCCGTAATACGGCAACCTATTTTGGTATTCGCATCGGTATTGATTTTATAATCACAGAGATTCTTCTCTGTGAAATTCGGGTTGCCCCCACCTGGAGAGTGTGTCACAGCTAGCGCTGGTCCACCCGTTTAAAAAAAAAAAAAAATTGCGTGTGGTTTTTGTGTGTGTGACTGATGGGGGGGGGGGGGGGGGGGGGGGGGGGGTAACTTTTGACCAAGTGACAACTTTATTGTTGCCACTGGGTTCTTTAATGCGCACGAAAAGCATGTGCACACGGGACCTCGGTTTTGTCGTCTCAACCGAAAGACAGCATTCTGAGCATAAGGTCTAGTGGAAAGTGAGCGGGAAAACTCCGCTGCGGCCAGGACCGAACCCGGGTTTGTTGCTTACGAGGCAAACGCGTTACCTCCGAGCCCCTCTACCACTTGCGCGCGTGTGTGTGTGTATGAGTGTGTGTGCGCGCGTGCACGCCCGCCCGCACATGTGTGTGTGTGCTTGGGTGTATCTGTGTGTTCTAATTTAAATTGAATTGTTTTTCATGTCTTAGACATTTGTCTTTAGGTTTAAACTGTAAAAAATGTTGGTTCTTTGATTGGCTGTTAGGTGGACGGTGTTGGGGGGGGGGGGGGGGGGGATAAATGTAAGAGAAAATGAGTGTGTGTGTGTGTTTACTTGTTGGGGTGTCTTTGCGTGTGGGTATTTTTCACTCTTTCACCATGGCGGCATAGTGATGGGCAAGTTATATTGTGACTGGCCTTTGACTGTGTTGCCGTGGTTGGGGGTGGGGAGTGTTCACGTGTACGGGCTCTTCAATGTGTATGTATTTATTGTATTGCATTGTATTTTGCATTCTTTTATATTGACTGCGAGACAAATTTCCTTGTTTTTTAAATGGGAACAATAAATAATTGATTGATTGATTGACTTGTTTGTTTGTATTTTAGGAACACTATACGGGCCTGCCATGTCAACAGATAGCTCTGACACGAGAATGATAACATCATAGATGCATGAGAGGGCACAAACCTTTGTCTCAATTTTTAGCTTCAGCTCTCGGTCCATCCCTCGGATCACATGCATTACTACGGTAAATGTCTCTTTTTGAGGTAAAGTACTTTTGAGTTGAGGCGAGTTGAGTTCAGCTGAGTAGTGTTCATTTCAAGAGCAGCATTTCTTTGCGGGAGTTGAACTTCTTCAGACAGACGACTACCCGAACCTGCATCGAAGTGCCCGACTTCAGAATGCAGGGTCATGTGCTGCCCTGCAACACCTGCCTGATCTTGGAGGTACAATGAACCTTTATACAGAACATTCTCTGCCCCTGTCTTGTGCACTGAGATGCGTGCACCACCTACATAAGATTATCGCCCTTGCCTGTCAGGAAGTAGTAGTGTATACCCACAGAAAATTATCTGCCCCTGACTCATCACTAGGTGGCATGGTCAACTCTGTCCTAAAATTATTGCCCTTCCGTGTCGCCAAGAAGTAGCATAAAGCCTCATTAACCCCTTGACTGCCAGAGAAAATTAAAGAAAAAATGATTGGGCAAATCTAACCACGAAAAAGACAACCGATAGAGCCAATCTGGCAAAATGGTCTGGGGATGTTACTCTCTTGACTGTGTTAGAGCAAAAGCCAGCATATCAGGGTTATTCCTCTTCATCTGATGACATCATCAGGTCAGTACGCAATACGTTGGTGGCAGTCAAGGGGTTGAAGAACAGCTCCTGTTCACATCTTGCGATTAGAGCGGGCGTTGATGAGTCCCTTGACGTGCATGATCCTGTCATGGATGTGTGAGGGGAGTGCTGAGGAGCGCCGTTTGCAGTACTCCATCAGGACACTCCACACAAGGGCCGGCTTCAGCGGCGCCAGATCCAGTGCCAGCTCCACACAGGCTGACTCCACTTCATGGCGCTCTGAGAACATAACAGCAAAAATGTTAGCGAGGGCGACTTTGTCAATAAGAGAGCAAAAATAGAGAAACAGAGAGACAGACTGACAGATACAGAGAAATTCAGAAAGTGATGGATATCAACACCTTCCATTGATCTCAATACTATGCCAGCGGACAATAAATCCAGAAGCTGTGTCATTGCAAAGTCTTATTCATTGGTTGATCAATCCAATTTGCGTATCGCTGAATATCGTCGGTGAAATTCAAAAACCTTGTATCTCGAGTTTTCAGTCAGATACATAGTCAGCATTCTACTTTTTCCCGCCACCTTCCACCAAAAGCTCGTATCTCTAACGACTTTCTATCTGGGGTAAATGAGGTTGTGAAAATAGACGAAAAACTTGTAAGTCCCAAATTCAGATCTAGTTAAGGATAAAAACCTCGTCTTTTCGTTCTTTTCAAGTCTAAAAAACAAAAAATTCAGTAATTTTAACAAAATGCAGGACTAAACTAGCAATGTCTTGAACATATTCATCATAGTTAATCAATTGTGGTCACTGCAGCTAACTCTCTCAACAGGAATATGGAAGTTCAGTTTAACGTCGCGTATCGGCTTTCGCCATGTACGACGGGCTGAACAAACCAACCAGGGTATAAACAAAAAATGATGTTCCTGAATCACTGTCTTAGCCAAAAGGCCGAGAAGCAATCAGAATTTAATAACAGTCCAACAACAGGAATGTACGCTATAGCGTACATATCTCGCGCAAACGTTCAACACTAGGCAGGTTTGCATAATCACATAAAAATTATTTAAAAAATAATGCTTAACCGCACAGTTTTGAAAGCTTGTGGTATTGTTTAATAATAAAAGCTAGCATATGTTATAATTCCAAAGTAAAAATTTTATTATTAGCAGATTTAAAAAAAGCATGACAAAGAAGACGAAGAGAGGGGTAGTGACTCATTTGCATTCATTGCTGTCCTAAAAATAGACTAGAAGTAATTTCATTGGTTAAAAACTATTAAGGGACCGTAGAGGAACACTTCTATACCGGTTTGGGTTGCATGGGTTCGCGGAGTTGTGAATTGTGAATATTTAAACGCTATGTACGCCATAGCGTACATTTGTGTTGAACGGTTGTAAAGGGAAGCAATCGGCCAGTGTTGAATGAGTTAATTTTTAAAAGTTTTATTTCATTTTTCTCAAAACTGCCAACATTCAGATACAAGGTTTTTGAATTTAACCGGCGATATCCTCATCCTTTTCAACTCAAGCAAGTATGCCAGGGGTGACATACTAAGCTGCACAGAGCAAAGGTCATAAGAGCTGCGAAAAGGGATGACTCTACTCACTGTGTTTAGAGAAGAGCACCTTGCGAATCTCACTGTTGACCAGCTGGGTCACATTTGAACACTTCAGACAATTCTTTCTAATGGTACAAGGACCATTCTTGTATATTTTTCCGTTCCAGAGTTATGAGCATTTAAAGTTAGTAGTGTGAGTGTCGGCCATTTTGAGAAAACAGTCTAAAGCAGAAGAAAATGCATTGACCTGCTCGTTTCAATGCACTTAAAAGACCCATTTAGAGACCATATTAAAGATTGTCCTTTATAAACATGAAAGATAAAATGTAAGAGAACACGAAAATACCCATAACTCAAAATTGACAAAAAAATAAGATTTTTTACTTTCCAAGCCTGTTGTAAGAAACTATCCCAGCGACTTAATGTCCCTTTCGTGGTGCTTCATAAAGAAACAAAGGACTTCACATGTTCACCTTTACACAGCTTTAATAACAGGCTTCCTACAAACTCTTCCTGGGCAAACAAAGGACTTCACATGTTCACGTTTATACAGCTTTAGTAACAGACTTCCTATGCAATATGGCAAAGTTAGCTTTTCAATACTTGAACTCTCTCAGTGACCACAGATGACAATGTGTGTGTGTGTGTGTGTGTGTGCGCGTGTGTGCGCACGCATGTGCATGTTACTCCTTTTGTGACAGTGCTTTTTGCCATTTCATGGAGATAGCACAGAAAATAAAACTTGCCAGGTTCGCCCAATAATTATACTCAGGCGCTGAATAGCAGGGAAATCACAGTACTTATTCGACAATTAAACCTTCAAAATTCAAACGTTGCCAAACGCTGAACAAAACAATAAGGCCGGGTTCACATTAGACGCGTAAGTTCCGTACGGAAAACCCTAAATAAGTGGAAGAAAGAACGATAAAAGTTTACGCACATAGGGAAAATTTGGACACGTGCGCAAATCTTTTCCCTTCTTTGTTTCACTTATTTATGGATTGCGCACGGGTTTCCGCATGGAATATCCGCTTATGTGTGTACACGGCCTAAAGCAAACAAACAACAATGTTTTTAATGCGACACAAAAGTCACGGACCCTACTCACCCAAAAGCCTGCAGAGGGAGACAATCATATGGGCGGGCACCCCCTCCGTCCCTTTGGCGGACCACTTCTGAAAGCAAGAGCGCACCGAGCGCTCCAGGAAGTTCTTGATCACCCACATGGCGTCGTTGGAGGCGCACAGCATTTCAACGGCACACATCAGCTCGAAGGCCCGCGAGGAGTGCGCCGGGTGGTTCTGCAGCTCCCTCAGGTGAAGGGCCAGGAGGGCGGTATCGCTGGTGCTCACTGCACGCTCCCACCGGCACAGCCGCTCGAAGCACAGGGCCAGCTGAACAAAGGTTTGGACCCACGCAAAAATGTTGGGTAAATCACTAAATGAGCAGAAATTATGTATACAGAGAGAGAGGGGGAGGGAGGGAGGGAGGGAGGGAGGGAGAGAGAGAGAGACAGAGAGAGTTCAGGCTTCAGGTGTTTTAATCCAATAAGGCCAAAGCCCCATATTAGAGAGAGAGAGACAGGGAGAAAGAAAGCAACAGAAAGACAGAAAACCAGAATAAGAAAGATAGAGGGAGGAAGATAGGGAGTAATCCTTATAATTTTGTTTAATTTTTTTTGCTGTCCCATCTTCTGGATGTACAGTGGCGTTGCTCCCACGCCGCTCATTCTGAATCCCAATTTGCAGCCACACCTCGGCTTGTTCAGGTCGCAGAATCCGAAACCAGCAGTCCAAGGGGAGCGAATCTATGTTAGGCCGTCAGGAGGCAACCAACCGAGGAGACACTGCACTGCTGCTGAGTCACTTCGGTGAGTTCAGCCTCCTGTTCAGGACACCACCTACTAAGCCCCCCACTGACACACTATTCTCTTAGTCACTGAGCCAGCATGAATGAGGTCCTCCTCCAAGGACGCTACCATGACCGTTCATTGAAACAGGTCACCATGAACACAAAGCATGCAAAGCCACAGAATTTGAAACTTTTTAATTCTTTTTTTAATGACTGATGGAAATGAGGCGGATGACTATGATGATGATGATGCAATGGAGTTCCGTATCGGTTTGAGACTGCATGACAGGGCTGTATTCTATGCTTCCTTTCATAATGATATCCCGGCGTTAACCAGGCCCGAGAACTACAGACACCTGCAGTGTTGGTCTTGAAATTAGAGCAACACTCTCAGAATCGCATCCGTTAAGCGGATGAAGCTCGACTGTGTGGTTTCAGTCTTCCCATTGATCCCATAGCCACTCACTCTGGGTAGGAGTCGGTCCAGGACCGAAAAAACCCTCGCCTCTGATGGGATTTGAACCCAACACCTCCCAGCCAGTAGTCCATGAAGCTAACCACTACGCCACGGCGGCTGGTGATCATTATAATATTATACATAGAACAGTTACTATAAAATAAAACCAACATCGCCTTGGCTTAAGGCTGTGTCAGATCAATTGACGTAGGCTAGAACACCAAGGCTACATCAAAATGCTGTTGGCTCTGCATAGTTATGCTGGGATGTCTTTAGCCATGACAAGCTCCTAGCATAACATCATCAGTCTCCAAAATCCTCCAAAGTCGGAGTGTGGCTGCTCGTGTGACGGGGTAATCAAAAACGGTCATACACATAATTGTTCTCATCCCTAGCGGGTGCATTTATGCCATACTATTCAAGTGCTTTGGCTGTTGGGATGATCCCTGGAGTATTTAAGCCAGGGTATCACAACAAAAGCAACATAAAACCAACATTGTTTGTTTTGAAAGACAGCACAGAGGGAGGATCAAAGAGAAGAGAGAGTGTGAGATATCATAATTAAAACAGAGACAGACAAAGACAGAGACCAGGAAACAGAGAGACAGAGAGTAAATGACAAGATAGAGTATCAAAGAGAGAAATGTTGGGCAAACTTCAACAAGGAAACTCCAGATGAAATGCATTACATATTGTATGCATGTTGCACTATATAACATACAACCAATCAGACAGAAATAAAGACACACACACACACGCACACGCACACACACAGCTACATACGTGGGCAGTGGCAAGGTTTTTGTCTACAGTAGAAATGACCAGGTGTCTGACTACAGCCAGTGCTCCTGTGGCATCTGTCAACAGAAAAACAAAGCACACCATTAACTCATTCCAATAACCTTCCAGACATATATTAATCGGCACCTCCTAACCCTAAAACATGTGCTGCCACCCTTGTATGAAAGAGAGCAAAACATTGACTACAGCATCTACCAGACTTTCTGCCATTACCACAGTACAGATCACTTTTTACTTTAAGCCAACCACACATTACCGATCCTAAGTCTGTCTGTCGGTCACTTCTACTTGATGGTCGGTCTGTCTGTCCGTCTCTCCATCTGTCTCTACTTGATGATCTATGACAAATTAAGGGTATGGGCTTCAGTGCATCCATACCCAGGATGATAATCAATAGCAAAACCTACACACACACACACAAACCTGGTGGTCTGTTGGCAGTCAAGGGGAGGGCCCACACACCAGCGATAGCCAGGACAATGACTGCAAACCCCTCGAACCTCGTCATCACCACCTTGTAGGCCAGGGTGCGCACTTCCTCCACGTTGCCCCAGGAGCCACACAGCCCCACAAACAGCCGGCTGCCAAACAAACAAATCCTTATTACCAGTTGCAAGCATGAGATTGGGAAATTATGATATAGGCTGAAAAGCGTAAAAAAAATGCTGAAAAAATGCTGAAGCCAATTGAAACTAAAGCTTTTTTTTTAATATAAGCCTAAAAACAGCATAGAAGACAAGTAGAATTGATTATATTTAGTTCCTATTCGTTCACGCATAAGATGCATAAAGTTCTATAATCAATTATCTTTTTTCTATGTAAAGAATGACTTCTGGTGCCACCAGAAAGCCTGAAATCAGCCTAAAGTCTGAAAAATCTCATGCCTGAGTTGGAGCATCACTACACAAAATCTAGCCCCACAAACAGCCGACTGCCAAACAATCCAATCCTTATTACCAGTTGGAGCATCATTACGTACAAACTAACCCCACAAACAGCCGACTGCCAAACAATCCAATCCTTATTACCAGTTGGAGCATCATTACGTACAATCTAGCCCCACAAACAGCCGACTGCCAAACAATCCAATCCTTATTACCAGTTGGAGCATCATTACGTACAATCTAGCCCCACAAACAGCCGACTGCCAAACAAACAAATCCTTATTACCAGTTGGAGCATCACTACGTACAATCTAACCCCACAAACAGCCGACTGCCAAACAAACAAATCCTTATTACCAGTTGGAGCATCATTACGTACAAACTAACCCCACAAACAGCCGACTGCCAAACAATCCAATCCTTATTACCAGTTGGAGCATCATTACGTACAAACTAACCCCACAAACAGCCGACTGCCAAACAAACAAATCCTTATTACCAGTTGGAGCATCATTACGTACAAACTAACCCCACAAACAGCCGACTGCCAAACAATCCAATCCTTATTACCAGTTGGAGCATCACTACGTACAATCTAACCCCACAAACAGCCGACTGCCAAACAATCCAATCCTTATCACCAGTTGGAGCATCACTACGTACAATCTAACCCCACAAACAGCCGACTGCCAAACAATCCAATCCTTATTACCAGTTGGAGCATCACTACGTACAATCTAACCCCACAAACAGCCGACTGCCAAACAATCCAATCCTTATTACCAGTTGGAGCATCACTCCGTACAATCTAGCCCCACAAACAGCCGACTGCCAAACAATCCAATCCTTATTACCAGTTGGAGTATCACTACGTACAATCTAGCCCCACCTAACAAGCCCCCTGATCCGTGGACACCTTGGTAAACAGGTCAGTTTTATTCAGTCTCTGTCATACTTACCGTAATTTTCGGGTTATAAGGCGATATTTTTTTCTCCAATTTCGATCTATGCGCCTAATAAACGAGGGCGCCCTATTAGTGAACAAAATCATAAGAAGAGAGGCAACGATTGCCGTGTTCAGTACAGTCTACTGTGAGTCAGACATCGAAAGTGGTCACAAGTCGCCGATACGACGAATACACACATTAAAATGCTTTAAATCCCTATTATACCGAGATACCGTCCAAACAGATGCCATAACCCTTCATTGGGTGTAAAAAGCATCGTTGTAGAGCTTAAAATGCCATAATTCTAGCAGTTTTCGCAAAGAATTGTCCAAACACAACAACAGGAAGCAGCTCAAATGGAAGTTCGAATATGGCGGTAATGGCGGTCGGTAAGCGTTTACAGGACGCGTACAGGCTTCAAAATTTGACTTTCTTTATAAACGAGGGCGCCTTTTACTTTAATAATAATCTTTTCAAATTTTTCTTGAAAATTGCCCTATTCGCCTTATAGGGTAGTGCCTAATGATCCGAAAAATACGGTTTTCGTTACTGAAATAGTCTCCAGTATAACGGCCACCTCACAATTACAGAAAGTTTCGGCCAGTCTGTTGAGTGGTCGGACCACTGGGGGTTGACTTACTAGACAAGATGCAATTTTGAACCCCCAAAAAAACAAAAAACTTTTTTCTGTCATTCTAAATTGTCACCAGAATACAACATTTTGCTTTGAATAAGATTAGGGTTAAGTTAGCATTGTTTCATGACACACAAAGGAGCGTCAGAAGGTTGTTCATTTCACCTTTATCGTTTTCCTAAAAGCTGCAAAAAAGTAAGACAGGCAACTTACCTTTAACCCTTTCACCGCCAAAGTCGCATTTTAGCACCACAATGATTTAACACCTATGTCACTAAAAGGCATCAAATTGGGGTCTATTATCCAAAGACCCTATTGTCTTAGTTTTGGGAAGTAAGGATAGACCTTATTTTATATATGTCACAGAAGAATCCCCAATACTGCAGATGGATTTTGTTCTCTACCCAGGAAAATTTAATGGAAATTTTTGGATGAAAAATTGCTGGCGATGAAAGGGTTAACTAGAATGAAATGCAAGAAAAGGTCAAACGAGATGACCCTGTGTCTCACCATAGGGCGGCTCGCTGGATTGCGGTGATTTTCTCCGCTTTGCTGGTAGAGAAGATGGAGCTCCACAGCATCTGCATCAGCCATCCTCGATCACAGCCCTGGGCATACAGCATGTAGGATTACAGCATGGGCTTATATTTTAACCCCTTCACTGCCAGAGGAAAACAGAGAAATTATCCATTTTCTTAATATAAGATTTTAAAGCATGTTAGACTCAATCTGAGAAAATTGTCAAGAGATACATCTTTCCTGACTTGTCTAAACCAAAAACCATCATTCTAGGGCTATGGCATCAAAATTTATCACATCATCAATGACATCACTCATCCCATGGTAGACAGGGGACTGGGCAAGGAAGGGGTTAAGAGAAGAACAAATGTCCAAAGAACAGACATGGTCACAACCACACCCCTGAAAGCACATACTATGTGAA
>CM065681.1:19241448-19251448 GCA_017654935.2 Phymorhynchus buccinoides | reverse complement strand
TCAAAAACAAAAAAATTAAAGACACACACGCGGGCGCGCACGCACGCACACACACACACACAAGCACACACAAGCTTTGTCAGCTTATTCTTTAACCTTTAAGATGATTTTGACTTGACTTGACTCGACACGCAAAATAACCATGTGTACAACAAGATATATAAATAGGCACAAACTAAGTAAATAAAAGAGCATGCCAAACAAGAAGGAGGGAACAATGACATGATTAGACATGCAAAACACGATCTGATGTCCAAAAGCGTATACAACAGAGGCAGTTGGGATGGGGGTGCGTATCATGAACTATGAAGAGAGAAAGAACTTTTGAAAGAGATGTGTTTTGAGGCCAGATTTGAATGCAGAGAGGCTTTGTGAAGAATGGAGGTGGGGAGGCAGTGAGTTCCAAATGAGAGGGGCTTGATACCTAAAGGAACGATGGCCAAAAGATTTCAGTTTCATGTGAGTAACCTTGAGAAGCCTGTCAGTGCTAGAGCGGAGAGTGCAAGAAGGTTGATAGGTGATAAGTGTTTTGAAAAAATAAACAGGTTGGGTTTCATCGAAATTGAAATATGAATGAAAATGCTTAAAAAGATTTGTTTCCTTGTTTTAAGAAAGTGAAAATGCACTTATGCAGTAGAGAGTAGAATAGAAAAGAAACCTGTCAAACTATGCCCAAATAGTAGCATTGTTTTTAATGAAACAAAATCTAGACTGACAAAGAATGGTAGATTATATTTTCTCTCCCTCTTTCACATACAAAGATATACAAACTTACACAGTACACACACACACACTGACCATAATGACAGTGAGGATGAGAGGCGCCCAGCAGGCGGACAATTGACCAGTCTGATTCAGCTGACCGATGACCGTTTCCACGGGAACGGATGCCTCACAGTAATAGTTTCCAACAATTTCTGCAAAAAAAAGAAAAAAAAGATTAAAAGAAAAAAGAAAGAAAAAACATAAAAACTAAACAAAACAAAGACCAGCAGGCCCAGCACAAGACATGATTTCAGTTATCAATGTTTTAATGTTTTTCAGATAAACTAAGTCCAGTCCTGGCAAAAAATTATTTCAAAGAAATCAGGAGACTAATGGGTTTTTTTAAATTCTTTAATAGTCAATTGTTTGATAAACTGAAAAGCCAGGCCATTTTTCATCACAGTACGTCCATTAGCCTGTGGTAACTTAAAGGCATTGTGTCTGAACACACAGATAAGACATACACAGACAGAAAGACAGAGAAACACAAAGGTCATTGTTCAGTAGCAGTGTACAGTATTACAGAACTGTGGAGTTGTATGCATACTCTTCTGTTCGAAATTCAGAAAAATAAACACTTCAGCTATTGCAAAAAACAAAGAAAAATAAAAGTAACTAACACTATAGCTTCATCAATAAGTTGCCATGGGGAGGTGGTGATATTTTGTGAATGTTGTTAACGTGTACACAGACCTTACTAGAGATGTTTCACATGCATAATATGAACACATTCAGCAAGCGTACATGTCAACAAACACACTAACAATTTTTTACCTGGACCAAAAGAAAAATACTGATCAGAAGTGACTTTGTCAGAACAAAGTCAGAAAATAAAATTTAAAAACCACAAAAAAAACCCACAATAGCTTCAAAGATCTGAAGATCTCCAGTTTTACTATTCAGATGTACACATTCCTCACAGCTGACTGGCTACAATCTAAGCAGGTTTGGTGAAAAGTGCAATGTGTTGAAAACAAACTTCCAGCAAAGCATGGTCTGTTACTTGACATCTTTCATCATTGATGGATATTTTCGCTTCTTTTATACCTGTGTGTTGTGTGTGCACCTGACCGTCATTTTATTTTGCCAGCAACATTGTGATTAAGCACCACTGTTGATGTTGTTGTTGTTGTGGTGGTGGAGTAAACTGAGCAGGGGTGAGTGTGTTGTGCGTGTTCTGTGTGGGTATATGTGCTTGCATGTGTATGAGTGTATGTGTGCACAGGAGAGATTGTGTTCGGCTAGAGAGGGGGGGGGGGGGGGGGGGGGGGGGAGTGAGTGTGTGCGAGTGTGTGTCTGTGAGTGTGAGTGCACATGTGTGTTTTGTGTATGTGAGTGCGCGTGTGTTTGTGTGTGTCTGTGTGCGCGTGTTTGTACAAGTGTATGTTTGTGTAAGTGTGTGTGCGTTTCAGTGAGAATGTGTTTTCTGTGTGTTTGATAAAATGTGTGTGGGTCTGTGTGCGTATGTCTGTGTGCAAGAACATGTTCACTCGCGTGCGTGCACGTATGTGCGTGTGTGTCTGTAGTGCGTGTGTATCTGTAGTGCGTGTGTGAATGTTTCAATGCTGGTTGTAAAGCGCTTTGTGCTTCATAAAAAGCGCTATATAAGTGTCCATTTATTATTATTATTACTAAATGAAGCATACACTTTAGAGATGTTCCATACTGAAGAAAGGTAAAAGATTCGCTTACCTTGAACCTTCTGTGCCACAAAGACAGGGGGGGCAGAGTCGCTACGTTTGGCATTGTTTCCTTTTTTCTCTTTTTTCTTGGCAGGGCCGCTGGTTGAGGCACTCTCCTCAGCTTTCCTTTTCCTTCGTTTCGGCGATGTGGAGGCCGCGGTCTGGGTTAGGTCTGTTTCAAAACAGTTCAAACTGTGTTGTATTTTAGGTAGCAAGATTCCAAGCACTCACACATCATTCTACAATTATATTATTTACTTACCGTATTTTTCGGACTATAAGAGAAAGTCTAACAAGTCTAACAAGGCGCACACCCAAACATTATACACAAGACTCAGAGTTTGTTATTAAATTCTCTTACTATATCATCAGTTATATCATAAGGCGCGGGGGTCTCAGTCTAGGAAAAAAGTATCGCCTTATACACGACACTCAGCTTATAGTCAGAAAAGTATGGTACTTCATATGCAGAGTTTATACTTAAAAGCCCCAACAACTTGACCACAAGGGAAAAAATAATAAAATAATGGCAGTATGAGACTTCAGTAAAACTAAAAGACAGTTTTATGAATCTAACATTATGTACTTGTAAGCTGATAGTATTAGCTGCCTTCACACACAGTTGGCACAAGATGACATTAAAGAACAAATATAATGAAGTCAAAGGAAACGTATCTGACTATTAATATTATAGAGAGTTCACTCTAGCTGTTCATGAGACTCAGTCATTGAAAGTGTCTTGCATTGTGAAAATGTTAGACTAACATTAACAAGTCTACATAAATGTGTTTCACACAAGTGACACACACACACACACAGACCACACACACACATGCACGCGCACACACACACAGAGCACACACACACGCACCCACACATCATGACAATCACATACCTGAGCTAGAAACCTGCGCTGATGGAACGGTGCTGGCTATAGCTGCTCCTTTCCCTTTCCCCTTGCCTCTCTTGCCAGTGTCCACAGACACAGTGGACGGGGCGCCGCTCTCAGATACTGACAGGGGTGATGAAAACTGCAGTGGCGATACGGTGCTGGCTTTAGCTGCTCCTTTCCCCTTGCCTCTCTTGGCAGCGTCAATGGACAGAGTGGACGGGGCACCGCTCTCAGATACTGACAGGGGTGATGAAAACTGCGGTGGCGATACGGTGCTGGCTTTAGCTGCTCCTTTCCCCTTGCCTCTCTTGGCAGCGTCAATGGACAGAGTGGACGGGGCGCCGCTCTCAGATACTGACAGGGGTGATGAAACGCTCGCTCCCTGGTCCCTGCCACGACACCGACTATGTGTCCAACCAACAGCGATAACAATCATAGTATAATATTCAAAACAAGGACACAGACATGAAAATATGCTTTTAACTTAAGACATACATGGTGCACACACACACACAAGCATCTGAATCTGAAATGTTACGCTGAGCTATCCATCTGGATAATTGTAGATTGGTGTGAAGCCGCAGGGGGAAAAATAAAAAATGAAGAGAAGCAATTGAGAGAGAGAGAGAGAGAGAGAGAGAGAGAGAGAGAGAGAGAGAGAGAGAGAGAGAGAGAGAGAGAGAGAGAGAGAGAGAGAGAGAGAGAGAGAGGTTCATGGCTCCAGTCAGGCCAATCCAGCTACTGCAGCGCCCCCCAGAAACAAACTCTGACTGGCACAGCTCCGACCTTGTTGGCTACATTTTTGCTTCAAGGGAGGGAGTGATAGATTTAAAATGAGGGGTTGTTGAGCTCCCGCCTGAAGTGTGCCAAGCAATGAGCCTCTGCAGCATTATGCTGGGAGAAAATTCCTGAACCCACAAACATACACATGAAAATACAAACACACACACAAGCACGCATGCAACCATACACACATGCACTAATGCATACACACACAAACATACAAACACACACCAATCAGATCACCTCACTTTTTCATGGAAATACTCACTCAGAAAGCGCTTGCTGTCTCATCATCATCTCTCTCTTGGCACGTTCCACACCACTCTGTGATACCAATCCACCTTTTCCGTCCTCTTTGCGACTGGCTGACAGATTGACCTTTGACCCATTTCCATAAGGACGCTGCCACTTCAGAGATTGAACTTGGCTCTGTTCTTTCCATGCCTCAACTGGGCTTTGCCGTTTAAATGCCTCAACTGGGCTTTGCCGTTTCAATGCCTCAACTGGGCTTTGCCGTTTCAATGCCTCTACTGGGCTTTGCCGTTTCAATGCCTCTACTGGGCTTTGCCGTTTCAATGCCTCAACTGGGCTTTGCCGTTTCAATGCTTCAATTGGACTCTGACGCTTCAGCCCTTCGGTTGGGCTTTCTCGTTTTAAGCTTTCACATTTCACTTTCTGGATTTGGCCTGGAGCAGTGCTTCCCAAGGCTGTCATAGGTAAATGATTCTGAACGGTTGAACTAGTAGCTGCTAAGGTTGCATTTTGTGTGGCAGGAATAAAAACTATTTCTTTTCTCTTGCGTTTCTTTGCCTTCTTCCTCTTTCGACCTGTGGACTCTGACTGCTGCTGCTGCTGTTGCCCAAAGTTCTGAGAGGACACAGCCAGTTTTGACAGACATTTCTGACACTCCTTGAAAGACTCCGGGGAAGGAGGGGGCCTGATGATGTCTCGCTGCCAGATAAACTTGTCACAGAGGGCCAGTATCTGTTCTCGCGTCATGGACCTAGAAACCTTTTTGGAACCAACTTCTGGATGAACAGTCTCCACCGCAGGTAAGCTCCTTTTACCCTGCTCTGTACTACTTTTTTTTGGCTTATCTTTAGAAGTTTCCTCTTCTGATTTCCGAGAGAATGACACCCGAGAAAGACAATTTGATGAGTCCGAGGCGGAGGATGGAATAAAATTATGTACACTTTTTTTTACTTCACTAGACACTGAAGAGTGTTCTGTTGAGTGTGTAGACAACACTGAACTAGCTTCTGAGGATTTTGTAACAATAAGAACAGAATTGGTGGATTTCTTATCAACAGAGGTGGTAGGTTCAGCTGCTAACACACTCGACATCAAGCAGGTTGAGGATGTCTCACTGGGCAATGTAGAACTACTTAACTCTGTTCTAGATGTGGTTGAAGTTTGCATTGACGTAACTGATGTTAGAGAAGAGGTTGCGCTGTTGGTCAAGGGTGTGACAGGTGGCTGGTTGGGGTTTAAATGTATCAATGCCACAGGGGAAGAATTAATTGGTGGCGTCACTGACTCAGAGCTGACAAAGTTGATCACAGGCGCTTTGGGCATGGGGGCTGAGTTCACAGCTGGTGTTACAGATGCTTTGGGCATAGGAGTTGATGTCACAGACACTTTGAGCATAGGAGCTGATGTCACCGATGCTTTGGAAATGGGGACTGACTTAACCGCTGATGTTACTGACAATTTGAGCATGGGAGCAGAGTTCACACACACTTCAGGCACTGGGGCAGAGGTCACAGACATACTGGGCACTGTGACAGAGTTCACACACACTTTGGGCACAGGGGCAGAGTCTGTGGGCATGATGGGCACAGGGGCAGAGTTTGTGGACATGATGGGCACAGGGGCAGAGTTTGTGGACATGATGGGCACAGGGGCAGAGTTTGTGGACATGATGGGCACAGGGGCAGAGTTTGTGGACATGATGGGCACAGGGGCAGAGTTTGTGGACATGATGGGCACAGGGGCAGACTTTGAGGACATGATAGGCATAGGGGCAGAATTCACAGATGTTTTGGGCACAAGGATAGAGTCCACATGCACATTAGACCCTGGGGCAGCATTCGCAGTTGCTTTTTGGGGCACTAGGGCAGAGTCCACAGGGACTTCGGGCACAGGGTCATTGGTTGAAGCCAGCGCGGTTGACAGGGCGGGGATAGCAGTTTCAGCCAGTCCCTGATCGCTGCCTATGCTGGATGAGCGCCTCCTGTCGGTGCTGACCCGCTTGAAGGGCGAGGACCGGCTGTGGTCCACCTCACCAAACAACGGGGGAGTGTCGGTTCTGACGTTGGCTGAGTTATTACCCTGCAGGACAGAATGATCCAGTGGTCAGAGTTCATTTAACAACAAACTTATAAACCTTCTAGTGTTTTTTAGTCTTTACTCTAGAAAATAGAGACTATGTTTATGTGCCCCCCCCCCCCCCCCCCCCTCCCCCCCCCCCCCCCCCCCCCACACACAGGGACTATATTATATGCACCCACAAGACAAGATCATCAAGAATGTATTTTGACTCATACAGCACTTCTTTCTAAAAGATACAATCTCAATAATAGATTATCTGTCCTTATGCCAAAAGGGAAAGTTTACACTGAGTAGGATGGTCATTTCAACCAGTTAAACAATACAAATTCTATGCTAAAAATCTTGGTCAATGGTTCCTTTGACCGACAATTTAAGAGCTTAATAATTTGTGGTTTAAAGCTCTCTCGATCTCAGACTGTCCAATTCTGTTGACAGCAACAGAGCCAGCAGTTCAGTAGCAGGGAACTCAATTCTGTTTCTGTTGACCAAATTGAAAATTCGAGAAAAAACTAAACGACACATGTATACATGTATACTCACCCTATACACAGTACTGTCGTGGTGGTGCTGAGGGCTGGTGAGTTCCAGCACTGGAGACTTCAACGTGATGGCTTCAGGTCGGAGCACAGAGGGCTGAGCCAAGGTGCGTTTCTGTTTGCAGTCAGCTTCGATGTCGCTGACGCTAAGCTCTGCGCACAGCTGTAGATGATGTCCTGCACCTTGTTCCTTAACACTATAGTCATGATTTTCAGCAGCTTGCTGATTTTCACTGGTCGTAAAAGATTCAGCGGTAGAATTATGTCCAGGACAGAGAGACGATAGCAGCTGATCTCTACCGTCAAGTGTCTCAGCAGATTCATTACCCGTTTTCCCTAAAGTATCATCAGCATTACCGATAACTGTATTTTCGAATGTCGCTACAGCAGTATTAGATATTATAGTTGGATTTGCAATGGCATCACTCGGCTTGTTCAAACTCACAGGGTTACAACCATTTTGCTCAAAAGAAGCAAGGTGGAAAGAAGGCTGATGATGTGGCGCAGGCTCTTTTTCACCACCAGCAACTCCCTGAGCAGCAGCAGATTCAGAGGAATGTTGGAGCACTGATCCTTGACTGGCGCATTCTGGCTTTGATTCAGAAAGGTGACCGCTGAGGTCCACTGAAGGCAGTTCAGTTTCTAAGGGTCCATTGTGAAGATCTTTAGAGAGCCGTGCGCCTGCCTCACCCGGGTTGTCCCTAGCAGTATGAAGATTGGCAGCATACTGGTGATCATGAGAGAAAGAGTGGCTGCCATAGCATATACCCACAGCCACAAATTCCATGTCACTGTCAGCAGATGCATTACCATTCGTTGGTGAGTCTGCATCCTCCACTGCATGTTCTGTTGGATTAGAATGAGTTGCCTCCATTAGCGCAGTTTCATTGGCTTCATTATCAGAGGCTTGATTAGAATGTGCTGTTTCTGTAAGTACCATGTTAGTGGCTTCGTTAACGGAGGCTTTGGGTGAAACAGTGGAAGGTGTTTCTTTCGTGTGCAGCCCATGACTGGTCTGTTCAACAGAATCAGGAGCCACAACTGCCTCTGGCCAAGAGGAGACATGCTTAACAGTTGATGTGCCCATGTTGATATTCACTGGGTTATCCCTCTTTGGGTCCTCTTTGTTGACAAATGGCACAGCTGCTTCACTTTCCCGTACAACTGGCACAGCTGCTTGACTTTCCCGTACAACTGGCACAGCTGCTTCACTTTCCCGTACAACTGGCACGTGCACAGCTGCTTGACTTTCCCGTACAACTGGCACAGCTGCTTCACTTTCCCGTACAACTGGCACGTGCACAGCTGCTTGACTTTCCCGTACAAGTGGAACAGCTGCTTGACTTTCCTGCACAAATGGCACAGCTGCTTGACTTTCCCGTACAACTGGCATAGCTGCTTGACTTTCCCGTACAACTGGCACAACTGCTTGACTTTCCCGTACAACTGGCACAGCTGCTTGACTTTCACGTACAACTGGCACAGCTGCTTCACTTTCCCGCACAACTGGCACAGCTGCTTGACTTTCCCGTACAAATGGCACAGCTGCTTGACTTTCCTGTACAAATGGCACAGCTGCTTGACTTTCCCGCACAAATGGCACAGCTGCTTGACTTTCCTGTACAACTGGCACAGCTACTCGACTTTCCTGCACAAATGGCACAGCTGCTTGACTTTCCTGTACAACTGGCACAGCTACTCGACTTTCCTGCACAAATGGCACAGCTGCTTGACTTTCCTGCACAAATGGCACAGCTGCTTGACTTTCCCGTACAACTGGCACAGCTGCTTGACTTTCCCGTACAAATGGCACAGCTGCTTGACTTTCCCGTACAACTGGCACAGCTGCTTGACTTTTCCGTACAAATGGCACAGCTGCTTGACTTTCCTGCACAAATGGCACAGCTGCTCGACTTTCCCGTACAAATGGCACAGCTGCTTGACTTTCCTGCACAAATGGCACAGCTGCTCGACTTTCCCGTACAACTGGCACAGCTGCTTGACTTTTCCGTACAAATGGCACAGCTGCTTGACTTTCCCGTACAAATGGCACAGCTGCTTGACTTTCCTGTTTATGTGAACTTGGAGCAGGGGCAGCAGCACCCCCTGCTGATGATGGGGGATTGTTCACTGAGCTGCCTTCATTGTCAGAATCACTGGACTCAGATTCTATCACAGCTCGACTTATCTTCTTCCTTGCCGGACCACTCTTTCTTGCCCTGAGAGATGCAGATGGCACCTTAGTGTGCTTTTCCTCTTCTTCCTCCGATTCAGAGTCTTCTATTATGGGAACTTTTTTCTTTGGCATCTTTGGATACATAGGCAGGCAGTCTTTGGATGAGTCATCAAGCGTTTCACTAACAAGATTGCCAAAAGCAGATGAGTGGTTTGTCTGTAGTTCTGGATTGTCAGGTGATGCACTGTGTGGAGAATTGTGTTGTGTCCTCTGTACAACTGGTGCTGGTTTCACACGACCACCACGACCACGCCGACTTCCAGCTGATGCAGGCTTGACTTGGCCCTGAACTTTCCTGCCTTTAGGCATTGCTGCCTGTTTCTTCTTAACTTGCATCACGTCAAGCTGCTCTCGTCTCTTGGCAAAAGTTTTTTTCCCATTACAACTGCTTTGGTCTCGAACTGCAGACGGGGCATGGGGAGGAAGGGAAGAATCGGAGAATGAGAGGTCACTGGTATTGTCAGAGTCAGAACTTGATTCAGAGGAGGAGGAAGAAGAGGAGGAAGAGGATGATTCACAAACAGCATCTGGGGCTACTGAGGTAGAGCTGTGAGCCTGGACAGGAGCCATGCTTTTCTTCTCTTCCACTGCCTGTTCTACTGAGTTTTGCTTGCCCTGTTGAATCGTCGCATTCTGTACATCACCCAAAGCTAATCTACCGTGAGCAGGCGAAGCTTTCCTCACCACGCCAGCTTGGTTTTCTTTCTCACTGCTAGCCCGTTTCACCGGAGATTCAAACGACTTTGAATCATCATCGGAATACAGAAAATCGTCC
>CM065681.1:19198948-19236448 GCA_017654935.2 Phymorhynchus buccinoides | reverse complement strand
AGAGGGAGGGACTCATCTCCCTCACTACGCCCAACTAAGAATATCGCGCGCTAAGCCCCTACTAGTTTGACAGCCTCCTGGCGGTCAAATCATCATCTTAAGTTGACCATTATGCACAAATTTGGTCAGTGTACTGTAATGGGTGGTTGGTTGCCATATTGAGGTTCGACTGTATTTCATACTCATGATACTGCACAAGCAATAACAGCAATATCTTAAATCATCAAACAATGCACGAGCTGGTGGCAATGATGAATAACACTAACAGGGACACAAAGCTATCTAATCTATACTAAACAAAGGTCTCTAACATGCAAGTGCAATGCATGAACAGTTTCACAGCAGACATACTCACCATGCTGCACTAGCATGTCCAGATGTGTTAGCAGCTTGTTCTGAAAAACACACATAATTCAAGTTCAAGTTCAAGTATACTTTAATATCTTCAAAAGAGAAATTCAGGTTAGGTGCAACAACATGACAGAAATACAACGTAACTGAAAGAACATTAATCAAACGTACGAAATTATACCAACCAAATAATTATCATTAAAATTCATTACATCAACTTAGAAATGTGTACATTTAAAACAGAGAGAGAGAGAGAGAGAGAGAGAGAGAGAGAGAGAGAGAGAGAGAGAGAGAGAGAGAGAGAGAGAGAGAGAGAGAGAGAGAGAGAGACTGACAGACAATGAGAGAGAGAGAGAGAGAGAGAGACAGACAGACAGACAGAGAGAGAAGATTACACAGTATAATACTATAAATATCAACAACTATTATGTGGCAATGCCATACCTATTGATGTTATTCAAAACACAAAATGTTATACCCACACTGTTTATGGACACAATTCAACTTCTGACAGTTCTGTACAACAGCATTTACAAAAACTGAATATTAAAATTTAAAACCGAAAATAAACCAAAAGGCTTCTCATGCAAGAAACTTTGAACAAATCACAAATCTCGATGATGCTAACAAATCAACACAACACACGCGCAGACACACAACACCACCACCACAACCTCTCACTCACACACACACTGGACTGGACTGGACAGGAACCAATTTATTGTCAGATTAACTATAAAAGCTGTACTGACATTGGAAAAAAAATTATTTACTTAAAAAGATATAATACTTCATTACTTGTAGCGGTGCCCTAGCCGATGAGGTTTAACTGAGGCGTGGTTACCGCTACACCTATCTGTATTGTTAAAAAATCGGGTCTTTACTGGAGTTGCACTGCCTCCGGGCATTGCCTCCAGTATTGTTCCCACCATCTTTGTATTTACAAATGTCCCATATGTGTCTGTTCCAGACCGAGAGGACGTGAAGCACCATTTTAATTCCCCCAAAAAAGTAAAACAAAAAATGATCAAATTCAATAGATGATAAAGAAATTATGCAAAACTTTTTTTTTTTAAACGCTTTCTCTGTCTCTCTCTAACCAACTCTCTTTCACTCACCTTAATCACCCTATCTTATGCCATGCACACACACATACACACAAGTCTCATAGAAAGGACAACTCACTTCAGTACGCTTGAGGCGATTCTCCAGGCGTTTCTCTTTGCGCGCATGTTTGGTCACTTCCAGCTTCAGGGCTTTGTTCTCCGCTGTGGAATGAAGTAAATCGTTGACACTTTGTACCTACCTACATGTCTACATGTTATCATAAAATATAATAAAGTGGAACCTCCCTTATAAGACCTCCCATTATAAGACTCACTCCCATATAAGACCTACTTCTCTGAGACATTGCCCTTCTTTGTAAGTATTAAAATTACCTCCCTTATAAGACCCCTCCCTTATTAGACCTCATTTTGGTTGATTTTTGATGGTCTTATAAGGGAGGTTCCACTGTATCATCATCACCATCATTGTCATTGCTGTTGCCACTGTTGTGACCTTCATCATTATTGTGATAATGAGCGACTTAGCGGGCTTTTTTGACCACCAGGGGGCATAGCGCTCGAGTGGGGCTAATCCTCTCTATATTCTTAGTTGGGGATAAAGAGAGAGAGGGGAGTCCCACCCTCTCTCTCTCTCTCACTACACCCAACTAAGAAAATCCAGTGATAAGCCCCTAGTGGATTGACTGCCCTCTGGCGTTCAAATAATCGCCATAAGTCGACCATTGTCATCATCTTCATCATTGTCGTTATCATCATTGTTACCAGTAGCAGAGGACATCACTATCATTTTCTTATTATCTGTCACTAGCGCAACGCCTAGTACTGGCAATGCACCGTTAAGAAAAAGCTGAGTTAACGCCCCCGGTTCCCGTTGGCCGTTGCGCATCACCCCGTGCCAGGCTTTGCCCGGGCTCACAGCAAATTTGAAGCGGTTAATTCGGTCATTCGTGAAAAAAGCGGCGGAGTTATAAGGCCCGTTTTACCTGTGTTTCGGTCCAGAAATGCAGACAGACCGGCGGATACACACACGCATTTGCGACACACACACACACACACAAATTTGAAGCACAAAAAACGGCGGAGTTATAAGGCCCACAGACACACACACTTGGCTTTTTACTATATGATTACAAGTAGCAGTAGCGGTGGTAGTAGTAGTAGTAGTACTAGTAGTAGTAGTGGAATCATTATTGTAACCTACTTCAATAGTTCTATTTATACCAGATCAAAATATATGTACTCACATTTTGCATGTAAGACTTACTAAAGAATACTATATATGACCTAACATTCAATAGAAGCTCTTTAAATTAGCTGTCAAGATAATCTTACAACAAACAACACACACACACATGTGTACACACACACACACACACACAAACACACACCAGGATACTCACCCTGTATCTTGGTTATCTTGTTTCCTTGATTTTTCAATCTGCAACAGATCAGCCACATGAGCAATCACATTTTACTGTAAATTGTTAATACCGTATTTTTCGGACCCTATAAGGCGATATTTTTTTCTCCCCATTTCGACCTATGCGCCTAATAAACGAGGGCGCCCTATACCGTAGTGAACAAAATCGTGAGAAGAAGAGAGGCAACGATTGCCGTACTCAGTACAGTCTACTGTGAGTCACAACATCGAAAGTGGTAACGAGTCGCCGATACGACGAATACTCACGTTAAAATGCTTCAAAATCCCTGTTATCGTCCGAGATACCGTCCAGCAGATGCCATAACCCTTCATTGGATGTAAAAAGCATCGTTGTAGAGCTTAAAATGCCATAATTCTACCAGTTTTTGCGAAGAATTGACCAAACACAACAACCGGAAGTCGCAAAAACGGAAGTTTCGATTATTTGAGAAGGGAGCCAACTCTCGTTTACGACAACAAAAATGGCGGTCAGTAATCGTTTACAGTACGTGTACGGGCTTCAAACTTCGACTTTCTGTTTCGAGGTGTGTATCGCCTTATAAACGAGGGCGCCTTTTACTTGGATTTTGTCAGATTTTTCTTGAAAATTGCCCTATTCGCCTTATGCGCCTAATGAGCCGAAAAATACAGTACACATGTTTCGGTTACTTATTCACTGCTTTAATGCAGTGAAATGTGCATTAATTCTTTGTTAACCCAAGCTGATTTACACTTCTAAAGAATTCATGTCAATCTTTGGTTCACATCACTAGCTACAGACAAAAGTGTGCTTGGTAATAAACTCACTCAGCTTTATCCTCCTAAGAAAAGATTTTTTAAAAACATGGCTTTGTTTACATAATCTTCTTCCAACTGAAAATAAAATAACAAAACTATATAACACTGATATTACAATGTAAACAGACAACTGGAAATCCTCTGTCCATCCGCCTTCCACTATTCAAGTTATTCACTATAATCACAATTGGGGTCGTTATTTGAGCGTGTTTTACCTGCTGGTGTTTTACCTGCCTTGTGGCCTATATTTCTTGTACGTGTAATACAATGTCCATCGTTTTGCTTTTAATTTCTTCAAAAAATTTATAATATCTGTGAATCTTAATCCAGGGTTCGTACAGATCTGTGTAAAAAAAATTCCAGGACTTTTCCAGGACATTTGCAGGACCAGTTTACTAAATTTCAAGGACTCAATCTGGCATACCAGTCAATGCCGGTTTCGTTCCCGCCTGAGCTCCGCCTGTGTTGCTTGTACTTCTGGCCTTGACAATGGCTTTTTACAGCACTCTCGCCCATGCTGGCGATGTCAACGTTCTTTTTGCATACTGTGCAATTAGCTTTCAGTTTTGAACCATGTGTTGACGGAGCTAACCAGCTCTGATATTCTTTTTTGCAGCCAAACATCGTTGAAAATGCAGTCTCCTTTACCGGAGAACGGAAGTATGGTAAAGGGAAGTAACTTCAGCGGCAGACAACTCGCGCAAATGTCGTCTGCTATGATCGCGATATTGGTATGACCATGAAAGTTTTTCTTTTTTTTTCATATGAATTTAGTTTTAACCTTCTATATTTTGTTAGGACAGATTTTGACTTTGATGGATTGAGATTAAGGACGTGGTCAGACGATACTGAAAATTCCATGACTTTTCAAGGAGTGTTGGGGCCTTTGCTGTTTTTCAAGCACTTTTCAAGCCCTGGAAAAGGCCATGTCAATTTTCCAGTACTTTTCAAGGTTTCAAGGACCCTGTACGAACCCTGTTAATCATTCTACATGTATTTTAAATGTGACTCTTTCTGGCAGAAGGAGACAGGCATGGTCAAAGGCCAGTAGTCCGAAATATTTGCCGAACAAATTTACACCAGTCTTCCCACTTGCTTTGAATGCTGTTTATAACAGATATATATATAAATATGCATCAGAGTAGTTGAAAGTCCTATCCCCCACTGGCCAGGGAATTGGGGAAAACCCATTCCCCAGTAACCCCTTCCCTGCCTGCTATGAGGTTGTCTCATAGTGTATGATGTCATTGATGATGTCACAACTATTGATGTCATAGTCCTAGGATTGTGGATTTTGGCTTAGATAAACCATGAAGATATATCTCTAGACCATTTTCTCAGATTGAGTCTAAACAGATTTCATTTAAACTTTATAATAAGAAAATCGATAATTTCTGTTTTCCTGTGGCAGTGAAGGGGTTTAGGTAGAGGCAACACTGACAGTGATTCTTAAACAATAAACAAATATAAGCGAGGGGGAAAAAACAACAAACCTGAAAATAAGCTTGGTACAAGAAATAAGCTTGGTACATTAGTGATGTATGCAAATCAGACACTGTACATAAAGATTGTACCAATGATGGGACGTTTTATAGGCCGCGAGGCCTAGGCCATGATGCCTGTCCCTATCACTACTACTATAAGAAATAAACTTCTGCTAGCAACTAAATAAATCTTCTAAAAATTTGCAAGTCCACAACCAATTCTGATGCTTGTGCATGATTTTTTCTACTCTCGTTTTTTCATAATGAAATATCAGCAGGACCATGCAATACTCACTTGTTCTCCAGGGAACTCTGTCTTTTCTTGGACTCGGCGCCAGCTTCGTCTTTGCTGTTCTTTGTCGACTCCAACCCCGCGATGCGCATCTCATACTGGTTGTTCAAGAACTACAACGTACAACACAGCGTTTTGTTAGACTGAGAGTCACTGTTATTAAATGAAGGGGTCTAAAAGAATATGGGTGGCGCACCTCTGGCTGCCAAGAGAATTTACAGAGAGGCCTCTGTGACTATAATGTTCTATAGGTAACTTATTGTGTTCTATAGGTAACTTCTATGCAAATTGTATTCAATGCAAGCTGTGTATAATTTACCACATCAATACTTTTCAGATGGAAAATTGGATTTATTAAACACATTTATGATCTATCTACTTTTCTAACATTATGATCATAACTGCTGAGATGAACACACAGAAAATGCACAGAAAGGATCTATACACTAATACAGTAACACCAATTTTCTAACCAGGTAAAAACGCAAAAAGAATATATATTTTTAAAAATACTAAATAATGGGTTTTTTTAAAACACCAGCAGACGTCTGCCCGGTACGTTTAAATTCTAGAGAAAGAAAACCTTAGCACACTTTCACCTCATGTTTAAGAAAGATGCACACATTATACAAACAAATTTAGGCCAGAAAGTTTTAAACCCATGCACACACTGAAGCATGCACACAAGCATGAACACACACACACAAAGACACACACACAGTGACACACACACACTGTTTATACTGACATCAGCTTCATTGAGCAGGTTTTGTTGTTTCCCCAACTCCTTCTCCAGTCTTCCGATCTCCTTCTCCAGTTCTATCTTGGACTGTAACATACACACACAGTTTGCAAAACTTCAATTCCGGGCCAACGTTTCAATACAGAGAACGGAAAATAGGAAATCAACCTCTGTTTATTGTTATTAACAGACCTTGTCACCTTTGAATCAGAATGTCTGTATATTTGCATTTTTTCAATGTTTAACTTTCCCTTTCTCATCTGTTGTGCAACTAACAAAAGTGATTGAATTTTTGTTAAATTCTAAACATCAGTTCAAACACACACACGTACACACACACACATTAAATATCAAGCAACTTAGCCCACCCACTACACACACATTTTATCACAACACTCACCCTCTTCACAGGTTCCATATCCTCCAGGGATTTCCTCAGCTGGGCTTCCAGCAAGCTGACTTCCCTGCAGCATACATCATTGCACATCTTAACAAGAAAAGCAGCAAAATCAATGCAAAGACGAACCAAGCATAAAGCCAGGAAGATTGTAAATGACACCTCCCATGTTTTGAACAAACATTACGAACTATTACCTTCTGGACGTTGCTACAAAACTTTTAAAGTCAACTCCAGGGCACAGAAATCCTTCATCCCCAGATCCATCCACCTCCTATATCCTTTTAGGTTTAAATGTGTGTTCATCGTGTTAAAAGAAACTATGCATGCTTATCCTTAGACGTGTATGTATCCACATATAATGTGTATCTTTAAGTGTGTATTATGTGTAACTTTTGCTCCTATTCATGCATGCTGAATGTCGATGTCTTTGTTATTCTGGCACCTGAACAAAATTTCTCCTTGGGAGATAATAAAGTGAATTTGATTTGATTTGATTTGATTTGATTTGAAATCTTCTTCTGCCACTTTCAGCGGAATGTCACAATTTCAGTCAAGATTGAGAGGGTATTAAACAGGAAGATGAGTGAGAAGCTACAACAAAGAAACAGGCACACAACAAGTGTAAAGTGACGCTATTTTATTCACAAGAGACACGACAAAACAAAACAACATATAAAAGTGAAAGAGAAGGGAGAGGAAGGGGGGGGGGGGGGGGGGGGGATGACTTTGTTGTTGCATTACTAATTTTTAATGCAATAATTTTTAATATTTTAATAATAATTTAACGACCCATCAGGTTTTTAATATTTCAATAATTTAACGACCCATCAGGTTTTTAATATTTCAATAATTTAACGACCCATCAGGTTTTTAATATTTCAATAATTTAACGACCCATCAGGTTTTTAATATTTCAATAATTTAACGACCCATCAGGTGTTTAATATTTCAATAATTTAACGACCCATCAGTGCTACCCAGCATTAATAATACAATTAGCGGTAAGGGTGTACTGTTGGGATGGGGTGGAGTAAATCTGAAATGCAGTTTGTAAACATCGAAAGTAAAAGCTGAGGTAAAAAAAAAAAAAATGCACATATTTATATTTCAATCTGAAAAGCTCCAATTGCTCTATTGTGCAGAAAACATTATATATATATGCACAAACACTGAGGAAGAGAAGCTGTAATTCATTCCGCTACATGACATGTTAGAACTTTGCACAGAGACCATGACAGCAATAAACAGTCAAGATTTACATCAGATCCTTTGGCAAGACATTATTCATACCAGCCTGTTTTTCTTTCTCTTTGATCATATCTGAATAGAAAAGTCTAAATTGTAAAAACTAAAATGCATACTGAGAAAAGAGAGGGGGGGGGGGGGGGGGGGGGGGCAGCAAAAAGCAAAGAATATGCTGTTTAAATTGTAGTTCAAATTAAGATTTGTCAACCTTTTTTTTTCTTTCCCCAAGCTCCTCATCTATCAATCTTAGTCCAATAAAACAATTCTTCAGAATTTTTAAGTTTTACTATTTGCCCGGCGTCAAAGTACATACGTGTACATTCATTTCACACAACCGAACCACAAGATCTACTGTTGCCCAGCTGGCAATACTCATAAACAAATCCTAATTTAAGAACTTTAATAATTAACCGAAGCTCATTAAAGGCAAACAAAATTGAATTAACCCAGTAAACAAGAATAAACCAATATCTATAATGATCTAACATACAATAGCAGGGCTTCTGATTTTCCTTTCTCTTAACCCTTTCACTGCCAATGTTGCATTTATGCACCATAATGGTTTAACACCCATGTTACTAAAAGGCATGAAACCAGGGTCTGTTATCCGAAGACCGACCCTATTCTCTTAATTTTGGGAGGTAAGGGCAGGCCTAATGTTATATATGTCACAGACCCATTCACAATATTGCAGATTTTTTTTCTCTCTACCCAGTTAAGTTTAATGGTATATTTTGGCTGAAAAATGGGGCGGCGAAAGGGTTAAGGGGTGCGCTCACCCCCTGCTTACAGTTTCAAGGGGTATTTTCACCCCCAGTTTCAAATTTTAAAGGGTAAAGACCCTACTTCCTACGATTCGTAAGTAAACGGCACTTACACAGACACTGTGTGATGCGCATGCAGGTACATGCACATGTGCACACAACGCACTCTCTTCAGTCACAGTCACACACCTACTGATCACTTTCTTGGTGCTTGTTTTTGCTTTTGACGCACAACCTGTTTTTTCTTCTTTGTCGTCAAGTTTTCTTTAACACTTGCCAGATTGGTGGCATGTTGACGAAAGGAATATCAAGTCATTGAAACGATTGGGATTGTATTGGATTTTGAGAAAAGGGTCTGTCAATGAATAAACAACGAGTTTTTGATGTTTACTGCGTTTTGTCAGTTTCTGCACAATCTTTTAAGAATTCTAGATCTAGGTTAGTGACTCCTCATTGTGGCAGTAGCCTAGTTTGGCCTACCAGACTATTGAAATGAGCAACGTCGTTATCTGACTGAAAATTAACAGTTGTGTTAACGCATAGGCCTAAATAATCGTTTTAATGCGTCACCTCACCCCCTACTTGAGATTTTAACGGGTAAATCTCAAGCATGGTCTGACATTCTAGGAGGTGATTCAAGATCTCTAGTGCGTAAATATGCACAATCTCTACATTTTCAGAAGCCCTGAATAAGTACAAGAGAAACAAGATATGTAGTTTCAAATTCAATACGTACCTTTGACTTTTTTCGTACTTTCTGACCCATTCTTCAATTTCTTTTTCATGCCGTGCACACTGTAAACTAGTTAAGGACTCCATGGGAATAGAGAAAACAAACACATTAACTACAAACAGATACCACCAAATTACTAAATCCTGATGTAGAAATATAGTAATTATAGATTTGAAAAGCAAAAATGTCATTGTGAAAGTTAACAGTCATTTGGGCTGAAATCTGTGCGCACACACACACACTGTAGTGTAAACTGTTTCTTTGATTTTTGATCAAAGAAAATCATTGCATAAATAGGGACCAAAATACCATTAACAAAATAATATCCCATGACATTTAAACGACACCCAACAAAGCCTTAAACATAGTTCTAAGGACATTAATGTTCCATGTTCAAATGTGCTTGAGTTCAGGTCAAGTATGTATAGGTTTCAAGGTTTATTTCCGAAAGCCCCTTGGGGGTACATGGAATAAAAACGAAAACTTGGAAGAAAATGAATGGAAAAGAAACAAAATTCAAAAGAAAAAGATTATAAAAAAAGAAAGAAAAAAAAGACAAACACAAAGTACACAGAAAGGGCCCGGCATAAGCATATAATATATCCCATGACATTTAAACGACACCCAACAAAGCCTTAAACATAGTTCTAAGGATATTAATGTTCCATGTTCAAATGTGCTTGAGTTCAGGTCAAGTATGTATAAAAGAAATGCTTGAACAAATTGCTACCAGTTCTCAATAATATTATAATACAATCATAAATTTATCAAAGTACAGCAAAGGATATCATCCGTCTTGGCTTTGAACTTCCTCAGCAGCTGACTGAAAAGAAAAAGAAAAGCATTTATAAACGCATGAGGAAGGAAATGTGTATGTTATATCTCTAAATAAAAATAAAAGCTTTTGCACACACATAACATTCATTTTCATGAAAAATATACCCTTATGGACATTGAAAATGGCTAAAATTGTAATAGGATGAGCTGGTTGGTTTGGGGTTTGTTTGCTTGTTTTATTTCTTAACTGTCAACAAAACAAAATATCCATGAGCTAATTTACAGGCTTCATAATAATAATAAAATAAAGCAAGACTACTAAGACTTTCCAATAAACCATGAAAAAGAAAAGTTCTGCAAACACTGAGAAAGACTTAAAAAGATTTACTTTCCCCATTAAAACTAAATCTTACTTGTCTTGCAATCTTAGAAATGTCATAACTTATTAAAATAATGTCTTGAATTTGAAAGCTTTTTCTAAGAACAAAGAAGAGCATAATAGCATTTTTAAGCGACATTATTTTGCATCCAAAAAAAAGAGAGTAAAATAAGCTAATAATAGTAATATCTGTACTTTTAATAATGTACTTTTATTTCAATTAAAACATTTAAAGAGCCAAAGTGAGGGAAAACTGATTTTTCATGCACTAAATTGTGTGTGTAGACCAGCCTAAAAACTTTCAACTTACTCTGTGGCGATGATTTTCTGTTTGAGGGCCTTGAAGTTGGTCTCGTTTATGGTCTGTTGTCTTCGCAGACCCCTCAATTCCTGAAACAAAAAATCAACCAAATTGAGTGAAAAGTAAAATTGAGTGAAAAGTATGACTAGTAGTAATAGTAGTATGAGTTATTCGGCAAACATGTAGATTCGTGTCACACACACACACACAAAAAACAACCACACACACGGGAAATTGATAGGTTTTAAAGTCATTTTGGGTGCAATTTGGTTTCTGCTTGCGCAACTAATGTACGCACAACCAACTATATTTGACCCCTATATTTCATGTATATTGGCTTTGGATTATTGCATCAAATTATTTTTTGGTACATAACTGTATAGTTTAAACCCTAAGCTACCACAAACCATAAACCATTTAACATTTTAAGCAATTTTATTTTTGTCCAACAATTTCCCATTTCTGGTACCCCATTTTAGAGAACAACCCAACAGTTATTTGGCAAAAGACACATCAAAAATATCAAACTTTCTCCTCATACTAATTCCACTTCAGGACTCTTCTTTCTACTTTGTTTCCTTACTAAGGTTTACAAATACACTCAAGGTTTGTTTGTTTGCTTGTTTGTAAGTTGTTTTACAAGAATGTTTTATTTATTAAGTAAAAAACTTGAAGTCAGTATATATATTATATGTAGCCTCTTTTTTTTTTACAGATTTAGATTGATTATTTTTAGACTGCATTAAAATAAATGCATATTTGGTTAACCCTTTCACCCCAATGTCCCATTTTTGCACCACAGTGATTTAACACTCGTGTCATTAAAACTCTTGAATCAGGGTCTATTATTCAATAATATTGTGTTCCTAAATTTGGGCAGTAAGGATTGACCTTATTCTAAATGTATCACAGAGAAATCCCACAATGTTGCAGATGAAATCTTTTCTGTAACCAAATAAATGTTATGGAAATTTTTGGTTCAAAGATGGCTGGTGATGAAAGGGTTAACTTGTGAAGGTTTGGTAATGGTTAAGTAAGGGATAAGGTTTTGGATAAAGCTACAGTCAAGTTATAGCCATTTTTTTGAAAAGCCAGTTCAAAATCATGCGTTCTGTGACTGACTCACTGAGTGAACTTTGTAACCAAAGCCTGAAGAAATGAAGACTACGATTATGGGCTTAATAATAATAATAAATAAATAATAATAATAATGGGAATTTATATAGCACTCTTTCTCACATGAGCTCAGTGTGCTTTACATTGATAACAAGAACATTAAAGGCAAACAAATAATTAATCATTAGAAAGTGAAATAAGCACGATGCTTGCACGCAACATTCTCTTACTTCCTCACACACACACACACACATACAAAAAAAAATACATGCACGCACATACATGCACGCACACACAATTAATTATACAAGAGTAAAATCATTACAATATGAACAAACATAGACCACATTCACATTCTCAATCACGTTTGAATACAATACTGCGACTTAAAATAAAACCATACTGCCATCAACATACCAATTACATGACTAATTATAATAGACAAATTTTGCAATTTGTACCATTGATGTCTCGAGTCCCAGATCATATGGCAATTGCCTGTTAAAACTGAAATTGTGAAAATGTTCTATTGTGTCTCCCTCCTCCTGTCAGGGCAAATGTCCTATTAATTTCTGCAATAGCCACATGTTGGATATTTTCTCTTACACAGGGCATTTACCATGTGCCGGCGAGCTTGAATTTCACTGAGTTGAATTTAGAGAGTTGAATTAGAAAGGTCAGCGTAACTTGGGCAGACATTGAGAATGAGTGCCAGCAAATTAGTCGTCTAGTATAGAGAACGAACACTCTTGGCAAATGCCCTATTGAATGAAATCTTTATTTCAGGACAGTTTGCCCAATCACTTTTCAATTTCCGGTGCATCACTATATATGTAACCACAACCTCAGCCATTAAAAAACTCAGATGAAAACCTTTTTGATTTTGAAGGGGATTGAAGTATTTGAACATTACTCAAAGGTCAGCTCAAAGGAAAAACATCCCTACCCTGCAAGTCAGTTCACTTCTAACCCTAACCGAGTAACCCTATCTCAGTGCTATGAGTTCTAGTGCATGCCAAGGGGGGAAATGGTTTATTGGGGATAGAAAAATGACAGAATGGGCAAGAAAATAAGCACAGCAAAGGAAAAGCTACAAATGCAGGGGAAATAACTCTTGGTAAAAGTCTGTTTTAAAATGCATGATTTATGCACATAACCAAAAACAAATCCTGAAATAGTATTGAACAAATTATAAAACATCATTTTACATGTCATACCATACTTTCCTTTCACCAAGCTCGTAATTTATATTAAATATAAAATATTTTAAAATATTGCATACAGTACCCTTCCATTTTGAAAATCTGCTTTTGAGTACGCACTACGGGTCACAAAAAACTTTCCTCCGAACCAAGATTGAAATTTAATGATCAAACATCGAAAGACCAGGAACAGGCGAGGTAAAACTGAAAGCTTGAAATTAATATTACCAACAAAATGATATTGGACAACTTCTAAAGACTAAAAGAGCAAACGTACCTCATCTTTGCTTGTGCAGCTCGTACACGCACCTCCGAGCGAGAAAGAAGGCGTTGAAAAATCAAATGGATACGAACCATCATCAGCCATCGTCATCACCCAAATTCAATGCAAAGTTGTCGCTAAATAAATGCACCCAAATTCATCACAACTGCAAACAATGTCTTTAGGTTTCAAGCACCGGCCCAGGAACCATCATCCATTTTGCGACCGTCGGAACAACGTGCGCGAAAGGACGTCCTCAAAATAATTCTACTTCCGTACGGGGAAATAACTCTAGTGATCAAAAAGGTTTTCACGTGTTTGAAAAGGCAGTTTCTCTAGGGAAAATAGAACTCAGGCTATTTATTTTTCCCTCACGCTCTCTTTTTCTTTTTCTTGTTTGTTTTTCTCTATCTCTGTGTGTTTGTCTGTCTCTCTGTATGAGTATCTCTTTCTCTGTGTGTCTCTCTGTCTCTGTCTTCCTCTCTCAGGCTGTCTCTTTTTCTGCCTCCCTTTCTGTCTTTCTCATTGTCTGTTTATATCTGTATTTCTCTTGTTGTTTTTTCTTCTTTGTCACGGTCTTTCTCTCACTGTGTGACTCTCTCTCTCTCTCTCTCTCTCTCTCTCTCTCTCTCTCTCTCTCTCTCTCTCTCTCTCTCTCTCTCTCTCTCTCTCTCTCTCTCTCTCTCTCTTTTTTGCCTCTGTCTCTCTGTGCATGTCTCAGTCTCTCTCTTTGTGTTTAGATCAAAACTCCACAACACCCGGGGCTACCTTAAAAGACACCGGTTCCGTGGCATAATAATCAAAGTGTTGATTGTGGCCATGTACAGTCAAGAAGAAGAAGAAGAACTGAAACATGGCAGCGGTGCCCAAATCACAAGAACAACAAATGCCGATACATTGTACACCTGAAGAAAATCGAAATCGAAAAGTTTCGAAGTGATATCACAGCCTTTTGTTCAGATATGACTGTTTCAGGACCAGTTGACGTTGCTGCCTACAACACCGGGATGAAGCAGATCCTGGATCAACATGCCCCGCTCATCACCCGCCGTGTCCCTGATCGCCCCTCCGCACCATGGAAGACTGATGAACTTCAGAAGGAGAAGTGCAGACTTCGTAAAGTGGAACGTCAGTGGCGCTCCACCAAACTAACGGTGGATCGCATGATCTTTGTGCATGATAGAGACGCGCTCAAGGACAAACAGAACGCAGCCAAACATGAGTTCTATAGTGCTGAAATCAAAAACAGTTCTTCCAGCAAGCAACTTTTTGCTGTGTCTGATAAACTCATGGGGAAATCAAAACGTCTTGTGCTTCCTACGGACATAGCCCCTCCAGAAATTCCTGACGCTTTCTGTACATTTTTCGCTGACAAGATCAAGAAACTTAGGCAGGGTCTTGATCACTTCCCTATTGACAATTCCCACACTCCTTTTCAGGGGTCATGCTTGACTCAGTTCAGACCTGTGTCTGAAGACGAAATAAGAAAACTCTTAAAGCAGTCCCAAAATAAGACTTCCTCCCTTGACCCCATGCCAACGGAACTAGTTAAACAATATCAGGATGATTTGGTCCCCCTCATCACCTCCATCATTAACCGCAGTCTTCTGTCTGGCACAGTTGATAGTTATCTGAAACAAGCCATTGTCACTCCTCTCTTGAAGAAACCAACCCTTGATTCCAATCTCCTACAAAACTACAGACCAGTTTCCAACCTTCCTTTTCTTTCCAAACTGCTGCTTGAGAAAGTTGTCCTATCACAACTTCTGCAACATCTTCAGGAAAATGATCTTCTTGAGTCAAAACAATCTGCTTATCGCGCTTGTCATAGCACTGAAACTGCTCTGTTGGCTGTCACAGATTCCCTCCTTTCAAGCATGGATCAGAACCTTGTGTCTGTTGTTGCCTTCCTGGATCTGTCGTCTGCTTTCGACACAATCGATCATGCCATTCGCCTTGAACGCTTGTCCGCCTCCTTTGGTATCAGTTCTACTGCTTTAAACTGGTTCAGCTCATACCTGTCTGGACGTTCTCAGTCGGTTGTGGTCAATGGTCTGTCCGTCCAAGCCCTCTCAGCTATGTTGTGGTGTCCCTCAGGGGTCGGTGTTAGGCCCCATTCTCTTCACTCTGTACACCCAACCTCTTTCAGATGTCATTGAAAGTAATCATTTTGATTATCATAAGTTCGCTGATGACACTGAGATCAATAAGGCCGCCCCTGTTTCTGATTTTCCTGTGGTGTCCCATCAAACGGAGCAATGCGTGTCTGATGTCAAATCATGGATGCCGGGATAAGAATAGACTCAAGTTGAATGAGGACAAGACTGAGTTGTTAGCTGTTGGAAACCGAAACCGCCTCTCGGTGATAAAGCGTGATCCTTTGACCTTGTCAGATGATTCAGTACCTTTTCAAAAGTCAGTAAAGTATCTAGGTGTCTGTCTGGATGAATCTCTCTCATTCGATCAACACATTTCATCTGTCTGTCGTTCAACATTCTATCATCTTCGGCGACTTTGTTCCATTCGTTCATACTTATCACTTGAAGCTGCTACACAACTTGCTGTTTCTCTCATACTATCCAGGCTTGATTACTGCAATGCAGTCCTTGCAGGTCTCCCTCTCTCTACTGTCAAGCGTCTTCAGAGAGTCCAGAATGCTGCTGCCAGGGTTGTGCTCAGAAAGCGTAAGACTAATTCAGCGACACCCCTGCTGAGACAGCTGCACTGGCTCCCTGTTGACGCTAGAGTAGAGTACAAAGTGGCCACTCTTGCCTATCGCTACTTCGAAGGCTCTCTTCCAGACTACCTTTCCTCTCTTCTCTCTGCCTACACACCACTGAGAACGCAACCTCAGATCAAGTAGCCTCAAACTTCTTTGTACACCTGTCACCAAATACAAAACAGTTGGAAACAGAGCTTACCGTTTCCAAGCACCACACATCTGGAACAACGTTAATTTAACCTCCCTTCCTCTCTCCGCAGCTCTCCATCTTTGTCTTCTTTCAAAACTGGCCTGAAAACTGTTCTCTTCAAAAAATACCTCTGTTGATCTCCTGTGTCTTCTCCCTTTCAGTTCACCCTCTGTGAGTTTTTGCTGAGTTGGACTATGTGTGAGTGCAGTGCGATAATGGGCTAATTGTTTTTTTCATGGATTTTTGTATGGTTGTGTTTCCACTTTTGTATAATTATGTTGTTTTTCTTCATGATTATTGTATGTATGTTTTTTGTAAAGCGCTGTGAGTCCTGCTGCGCCAGGAGAACGGCGCTATATAAGAGTTATTATTATTATTATTATTATTATTACACACACACACTCATCTCAACATATTTATTCAGGGAAACAAGACGAGCATGATAAACACCACACAATTCATCTCCTGAAGACTAATAATAAATATCGGACAACTACACGCAAAATCAGCATAGATAGGCTTAGCTTAAAACAGCGACAGGCAAAAATTAGTGACAATGTAAACAAACAACAGGAGTGGCCGATTGCTCACACGTGCACACAAACATCTTCTCTCTCTCTCTCTCTCTCTCTCTCTCTCTCTCTCTCTCTCTCTCTCTCTCTCTCTCTACACACACACACACACTCTCTCTCTCTCTCTCTCTCTCTCTCTCTCTCTCTCTCTCTCTCTCTCTCTCTCTCTACCTCTGTCAGTCCTCTTCTTCTCACATGCTACATAATTATTGAACTAATCATATTTATTTTTTTACATCAATATAAACATCAAACACTGACTTATTACAGGTTTGAGGAATAATACAAAGACATCATGTTTTGCTAACCAGCGTTTGCAAATATCAGCACCAAGTGGGCAATAGACATGTCAGCTTCATCAAAACATTTTCTAAGTTAATTACACTTTATCTTTTATTTTGGATCAAAATACACTTCTTCTTCTTCTTGCAGTAGACAACCGCCATAAACACACACATACACACACACGCGCACGCACATGTACGCACAACCTTGTAAGCTTTTTCAGACATTTAGGTCGCCGGGCACAGCGCTTTTGCCACACCCTGAACGACCCAATTATGGCACTGATGCTCAAATATTTCGCCATCCACTTTGCTGAGTAGAACCGGACACTGATCAATCGCTAGCCTGGAAGCACCCTTCGATGCACATTACCTAGACTGCCTAAGATAAGCACCACAATCCTGCAGGAAAAGCCAAAAGAGCTTACTTCCATGCACAGTGGGAGGTACTTATCAAATTTGGCAGTATAGCAGGTGTCGATGAAGGCGGTATCGAAAGGCACCACCACTTCAACAAGAAGGGTCTCGCGGCTATCGCGATCAATAATGGTGATGTCCGGCCTACTGGTAGTGGAGGCAAAGGCACCAGAGTCAATGCCAAACATGCGGGGTGTCAGGGGGGTGTCTTTAATGACCCGCACTGTGTCTGACCGAGGGATCTGTTTGGCAATCACCTCAACCAACCGGTTATGTCTCGCTTGATACATGGCTTGGTATCTTGTGCAGCCATTCAGCACATGCGACTCGGTTTCAGCTGGGTGATTGCAGAGACTACATCGCCTGGCACATTCATGAGGGTAACAGAGAGCCATGAGACTATTGCATTGCAGCAGCTGAAGTCTCCCTCGCAAGACAAAACTGATCATACTGTCTTTTAATTTTACCTTTTGTAAAAAAGCGTTGGACAGAACATGATCTATCTGCTCACTCTCTCTCACAATGCGCCCCTGCCAGTCTTTTTCTCTCCACTCTGAGGAAAACTTGTGCATACTTTGCTTTTTGCAGAGGTAATATGCACCTTTACTGTCAGCTGTGGAGAGACACACGTCATCATCGTCTGCCCGGAAAGTCAACACATAGCTCCCATCCAGCCGTTTCTCACACACCACACTCTCACGCACACACACTTCATTGAAATGCACCCATTCAGACCGCGGCCACGTTGCACGAGAAGCCTTGCTGAAAGCGCCCTTCTCGTTGGTCTGGAAACCGGCAAAGGCTCGGTCAGTCACTGCTGTTTCTGGCACCTTCCTCTTCTGCATGTGGAGCGCGAGGGAGGAAGGGGCTGTCTCACGAACCTGCTCATCGTCATTGTTGAGCACCGACAGCCTGAAGGAGATCTAGAGCTGCTTGGCGCTGTAGAGTGCTGCTGGGTTCAGGATGCCGAGGCCACCCTGAGACCTTGGTGTGAACAGGTAGGTCCTGGTAGAGGATGCGTTCATTTTCAGCCGGCCTCGGACATGGCCAGCTCTACATGAGTCCATCTGCTTCAGCTGTTTCACAGTAAAGGTTAAGTTGGAGAAATAGAAGTTCAGCTTAGAGCAAGCCATTGTGTTGATAGCTTCCAACTTGGCCGTAGTGGGGACTAGGGGGGAAGAGTCAATCTTGTCTAGCACAGATAAACACACACATACATACCTACATGCACACACACGCACGCACACTCACACACACATACACTTGAAACATTGTACCCAGAACCTCCCCCTCCCCACACATACGCGCGCAAGCACTTGTAATAAATGGGCTATGGGTTAAAAGAGCCACACCAAATCCTATTTATGAATTTTAAAGCTAAATTTTTTCCAAATTCAGTACTGTTAGAAAATTCTTAGATCACTCTCAACTCCAACAACTTGATAGATCTCCCACCAGTCAGTGCTCATAACAATTACAACAAGTAATTAGTACATGGTATGCATTAATTATGAGCATACTTGCTACAATGTTTTTGCTTCCTGTACGCCGCGGATTAAGTAACTCTAATGTATTTCCTTTTCTGTACTTGAGTTGATGTGTAGTGTGTGTGTGTGTATATCTCTATGATATTTGGACTTTTTGTTAAATGTTTGTATTTTTGCTTGATCTTGAAAACTTAATGTGTTTTTCCCCATTTTTGCATTTGCATTGTTTCTTGTTTTCTTGTTATTTGATAGTCATGGTTTGTTTTTTTCCTCCTTGAGGGCATTCTGTAAAGAAGCGAAACTTACTCTGTTCGGCATTAAAAAAACATTGGTATTCGTATTCGTATTTTAAAGTGGCTCAAATCTTATCTCACTCTCTCTCAGTCAGTCTCTCTCTGGTCTCTCATCTTCTGCCACTCCTCTTCGCTGTGTGGTACTACAGGGGTTCTGTCATGGGACCGGTTCAGTCGATTGTTTGTTCTCTTTCTGTATGTCACTCTGTGTCGTCATGATGTTTCTCTATTTTCTGTCCTCTCTCTCTCTCACTCTATCCTTAATATGTTGCATGAAGAGAGTTTATAGACAGAGAGAGAGTCTGAAATGACACAGAGACACAACACACGAGAAAAACATGAATCATGCTCCGAGAGACAGAGAGAAAGAGAGAGCATATAGAAAGCAACGTCCAAGGCTGCATTGAAGATTTGAAGCAGTGAGACACAGACATTAAATAAGCTGCAGCTGGGGGGGGAGGAAAGTGAAGAAAGGGGGTAAAAACTTAGAGCAGATCAATGAGAGAGACAGAGAAAGTCGTTACAGAAAGGGGGGGAGGGGGACATTGAGAGAAACAAAAAGACAGAGAGAAGCACACACAGACAGAGAGAGGGCCGACTCAGGGAGAAAGCCCGAGATACACAAAATAAGAGAGAAATACAGTGGGCACACGGAAAGAAAGAGATACAGAGAGAAACTGAAATTGAGAGAGTTCTCTTCAGACTCAAGCCCAGAAAAAGACAAAGAGAGAGAGTGTGAGGGGAGACGTGGCATCATGCTGGTTGCACGCTGAACGTCACTGTGCTCAGTGGCTGGCCAGGTCATAAATCTAGATTAACTTGATATAAGGCGGGCGCTCTCCCTTATGAAGTGTTCCCGTGTTATAATATGTGAAACATTAATGAAGGGGGAAGCAAATCTAGATTTGAATATTTTGAGCGTTTCCACTATTTTTGCATGCCTCAGTTGACCTGGTCTGGTGCCATAACCGTTTTGTTTGAAAGGATATCCATGTGCATGTGTTCTAGTGAGGGACACTTCTAAAAGTTTGACTAGCCATGCAGGAGGGCACACACTGCCAGTTTTCCACATTGCAAAATATATGGAGTGTGTGTGTGGCTGTTGCTGTGACCTGGGCAAAATGAGTGCGTCTTAGACACTCAACACGGGTAGCACTATGTAAACAAGGGCATCGCTGAGCGGCACCCGATACGCACTGCGACAGTGCAAACCCGGCCAGACATATGTTTCGTAGCATTTCGTAGTATGTCCCCTACTTAAAAAGCCTTCTTTAGACCCACATTCCTTGAAACATTGTAAACAGACCTGTCTCCAACCTTCCCTTTCTGTCTAAAGTCAGTCACAGCTCTTAGATCACCTCAACTCCAACAACTTGATAGATCCCCACCAGTCAGCCTACAGGGCTGGTCACAGTACAGAGACTGCACTCCTCAAAGTTGTTAATGATCTCCTTCTCGCCCTTGATGATAGCAAAATATATCTTCTATCCCTTCTGGACTTATATCTGCAGCATTTGATACCATCGATCATGACATTCTTCTTTCTAGACTTCACGACTCATTCGGCGTACAAGTGGCACAGTTTTAAAGTGGCTCAAATCTGATCTCACTCGAACTCAGTCAGTCGTGTAAATGGTCTCTCATCTTCTGCCACTCCTCTTCGCTGTGTGGTACTACAGGGGCTCTGTCCTGGGACCGGTTTTGTTTGTTCTGTATGTCAGATCTGTGTCTGATGTCATTGATCAGCACTCCTTAATTGTTGCATGAAAGTTTTGCTGACGACACGCAAATGCATGAATCATGCTCCGTGACTGAATTTGATAGCATATGGAAAGCAACGTCCAAGGCTGCATTGGAGATTTGAAGCAGTGGATGACATTAAATAAGCTGCAGCTGAACGAGGAAAAAACTTAGAGCTCATCCTCGTTGCCCCTCCAACTTCAGAATGACCCCTCTCTTCCTTCTTCCCTCTGCATCAAGCACTTCTGACATTCAGTTCTCTTCTCAAGCCCGTAATCTTTGTGTGACCGTTGACTGTACGCTCTCCTTCGAGCAATATGTTTCTAATGTCTGTAAGACCGCCTATCTTGAACTCCGGAAAATAAGCTCTATCACACATTTTCTTTCCACTAGCTGAAGCCACCCGGCAAAACTCTGATCTGTTCAATTATATCGAAGCTTGATTATTGCAACAGTCTCTTGGCTGGCTCACCAAAATACCTACTTGAAAAATTACAGGTCCAGAATAGCGCAGCCAGACTCGTTTGTAAGTCATCCAAAAGGCAACACATCACTCCTCTGTTGCAGTCCCTCCATTGGCTCCCAATCCAGAGTAGACTACAAGCTAACATCTCTCTGTTTCTCCTAGTTTGTCACTGGCACTGGCCCCCAAAATTAATATATCTCAGACAATCTCGTCAACTTCGTTCTTCTGCTGATTCTCGTCTTTTTCCGCATCCCATCTGTCAGAACAACTTTTGGGCAGCGTTCCTTTGCATTCCAAGGCCCAACTCTCTGGAACAAACTACCTTTCAATATCAGGCACTCTTCATCAGTTACGTCATTCAAATCATCCACAAAAACTAACCTCTTCAAATTTTCTTAACTTAAACTTGTCCTGTATCCCGACCCTCATTCCCTAAATTTGGGGAAACTTTTTGGATCTTCCCGGTAATGTCTGTGTGAATGAAAAATGGTGTTTTACGTCCTCTCGGTCTGAGTGGAACAGACACATAATTATATGGGACATTTGTGGATACAAAGATGGTGGGAACAATACTGGAGGCAATGCCCGGAGGCAGTGCAACACCAGTAAAGTCCCGACTTTTTAACAATACAGATAGGTGTAGCAGTAACCACGCCTCGGTTAAACCTCATTGGCTATGATACCGCCACATTCGAAAGTTAAGGGTACCGCTGAAGAATAGCCTTTTGTACGTGGATGCGTACGAGTTTGTTTTTGGTGTGTGCGCGCGCGCGTGTGTGTGTGCTAACGCGGGTGCGGGTGTATGTGTTCATGCGTTTAGGTGGGCGGTCGTGCGCGTGTGTCTGTGTGCGCCGTGCGTCTGTCTGTGTAATCGCGTGTGCGCGTGTGTGTCCTGACAGTGTGTGTTGTGGGTGTGGGTGTGCAAGGCTACTTAATTCGCGTTAGCTCTTTTGGTTGTTTGTTTCAGTTCTTGTTTAATATATATATTTTTTTTAATCAATGTAAATATGTTTTGTAAAGCGCTTAGAGCCCTTACTCAGAATAGGCGCTATGAAAAAAATACGCATTATTATTATTATTAACTTAAAGCAACAAAACAGTCTGATATAATATAGTTTGCATAGAGTAAGTCCATGTGTTTATATTTGTTGTGCGCGCACGCACACACACACACACACACACACACACAATTGCTAGCTCTGTCGAAGGCGAAATACGTGTCGGCGAAATCAGATGAACGCAGGCGAAACACATGTAGGCGAAATGTGGCGCACTGTGTGTAACGGAAGAAGTAAATAAGGAAAACAAACCCCACGTGGGAATGTAAGAAAGTTCCGTTGTTAAAAATAGAACAGAAGGAACCAAACCGGTTTTCTTCACTCCCCAGCACAAGTGGGCTTGTCATGAATATGCATAAGCCGAGGTCAAATGTGGAACAGGGAGATAACTGTATCCCTTTTTGTTAAGCAAAGAAAAGAATGAAATATTTGTAAACAAAATTCTAGTTTCTAAAACAAACAAATTGTAACCCCCTTTAGCAATTTTTACCACGTCTAAATAACACCCCTCTCCCTCCTGCACCCACTCCACACGATATTTTTTTAGTTCAAGAAATGAAGAGGGGGGACAACTTTCCTCTGACAACTATAATAGCAGACGACAATATTACTGTCACGCTCCGGCGCGCCGTGGGTGACTGTCATAAGCGGATTCAGTGTGTTCAACTGGAGAAAGCACAGCAGGGCAAAGGGGGATTGGAGAAAGGAAACGCCCAAAACTCTAAGGAAAAACTTTGATTCATGGAGAAGATTCATTGAGTCTGAATTTGTTTCTCTTGATGTGTACAACTTGTTTGTGCTGTTTAGTTTTCGTAGATTGGTTTTGAAAGAAAACGTGAAAACAAACCCAGCAAGATGTCTGATGAGGTGATAGCAAACCAAGCGAGGTCGCGGGAAGGTAGAGGATTATCAGTACGAGGTGGAGATAGTGATAAATGGATTATTATCCAGAAGAACACCTTTATGAACTGGGTCAATCTTCAACTCCAAGGATCTGGCTATGTTGTGGAAGATTTCGAGGTAGATTTTGATGATGGTGTGAAGTTGTGTGCTCTTGTTGAAGCACTGCAGCACAGAAAGATTGGCAAGGTAAGAGCTATAGATAGATAGTGCCAGAGAGGACAGAAACCATAGAGAAGTAGCCTAAGGTGCAGGGGTGTTGGGGAATAAAGGGAAGGGGTCAACATGAGTAATATGAGCTATGAGGAAAGACTAAAACTTCTTAATCTACCTAGCCTAGAGTATAGAAGAGCACGGGGAGATATGATTGAAACTTTTAAGATCTTAAATGGATATTATGATACTAGAACTACAAACACACTTTTTTCTCTTAGTAACTCTACCACTAGAGGACACTCCTTAAAACTAACAAAATCATTAGTTCATACTAATATTTATGCACATTTTTTCACAAACAGGGTTATTAACAATTGGAATTCTCTACCAAAACTGCAACCGCAGGAACACTCAATAGTTTTAAAAACAAATTAGATAATTTTTGGGAAGATTATTGCTTCCATACTAACATAAGTATTCAGTTATTAATTAGTATGCAGATCAGTTTGCTTGTTTTCACTGTATGTTGTACTCTTTAAAAAAAAATATATATATATATATAAAAAATAATAACAAAAACAAAAAGTTTTAAATTGCGTTTCCTTATAAACTAAAAGGAAATAGCAGGCTAAAGGCTATTTAAAAGCCTATATTATGCCGTATATTATATGTTAAGAGTGAGTGGATGGATGAGTGGGGGGTGGGGGTGGGGGGTGCTAGCATTGGGTGGATGGGGAAGGATTATGTTCATTTAATCATTTTAATCACTGATTAATTTAATGCCTTTTAATTTACGAAACATTGTTATCTTAGACACGACGATCGTCGAAGGTGGGTTCCAATCCTGTTTGGTTCAGTGTTGTGTCCTTGGGGAAAATGCTTTCACTTTTTACTCGCCCCTTTCATTATGATGTAAATGGGTGTTCTTGACTTTGGTTGGGAGAGATTTAAAGGCTGTGGATGGAGAGTCATCATTTTCCCAAGTCTGCCCCCACCCTCTCCGCACCCTGTCCCCCCCTCACCCCCACCCCACCCCAAAAAGAAAAGAAGTGTAGGTTTGCGACGATGCGTTCTCCGGGGGAGAGCATCCCGAATTTCAGAGATAAGTCTCTGTGACTAGAAACTACCAAATACAAAGAACTCACAATAATTTTTCGGGGTCCCAGTATAATAATCTCTATGTTGAAAAGTCTTTTTAGCTCAAAATATTGGCTATCTCAAAATAAAATTTAATTGCCTTCAATTTTGACCTAAGCGATTTTTAGTGTACTGAAAAAAAAGGGATTTTTTTTTTTTTTTAATGCATTTGGTCTTGAGTCAAATCCCAAACCTCAAATTTCATAAGTGCACGAATCAGCTTGAAGTTGTGTACCTCCCAACAAAATTTTGAAGTGATTCTGTGCAGAGGTCCAGGAAAGTGGTGGATTTGTTGCCATACTCTGCAAAACCAAATTAATTATAGTCTCATGGGACACGGGTTCAGATTTTGATAAACCACCCCCAAAAATTTCAAGTACAGTGGTTCATAGCATAATACTAAAACTGATAGAGATAAGCCAAATTTGCGTGTTGCAGAGTAGAAGTCAAAAAAAGTTGTTCACAGTTGCTTCATTCAACTTCAAGTTTTAAGGCTCTATACTAAAGTGAAACTATAGAGTAAATACATGTAGTAGTAGTAGTAGATAGGGACAAAATAAGCCGTCATGTAGGATGTTGTTGACATGTTTAATGTTTGTAAGCTGTGGTGACAGACCATTGCTGTTAACAAGACTATAACTGTATGAGCAATGTAAATATATAAAATAAAAATAAATAAAGTGAAACTAAAAGAGCTATGAGAATTCCTGAAATTTGTACAGCGATGGAAAAGAGCTCTCTTGTGTGGTTAATTTACTATGATTCTCAAACTAGGGGGCATTTGCATAACTCAGTGTTGCAGCCTTAGGGATTTGTTGGCCTCAGGGTCTGCAACCATCTGCAACACTTACTGTCTTAAAGTCTTCATGGCTGAGAGAGTGGGGGTGTCACCTGGGCAAGGTATCATCACTATAAATAGCATATATTTTAAACAAATTGCAGCCCAGCTTTTAAGAATAAAAGTTGCTTCTGTAGATCTCAAAGTCATTTATGGACATGACTGACAAGCACATGTATGCACGCTCGCAAGCACGCATGCATGCACGCACGCACGCATGCACGCACGCACGCACGCATGCATGCACACACACACGCACACACAGTGTAGAGTGGCACAGTGGTAGCGCGTTCGCTTCGTGTCAAGAAAACCCGAGTTTGAACCTGGGTACAGGGGATTTTTCCTTTCACTTTGCACTAGGCCTTGCAGTCTGAACGTGGAGTCTTTCGGATGAGACGATAAACCGAGGTCCCGTGTGCTCATGCACTTAGCACACGTTAAACCCAGTGGCAAGGAAAAAGTTGTCATTTGGTCAAAATTTACCCCCCTCCCTTCCTTCCTCATCAGTCACAAAAAAAATTGCATGCAAAAAAAAAAAGTAAAAAAATTGGGTGGCGCGCCTCTGGCTGCGACGCGCTCTCCATGTGGGAGCAACCCGAATTTCACAGACGCCTCTGTGACTATAATGTACCTAACCTAACACACACACACACACACACACACACACACACACACACACACACACACACACAGAAGAATAACCAAGATGTTGCTGGATGTTCAGGTCATCAAGAAGCCAATGAACCATCACCAGAATCTGGAGAACGTGTCCCTGGCTCTGAGGGCTGTGGCTGATGACAATGTCCGCCTGGTCAACATTGGTAAGTGTCCCTCTCATTTTTCAATGATTTTTGTTCAGTCTTCATTGAAATTTTAATTGGAAGGTGCTTTTAGATAATTTATTTTTAAGTAGCATCTTTTTTAACATTGACATGAAATATACTCGAACTGGTAACTTTAGCAACCAGTGCATGATTGCAGCATTCATAAGGGTTTACTAATTAATACTAGAAGTCAGTTCATAAAAATAATTTGTAGAAATTGGTAATATCAGGCTATATTGAAATTGAACTGAGTGAGACCAGTTCATGGTCATAGTTTCACTGCGATAGTGGGAGTGTACTGAAATATTTTCTACATCTATTGGTTGTGGGCCAACAAAAACATTTTCAGATTTTGTCATGGTCTGTAACTTTGGGTAAGTTTGTGTAGAGCCAGTCTGCTTACAGAGGTGTATAGAAACTAGGTAAAGGTCAAGATGTGCCACCCCCCCCTACATTTCTCGGTTAATTGTATTTTTCTGTTTTTGCCTTTCTTACCATACATAAAGATGTATTTTAGGAACCTTTTTAGCTAATAACCTTTTTGGAATACTAACCCTATCCCTAACCCTAACCCCCACCCTATAAGACGGAAAAACGCAACGAACCACAACTGTGACAAATCGCGGTGTACTGCAGTACATAGTGGGGGGTAGGGTTAGGTTTAGGGCTAGGGTTAGGGTTAGGGTTAGTATTCCAAAAAGAGAATTAGCTGAAAATGTTCCTAAAATACACCTTTATGTATGGTAAGAAAGGCAAAAACGAAAAAATACCATTAACCGAGAAATGTGGGGGGGGGGGGGGGGGGGGGGGGGGGGTGGGGGGGGGGGGGGGGGGGGGGGGGGCACATCTTTACCTTTACCAAAAAACTATAAGGTATTTTGTTTGCACATTCCATTGTGAAATAGTGGAGGTAGACAGATTTGTGTTAGTTGAATTGCAATGAGAATCTAACTTACATTCTAAGCTAAGAAATGTATATATCCAATGTGGCGATGTAGTCAATTGTTCAAAACAGTTTAGAATAGTTTGGATGTATTTATGAGATTATTATTTGTTATGCAACTTTCTTGGGTTTGACTTGCAGCTAATCCTGTTTTCATATTTCTTTGGAGTTAATTAACCTAATGACAGAAGTTGTTGACAGCACAGTTTTAGTTTTGGGTCACTGTAGCCATATCTTTTCTCCTCTTCTTTCAAATATGAATTAGGATACTTTTATAACTCTGAATACAATTGATAAACTTATTTTTGAGACAACACAATCACTGTTCCTAAATAAACACTTTAACATCTTTAAGATCTTCCGTGCAGAATAGAGTTTGTGTGCGTGCGTGTGTGTGTGCACGCGTGCGTGTGTGTGTGTGTGCATGCATGTGTATACAGACTCTCCTGTTTCTTCTCTCATTTACCCCAGTCACAATTGTTCTTTGTATGCAATTCTTTGGGTCTGCTGTGCTTTGTGCACAATATGACCAAGTGCGTGTGTTCCTTTTTTTTCAGCTATTGTATTTTACTTCTTCACTAAACTTTTTTTGTTCACGTTCAGTGAATAGTTTGTCAGCTAGCAGTTTAGTTTTACTCCCTTTTTTGTTTCTGTAGTGCATATTGTTTGCGTGTGTCATGATGGTATTGATTACAGAGCTTCTTTCTCTCCTCCCATATCTTGTTTCTTTTTGTGATATCCTACCCAGTAACGTGCTGAGTTCATGGTGCATGTACTCTACAAGGAAGTAATGCATCATGTATTAAGTGTCTGAATTTACCCAGAACTTCAGTTTAAAACAAAAACAAGAACAAAGTGTCAAACAAAAACTGCAAACAAAAACTGAATAAACAACCACAAACAAGGAAAAACAATGACAGATTAATAGTGTACTCAGAACATCTGCATGCATTTGTTTAAGAAAAACTAGCATTCATAATTTTTTGGCACCCCAGGATTGTATTATTATAAATTTGGTGCATCCATTTAAAGGCGTTTGCTCAAACAGATAAGGGCAGAGCACTTGTTAACCTATTCAAGAACCAGTTTTAACTCTGTAGAAATGTTGAGAGGAAAAAGGTTATCGCAGCACAAGCCATATAGAACTTTAAGGTATGCGCTATATAATTTTCTTAAATAAATAAGACCTTTGTTGTTGTTTTTGAATAATATTTTCTATGTCGGAACAAAAGTTGAGGACAAAGTATTTGCCCACACTCAGTTTCAATGTTTGCAACCACTTATGGCGATGTTTGCACACCCATACATTAGGATAACATTTGAAGGGAAATTATGGGTGTGTGACTTGCTATACCTGTCATCAGAGAACATGGCGACCTATCTGCTCCCCGTGTGTAAAAGGGAAGGCTCTTTTGAGAATGGACAATTCACACAAAAATAGTATTCATAATCTCTAACCATTCCATGGCTTAACACATCTATAAACACACACTCTCTCTCTCTCTCCCCCCCCCCTCCCACCCACACACACGCACACGCACACATACACACCTGTCCCAAGGTTCTCCAAAACTGTGCGCTCCATAGATTCTTACAAACACGCTCACACACACACATACACACAGAGGCGTAAACACACATGCACAAACACACATGTATGCATGCATGTGCGCATGCATACACTCAGAAACACACAGACACATACATGCACACTCACTCTTTCTCAGATATGCATGCATGCACGCATACACACCACACACACACACACACACACACACACACACACACACACACACACACACACACACACACATAGCCTTCTCTGTCCACATCACACCCACTTTACAACACACACACACACACACACACACACCGTTATTTTTAAAAAAAAGAAGTTATGTTTAGCAAAGAGATCAGAGTTTGAATGTTAACTTCTGTGCCGCCCTGTTAGTCAACCATGGCATGATTTGTTTTTCCTCTAGAGCTCAGTGTTCTTCTGTCCTGTGCTACTTCTTCTGTGTAATCCCAAAGGTAAACCCTATAACTCTTCACCTTATTCCTCTTTCCACACACTATATCCTCAACCCCTAGTAGGGTCACACCCTCAACTTTTGGAAGGGTCACTCTGACTGTATGTAACCCTTCCTGCACCCTCTACCCCCAAACCTGGGTGACATCCCATCCCCCTCCTGCTTTTCGTGCCCCATACCCAGACAGTTACCTGTGCCTGTGTTGTTCCCATACCTGTCACACTTACCTGCTTTATTCAGTTTGTCAGTTGATGCGTATACCCCTGCATGCTTCCCGCAACTTGATCGACCAGTCCATTGGAACCCTCCCAACCCCAACCCCCTCCTTTGGTGTTTTACTTCCTCTGCTTTCCCTTTAAAAGTCTATCCTACCCCCTTTTTCCCTTTCCACCCTCCTCGCTGAAATCTGCTGAATAGGGTAGAGTTGTGTTACACTTAAAAATAGTACAGTTAAGCATTGAGATTGCTTACAGTCATATGCAAGCATTTTGACTACCTAGCAGGAAAGGGAGCTGGAAAATGGGACTTTTAGTTTTACTATCATGGAATGCTAAGACTATGCTAATGCGCTGGCCAACTGCCCTGCTGCCTTGGCTGTTTTGTTCCCTTTCCTAACTATTTTTAATTTATAGGATGTTCCTTTTCGTGTAAGCAATAATCTAGGTATTTATAGCCTTGGGGAGGGCAAGCGCAGTTGACTGGTTTATGGGTTTTTTTTATGTCGTGCACTTCACTTCCCCCTCTCTGCTCTTTTCTTTTTTATCATAATGTTGTGTTTATTTTAATGCTGTGTAAGCTTTAAAAAGGGTGGGCCGCGAATCCATTGTCTTTTTTTGCGTTGTAAAGTGAAATGATATTTCAACTCTTGTTTACCCTGAAGAGGTGGGATGTGTGGATGAGAAGTGTCTACCAAAGGCGGGTTCATGATCACTAGCCTACATGCTGAGTTGACAGGGTTTGGCTATAAATAGTATGAAGGTGGAGATATGAAGCAGAACAAATGAACAAAAGATTGAAGAAAACTCATTTTGATATAGAGTTTCTTCATTATAAACCTTTATACAAAGATTCTATTTCTCTAACATGTTCATTTTTTTTTTGGGGGGGGCTGTTTTATTTTCTAGGCCATACAATAGCATTGCTCCCACTTTGCACATTTCCAGCCCCAACCCAGATCCACGCATGCGCGCATTTATGCATCACATGCACAAATTGTATGTAACATGCTGAAATATATGACTGAAGACACCTGATGTTTCTATGCTATACACAGACACAATCATACACAAACTCACAATTGTACACACAGACACGTACATGGAAACCCACACAGTCATAGATAGACTCAGTTGCATTCATATTCATACACGCACATGTATGCATGCACGCACATGCACACACATACACACACATACATGCATGCACACACACACACACACACACACACACACACACACACACACACACACACACACACACACACACACACACAGGGTCTCTTCTCACTCCCCCTACCTATTATGTTTTTTGTCACATGAAGAATGTAACCCATGAAGACCTTTATCTTTCTCTCTCTCTTCACACAGAGAAACCTATTAAATACTGAAATAGTCAACTACAAAGCATAGTGCTCTTACAAGATGATTACAGGTGTGTTTTTGTATTGGAGGGTAATCATGAGTGGCAGGTGAACAATGCACATGAGGGCCGGTCAGGAGATGGAAATTCCTCTTTCCAATCAGGCTTTTTACTGCTTCTTTATGTTGCCCAAAGGCAATACTTTTATGTAGGTGGTGCTTTCATGTGAGGCCCTCTGTTCACTGGAGAGAGAGAGAGAGAGAGAGAGAGAGAGAGAGAGAGAGAGAGAGAGAGAGAGAGAGAGACTGAGACAGAGAGAGAGAGAGAGGGAAAATAGAGAGAGAGAGAGAGAGAGAGACACACAGAGAGAGAGGGAAAAGAGAGAGAGAGAGAGAGAGAGAGAGAGAGAGAGAGAGAGAGAGAGAGAGAGAGAGAAGGAGGGAGAGAGAGAGAGACAGAGACAGAAATCATAGTGTTCACATAGTGATGATGTACTTTACATTGCAGGCAGTGAAGACATAGTGAACGGCAGCCTGAAGCTGATTCTGGGCCTGATATGGACCCTGATCCTGCTCTACCAGATCACAGTGTTCACATAGTGATGATGCACTTTACATTGCAGGCAGTGAAGACATAGTGAACGGCAGCCTGAAGCTGATCCTGGGCCTGGTCTGGCACCTGATCCTGCGCTACCAGATCGGCAAGACCAAGTTCCCGCCCAAGAAGCTGATGCTGGCCTGGCTGAAGGCCGTCGTCCCAGAGTGCAGGATCAACAACTTCACCAAGGACTGGAACGATGGGGTGGCCCTCTGGTGGGTTCAATGGCCTTTAGCCCTTTCACCGCCAAAGTCGCATTTTAGCACCTCAGTGATTTAACGCCTAATCACTGTCACTAAAAGGCATCAAATTGGGGTCTATTATCCAAAGACCCTATTGTCTTAGTTTTGGGAGGCGAAATAGGATTTTACACCCTCTGCGGTCTTTCGACCATGTGGGGCATTTTTATATACAAAGATGGTGGGAACAATACTGGAGGCATTGCCCGGAGGCAGTGCAACACCAGTAAAGTCCCGATGTTTTCACAATGCAGATATGTGTAGCAGTAACCATGTCTCGGTTAAACCTCATCGGCTATGGTACCGCCACAAGTATAATGAATGATTTTTTTTGTTTTGGGAGGTAAGGATAGACCTTGTTTTATAGATGTCACAGAAGAATCCCCAATACTACAGATGGATTTTGTTCTCTACCCAGGTAAATTTAATGGAAATATTTGGCTGAAATATGGCTGGCGGTGAAAGAGTTAGTGTGTGTGTCTGTTCCTCCTCCAGAATCTGAATGCGTTGGCTGAGAATGGCTTGGGAACGCAAAAAAAAACCGAGAAGAAGTGCTTGATGTATTAATTTGCCTTTCTTGAAGCCTTTTGGTATATAAATGTCAGTGATCAAGCTAACTGACAATTATCAGTACAGTCTCAATTCCTGTACTGCAACTTATATATGTTAGGTTAATGCTTTCACCATTCAGCCCTACCATTCAGTGTTTTGACCCTTCAGTAATCTCACCATTCGGCACCATTTGGCATTATTTGGCACCATTCTGTGTTTAGATGAACCCCTCGAAAACAACTTATAAAATATGGATGGTAATGGAAAGTAACACTTAAAATTATGTGTTCTGATTACTGGAATAAATTTCAAATAGAAAACATTTCCCTTCAAACAAGTTAATTAAACAATAAATCTATTCTATCATCCTTACCATTCCACTACTAGTGCATATTTGTTCAAGTTCAGCTTGGAAGACAGAACATTCTTGTGATTGTCTTATCACCCCAACACCCAACCCAATAATGTTGGTATATAAAGAAATAAAAAGCTATAACAATAATGAATGAATCAATGAAAATCTGTTTAACGTCCTCCGGTCTGGAACAGACACATATGGGACATTAATAGATATAAAGATGGTGGGAACGATACTGGAGGCACTGCCCAGAGGCAGTGCAGCACCAGTAAAGTCCCGAATTTTTTACAATGCAAATAAGTATAATTCATACAACAGTTTTGTTTGCTATAACAAGGTGCTATAACAATAAAATCCTGTAATTGGACATTAGTCAGCTCAAGAAATGAAAAAAAGGGAATACCAGAAACCAACCTAATATTTTCCTATCTTCGATGTGATCCTTTTATTTACCGGTAGGTAATTGTCGGTCCTAATTATAATTAGTCCAATCACCTTGATTTTAATATTTCCTGTAAAAAACAAAACTCAAGCTTACAAACTTGTATCAATCACAGACATAATAGTGTTCAAAACTAACTACAGTGGAGAACTGATAACTCAAAAACGGGTAACTCAAAAACACTGGATAGCTCACAATGATTTTTGGGTCCCAGCATAGTAATCTCTATGTCGAAAAGTCTTTTTAACTCAAAATATTGGCTATCTCAAAATAAAATTTCAGTCCCTTCAATTTTGACTTTAAGCTATGTTTACTGTAATGGAAAGTAAGCAAGTCCTAACAGTCCTGTTTGTTGAAGGAGAAGTTGTTTCCCTTTGATCACTAATTTACTCATCAAATACTGAAAATTGCCATGGTAACCTTGCAGTTACATAATTATAGTTGGCCATATTTTTGTATTTTATCGTTTCAGTGCTCTGATTGAATATTGTCAGCCAGGGCTGTTCCCAGACTGGAGAAGCTTGAGCCGTCATAATGCGTAAGTTGTGTGTGTGTGTGCGTGTGTGTGTGGGTGTGTGTGTGTGTGTGTGTGTGCATACATGCCTTTTTTATATAATATGTTTTGATCGAATATTTATATCAATGTGTGTTTACATATTATGTCACAGTACAAATTTGAGTTTAGTTTGATTCAGAATCATACTTGAACAAATTGGAATTCCAGTTTGTACTGACAGCCAGTAGGAGTTGGAATTCAGTAGAAAAATTGTCCTTTTAATCCTGACTTCACATATCCACTCTGTTTATGTATTAAATTATGTCACAGTACAAATTTGAGTTTAGTTTGATTCAGAATCATACTTGAACAAATTGGAATTCCAGTTTATACTGACAGCCAGTAGAGTTGGAATTCAGTAGAAAATGATCCTTTTAATCCTGACTTCAGATGTCCACTCTATTTATGTATTAAAGTATGGAATCTTACTGGGCTATCATGCATTTTAGTCACCTCTCCCTCAAGTTTTAACTCAGATAATTTCCACCAAGAAGCGACATTCTGCCAATATTTTGAAAGGAATAAAGTTGGTATCAGCCTAGGATATATTTTCATAAAACTGAAGGAAACAGACTTTGAGATTGAGGGTTGTAAACATGAAATGGGGGGGTGGGGGGGGGCTAAAGTACAGCTTTGCCAACACATGTATCTACGTATTTCCCATAGCCTGGAGAACTGCTCCAACGGCATGCAAGTGGCGCTGGAGCAGCTCAACATCCCCATGGTGGTGCGTCCTGAGGACTTGGCGTCCCCTGACCTGGATGATCTGTCCGGCATGACCTACCTGTCCTACTACATGATGCAGGACTCCCCCGGGTACTTCGCCACGCGCCGAGAAATCCGCAACATCCTGCAAGCTGGACACATTGATAACTTCACTGTGAGAACGCACTGCTTTTTTTTAATACTGTCATGTTGTGTTGTGTTTTTTTGTTATGAGATGTTCTGATAACTCATTGCCTGTTTTGGAGACTGCTCGAATGTGAAGAGGGGAAGTATTGTTGTGTTGTCTATGTTTGAAAAAAACATTTGTTGTTGAAATATTACATGTTCTGTTTTGTCTCGTCAATAAAATAACGTCACTCTGCATTTGTCGTGTATTTGTTTGTGGGGTACTTTGGTCAGTGATGTTGCAGTCTGTTTCAGTTGTTGTTTTTTTACACTTAGATTAGATGATGGTGGTAATGATGACAGTGACGGCAACCATGACAGTAATGATGATGATATTGATAAAAGATGAAGATGACATTGAAGATGACAGTAACATTGATAATATGAAAAAAACACAATAATGACAATGATATGATGATGATGATGCAGATGCCAAAATCATAATGACAATGATAGTGACAATGATTAAGGTAATAACAGCAACAATGATGTTTTGAACAATGATGATGACAACTTGAAAGATAGTGACAATGACGGTGCTGATTTGTTCAGACTGACTGGAACGATGGTCGACTGCTGTGTAACCTGGTGATGTCGGTGGGAGGGAACATCCCTGGTTGGCCCGACATGCCTGATGACCCTATTGGCAATCTGCAGACAGGTATCCTGTTCATTGCCATTCTGCCTCCCCGTGGGGATTCCGGGGGTCTTTCATAAAAAATAGTTCCCCCACCTTCTGGAAATTCTGTGCTTGTAACTTCCTCTAATCTGCTACTCTCTTTGACTCTGCCTTTTCCCTTTGCTTTCAATCATCTACTATCTTTCTGACTTATTGGCCCATTCTCCTGCCTTTAAAAACAAAAATCTTCCAAATAATGTTTTTCCTTTCAGCTCCTCCAAAATTGGAATGTGTCGGCTGTACGCAGTGGGGAGACCAGTCAAGACTGAAAACTGGACACATACGTACCTTACTCTTTATGGCCATGTGGCCTGGGAATGAAGAAGAAGAAGAATTGGCATTCTGCAGAACTGTAGCTGCCTGTTGATTCATGTACACATACAGTTATCTAATAAATAGGTGTTTGTAAAGTTGATAGAACATTGAATCCATAAGACTCAGTCGTCCTTGTTAGCAGGCTGTTTATGGAACAGGGAAGTGCTTGTGATGTTTTACCTCTGATGTAGAAATTATGTTTTTGTCTTTTTCTGAAAATGAAACGCATGCTCATTAGCATTAGTAAGAAAGCCACAAGCCAAGTCTGGTCAGTATGAAAAGTGAAATGCATGCACATTAGCATGAGTATTATATACTTATCTGTATTGTTAAACATTCTGGACTTTACTGGTGTTGCACTGCCTCCGGACATCACCTCCAGGATCGTTCACACCATCTTTATATCTACTAATGTCCCGTATGTGTCTGTTCAAGACCGGAGGATGTTAAACAGATTTTCTCACTCACGCATTAGCATGAGTAGGAAAGAATAAAGTAATGAAAAGTAATTTCTCCACCAATCATCTGTATTGCTGTAAGGTTTGGATGAGGGGCAGAGACTCGGGGTGGAGCCTATCTTCCCGGCCACTGAGATTGCTGACCCTGACGTCGAACATCTGGGGGTGATGGCGTATGCGGCCTACTACACTCGGCTGACGCCCGTCAAGCTCAAATGGAATCCCGCCACGCTTAACGCCAATCTGGACTCCACCTACGTTGGCCAACAGGTGAGGGGACAGCAGTCAGTGTGACTGGGGAAAGCTTAGACTGGGTTGTCTTTAATTTCATGTCTTCTGTCTTTCTTGGTGTCTGATTGATTACTGATTGGTGTATTTTGTTGATTTTTAATCTATCTTTATGAAAACAGATTCCTGATATACCATTGTTTTCAACCAAAGGGTATTTATAGGTAGATATTATAGTATACTTGATCAAGATAATAGAATGATGAATCATATTAAAAAGAGGAAAGGTGATATTTGTTAAATGCCATCTCTGTTAAAAGGGTTTTAAATTATGAAATATAGATGTGGAAAAGATCAATTAACAAAAATGATTGTTTCTGCCTTCATGACTATGACATGTGGATATTATGTGTTTGAAAACAAAACTTAAGACAGCTAATAATTCCAGTGAAAGAGCAAGCACATCACTAATTGTGTTAATCAGAGCTTATTCTTCAATGAAATGAAAAAGAAGTCTTTCGGTGAACAATTTAACAGCCCTGCAAAACATTCTCTTATTGAGAACTTAGATTGCCAGCTTGTAATGTGCGAAATAGACAGATGGAAGCTATTGTTGAGACCTTAGATTGCCAGTTTTAAATGTAGAAACAGACAGATGGAAACAAACTGCTCAACTGTATAATTAATTGTATTGATATGTGGTTAAAAAATAAGTTGTGTACAGAAAGCACAAATTTAAGTGTGGAATACAATTTATTAAAAGCAAATAACTAATGTGTTTAACTAGTTCATGAGCTTGTAAGATTAGCAACTTGACAGCTGAGAAATTATGAATATAGCACAACAAATCTCCCAAGTACTTAGATACGTTTCTACATAGAAGTTTTGAGGACAAGAATTTAACAGATATATTGCAACGTACCAGATCACACCGCTAAAATTGACAGACAGGGACAGAATAAATTGGATGATAACAGAAGAAAAAAATATATAGAGGGAAGGCTGTGTATAATTCTAAAATTAGAAAGGATAGGGAGCATGTTTATTAAATTAAAATAAAGTTTATGGGAAAAGCACAAATGCTATTTAAAAACTGACTGATCCATCAAACAAAATTAACAATTATCAAATTAATAAATTAAAAGAAAGTTTATGGGAAAAGCACAAATGCTATTTCAAAACTGACTGGTCCATCAAACAAAGTAGAAAAAAACAGA
>CM065681.1:19086448-19193948 GCA_017654935.2 Phymorhynchus buccinoides | reverse complement strand
GGGAATTTGAGTCCAGCTTCACTCCTAATGAAGTGGGTAGGTATTAAGTGAGTGTGACTAAAGAAAAAACATCAGCACATACTATTGCTGTGGAGAATTTGAGTCCAGCTTCACTCCTAATGATGTGGGTAGATATTAAAGATTGCTAGTCCTAGTACAAGATTGACTACAGCAAAGACATCAGCACACACTATCGCTGTGGAGAGAATTTGAGAATGTTACCCCTTTTCAAATTGGCAGGTATTGTTCATAGTGACACTACGGCAAAAACATCAGCTTTCACTTGTTACTGTGGAGTTGCCTGTTGAATACTTCTAACCCGTTTTCAAATGTTGCAGGTATTGTTCATAGTGGCTACGGCAAAAACATCAGCATTCAAATCACTATTGCTTGAAGAATTTGAGTATTTTACCCGTGTTCAAATGGGCAGGTATTGTTCATAGTGGCTACGGCAAAAACATCAGCACACACTATCGCTGTAGAGAATTTGAGTATTAACATGAGTAGCCAAAAAACGCACACACTATTTCAAATGGAGTCAGGTACTCCTAATGAAGTGGGTAGGTATAGTGGCTACAGAAAAAACATCAGCACACACTATAGCTGTGGAGAATTTGAGTCCAGCTACCCTTTAATGAAGTGGGTAGGTATTATCATAGTGACTACAGAAAAAACATCAGCACACACTATCCCTGTGGAGAATTTGAGTCCAGCTGCACTCCTAATGAAGTGGGTAGGTATTAAGTGACTACAGAAAAAACATCAGCACACACTATAGCTGTGGAGAATTTGAGTCCAGCTTCACTCCTAATGAAGTGGGTAGGTATTAAGTGACTACAGAAAAAACATCAGCACACACTATAATGTGGAGAATTTGAGTCCAGCTTCACTCCTAATGATTGGGTAGGTATTAAGTGACTACAGAAAAAACATCAGCACACACTATAGCTGTGGAGAATTTGAGTCCAGCTGACTCCTAATGAAGTGGGTAGGTATTAAGTGACTACAGAAAAAACATCAGCACACACTATCGCTGTGGAGAATTTGAGTCCAGCTGCACTCCTAATGAAGTGGGTAGGTATTAAGTGACTACAGAAAAAACATCAGCACACACTATCGCTGTGGAGAATTTGAGTCCAGCTGCACTCCTAATGAGTGGGTAGGTATTAATTTGCTAGTCCTAGTGACTAAAGAAAAACCATCAGCACATATCGCTGTGGAGAATTTGAGTCCAGCTTCACTCCTAATGATGTGGGTAGATATTAATTTGCTAGTCCTAGTGACTACAGCAAAGACATCAGCACACACTATCGCTGTAGAGAATTTGAGAATGTTACCCCTTTTCAAATTGGCAGGTATTGTTCATAGTGGCTACGGCAAAAACATCAGCATACACTGTTGCTGTGGAGAATTTGAGTATTTTACCCGTTTTCAAATGGGCATAAGTTCTAGTGGCTACGGCAAAAACATCAGCACACACTATCGCTGTAGAGAATTTGAGTATTTTAAAATGGGCAGGTATTGTTCATGTGTTACAGCAAAAACATCAGCACACACTGTTGCTGGAAGAATTTGAGGTGAGCTCCCGGTGAAGTGAGTTGGTATTATATATATCTGTTGACTCGATGTTTGTATAGATTTCATGTCTGTATATTATGCACATCATCTCTTCTTGAAAGAGAGAGATATGATACTCAGAAAATGCTTTGTACATTGTTAAGCTTTTCTCTGCTATTCCATTGCCTTGTCTTACGCTTTATTGACAGGGAAAGAAAAGTGAATATTGCTGACATCTTTTATGCAAAAAGAAGTTCCACAACATGAACCAAGCACAATGAAGAGTCAAGAAGAGGGTCCGTGTGTCCGACTGTAATGAAGTGTTGCTTATTGTTTGGCACATATCGGTGCAGTATGGCGGGGAACATATACATGTAACATGCTATAATGACATCAGTGCAGAGAGTATCATGAAGTGCTGTTTATTGCAAGCATTTAATGATAATAATGAGGAAAGTTTATATAGCGCCAATCCCACTATGTAGGCTACAGGGTGCTTTACACAGAATTGAAATGGAATAAAAACATGAAGCGAAAATCCAATAACATGAGCAGACAAAACAATACCGGTGTATGCACATAAAGCATGTAACAATCGGCAACAACAACAACTGCTTGGAAGAATTTGACTGACTACTACTACTACTATTACTATATCTGTTGACTACTATTGTATAGATACTACTACTACTCATAATAGGCTTAATACAAGTACATTTGGCACAGACTGTGATGAAGTGTTGTTTATTACAGGCATTTGTCACAGACTATAATGAAGTGTTGTTTATTGCAGGCATTTGTCACAGACTATAATGAAGTGTTGTTTATTGCAGGCATTTGGCACAGACTATGATGAAGTGTTGTTTATTGCAGGCATTTGGCACAGACTATGATGAAATGAAGTGTTGAAGTTATTGCAGGCATTTGGCACAGACTATGATGAAGTGTTGTTTATTGCAGGCATTTGGCACAGACTATGAATGAAGTGTTGTTTATTGCAGGCATTTGGCACAGACTATGAATCAGAACATGAAGTGTTGTTTATTGCAGGCATTTGGCACAGACTATGATGAAGTGTTGTTTATTGCAGGCATTTGGCACAGACTATACTATGAAGTGTTGTTTATTGCAGGCATTTGGCACAGACTATGATGAAGTGTTGTTTATTGCAGGCATTTGTCACAGACTATAATGAAGTGTTGTTTATTGCAGGCATTTGGCACAGACTATGATGAAATGAAGTGTTGTTTATTGCAGGCATTTGGCACAGACTATGATGAAGTGTTGTTTATTGCAGGCATTTGGCACAGACTATGATGAAGTGTTGTTTATTGCAGGCATTTGGCACAGACTATACTGAAGTGTTGTTTATTGCAGGCATTTGGCACAGACTATACTGACGTGTTGTTAATTGCAGGCATCTGGCACAGACTATGATGAAGTGTTGTTTATTGCAGGCATTTGGCACAGACTATACTGAAGTGTTGTTTATTGCAGGCATTTGGCACAGACTATACTGACGTGTTGTTAATTGCAGGCATCTGGCACATCTCGGTGCAGTATGATGGGGAGCATGTGCAGGGCAGTCCATTCCCACTGTCCGTGTTTGACCCCTCGCTGGTCCGTGTGTCTGACTTGGAGTCAGGGTCTGTGGGCCAGAGGCTCGATTTCACTGGTTAGTCTATATTCAGATCTATCACTGTTCACAATTGCTTATATTATATATGTTTAAGCATTTATTTGCATTAACAAGCTTGTATCTGCTGTCATATTTTAACATGTGTTTGAGATTTTAAGGGGCTAATTCTGAGCTGGAATCTGCATTGTGTTTGATATGCATCTCCAATCCTCAAAAGAAAAAGTCAAAACCGGTTTTGAAGTATATTCAAATATTTTAAGTTTGTATGTGTGTGTCATTTTATACAAATATATTATGCACTGTAAGAAATAGAATATTGGATGTTATTTTCAACATTGCATTATGCTTACAGTAAATTCATGTTACTGCTATGGTTTTATCCTCTTTTTTTTCCATAGCAAATTCTTTGCTGTTGATAATAAGAGAAATGGGTCTTTAATGAGTCCAATAATTGCCATTGAAATCTTAAGAATTTAAGTCTCTATTACCATACAATTTATACAATTTTATTTGAGTTACCTTGTGACGTGTAACTTTGAATGCGATTGGTATCTTTACATTTCTTTTAACCATCACAGCTGTAGTTTGTAGCTTCAGTGTGAAAACAAAATTGTTGGTATGATTTCAGAAGCTCTGCTTGTTACATGAAAGCAACACAGCCATCTTTACTTTATTTTTGATGAAATTCAGACTATGAAACGAACCTGTATGAAAACCATATTGCTTGCTTCACAGAATCTGAGGTATTTGCTCGCATATATGCTGCAACGATTTATAAGCTGCAAAAAAAGATTACTGTCTATAAAAGGCTACGCCTAACTTGACGTTAGGCCAACCAGAAAGAGAGATCATTTGGAGAAAGCTGTAGCTGTGACAGATAGCGGGGCTTTAACTTGACTTGACGTGACAAAAAATGTAGACAATTTTATCGATATACTTTTTCTTTTCTTCAGCGGATGCCAGTGAGGCAGGGGAAGGGGTTCTGGGGGTGGAGGTGAAGTGTGAGGGGTCTGATGTGCCTTCCAACATGTGTGAAGACAGTCGCGGCTGTTACAGCGTGGACTTCACCCCCCGCTCCCCGGGCCTGCACAACGTCTATGTCACCTTGAACGACGTGCAGGTTAAAGGTGAGTGTATGCATGAGAGAGAGAGAGAGTGATGACGGCGGTAGCTGTTAGAGTGGGCTTCACCCCCCGCACCCCAGGCCTGCACAACGTCTATGTCACCCTGAACGATGTGCAGGTTAAAGGTTAGTGTATGCATGAGAGAGAGAGAGATATATATATGATGATAGCAGCTATTTCAGTGGACTTTACCCAATGCTCACCGGGCCTGCACAACATGCAGGTTAAAGGTGAGGGTATGCATGACAGAGACAGAGAGAATGATGACGGCGGTAGCTGTTAGAGTGGGCTTCACCCAACACTCCTTGGGCCAGCACACTGTTTATGTTACCTTGAATGACGTGCAGTTCAAGGTTAGTGTATGCATGAGAGAGAGAGAGAGTGATGACGGCGGTAGCTGTTAGAGTGGGCTTCTCCCAACGCTCACCGGGCCTGCACAACTTCTATGTCACCTTGAACGACATGCAGGTTAAAGGTTAGAGTATGCATGAGAGACAGAGAGAGTGATGATGGCGGTAGCTGTTAGTGTGGGCTTCTCCCAACGCTCACCGGGCCTGCACAACTTCTATATCACCCTGAACGACATGCAGGTTAAAGGTTAGTGTGTGCATGAGAGACAGAGAGAGTGATGACGGCGGTAGCTGTTAGTGTGGGCTTCTCCCAACGCTCACCGGGCCTGCACAACTTCTATATCACCCTGAACGACATGCAGGTTAAAGGTTAGTGTATGCATGAGAGACAGAGAGAGTGATGATGGCGGTAGCTGTTAGTGTGGGCTCCACCCAACGTTCCTTGGGCCTGTACAGCGTCTATATCACCCTGAACGACATGCAGGTTAAAGGTTAGTGTGTGCATGAGAGACAGAGAGAGTGATGACGGCGGTAGCTGTTAGTGTGGGCTTCTCCCAACGCTCACCGGGCCTGTACAGCGTCTATATCACCCTGAACGACGTGCAGGTTAAAGGTTAGTGTATGCATGAGAGAGAGAGAGAGAGAGAGTGATGATGGCGGTAGCTGTTAGTGTGGGCTCCACCCAACGTTCCTTGGGCCTGTACAGCGTCTATATCACCCTGAACGACGTGCAGGTTAAAGGTTAGTGTATGCATGAGAGAGAGAGAGAGAGAGTGCGATGACAGCGGTTGCTGTTAGAGTGGGCTTCACCCAACGTTCCTTGGGCCTGCACAACGTCTATGTCACCTTGAACGACGTGCAGGTTAAAGGTTAGTGTGTGCATGAGAGAGAGAGAGAGAGAGAGAGATGACGGTGGTAGCTGTTACAGTGGACTTCACCCCCCGCTCCCCGGGCCTGCACAACGTCTATGTCACCTTGAACGACGTGCAGGTTAAAGGTTAGGCTATGCATGAGAGAGAGAGTGATGACGGCGGTAGCTGTTAAAGTGGACTTCACCCCCCGCTCACCGGGCCTGCACAACGTCTGTCACCCTGAACGACATGCAGGTTAAAGGTTAGGGTATGCATGAGAGAGAGAGAGAGAGAGTGCGATGACGGCTGTAGCTGTTAGAGTGGGCTTCACCCCCCGCTCACCGGGCCTGCACAACGTCTATGTCACCCTGAACGACATGCCAGTTAAAGGTCAGGCTATGCAAGAGAGACAGAGAGAGAGAGAGAATGGGGTAGATGATAATGATGGTCGCGGCTGTTCAGCCTGGATTTTACTCCATGCTCGCTAGGTCTGACATTGTCTATGTCACCCTGAACGACGTGCCGGTTAAAGGTCAGGGTATGCAAGAGAGAGAGAGAGAGAGAGAGAATGGGGTAGATGATAATGATGGTCGCGGCTGTTCAGCCTGGATTTTACTCCATGCTCGCTGGGTCTGACACTGTCTATGTCACTTTGAATGATGTGCAACTTAAAGATTGGGGTGTATTTGTGTGAAAAATATTTACGTGGATGCATGTGTCACATTGTGTGTACATGAAGAGAAAAAGAGTACAAAACATTTTTTACGAAAATAGGAGGGAACATATTTCTTTTATGTATTTATAACCATTAAAAGAACAAAAAATGAGGTGAAAATAGGGTTTTACGCCCTCTTCGGCCTTTCGGCCATGTGGGGCATTTGTAAATATAAAGATGGTGGGAACAATACTGGGGGCAATACCCGGAGGCAGTGCTTAACCAGTAAAGTCCCGATCTTTTTTTTAATACAGATATGTGTAGCAGTAACCACGCCTCGGATAAACCTCATCGGCTATGGTACTGCCACGATAAGGAAAAAAATTGAAAGTAGTTGGCAAAAGACATCTTTTTTAAATGCCAGACAGGACTAGGTTAGGTATTAAATTCAGAACAGTAAAAAAATAAAAAGATAATGTTATCACTGTAATTATTCAGTGGATTGGAATGTACAAACATAGGTTGTATTATTTTTCCAAAATCTAAGAACCCTAAGTTCTTGTTTAATACGCTTGCGGAGTGCTGTAAATAGACAATTAAATTTAAAAAAAAAAAAAATGAGGGGAGAGCACTTCGTGAAAATTAGAGTTGTTTACCTCAACTGAGTGGGGACAAATCATAGCAACCATGGCGTCGAGGAGTGAAGCCAGAATGCAAGTGAGCAACTTGCAAACATTTTTTATAGGGAAATGAGGGGTGGAAAGTGGCAACAAAAATGATCGAACTTGCAAAATGTGATGTTTAAAAATATAAATGACGTCAACTTTAGAATGACGCACTGTATTCTTCGTCCTGTGTGTCTCCTGAAACACATGAGGCGAAAGCTAATCAAGCCGGTGGAACTTCCTGTTCATCCCCACTGAGTCAAGCAAGATCATTCCTACACACCATGAGATTACTCCCCTTAATTATTTCCGAACATTACCAGTTAGCTTAGAATGTTAAAAAGAAAGATAAAAACCCAGAGAGTATTACCACAGAAAGAATGAAAACAATTGTTTTGTACTATACTGTCTGAATTTGTCCTTTAATTTTTTTAATTATTTTTTTGCATGTTCACTGGTTGCATAGAATCCATGTCACTGTTTCCCCTTCAGATTCCCCATTCACTGTGGACGTGGTGGACTCTTCTCTGGTGACGCTGAGCGGCAACGGCCTGAGCCTGGTGCCTGTCAACCAGCCCGCTGTCTTCACCGTGCACACCAATGGCGCCGGCAATTCCAAGCTGGACATCGACATCGCTGGTGAGTCCGTCATCATCGTCTGGTGAGTCTGTCCCATTCTGGTGAGCCTGAGATTGAGTCTTGTCTGTCTTACTGGCGAGTCGGTCACTGTGGTTTGGTGAGTCTGTCCTATACTGGTGAGCCTGAGATTGAGTCTTGTCCGTTTTACTGGCGTGTCAGTCACTGTGGTTTGGTGAGTCTGTCCCATTCTGGTGAGCCTGAGATTGAGTCTTGTCCTTACGGGTGAGTCGGTCACTGTGGTTTGGTGAGTCTGTCCCATGCTCGTGAGCCTGAGATTGAGTCTTGTCCGTCTTACTGGTGAGTCAGTCACTGTGGTTTGGTGAGTCTGTCCCATTCTGGTGAGCCTGAGATTGAGTCTTGTCCTTCTTACGGGTGAGTCGGTCACTGTGGTTTGGTGAGTCTGTCCCATGCTCGTGAGCCTGAGATTGAGTCTTGTCCGTCTTACTGGCGAGTCGGTCACTGTGGTTTGGTGAGTCTGTCCCATTCTGGTGAGCCTGAGATTGAATCTTGTCCGTCTTACTGGTGAGTTGGTCACTGTGGTTTGGTGAGTCTGTCCCATTCTGGTGAGCCTGAGATTGAGTCTTGTCCGTCTTACTGGCGAGTCAGTCACTGTGGTTTGGTGAGTCTGTCCCATTCTGGTGAGCCTGAGATTGAGTCTTGTCCGTTTTACTGCATGAGTTGGTCACTGTGGTTTGGTGAGTGTCCCATTCTGGTGAGCCTGAGATTGAGTCTTGTCCGTCTTACTGGTGAGTCAGTCACTGGATTGTTGGTAAGTCGTCTGTCATTCAGTCTGTCACCATGGTTATTGAGTGTCGCAATGGCTGGTGAGTCTGTCACCATTATTGGTGAGTCTGTCACCATGGTTTATGAGTCTGTCACCCTGGCTGAGTCTGTCACCATAAGTTGGTGAGCCTGTCATTGAGTCTGTCACCATGGTTAGTGAGTCTGTCATTGAATCTGTCACCATGGCTAGTGAGTCTGTCCTCATTATTATTGTGTCTGTCATCAGAGCTGGTAACTGGATGTTGGTGAGTCCTTCACAGCTGTTTGGTGAGTCTTTGGCATTTGAGGTTCACAGAAATCCATGGAAAAGGAGATGATCTAGTGGTGGAAGAAGTCCTTGTTGAGCTCTCTCCTTTTATGGTTTATGTCTGTTTATGGGGATAAATGTGCACATTACTGAGTCCTTTGTTATGCTTGGTTGGCCCGATCTATATGTGAATTTGGTGAGTTCAATGTGTGTGTGTATGTGTGTTAGTTCTTTAGTTTAATGTCTGTTCACCTGTAAGACTCTAATAAAGAGTGTGTGTGTGCATGTGCCTGCGTACGTGCGTGCCTGCGTGCAAGTGTGTGTGCTAAGACAAGAGGGGTGAAAGGCTGATTTTGTAGATTTTTGTTGTTGTTAGAATCTGATCATGCTGAGACATATACTTGAGTGAATGTGAGTGTATGCGTGTGTGTGTGGATGCATGTGTGTGAGGTATGTCTGTATGTATGTCTGTCTGCAGAATCTGAAATGAGTTTATGCCATAGAATTGGTTAGCTTTGAAATAATTCTGAAATTGGAACATTCTGAATATTTTTTTTCTTTAATGTTATTTGTAAGTTATTTTGTTTCAAAACTCTGTGTATGATTATTGAAATTGTTATAATTCATTTGGGTTTCAGCTTATTCAGAGTGATTTTTGTTTTGTTTCATGTTGTGTTACTTTGGTCGAATTTGCGAATTAACATGAGAATAACCATAATTATTTTTAAAAGTTTGCTTTTATTAAGTGAAAGAACAATTTTAAGGTAACAATGATGATATCAAGAAAGTGTGCGTGTGAGAGATCAAGAGAGAGAGTGTGTGTGTGTGTGTGTGTGTGTGTGTGTGTGTGTGTGTGTGTGTGCGTGTGCGTGTGAAGAAAGCGACTAAGAGGGCAGATAAAGGGAGTGGGTGGGGGAAATGTTGAACCCATTTAGAAAATGAATTGATTTTAGTTGAGTAGATGTGTCAACCTGTCCTGCTCTTCTGCTGTCTGCTGATAACCCTACTTGGCTTCTGTCTGCATGCCAGCTTACACCGCTAACCCTAACTCGCCTGCTGTCTAATATAATACTCCTATACACCTGCTTTGCCGCCTCTGTCTCTTATTTGTCTGTGGGCGCAGTTTGCCTACTTGTTGAAGGTTGACTATAATATATGTTATGTCTGTGATATCGGTATCTATGAATATATGTGTTAGGTTTGTATTGTATTATCTTGTTTGATTTACTTCAGTCAAGTTATCTAAGACTTAAAAAATGATTTTAAAGTCGAAGCAAGAAAATGTAGGCAAATGAGTGAGCTAGGCACAAAGCAATCTCTAATTCGTTTTATAGTACAAATATTATCATATTTCATTGTAATTTGAAATATTTGTGTTGCAAACAGTAATATTTATCAATAAGAATACTGTCAAAAGTACTATTTCTTATTCCTGATAAAGATTAATTAAGTTCCACAGTGCATCAACTTTTACTGTATGTATTTTTAGTGCTGCATACTGCATAAATTGCATGTTGGCATTTCCTTTATAGTGTACAGATTGCATTTGTTTGAGGTTGATGTTTTCACATATGTCCTTTTATTCATTTCACCTTTAAATCAGCGCCATTTTCTTCTTGATTATTGTTTTTTTATAGACTATTTTATGCCCTTTAGAAAACCAACCTTCAGTTGTTAAAGTTGCTTGATACCTTTTTCATATTTTGATAATAATATTTGTGAAACACACAGCTGCTTCAGTTTTTATCATCTGGTTAAATTATGTTTGTTTATGTATTTATTGGCGTTTTATGCTTGAATCCTGTATTTTAGGTAGAGTTGTTCAAATGACTCATCGTGCCATTCTCATAATACATTGCATGTATTTGTTATTTATTTTATGAATGCTAATCACATAGAATATCATTACCATTGATAAAACAAATCACAGACCTACCTGTGCTGTCAGATTATTTATCCTGTGTTTTTATTTATATTGGAAACTTGAACATGTTCATGCAGGTTTTGTGGGTGAATCATTTGTACGAGTTACAATTTTGCAGAGATCATTCAAATACATAGGTATTATAATTTGTAAATATTATGACATCTACTCTAAAGGGGCCATGTTATAATTTACCAGTATGAAGTATGCCATCATGCGACATGGCATGAGATATGTGACATCATCTATCATGCATGTTTTTTGTTTTTGTTTTTTTTACTGGCACAACTCTGAATGTTCTGTCAAATGTCTTGTACAGTGGACCCTCCCTTATAAGACCTTAAAAAATCATCCAAAATTAGGTCTTATAATGGAGGTAATTTTTATACTTACAAAGAAGGGCAATGTCTCAGAGAAGTAGGTCTTATGTGGGAGGGGGTCTTATAATGGGAGGTCTTATAAGGGATGTTCCACTGTATTGAAAATGGGACTGTTGTGAAGTGACAAAAGACCTGGGCGAATGACATGAAATTCGTGCATTGCAAATGACATGACTCTTCCAAGTTGGATATTGTCCAACGTCTGATGCCTGACTGACATGAAACAGTGTCTGGTTGTGAATGCTCCCCTTAAATTCTGTCTGTGTCTGCACCTGGAAGCCATTACCATTCATTATCCACCATGTTATCAAAGCACGGCATATCATTGATGTGTGGAGGGTATATATATTATTAAAACGCTAAATCAAAATGTATACAGCAATGCTATTTAACAACCACCCATCCGGCTGTGGATCTAAAGGCAAAAGGAGCCTTTAACATTGACCTTCGACCTTGACCTGTAAGAAGGTCACTTCTTTCATTTCCAGAATTTCAGGTGAGTTGCACATGCCTGTTTCTGATTTGTCTGTATGAAGTAGTAGTGATACAGTGTTTAATCAACGTTTTTTTGTCTTAGTTTTATTGTTGTTGGTGTCTGTAATGCATATACTGTATACTGGTTTCGAAAGTAAATGATTCTGAAGAGTGTACCTACTGTGTGTCTCTGTGTTTGTCTGTGTCTTGTATAATGTTTCATATGTTTATATACAAGCTTATATACAATGTGGCGGTACCATAGCCGATGAGGTTTAACCGAGGCGTGGTTACCGCTACACCTATCTATATTGTTAAAAACTCGGGACTTTACTGGTATTGCACTGCCTCCGGGCATTGCAGCCAGTATTGTTCCCACCATCTTTGTATTTACAAGTGTCCCATATGTGTCTATGACCGAGAGGACGTAAAACATCATTTTCATCTTTCATATGTTTTGCATATACACACATCAGTGGTTTCTTTTTGGATGAATCAATCGTTTTTTAAACAAAGGAAGAAAAAGAAGAGACAAATGAGGGTTGTAATTGCCTTGAATTCAGGTGTAATATTCAATATGTGTATTGTTCCTTTATGTAGATGAATTAATTTTCAGTCAGAATCCAATTTCATCAATTATAGATACATTTCACGCACGCACGCACACACATGCACACGCACACACACACGCACACACACACACACACACACACACACACACACACACACACACACACAACATAATACAACACAACACAACACACACACTTCTCACAGTCATTCATCCCAGTGAGTATTATTATAGCTTACGCATTGAACCAGCACAGTTGTATTTACAATGGGAAATATAGGAAACTATATTATTAACTGCATGTTTTTGTGGCTATGGGTGACTGTAATCATTCATATATTACTGGTATATCAACTGCATGTTTTTTTTTATGTTAAGTGAGAAAATGTAATGATAGATTTGGAACTCTTTTTTATAAAAGGAAGACATTCTAATAAGCTTAAGCCTAAAATACTGAACTGTTCTAATAGCTGGCAGAATGATTCATGAATCTGAAGAATCACACCAGACATCTCAGAAATATACATTATGCATTGTGTAGCTGAAATCCGTTTTTGTTTGTTTATTTATGAATATCTGTATTATATGGGCATGTATCTGATGGAACATCTTTGAAAAGACTTAATGAAATGAGAAGAAAATCTTATCTTAAAGTAGAATGCAGTAAATGTTTTCAGTGCATCTTTGGATGCTTATCAGAGTTCCTGTAATTACTTTATGGGAACATGCACAGAAACTTCCCATATCTGTACGGGCAAAATCACAAACATTTGTCTTTGGCTTATAAAAAGAAAGATGAAAAAAAGGAGAAACCATTCTCTTCTTTGGAGGGGGGTGGGGGTGGAGGGGATTAAAACAATATATTTTGAAAATTTGTTTTTGTGGTTATTCTTAAAAAGTTTGTTATGGTATTATTACTTAATCAGTCAAGAGAGAAAATATAGAAAAGGGACAGACTATTTTCCTTCATTCCTATTCTGTATTTTACAAGTTGTAAATTTGACAGTGGACTCTTTTTTGACACGTATTTCTTTGGTTAGTTGAAAGAAAAACAGATGATGGATGGTCCTACCTTAGGCGGACAGTGGTGTAGATTCTTGTAATTCCTTTTACCTATTCTCTCTACATAAAAAAGGGAGTGGATTACACCATTTTTTCCCCCTTCATTTTCTTTCCAGTAGAAGAAAAGGACACTAGACAATATAACAGGGTTTCACCATTGTTTATGACCTGGATAGGAGAGGAAAAAGAGAAAAGAAAAATGGACCCTGGAATATATTTTTTTTAAAGGAAGAAAATTGAGCAATTTTTTATGGGAAAGCAGAAGAAAAAGATATAGGCCGGGTTCACATTAGACGCGTAAGTTCCGTACGGAAAACCCTAAATAAGATGAAGAAAGAAGGATAAAAGTTTACGCATATAGGGGAAATTCGGACACATGCTCAAATCTTTTCCCTTTGTTTCACTTATTTATGGATTGCGCGCGGGTTTCCGCATGGAACATCCGCTTATATGTGTACACGGCCATATTCTTTATATTTCTTTACTGAAAACCGTTTGTAGAATGAAGTATATTTTTGTGAACCAACGCTGTTATTGTGAATGGTTGGTGTGTTTTTTTGCTGTTGTGAAGGTATGACGTTGCTATGAATATGTTTCTTGTAGATCCCAATGGTGTTGAGGTGCTATACGAAACCAAGTACATTGACACAGACACTGTCCAAGTCATCTACTGCCCTTTGATGGCTGGTCAGTTGATTTCCAATTTTCCATTGAAACGCAGAGCCTAGCATATATTTCTTTTGTTTGTCTATCTGATGTCCCTATTTCTTTTGCTTAGCCCCAGGGATAAGTGGGAAAAGCGTTGTGTGTTTATTTCGTTATATCCTTAAAAGTAAAATTTTGTTTGTCCGTTCATTATCAGACTTGCTCCTATTAATTTTTTTCTTCTTCTGAACTTTAAATCTTTAGTTTTGTTTGAAGAATAGTGTGTGCCAATGGTTATGATTACAACACCCACGATTTAGACAGTCACGCCTGGTCTTTGTGTCTGTCTTTCGAGAATGCTGTCTCTGTCTGTTTCTCTTTCTTTCCTTTTAGTGACATGGGTATCTGTCATTGTCTGCTCTCTCTCTTCTCTCTGAAAGGGTTAATCTCTTTCTCTTGTCTCTCTCTCTCTCTCTCACATAATGCATTGTCCTAGGCATATACTTTGATTTAGTAGTACTGCGTTGTGCTGCATTTTTGTATGCACTATTTCAATTATGATGTGTTTGCTTGTTGTTGGCTTCTTCCTTCTTTTTCTGAACTTATACATCTTTGTTTATGTGAACTTCATCAGTATGGGGCTATGGCCTTGACCTGATTAAACATTCATATTCTCTCTTTCTCTCTCTCTCTCTCTCTTTCCTTCTCTCTCTCTCTCTCTCTCTCTCTCTCTCTCTCTCTCTCTCTCTCTCTCTCTCTCTCTCTCTCTCTCTCTCTCTCTCTCTCTCTCTCTCTCTTCTTGAAAGAAAATGTTGCTGATGATTTTTTCTATATGGCTACAGAGTCTTACAAAATCAGTATAACAAGGGATGGTTGTACTATGGAGCCCCCCCTCCCCCTCTCGTCTCCCCTCTCTCTCTCTCTCTCTCTCTCACTCTCTCTCTCTCTCTCTCTCTCTCTCTCTCTCTCTCTCTCTCTCTCTCTCTCTCTCTCTCTCTCTTTCTCAGGGAAAGCATAATTGCTGATAGCATGTTCTAATTTCTATAATATTAATATGTACAGGGTCTTACAAGATCAGCATATCAAGGGGTGGGCGTGCGGTGGAGGGGTCCCCCTTCCTATGTCAGGTCCACCAGTCTGGCTCTGTGCATGTCTCCCACATGCCTGCCTACTGCCTCTCCACACAGCCCGTCACTTTCTACAGTGAGTACGCTGCCTCTTAGTGATGCAGCCTTGAGTATAGATAGCCTTTGGGGAGCATCCCCAATGCCAACTGTCCAAAAGTCCTCAAAGCTGAAAGAGTGAGGATCCCAGCTCAGTTTCTGACCTCTCTCTCTCTCTCTCTCTCTCTCTCTCTCTCTCTCTCTCTCTCTCTCTCTCTCTCTCTCTCTCTCTCTCTCTCTCTCTCTCTCTCTCTCTCTCTCTCTCTCTCTCTCTCTCTTCTCTCTCTCTCTCTCTCTCTCTCTCTCTCTCTCTCTCTCTCTCTCACTCTCCTCCCTAGGTATAAGCTTTCTACTGTTGGTCGACACTCTTTTGTTGTTTCAGGACCATCCTCCTGGAACAAACTTCCTCTCTCCTTCCGTCAACGACCGACCCTCTCCGCCTTCAAATCCAATCTCAAAACCCATTTGTTTCCCCGTCAATGAAGCTCACTCTCTCTTCCCCTCTCTCTCTCTCTCTCTCTCTTGTTTTTTGGTCTCTTTCTGTCGTTTACTTATGTTAAATGTGTGCGTGTTACTTCTCTGTCCATCTTGTTTGGCGTGTTTGTGTGAATGCGTTACAAATGCTGAAGTGTGTGTGCACTTTGAATTATTTCACATGAATCATGACACACACACATCGTCATAATCGGATCGCAATCAGATCGCATTGCATGCAGTGTAGCGCCCCCTTAAGTGCCCCAAAATGTCTTTCTTTGTCTCTCTCTCTCTCCACTGGCGAAATGATTATTTATTGTTTGTGATTTATACAACAACAAAAAAAGATAGGATTTACATTCATGAAAAATTCCTGAATATTATTCATGAATGTCTGTCAGTTTGTTAAATCATTTTCACCAGGGTTTCTCCTTGTAATTATGTCTGTCTGTGTAGAGTGGCACAGTGGTAGCGCGTTCGCTTCGTGTCAAGTAAACCCGAGTTCGAACCTGGGTACAGGGGATTTTTCCTCTCACTTTGCACTAGGCCTTGCGTCTTTCGGATGAGGCGATAAACCGAGGTCCCGTGTGCTCTTGCACTTAGCACACGTTAAACCCAGTGGCAACGAAAAAGTTGTCATTTGGTCAAAATTTAACACCACCACCCCTTTCCTTCCTTATCAGTCACACAAAAATCACATGCAAAAATAATAAAAAATAAAAAATTGGGTGGTGCGCCTCTGGCTGCAACGCGCTCTCCAGGTGGGAGCAACCCGAATTTCACAGAGACGCCTCTGTGACTATAATGTACCTAACCTGTTTGTTTCACGCTGACCCTTGACCATGTGCAGTGGACACCAGTGACTCGGGCTCGGGGAACATAGACATCCAGGTGAACCAGGGCAAAGTGCCGTGCACTCTGGAGAAGCTCAGCGAGCACCGCTTCAAGGTGTCCTTTATGCCGGAAGACGTCCACACCCAGATTGTCAAAATGACCTTCAACGACATCCAGGTTCAAGGTCAGTCTGAAAGGGGGCTCTGTGCTTTTTATGTCATTGATGCTGTGAGAAATACACAGGAAATATATTGTAGTATTATAAGCTGTTTGTGATAAATTCTAAGCACCGTATTCATAGCCAAGGCAGCAACTGGTTTTCCAAACTATGACATTGAACTTGGATTGTAGTAGAGAGCGTTTTGCTTAAGATGGATTTAGGTTTGAAGGATTTTTAAAATAGCCACTTTTGGATATGCTCTTTTTTTTATCTCTTCTAGCACCATGGGCGAATGTATTTGCCCAGTACATCACACTTCACTCCCACCAAATGCAAAGACATTCACTGCCAAGTACCCTGCCATGTGTTTGTCTACATTCACAGCTTATGTCAGTGATTTTTTTCCGTTGAAGCAATGCATGCGCACTCGAAAAAATAGTTACTCCCCTCATGTCGGTTGAGATGCAACGGACAACCAAGAACGTCAAAAAATACATGGCACCAGAAGAGTTAAAGTAGTTTTTTGCACTTGTCCATCCCCTAAGGATTGCTAATTCTGTAAGACCACAGCACAGCTTGTGCTATGCCCGTAGTTTCAGAGCCTTAGTCCTTTAGAAAAAAATAATGTAAGATGAATTCCCAAAAGAGATGGGCAAAATCAACATTGATTATGTCTGTCATGTGAAAGTGTTTACAGCGCTTACATAAACAAATTATTTACCTTTTTTACATACAGTTGCAGTGCTCTAAAAGATGTCCTGTCAGAAAAAGAAAAAGAATACACCATCCAGTTATGTCATCTCCTGATCGGATTCGGTTTTGTTCTCATACCTGCATTTTATCAAATTCATAGGATAATTACAAAAGTTTTGCTTTTTTTTTCATAGAAATCTGTCATTACTTAGGTCAGACTAAGACTGGAGCAGGTTTACAAAATAATATAACGTCAGCAATGAATATGGATCTAGGCACATGTGAAAGCTTTTAGCAGTAGGTGAACACCCATTCAAGGATTCACTTGCAACAGTTACCATATTTTTCGGACTTATATAAGGTGCACCCCCCAAATTCTACACAAAATTTAGATTTTGTTACATGTATATTGTATTTCTATATTAGTAGTCCTACTGTAAGGCACAGTTGTCTCACTCAGGGGGAAAAGTGTCGCTTCATTGTCCGAAAAATTTAGTACAGGAAAAAAGATTGTCTGAGTGAATTTGGCAATTTTCGGATAAGTTTAATGATATATCGTTGGTGAAGTTCAAAAACCTCGAAACTCGATTTAAAAAAAACAAATTTGAGTTAGATACATAGTCAGCGGTCTAATTTTCCCAGGGTTCCTTCCACCAAAAGCTTGTATCTCTAAAACTAGCTTTCTATCTGGGGTAAATGAGGTTGTGTAAATAGAAGAAAAACTCGTAAGTCCCTGGAAAAGTTCAGATCTAGTTAAGGACAAAAACCTTGTATCTTCGTTCTTTTCAAGTATTTTAAAAAAATTTAAAAAGTAATTTTAGCAAAATGCAGGACTAAACTCGCAATGTTTTGAACAACATATTCATCATAGATAATCAATTGTGGTAAACACTTAAGTTTTTTAACTTATTTTTTCTCCATTTTTCTTAAAGCTACCAAAATTGAGATACGAGGTTTTTGAATTTCATCCACGATAATTTGTTCTGTTTCCCCAGGAAGCCCATGGGAGATAAAAACCATTGCCGCACACTCAGTGTTCATAGCGTCATCAAGCAAACAGATAGTGGCTGTTGGGGAAGCCATGTCAGTCACCATCGGCGGGGCCAGGGGTGTGGGTGACTGCCTAGATGTCACCGCCACAGGTAGCACAATAGTGTGTTAGTTCACCCCCCATCAGTCTGGGTAGGTGTCAACTCTGTGTCTCCGTTACCAGGTGGGGTGTGCATAATGGCAGGTAAATTCTGGGTCAGTGTGTTGGTCTGTCAGTCGTCATTTGTCTCCATCAGCAGTTATTTTCATTTATGTGAAGTGAATGTGGTACGGTTTTAACATCTTCATTTACATTTCCTTGTGGCAAATGGTCTGTTGCATTCTCTTTTTAGGATTAGTACTTTATATCGTGAATGTAGCTGTAAATCGTGAATTACATGTGCATATCCATTCATTAGTATATTCATTCACACCATCAGCATTACAAAACCTTGATTTTTAACTAATGTAAAACAAAATCAAAATCAAACAAAAATGTCAATTTTAATTTTTATTACAATCTGTTAGATATACAAAGTCCAGCCCACATTTTTATTTTTTTAAATTGTGAAACTCTTTTTTGAAAAAAAAAGTTGCTTGCTATGAATTTTGGATCCCAAGGGCCAGTTTTTGTGTGTGTGTTCTTTATGTGAAAAGGGAGTACATTTCTTTGACATGGCTCAAACTTCTGGAACTAGATTTAAACACTTGAGTTTTCTTTTGCTTACACAGCAAATTGACTCATAATTCTGCATTCTGTTTTTGTAAGGCCCAGCAGTTTATTTGCTTTTGTTGTACATTGTTTGAATGAGAAGCTGTGAATGAATTGTCAAGTGTTTGTTTTTTTATCTTATCCAAAAATGATGTAACACCTACCCTCATTATTACTCTCATTGTTTCTTTTTTAATTTCTAAAATAAAACTTGATTTACTTTTAAGTTTTTACCCTGTACATTTTGATATGGTTTGTTTTTATTATTTCTTTTTTTGTGGGTCTTTTTCTTTGTTTCTCTCTTTTTCTTTATTCTTCTTTTATAATCACTTTTTTTTTTATTCTTCTTTTACATGTACATGTATAACCAAATCTCTTCTTGTTTCTTTGATTTCATTTCTTTATTATGAATGAACAATGGTGTTCTACGTCCTCTCGGTCATAGACACATATGGGACATTTGTAAATACAAAGATGGTGGGAACAATACTGGCTGCAATGCCCGGAGGCAGTGCAACACCAGTAAAGTCCCGAGTTTTTAACAATATAGATATGGGATTACATTTCTTTATTATGGCTGGATGGAAGGAAGTTCAGTTTAACGTCGCGTATCGGCTTTCGCCATGTACGACGGGCTGAACAAACCAACCAGGATATAAACAAAAATTTATGTTCCTGAATCACTGTCTTAGCCAAAAGGCCGAGAAGCGATCAGAATTTGAACATTTTTATTATGGCTTTTCTGGTTATTGGCTATTAAACATTTTTAGTGTCTAACAAGGCCAAGTTGATATTGTTGTAGGCCTTTTAGATTAATTATTCTCTCTTTGTTCATGTAGTTATTGCTGTGGTGCATTTATTGCCCTTTGGAATGTCTTAAATATTTTTCTTTTCTTTTTTTACTCCAACTTAATAAAAAAATTAAAAAAAATTTGATCTCTTTTCTGAAAAAATAGTATTGAATAGATTTCCTTTCTCAGTTTCTGTCCCTTTTTTTCTCTTTAGATTCTCTTTACTCTTAATGTATTATTTCCGGGGTTTTTAACACTTTGGTCTGGTCTGTTTCAATTCGCCTTTTCTTGATTCCTTGCCTGCTCTTGTCTCTTCCCCTACAAACCCATTGTCTGATTATCTTCTCATTTAGGTCTGTTTGTCATTATTGTTGCTTTTCTCATAACTGAGACAATGTTGTACTTTCTCTTAACATTTGATTTGAACAATGGCATTGGTTTTTCTGTTACATTTATTGAAATCGTCCTGACTTGGGTGGGGGAGTGGGTGGGAGATTATATGGAGCATCCGGTGTCTATGATGTAAACTGTAGTGAATAACCCATGGTTGTGGCTAGCACATCTTTCTATTCTGACAAGTCCATAAGCGATTTAGGCTAGCTTTTTTTTTAATGCACCCTGGCTATAAGACTCCAGGGATCATCCCAACAGCTGAAGCACTTGAACACTATGGTACAAAGGCATCAGTTAGGGATGAGAGAATTACGTGTGTTACCGTTTTTGATTACCCCGCCATGTGGGCAACCACACTCCGTCTTTGGGGGAGGCTACCTCATTGGTAGCTACATTTGTAGTTACTATGTACTAACAAAAAATTGTTACATTTGTAGTAAAGTACAAAAAAATTGTATTGGCTTTCTTAGTGTTAGTGGGTGGCGAGCCTCTGGCTGCGACGCGTTCTCCAGGTGAGAGCAACCTGAATTTCACAGAGACGCCTCTGTGACTGTAAGTACCAATACCATACCAATACTAGTATCATTTTGGATAATCAGCATTTTCCTTCCTTTGATTGGAATCCATGTGTATGTTCATGGCAAATGTAATTTTTAAAAGCTGACTGTCCAAATCTCACCACGTTCTAGAAATCTTCATGCTATTCAGACACAAGGCTCATGAGACTTCCGTTTATTTATTTATGTATTCAGGAGATTTCTACAGCTCATGCGTTAAAAGCTCTATGCGCTTAAATCCCATTTTCTCTATCTTAAGCCCAGCCTCATTCCCCACTTTAAGCATCTTCTTTCTCTGCCTCTATTTCTTGTTGATCATGCAGGATTTATATCAGCAGGGATTTGGGACTCAGCAAGTTCAGTGAAATATATAGTTTTTGTTTTTCTAAATTTCATAATACATCTTCTACATACTCAAATTGTGTGTCGCTAGCTTATCATTTCACTTATGCCATTATATTACTAACAATATGCTTATTCTTGGCTTTGTAGTTTCTTGTATTAGTTTATTATATTTGCAGTTTATGATTGCTATATACATATTTTCAGTTGTTCTTGGATTGCTGAAGTTGTAGCTTTTTTGCTGTGGTATGTAGAAACAGTTTGATACGATATGAGCGTAGTTTTAATCATGCATGTATTCCAACTTTTTTTTTAATATATCTGATGGTCTATAATAGTACATACTTTTTGAAGAAACTGTATGGCATGTTTCTGTGCAGTAGTGTTTGCTTTAGATGGAAGCTCGGTGGTAAATTTGTTGTAGAAAAAGGGGCTTATGGCTTGCTTCTGGAAGTTCTTTTTTTTTTTATGTTATCAACTACATTTAAGTATTAAAGGTGTGTGCGCGCGTGCGTATGTGGTCTAGAAATGCTTTGGTGTTGTAATGTACTGTCAAGAAAAGGCATTAATGACTTGTTCTTACATTTTTTGGTGCGTTTTTGGTTAAAACCTGTTCTATTATAAAATATTTTAATCCGAAGTTATGTTCAGACGCATCACATGAATTGAACAAGAAATGCTACTTACCGAGAATATTGACTGGATGGTATTTAAAGAAAAGAGTGTTGATTGGATGGTTAATTTAAGAGCAGAGTGTTGATTTGGGCAGTATTTAAAGAGACAAGTGCTGGTTGGATGCTGTTTAAAGAGACAGGTTTTGATTGGATGGCAGGTCCGGATGGAGACAGTGTGTCCTGTGAGAGGAGCGTCACCTATGATGGAGATGTGGAGGTCACTTATGTTCCCACTCATGTTGGTGAGTCAATAACTGCAGTTGTTTACTCTAGGAATCTGTTGGTGCATAAAGCGAAGCGTCAGTAATGCATTATTTAATGCAGGGAGTCACAGAGCATATCAACCAGAGGGTCACAGACTTCAGTGTTTAAGTGTGAAATATACCGTATTTTTCATTAAAAGACGACACAAACACAAGCAAATGGCATTCGAAAGTTTTATTAATGAAAACTTTCCCCAAGTATACAACATTTAAGAACCGAAAAGAGCAGATCCTTTCAAGCCACATTCAAGCGACGCAGACAACTCGGACAGATTCCCATCCATCCTATCTTCCATACTTGTAACGTGAAAACAAACCCAACAACAGTAGCATAAAGACTAGAACACACTGAAACTGTAATAGGAATACTCCTCTTGAAAGAGAACACAGCACTAAAATGTCAATGACTGAATGCTCAATTTTTCAGATTATAAGGCGATACTTTTTCCCCCCAGATTCAGACCCCATGCGCCTTCTAAAATGACTAACAAAATATAGTAACACAATCTGAAATTTGGGTAAAATTTGGGGGGTGCGCCTTATACAAAGGTGCGCCTTATACAAAGGTGCGCCTTAGAGTCCGAAAAATACGGTAGGGTTTTTATTGCATAATCTGAGGTAGTGCATTCAGTGAGGAGAGTAATGATTATGGGAGTCACTGAGTGCATAGTATAGTAACAAGTCACTAAATGCACTGTTTTACAGAATGAATAGAATGAAGATTCACAGATTGACTTCTGTAAGTAGGAAATCATTGACTGCATTGTTTGAATGAGGAGATCTAGACTGTATTATTTGAGGAGAGTTATGGAAGATGGCCTGAGGAACTGCGTTTTTGATATTCTGTACATTAATTGTTTGTGAAAGAAGTGTCAATTTAAAAAAAAATTTATTATCATCATATTGCAGTGCTGATAAAAGGGAGTAGAAAGAATGACAAATCAGCTGTCTCTCTCAAAGAGATCCATAGAAAGAGGTGGTGTCAAGTTGTGTGTAGACAAAAATGTTAAGAAAACAGAAACAAATAAAGGAAAACAGTGTTGCACATTAGACTGATTGGGAAGCTAAAACGTTGATGCAACAGCAGTGATGATTGGTTGTCTTCAGGCGATCACATGATCAGCGTGCAGTGCGCCGGACAGGAAGTGAGCGGCAGCCCTTTCCAAGCCAAGGCCTACGATGTCACAGCCATCAGAGTTACCTCCCTGGAAGATGGATACGTTGGCCTGCCCATGGACTTTACCAGTTAGTGTTGTTAATTTTTTTTATTGTTGTAAAAGCCACCATTGTATGTATGTGTTCATTCTGTTGACATCTTTTTACAATACTCAGAATTGTACAGAACAGTATGTTATGCTTATGCTCAGTATCCATTTGCCGTGAGAAGTTTTGTGAAGGACAAAACGAAACTTGCAGCTTCACAAGTGACAAAATTAGCGGATTACAGCCAGTCAATCAAAATGTGTTGAGACTATGATTAGGCACTAAGGTTCCTCATGTGTCAGCACAGATTATTGGGGGTTTAAGACCACCCATTTACCAGTCACAATGCAGAGCAGAGAGGTGCGGAGGTGTATAGCATATCCTTGCTGTATTTATCAGTATTTATATCGGTTATTTCCACACTGACCAACTGATACGGTTTTAATAAATGTGTTGACAGCTGCGGAAAGCTAAAATTTTGTAAGTCATGGTGGACAGGGATGCAATGGTGACAATGTGGAGCAAAAAGATGCAGAGGTGTATAGTATATCCTTGTTCTTCTTCTTCTTCTTCTTTGATCGCTCAGACAGTTTCCTGTCAATGGTGAGCGCAGATGCGTCATGCTGCCGTTATGTGCCTAACTAAAAATAGTTAGGCCCAGCAAGTCCGACTTCGGCTGGAGGAAATGTTTTGAAAGTGTTTCATGAAAAAAGGCAGGAGAATGGACCTTAAGGCAGAAAGACAGTAGATGACAGTAAGCAAAGGGAAAAGGCAGAGTCAAAGACAGTGACAGATTAGAGTAGGTTACAAGCACAGAACTTCCAGAAGGTGGGGGAACTATTTATGCAAAAGACCCCCGGTATCCCCACGGGGGGATATCCTTGTTCCATACGTCACTTTTTCAGTGTTAATTCTATGTTTGAAATCGAGGCGTCAGGATCAGTCTGCGAAAGATGTCTAGATTTTTAGGAGGGGTCACCTGAATACTTTAGGGATTCTCACTTTATGATTTTTGAGCTATTTTGACAAAAAAATGCATCAGGTGAAAATTTGCTACCTTTTAGTGATGCGCTTGTCTGAAACCCAGTGGGTCAGGTGGGAGTTTTGAGTGTCAGATGTGCACATCCTTGTGTGAAAATGACCCCCTTGACTGCCATATAAGTTAACGCATCATGTATGTGCTTGATGTGTTTTATGCATATTTTATCAGTGGTCTTGAAATTTTAATCCATCGATGCCAGGGAGTCAATAGGCTATATCTCCTAGTAAATATTAAAAGTATGTAGCCAAGTAGTAACAAGGAAGACTGTCAATAATCCCCATCTTCATTTTTAGTAATTGGTGATTATTGTTCTGGCAGCGAAGGGGTTAACACTACTTTTTGCATGGGAAAATGTCACAGCTACCGTAAGTTTTGGGTTATAAGGCGATATATTTTTCTCCAATTTTGACCTATGCGCCTAATAAACGAGGGCGCCCTATTAGTGAACAAAATTGTGAGAAGAGAGGCAACGATTGCCGTGCTCAGTACAGTCTACTGTGAGTCTAGACATCGAAAGTGGTCACGAGTCGCCGATATGACAAATACTCACGTGCTCATATGCTTCAAAATCCCTATTATTGTCCGAGATACCGTCCAACAGATGCCATAAACCTTCATTGGATGTAAAAAGCATCGTTGTAGAGCTTAAAATGACATAATTCTATCAGATTTTGCCAAGAAAATTCCAAGCTTAACAACAGGAAATAGCGCAAATGGAAGTTCGTTTATTTGAAAGGGGAGCCAACTCTTGTTTATGACAGCAATAATGACAGTCGGCAAGCATTTACCGGACGCATACGGACTTCGAAGTTTGACTTTCTTTTGCGAGGTGTGTATCACCTTATAAACAAGGGCGCCTTTTTCTTTTCTTTTTTTCAGATTTTTCTTGAAAATTGCGCTATTCACCTTAGGCCGTGTACACACATAGGCGGATATTCCATGCGGAAACCTGTGCGCAATCCATACATAAGTGAAACAAAGAAGGGAAAAGATTTGCACACGTGTCAAAATTTCCCCTATATGCGTAAACTTGTATCCTTCTTTCTTCCACTTATTTAGGGTTTTCCGTATGGAACTTATGCGTCTAATGTGAACCTGGCCATATACACAATCGCCTAATGGTCCGAAAAATACGGTACCTGCTGCTATGCTTTCAGTCGACGTGCGGTTGGCTGGGGAGGGCCAGCTGCAGATCATGGTGAACGGGGGCGACCTGCCCAACGATGTGGAGCAAAAAGAAGTGGGCGTCTACGGCATCTCCTTCGTCCCTGTCAGCCCTGGGCTTCAGATGGTGGAGATCCTCTTCAACGACACTCCCCTGCCTGGTGAGACTTCAGAATTTGTGTTGTAACTGTAGCACTATTCCTTGCTTTAGTAGTGTGGGTGTTTGTGGTAAAGATGTAGAGGTGTACAGGATGTCCTTTGTCCCTGTCAGCTCTGGGCCTCAGAGCGTGGATATCCTCTTCAACAACACTCCCCTGCCTGGTGAGACTTCAGAATTTGTGTTGTAACTGCAGCACTATTCCTTGCCTTTGTGGTGTGAGTATTTGTGTGTGTTGTGAGTATTGGTATAGGTGGTACATGGCATCTCCTTCGTCCCTGTCAGCCCTCCAGGACCTCAAAAGGTGGAGATCCACTTTAACGACACTCCCCTGCCTGGTGAGAATTCAGAATTTGTGTTGTAACTGTAGCACTATTCCTTGCTTTAACCCCTTCCCTGCCCGGTCCCATGTCTACTACTACCCGGTGTTTGATGTTATTGATGATGTCATAACTTTTGATGTCATAGCCTTGGATTGATGGTTTTTGGTTTAGACAACTCAGGAAATATATATCTCTAGAGCATTTTCTCAGCGAGTCTAACAGGTCTCTTTTAGATTTTATAATAAGAAAATCGAAAATGTTTCTGTTTTCCTCTGGCAGTGAAGGGGTTAATAATGGTGTGAGTGTTTGTAGTAAATATGTGGGGATGTATGGTGGGTTTTTCCCACATCCCTGTCAACCGTGAACCTCAGAAGGTGGAGATCCTCTTAAACAACACTCCTCTGCCTGGTGAGACTTCAAAGCTAGCATTGTAACTGTAGCACTGTTTCTTGCTTTAGTAGTGTTGTGAGTGTTTGTAGTAAAGGTGTAGGGGTGTCTGGTATTTTTGTTATCCCTGCCAACCCTGAGACTCAGAAGGTGGACATCCTCTTCAATGACACGTGAGGGGAGTACTCCCCTCACTGTTGAGACTTCAAAATTTGTGTTGTAACTGTAGCACCATTTCTTACTTAGTAGTGTTTTGAGTGTTTGTAGTAAAGGTGTAGGGGTGTCTGGTATTTTTTTCATCCCTGCCAACCCTGAGACTCGGAAGGTGGACATCCTCTTCAATGACACGTGAGGGGAGTACTCCCCTCACTGTTGAGACTTCAAAATTTGTGTTGTAACTGTAGCACCATTTCTTGCTTTAGTGGTGTGAATGTTTGTAGTAAAGATAATGGGGGTATTCGGTATATCCTTACTCCCTGTCAGCCCTGGGACTCAAGCGGTGGAGATCCTCTTCAATGACACTTTTCTTCTTCTTCTTCGATCGCTCAGTTTCCTGTCAATTATGAGTGCATATGCATCATGCTGCCATTATGTGCCTAACTAAGAAATAAGTAGGCCCAGCAAGTCCGATTTCAGCTGGAGGAAATCTTTTTGAAAGTGTTTCATGAAAAAGGGCTGGAGAATGGACCGGTAAGGCAGAAAGATAGTAGATGAGAGTAAGCAAATGGAAAAGGCAGAGTTAAAGAGAGTGACAGATTAGAGGAAGTTACAAGCACAGAGCTTCCAAAAGGTGGGGGAACTATTTATGCAAAAGACCCCCCCCCCCCCCCCGTGTCCTCACTGGGGGTGACACTTGTCTGCCAGGTGAGACTTTTAGCATTTCCGTCACTGCTCCTTGCCTAAGTTAGTAAGCTATGTATTTTACAGAACATGTATCACACACACATACACACATGCATGCACACACACACACACATGCACGCACACACGCAGGCACGTACACACACACACACACACACACACACTCTCTCTCTCTCTCTCTCACACAAAATTGTGTCAATAAAGATCATTTTGACTTGACTTGACTTGACTTGACACCCCCCCCCCCCCCCCCCCATATATGCGCGCACAATATGTGTACACATACACATGTATGCATACAAGCAAGAGCACACACACACACACACACACACACACACACACACACACACACACACACACACACAGAGCGAGTAAACACAACACAATGACCTCATTGGAATGAGGAATGAAGTCTTCTCATGTGCACACACACACATGCTCGCACGCACGCACGCGCACACACGCACACGCACACGCACACGCACACACACACATATATATGCCAGTAAATGGGATTTTGAAGGATTTTTAATGTGAGTATCAGTTGCATCGGCAACTCATGAACACTTTTTATTTCTGGTGTATCGTGCTCAGCAGTCTGTGCTTCCCTTTTCACATCTTTTTGTCCACAAATAGGACGCCCTCATATATTGGACACAGAGGTCAAATCATGAAGCAGCCATGTACATTTTGTAAAAGCTTGCAACTATGTTTTGTTTTCTCACAGACTCTCCCCTGAGATGCAATGCACTGGCGGTGGACGGGGATGTGGTAGGGATGGAAGACTGTGTGCCGGTGGACGAGGAGACTTCATTCCTCATCAACAGTTCTCCCGGCGCGCGCCTCAATGCAGAGGTCATTGTGCTGTGTAAGTTTATGCACTGTGTTTGTGTGTGCGTGTGCATGTGTGTTTGTGTGTGAGGAGACTTCATTCCTCCTCAACAGTTCACCCAGCACACGTCTCAATGCTGAGGTCATTGTGCTGTGTAAGTTTATGCACTGTATGTGTGTGTGTATGTGTATGTATGTGAGGAGACTTCATTCCTCATCAACAGTTCTCCTGGCGCACGCCTTAATGCTGAGGTCATTGTGCTGTGTAAGTGTATACATTGTATGTGTGTGTGTGTGTGTATGTGTGAGGAGACTTCATTCCTCATCAACAGTTCTCCCGGCGCACGCCTCAATGCAGAGGTCATTGTGCTGTGTAAGTTTATGCACTGTATGTGTGTGTGTGTATGTGTATGTATGTGAGGAGACTTCATTCCTCATCAACAGTTCTCCCGGCGCACGCCTCAATGCAGAGGTCATTGTGCTGTGTAAGTTTATGCACTGTATGTTTGTGTTTGTGTGTGTGAGGAGACTTCATTCCTCATCAACAGTTCATCCGGTGCATGCCTCAATGCAATGAGGTCATTTTGTTGTGCAAGTTTTTACTGTTTGTGTGTGTGTGTGTGTGTGTGTGTGCTCACGCTTGTCCACATGCATGTGTATGTGTACACATATGTGTGCGCGCAAATATGGGGGGGGGGGGGGTGAGACAGAGAGAGAGAGAGAGAGAGAGAGAGAGACTCAACTCAAAAATGTTTTATTGTCAGACCTCCGGCCTATGACATTGAGGGTGCGCATACAAACACACATACTATAATAAATGAACCGAACAGAAGTGAATATGTGTATGTGTGTGTGTGAGAGAGAGAGGTAGAGAGAGAGGTGGAAAAAAAGAACATGAGAAAGTCTATATGTATTTTGTTGATTATAATTGTGTATAAGAAAGTGATTGAAGAGACTACATGTCAGTCTATGAATGTATGGTGTCTATTTATGATGCTGTATGTGTGAACCCTATTGACTTAATAACTTTATAAATTGCCTCCTTGTTTTTGTTTACTTGTTGTGTACTTGAAGAATGTGAAATATGTATTTTCTTCTTGTTGTTTTTTTGTATGCAAAAGGAGAAGGTTAGTAATGCTTTGTGTGTGTGAACATTTTACTTTGTTTTAGTGTTGCTCGTTGTGAATTGAATGGTCTTGGCATTTGAATTGAATGGGTTTGACATTTTTTTAATTTATCCCCCGTTTTAAAATCTGTTGTTTTATGTTTGATATTGCTGATGTTTGAAGTATTTGTGGTTCTATTTTGGTTGAGTGTTTGTGCCTCAAAGTGTTCAATGCTTTTATTTCAAGTAAATTGGTTTGTTACATTGCATATATTGTATTTATCTTATTTGTGAATGCTGCCTTTTATTCTGCACTTCATTTGATTTTCTTGTTGTTGTAAATGAGTACATTTTTTATTCTGTTTGATGTTTATGGGCAATTTAGAGAAAATTAGAATGATTTTGGTGACTTGGAATGAACTAGAGTATGTGGTGGAATGCTTTTAAAAAGGATTTGTTAATGTACCTGCATGTCAATGTTGTTGGGGTTTTCTTTTAGCAAGCTTGCATGTGGCATGCTGTACTCCTGTGTTTGGCATTTGTTGGTCAGAATTGTTGGGTCATGAATATTCGTAGCATGTTTTATGTCTTGCATTATTTCAACACTGTCCCAAGTTATGTACTTACCCGTGTTGGACTATTGAAATTGTTATTTTACATTTCTGTGGGGTTGGTTTTTTTAATTATTGGCAAAATTATTGTGATTGTGTTATTTTTCAAGAAAATTCATATTTTATTTTTAATTTGTCAGATCTGCATGTTAATGTACTAACGACAAATTCACTATCTATATGGCTGTAAATGTAGCAACTTTATATGAAAGCATTTTGTAAAATAATTTGTACTGTGTATGTTTGTTTTCTTTGAAAATTGTATTGTTATTTTCTACCTAGTTGCATGGCTACATGACAAATGATTTCCGTTTGTTATAAATATTTTTTGTCATTCTTTTTTTAAATTTGATCATTGTCATGTTTTGTGCATGACATTATTTTGTAACATTAACTAAAGCGTATAGATGCAAGGAAGACCAGAAGCTGATTTAACGGACTTGAAAGTTGCATGCTGATTGGTTGGTGGAGAATTCTGTCTTGAGACAGACATTCTGATTGGTGACAAGTACAGCGCAGGAAGAGACATTGTGAGTTAGCGTTATCATTTGTTTCCTACTATTGTCATACTAGTATTGTCTTTTCCCCTTCCGTTTTCGATTCATTTTCTTTGTTGTTGTTTTTCTCTCTTGTTTCCCCCACTGCCTGATCTTCATTGTGACAAAGTCATCTTTCTCATTGTCATCCATCGTTCACTTGTGCTATCGGGAATGAGTTTATGATGTTAGTGTCGTCATTTTGGTTCCTCAAACATGGTCATTACCAATGAAAACGCTCTTCAAAATCGAACATGTGTAAATTCTTTTGAAGAAAATTCATATTTGATTTTTAATTGTGGTGATAGTCACCATTTTGGTTGATCATGCGCTATTGTTACCAAAGAAACACAATGTTATCGCTCGTTCCCGATTCACATTTTGTAGTCCAGTGTCTCTGCATCTTTAGTATCACATATCGAACTTCTGTTTCTTATTGTCAGTCTATCTACCTGCCTGTCTGATTGTTTCGTTTTGTATTTCCCCCAACCCTCCCCACCTTTTTCCTCATCTGCCTGTCTGTCAGTCTTCCTTAGTTGGGGGGCCCCCCCCCCCCCCTCCCATCTCTTCCTTTTCTCTCTCTGTCTGCTGGTTCCTCTCTGTCTGCCTGTCTGTCTCTCGATTTATGTGTCTGTCTCTATGTTTGTTTCGTTATTTTTATCCTTTTGTCTTATGTCATGGGATTGGGATGATGGAATCTATGTTGCAGTATTATCCTTGGGCTTAGAGGGCATCCCTAACAAATGAATGGAATAACACGTATCATTTTGTTAAACAAAACCTGTTGTTTTAGAAGTGAACACAGACCATGGCATGGCCTACCTCATCCTTTATTACAAATGAAAACAAATGATATAATCTATGCTTATAATACAAATTACAGCTTGATATAATTTATGGGTGTAGTGCATGTTTTTGTTGTAGATGAGGGTGGGATATGAAAATCAGGTTTAAAATCCATTTATATTTTGAAAGGAAATAACATAGATTATTGCTCATGGGTTTCCTAATGGGCTCCCTACTTTTCTTTTCTTTGATGTTATCATGCAGTGTTTTTATAACTTATTATAAAATCTAAAAGAAGAATAGATTGTAAACTGAAACTGTGAAATCTTAAGATTTTATTAGTTCGAAAAATTAGTAAAATCTCAGGCATAATCTAAGCCTTAACTTTTTGATAGTGGTCTTTTTGCAGCATAATTTTTATTTGTTTGATAACTTTGTGTCTTCTATTTTATTTCATAGAATCATAATGTTTTTAAAAAGAAGAGCTGAACAATATCATGTAATTGGTGTAAAATAACAATAACATTGCTCCAAAATATAACATTTTTCCAAAAGTCAATTGGCTCTCATTCTTTTTAAATAGGAAATGGTGATTGGAGTGCTGTTGTTAAGTTTTGAACTCTAGTAATGAAATAATCATAAATGGGGAGCCCTGGCCTTACTTAATGTCACCTAGACGTATGTACCTAAAATAACATACATGGATTGGTGTACATGTACTATACAGGCCATTATATCATACTTTGCTTTGGTGTAAGGGTTTGCATAGTTCCTTTGGGAAGTGGAAGTAGAATGACACAAAATGTTGGAGTGGTGTGCTATTGACTCAACTATCGTAGCTGCTGTTTAGCCCCTACAGGTGACAGCGTACCTTGCCAGGTGAAAACGGAGGAGGCCAAGGGCGTTAGTGTGGTCACCTTTACCCCTGCACAAGTGGGTGAGTGGGTGTTGATATGCAGAAAGAAAATAGTCTGCTATCTTGTACTTTACGCATCCTCACCCCCACCCCCCTTTCTCAAATTTTCGAAATTGAATTTTTTTTTTTACTGAGAAGCCACATTCTACCATTCTTAGGAAAGGGATAGGGTTAGGATCAGCCTACAATTTTATTAATAAAATTGAAGGTTAAGCAGACTTTGAGATCGAGGGTCGTAAACATGAGGAGTGTCTAAAGTACAACTTTGCCAAATAAAGTTGCACATGAATATTCCTTAAAATTTATCTCAGAAAGATAATTAAACAAAATTGAAATTTTAAAAAATTGAAATAAAAACATTGGTTTAATTTATGTGTAATTTCACTACAAAAACCGGACATGCATGTCTTCGAAAGGACAATATGAGCACCCTACAATCATTTTCTACATAGATGTTATTGTTGTTGTTTTTTAAAAGAAGAAACTGGAATGATTGTAACCATAAAACCTTGTTAACATCATTTTTTTCTCAGATATTAGCTTGAGAAACAGGACAACTAAACAAACAAAATGATGCTTGATTTACTTTGTTTATATAATGAAAATGTGAAGTCACTCACGCTCATGGTGAGCAGACACAAGATAATTCCAGTTGCTGGTTACAAAGCTTCTTTTCTTTCTTTGTTCCAAGAAAGTGTATTCAGTAAGAAGAAAGAGGCGACATTTATACAACACAGGAAAGCACATTGTTATTTCATGATTGCTACAATTTGTGTGACTTTATTGATTCCCTGTGTAACATAAATCCTTTTGATTTTCTCCATTTCTGTTTTCAGGAACCTACTCCATTAATATCAGCTTTGCTGGCAAGCCCCTATCCCAGAGTCCTTTCAAGGTCAAGACCTATGACCTGAAAAAGATCAAGATTATCAAACCTGCGCAAGGTCTTTTGGGAGTGGAGACCAAATTCACTGGTAATTGTTGCATTTTCTGTTCTATTGGTTGATGTGGTTGTTTTTTTAAGTTAATGTTTAGTCAAGTAAGTTTAAGACATCAAAAACTCCCAAATGATTTTGAACAAACAAACTACCAACTGTCAAACAAAAGAGTGTATATATGTTATAGTAAATTGCAAAATCTGCAAGTTCATAAATTCTTGAAAGTTTCATCAATTTCATGAAATCCTTTCAAATCCTAATAATTTCACAAAATTCCTGACATTAGGCGTCAATGGTAGAAGCTTGTGCCATGGGCATTTATGAGTTAACATGTAAATGAAAAATGTTTCATGTGTATGATGACATTAGACACTGAGTAAGCGTGGGTGTTGGAAAATATGAGCACAGGCATTCATCGATTCAGATGTGAATCAAATTGTTTTAATAGTTATTGTGGAAGTGGACACAGAGGGAGCAGGGGAGGGTCAGATGGAGATAGGAGTCACACTGTCCCTAACAAGACTTATGCTATGGGCAGTTTAACAGTTCAGATTTCAATGGAGACTGTTGTGTGTGATGGCAGTGGACACAGAAGGGGCAGGGGAGGGTCAGATGGAGATAGGGGTCAGTGCCGATGGTCGCACTGTCCTTAATAAGACTTATGCTATATAACAGTTCATATATCAATGGAGAATGTTGTGTGTGATGGCAGTGGACACAGAAGGGGCAGGGGAGGGTAAGATGGAGATAGGGGTCAGTGCCGATAGTCGCACTGTCCTTAATAAGACTTATGCTGTATAACAGTTCATATATCAATGGAGAATGTGGTGTGTGATGGCAGTGGATACGGAAGGGGCAGGGGAGGGTGAGATGGAGATAGGTGTCATGCCGATGGTCGCACTGTCCTTAATAAGACATGCTGTATAACAGTTCATATATCAATGGAGAATGTGATGTGTGATGGCAGTGGATACGGAAGGGGCAGGGGAGGGTCAGATGGAGATAGGGGTCAGTGCCGATGGTCGCACTGTCCTTAATAAGACATGCTGTATAACAGTTCATATATCAATGGAGAATGTGGTGTGTGATGGCAGTGGACACAGAAGGGGCAGGGGAGGGTCAGATGGAGATAGGGGTCAGTGCCGATGGTCGCACTGTCCCTAACAAGGCCCGCAGAGTGGACAGTGGAAGGTATGAGGTGTCCTTCACCTGTGTGGAGCGTGTGGTGCATGTGGTCACTGCCTGCTACAATGGACAACACGTCACAGGTGTGTGTCTGTGGTTTTTGTGTGTGTGTGTGTGTGTTGCAACATGTTTTCAGACTATGGTGCATGTCGATACACTATTTACTGTAATGGACATCATTTCACATGTGAATGTTTGTGCATGTGCATGTTTACGTACATGCATGTGTATGCACTTATATGCTCATGCATAGTTATGTTTGTGTTTGTCTTTGTAAGTACATTTGCATAGGCACATACGTATGTGTACATACAAACTTGTGTATAATTTTGTATCCATCCATTTACATTTCTTTCCCAACTTTATCAAATCTGTTCATTAATTTTCATTCATCTTTTGATTTCATCAATCAAACAGTTGACGAACATTTCTGTCACATACTTTCCCAGGAAGTCCATTCTATCTCAACATCATAGATGCCAGTCAAATTTTCTTTAATCTTTTCAAACAGTTGACAAACACTTCTGTGTATACTTTGTGTGTTTCATCCTGTTATTTCAGATGAACTACATGGAAGCATGTCGATACACTATTTACTGTAATGGACATCATTTCACATGTGAATGTTTGTGCATGTACATGTTTACGTACATGCATGTGTATGCACTTATATGCTCATGCATAGTTATGTTTGTGTTTGTGTTTGTAAGTACATTTGCATAGGGTGGCATACGTATGTGTACATACAAACTTGTGTATAATTTTGTATCCATCCATTTACATTTCTTTCCCAACTTTATCAAATCTGTTCATTAATTTTCATTCATCTTTTGATTTCATCAATCAAACAGTTGACGAACATTTCTGTCACATACTTTCCCAGGAAGTCCATTCTATCTCAACATCATAGACGCCAGTCAAATTTTCTTTAATCTTTTCAAACAGTTGACAAACACTTCTGTCACATACTTTCCCAGGAAGCCCATTCTACCTGAACATCATAGACGCCAGTCGCATGACGCTGTCTGTGCCCCCGCTGATTCCCAGAGACCTGAGGCAGCGGTTCACCATCCAGGCCCCGGCAGCCAACCTGCAGTCGCAGCTGATGGTGAAGATCGCAGGCCCAGAGGGCGCCAGTGCTGTGGACAGAATCGAAGACCAGGGGGATGGGAGTTACACTGCGCAGTGGGTGGCCAAAGCTGTAGGTTAGTGTACATATGTGCCAGTCTGTTGTGTCCGACTATGACAACCACTTCTTCTTTCTTCAACATCCTCCGTCATCTTCTGATGTATAAAACTGGGGCTTCTGGTATAATAATATAGTGCTGTGGGAAGTATGTAGCTGCCCATATGATCAGCTCCAAGGGGAAAGGTGTGGGGGTGTAGAGAGGGGGTCAGGAGGTAGGGGGGCTGGAAGCAGGGAAGAGGGAGAGGGGAAGGGGGGTTATATCTGGACTTTGACGTCATCCAGTTAGTATGGAAAAAAACTGCTGTGTTACAGGACTGGGCTGGGAATGGGTTTGGGTGGATGTGCTTTGCCCAGGGAATATCTTCACCTTCAGCTAAGAGGAATCATGGACAGTTGGTGTTGGAGAAGATACTCAAAGTACAACTAATCCCCAAGAGTGCAGCACTAAAAGCCATTGCAAATGTCCCGTAGTTTGAGAATCATCGTCATTCACAAAACATGTGTACAAGTGTATGATGCTGATGCTGTTTGAAATAGTTTGTGCAAGGTGCGTTCAGTATACATACATTTTTACAGCATGTGTATGTGTGTGTTTGTGTTGTGACAGGTGTGTTCGCAGTAGAGGTGGAGTACTGCAGGGTTGCTGTAGGATGGAGTCTATCCTCTGTACAAGCGTATGATGATGTTTGAAATATTTTGTGCAGAGTGCGTTCAGCACACATACATTATTACAGCATGTGTATGTGTGTGTTGTGACAGGTGTGTATACTGTAGAAGTAGAGTACTGCAGGGTTGCTGTAGGATGGAGTCTATCCTCTGTACAAGCGTATGATGATGTTTGAAATATTTTGTGCAGAGTGCGTTCAGCACACATACATTATTACAGCATGTGCATGTGTGTGTTGTGACAGGTGTGTACACTGTAGAGGTGGAGTACTGTGGGGTTTCAGTTGGAGGCAGTCCAGCCAAGGTGCAGGTCTACGATGCTGCTCTCGTGGTGGTCTCCGGAATTAAGCAGGGATTGGTGGGAATACCCCTCACCTTCTACTGTGAGTAAGAGAGAGAAAGAGCGCACGAGAGAGAGAGAGAGAGAGAGAGAGAGAGAGAGAGAGAGAGAGAGAGAGAATGAATGAAGAGATGAAGAATGAAAGAAAATTTACTTTATCATTAAACAAATGCTTTTTTTTACAACCAGCACTCTGTAAAGGATGAGAGAGAGATGGAAGGAGAGAGAGAGAGAGAGAGAGAGAGAGAGAGAGAGAGAGAGAGAGAGAATAAATTAATGAATGAATAAACAGTCAAATGAAGAAATGAAGGATTTTATTTTTTAACAAACAAATGCTTTTTAAAAAAAATGTTTACATCGAGCGCTCTGGAAAGGATAGAACAAAGAAAGAAAGGTCGAGTCATCTTGTTTAAAAATCAAAATGAACTGCCTTGTATCATCTTGTTCCAGACCGGAGGACGTTAAACAGATTTTCATTTCACCTTGTATCAAAGTTAAGAATGGAAACAAGGAAAACGTTAGGTGGAAATCGTTGCAGGAGGTTCGGACCACATATATCTAGAACCACAGCTGCCATCCCAAACTAAGCGATCTGACATGTCATGTCATGCCACTTGCAGTGGATGCCAACAAGGCGGGTGATGGCAATCTGGAGATCCAGGTGACAGCCGACGGAAACAACGTGACCAATCAGGCGCGACAGGAGAAGGACGCTAAATTTAGCCTCACCTTCACCCCTCTGCGACCTGTGCGGCACAAGGTGAAGGCCACAGCGCAATTTTGTTTAACTTGCCCGTAATTTTCTTCTTATTTTTTTTAATCCTTTTACCGCCTCGTGACAAATATATCTCATACTTTCTTGTAGGAATGTTGCATTGAAAGCCTCTGTGTATGGATGTACCATTGAAAAATAATTTTGAATGGTAAGTGTGTTCATTTATCTTTAAAAGTAATGTAGGTTATGCCTACTTTAAAGGTTATGCCTACTTTAAATCATTATTTGTCTTGCTATAAAAAGCCTAAGCCTTGTACCCCTTCTATGAATTCAAAATATTTTTGGCAGTGAAGTACAAGAGTCAAAGATAGAAAGATGAAAAGGAGATAGGTATTAACTCATTCAAGTCGTTCCAATCACAATTAATAGATAGCTGTCAGTTTGATGCATTTGCTTCAAGGGAAGTAAATCTGTGTGCACAAAGGTCACTTCTAAAGCTTCATGAAGACCACAATGAAGCCTCTGACTTTGCTTTTGTAGGTTTGTTGTGGGGTAAGACAATTGGTGTGGAGAGAGTTTTTTTATATAAAGTCTATAGGTTAAAGTCTGATCTACCACTTCCCTAGGTTTAAACCTGAAGTAAAAACCCCTAATCTTCCTTCATTTCTCCAAGCATTTATGTATGTTTTGTTTGTGTGTATGGCTGGAGTGATTTGTGAGAGAACTGAATAATTCAAAATCGTTGCGATGCGAATGAGTTAAATTTCGCTGCCCACGACATATATATATACGTCCTCTATAGCGCTTCAGTACTTGCCACCGATGTATATATACGTCGCCGCTAAATAGCGATATTGCCGCGTTCAAAAATCGCGCGGCAAGCCGGCGGCGCATGCGCAAGTAGTAGGCGGCAGCGAATGGGTTAAAGTAAAATAAAATAAAGGAGAGGAAAGAGTTAAACAAGATGAAGAGAAAGGTTAAAGAAGAAGAAAAAAAGAAGAAGAAGAGGTTCTAAGAAGGTGTCAACTCTTCTAGTGCCAAGTACTTTGTTCTTTCTGTTATTTTTCAAGAGAATTGAACACGGATCACCCATTTTAATGTACTAAATTAACGGAAATGCATTGATACAGTATAAGCTCTAAGAATAGACCACATGGCACATGGAAGATGTTTACCGGCGCCCACCTGGTACAATGACGTATATGGTATAGACAACATCATGGCACACATCTGTGCCCACGGCAGTAACACAGTTAAAGAATTAGAAGAGAATAGGAAGACACAAACTATTCATCCAAGTTTTGATCCTGTATTGTTATCTCTCCAAGAGAAGAAGAAAAGAGAAAGTTACTGTATTTTTCGGACTATAAGGTGATGCTTTTCCCCCAGATTCATATATACATATACATATATTCATTTATACAAAGGTGCACCTTATGGTCCGAAAAATTCGGTAATATGAAAGAAGGAAAGAAAATGATTCCGTCTTTCCTTCTAACAGATCAGTGTGACGTTCAACGGCGACCCTGTTCCGGGGAGCCCTTTCCTGTGCCAGGTTTTTGACCTGGGGGAGGTGGAATTGAGCGGGGAGGGACTGAGAGCGGTGCCCGCCCACACCCCTTCCTCCTTCACCTGCCACCTCCCTGGGGCCAGAGACTTTGAGCTGCACACCAGGATTGTGTGTGAGTTGGTTGGAATGAAGATTGATAGTTACACACTTGCATCTGCATGTAATAATTGGCATGCGTATGCGCTTGTGCACACGTGCGACATACGCATGCACACATGCACACGCGCGCACACACACACACGCATGAACGCAGGTGCACACGCACTTATATATGCACATACAATTGTTATGGGCAAGAGGCCTGACAAGTCATTGTTTTTACTTTGACACAATCACATGCACACACACACACGCGCACATGCACATGCATGCATGCACACATGCACGCACACACAATCACACACACAAATATTCATAAATGAAATTTAATGGAAGGGTTAGGCACCTTCTAAAGACTGGTTTGTCATTCAGATAGAGGAATGTTTTTGTTCAGTTTCCTTTGAGTGTGTTGCTGCATTTAGATCACATTTTACCAATTCCAGTTGATTCTGATGAAAGGATAGGGTTGGTCTTTTGTCACAGCTTGCCCAAAGCAACACAAGAATTCTGTTACCGGTAAACAAATTGGGTTGCTGTTCCTTTAAACTAGATAAAGAAAAACACATGAAAGTTGGCCATGACTAATGGTGCCCAGTATTGTATGTAAAAAAAGAGGGGATTGAAGTGTTACTACCACATGAAATTCGTCCTACTAAATCTTTCAAAACCGCTCTTAAAACTCACCTCTTCCGGCAATACCTCTGATATCTTCCTTGTCCTGTTTCCTGCCTTAAAACCATGTTCTCCACATTATGTGTTGGTGTGGATGTGTGTGTGCGTGCGTGTTGTGGCTGTGTGCATGTTTATGATAGTTAATATTGTAGTAGCTTATTTATATATTTGTGATCTATATGTATGTATTTAAATAATTGTGAAGCGCCGTGAGCTCAAGAGAGAAAGGGTGCTCTATAAATGTTAGTTATTATTACAGACAAACCCCTATTTTACGACCTTCTGTTAAGCGACCACCTCTCATTTGAGACCGGATTTGTTGGCACAGATGCATTTTACTATGTAAAGACCTCTCTTAAACGACTTCCTCTAAAACGCGACTTACGACCGCCATTTTGTTGGTTTTTACAACCGTTGCTGTTGTCTGCATAGACTTTGAGCAAAGGGAAACAACCACGATCAAGGGCCTGAAAGCGGAGTCGCTTCCCTTGTTGTAGAAAAGATGGCGGAGTGCGTAGGAAAAGCACGAAAACCACTGACTTTGAAAAAGAAAACCACTGACTTTGGACGAGAGTGGAGGTGATTAAAAGAAGTCGGCAAAGTGAAACTGTAATATCGATTGCACAATCCTATGGAGTTGGAAAGACCCAAATCCAGTTTTAATATGTCATTGTATGTGTGCATGAAGAAGAGAGTATGAACTGTGCTGAACTTTCTCTTTCTACGGCTGCCAGTGAAAACCTCCGTCATACGACCCCTCCAATTTACAACCGATTTTTCCGGACATTTTGGAAGTCTTAAAATAGAGGTTTGTCTGTATTGTTATTATTTTGTGTATGTGTTCTTTTATGCTGTCAGCTTCTCTGGGCAATGATGTTCCTGTGCGGATAAGCGGAGACCCCCTGACAGGGTACAGAGTGGACTACATTCCTGTGGAAGTTGGTGAGTGTGTGTGTGTGTGTGTGTGTGTGAGAGAGAGAGAGAGAGAGAGAGAGAGAGAGAGAGTATGTGTGTGTGTGTGTGTGAGAGAGTGTGTGTGAGAGTATGTGTGTGTGTGTGTGAGAGTGTGTGTGTCTGTGTGTATTGGTGGGTGGTGTGCAGATGCTTTTGTGCGTGTGTATCATCAAGTGTTTTTTGCATTAATATGAGACGAAAGAACTTTTGAGCAAATACATAAGGCAGAGCATGGTCTGGTGGGAATGGGTATTGGCTGAGGAATGGCTAGCGTTGAAAGGGTTAAAATGAATTAAATTATTATTATTATTATTATGTAGTGACTGACCTGTGCACTGGTGTGCAGGGAGACACCAGGTGCATGTGGACTACGAGGGGAAGGAGGTGAGGGGCAGCCCGTTCACTGTGCAGGTGTTTGACCCTGCTTTGGTTCGCGTCAACAGCACAGGTCGCGCTTACCTGTCCAAGCCGTTTACCATGTACCGTAAGTAGTTGGTGCTTACTGTAATTAATCATCTGAATAAAGTATTTGTCATGGGTGTTTGTGTGTGTGTGTGTGCGAACAAACCTTGAATTTTAGAAGTCTCTGGATTTGTCATTCTGTGACTCTTATCTGCGCGAAGCAAGGCAATTTGGTGTTGGACGTGGCTTCTTTCTTTTTAATAGGAGCTATGTACTGTTGAAATGAAGATGTATTTGTTCTTATTCACTAGTCATTAGGTATCATTTTTTGCTGCATACACCTATCAATATTATATATCATATTTTTCGGACAATTTCACATAAAATTCAGATTTTTTTATTATATTTTCTTACTATTTTAATAGTCACAATTTGCTAAAATAGTCACAATTTAAGGCGCACCCTCAAAATTTAACACAAAATTCAGATTTTATTATATTTTCTTACTATTTTAATAGTCACAATTTATGGCGCAGGGATCTCAATCTGTGGAAAAATATCGTCTTATTGTCCGAAAAATATGGTACACTAATGTTATTCCTCCTCTTAAATCTGATGCTCTGTAATTGTCGGTACAATAATGAGAATGTTTCCCCACCTTAATTGTATGTATTTCATTGTAATCGTCAGTCTTTTTACAGTTTGTTGTGATTGTTGTTGTATGCTCTAATACAGTGGACCAGTCCATAGCAGGGGAGGGCACTCTGAGGGGCGAGGTGAGGAACCACAATGGTTGTGTCCCCTGTCAGATGAGGAACGGGGCAGAGGGGCGGTGGGAGCTGGTCTTCACTGCCTATCACGTTGAAACTCACACCGTGCATCTGACCATGCACAACTGTCCCCTGCCTGGTGAGTGAGTGAAAGAGAGAGATTGTGTGTGTGTGTGTGTGTGTGTGTGTGTGTGTGTGTGACGTGTGAAGTAGAAACTCACACCATGCATCTGACCACGCACAACTGCCCCCTCCCTGGTGAGTGAGAGAACTTACTAACTACAGTATTGTGAACTTGAACTTTTGAATTACCAGTAGTTCAGGCCCATCTACATGTGGACTTGAACACAAAACAGCAGCAACAAAACTATAATAGAAAGACATGATCAGGATTAAAGTCATTTGGGTTATACTTATTGTTTCCTAAGGCTAAGATCATAATGGATTAACTCTGCCATATTTCTTGGTTGTCTCTCTCATACGTTTGTTTTCATTTTGCAGTAGATAACTCTAGTGGTTGTAAGCAGTTACTATATTGTGCCTGTTTATGTACTTTTCGTTAAAATTTGGTATGAGCAAGACAACTAGGAGAGAGACAGACAGACAGACAGAGAGAGGGAGAGAGACAAAGAGAAAGAAGGAGAGAGAGAGAGAGCAAGCAGATCATGTTGCTGTATTACTACATGACAGGGTCCCTGTTTCACGTGGATGTGATAGACTGTGGCGAGGTGTGCATCAGTAGGGAATTCTTGTACCCTGCCCATATCTTCACCAAATAGAGAGAGATAGAGATATAGACAGAGAGACACACAAATGTGTTAAAAGTGTTAATGCTGCGCTGTGACAGGGTCCCCATTTTACGTGGATGTTATTAACTGTACATCAGTGGGGAAGGCCTGTACCCTGCTCATGTCTTCACCAAATAGAGACAGCAGGCATAATTGTACATCAGTGGGGAAGGCCTGTACCCTGCTCATGTCTTCACCAAATAGAGACAGATAGAGAGAGATAGAGATATAGACAGAGACACACACAAAGTGTGTTAAGAATGACAATAATGCTGTGCTGTGACAGGGTCCCCGTTTCACGTGGACGTGATAGACTGTGGTGGGGTGTGCATCAGTGGGGAAGGCCTGTACTCTGCCCGTGTGCACAGCAAAGCATTCTTCAGTCTGGACCTGCACGGCCTGGATTATTTCGACGTCGACATCAGCATCACAGGTCAGTCATTTTTCTTCTTTTCTCTTTCTTTTTTTTTTTGCTGTCTCATCTTCTGGCCGTACAGTGGGGTTGCTCCCATGCCGCTCATTCCAAGTCCCAACTCGCAGCCACACCTCCACTTGTTCAGGTCACAGAAACCGAGACCAGCAGTCCAAGGGGAGCGAATCTATGTTAGGCCTTCAGGAGGCAACCACTAAAGGAGACACTGCACTAATGCTGAATCACTTCGGTGGAGTTCAGTGGAGCCTGTTCTGAGCTAACATACGCAGAACACCACCTACTAAGGTGGGTTTTTTTCTTCTTTTCTTTGACAATCACTCAGACAGTTTCCTGTCTTATGAGCGCAGATGCATCATGCTACCGTTATGCACCTAAGAATATTGTTGTGGCCAGCATGTCCGTCTTCAGCTGGAGAAAATCTTATAGAGTTTTAAGAACAAAGGCAGGAGAATGGACCAGTGGGCAGAAAAATAGTAGATGATTGTAAGCAAGGAGAAAAGGCAGAGTTTAAGAGTGACAGATTAGAGGAAGTTACAAGCACAGAACTTCCAGGTGGGGAACTATTTGTACAAAAGATCCCCCGGTATTCCCATGGGGGGAGTCAGTCATTTATAACTTGGTATGATGTAAGAATGTGGAATTAAGTAAAATGTTTACCAATAAAAATGTTGAAAAAAACCCAAAGTATGCTGCGCTTCTCATTAACTAACATCAGCTTCACTCATTGGTTCTTAAATATAGATAGAATATTAGAATGTGGAATTAGCAGAAGTAAAGGGATTGGAAAAGAAAGAAATGTTGTTTATATCATGAACTGGCATTAGCATTGCTTGTCACTACTTCAAACCATAGGATGTACAAATGCAACCGGCTTAGCTGTGTCTTACTGTCTATTTATTATCATAGTAAAACAGACCCAATCAGGCAACAGGATGAAGTATAGCTTACATTGCCTGAAGCATAGGTAGCATTTACATTTACATTCTGTCCATCTGTATCGTCATCTCTTCCGCTCACCCATCCTCTCCCATCTCTCTGTTTCTCAGCTTCATACTGTGTATAAAACTTCCCCACCCACTTCCAGACCCATCAGGCAACAGGATGAAGTATGGGGTGTGTCGCCTGGGGCACATTTTCCGCGTGGAGGTGGTTCCCCTGGTGGTGGGGCCTCACGCGGTGCAGGTGCTGCTGTGGGGCGGACACATCCGCGGCAGTCCCTTCGTCTGTCAGGCCTACGACCCGGGCCTGGTTCGCATTGTGGATGTCGACCGCTCAGCCACGAAAGGAAAGGAGATTGGTTTTACTGGTAAGAGGGGTGGTGAGAAGGGGGGGTGTAAGGGTGGTGGTGGTGGTGACACATACGGAGCAGTTCTTTTGTCTGTCAGGTCCTGGTTTGTAATGTGGATGTGGATCATTCGGCCACTAAAGGAAAGGAGATTGGTTTTACAGTGAAAGATTGTGTGTCAAAGTCAAATTTTATTTATTGATGGATCATTGAAGAACTTAAAAACATTGCTTTTTGACTGTGTATTTAAGTGCGTATGTGACCCTGGTCTTGATGATATTGTGGATGTTGGCCACTAAGGGCAGAGATATTGGTTTTTCGGGTAATGGTAGTGATGAAAAGACCCTAGCATTGTTCATATTGTGGATGTCAACTGCTGAGCCATGAAGGGCAGGGATATTGGATTCACTGGTAAGGAAATGGTGTGAAAATGTGTGAGTGCAGACCTGTTTACCCTTCCGGTTTTGCCAGAATTATTCTGGAAATTTGCTAAAAATTCTGGGTAAAATAGTAAATTCTGGGTGAATGCTGAAAATTCTGGGATTTCGAAAAACCGTCTATTATTTGTTTCCGTTCGTATGAAAAGACGCAAGGGATGACCGAAACTGAATGCAAATGGCGGCCAGGCTTTTACTGTCGATTCGAAGAGCTTTCCGGGCATTTTTTTAATGGTAGAGATTGTAATTAGGGCTTGAAATGAGTCCATTTAGATTATATTATCACTGGAAAATACGATGATGTGAGAATTTTGAACTTTTCAATAGAAAATGAAGTGAAAATTGATCGCGATGGCGCCGAGTTGAATCAGTGTTTTATCGCGAGTCGTGTACCGATGTGAATTCTGGTTTTTTTCTTCTCAAATTCCGGGTTTTTGTGTGGCAAATTCCAGGTTTTTCATCATTAGGGTAAACAGGTGTGTGTGTGCGTGTGCGTATGTGTTATGAACATTGATCGTTAAGCCACCAAGGGCAGTAGGGAGAGATAAGTGTAGTGGTGAAAAAAAGAAAAGAAAAAAGTGTAGTGGTGAAAAAGTGTGCGAGTCTGTATATCTGCCTATCTATCTGTCTGTCTGTGAGAGAGACCGAGATTTGTGTATGTGTGTCCCACAATTTTAATTTTTTAATTTTTTTAAATTACAAAAATAGGAACTGCACATAAGAAAAAAAGCACAATCCCGTTCTGAACATTCTAAATCCTCAAAGCTTCGCATTCTGTCATCTGTAGGATGTGCGTTCCCTAGGATGTGACGCAAACCTGATTTTTTTCCCCAGTGGACACATCATCGGCAGGCAGCGGTGACCTTGACATTGCCATCACCCATGAAGGTCAGAAGGTGAAGACGCAGCGGAGGGAAGTGGGGGAACAGCTCTTCCGCTACTTTTTTTTCCCGCAGGAAACGGGGCAGTATGAGGTCAAGGCCGCCTTCAATGGAGATAACATTCCAGGTGACTGTTCAATGTTGAACATTTGTGTGTGTGGAAGTTTTTTTTTATTCTTAACTAATGTTGAGTTGATGGCTCCATTTTTTTTATGCACCACATTTTGATTAAAAAAAGTGTATGTTTTATTTACTTCAGACTGAAATAATGGCAATGCTTAATCACGATATTGTCTGATTTGGTTATGTTAAATTTTTGCAGCGATACATTTAGCGTATATTGTAGACAAGAGCATATATAGAAATGAACGCCAAAAAACCCCCAAAAAGCGAAGCTGTTCTCCAAAAGTTTGTCTTTAATAGACTCCGACGGGGATTGACAAGGACAAGATGTCACACACAAACTTATGTCATCATGTACACATTTACAATTCACAGAATATGAAAGACAGCGAGTCATTCATTAAAAATGATTGTGAGGAGGAGGAAGATAATAACAAAGATGAAGATAATGATGTTATGAATGTTTCAGGCTTGTGGTGGAAAACACCTCCACCTTCATGACAAATATGACGATGATAATAATTATGACAACTATGATGATGGTGATAATGACGATGTTTCAGGTTGCCCACTGATGGTGCGTGTGGAGGAAGACACCCCCACCTTCATGACCATCAGCTACCTCAGCACGGAACCCATCCACGTGTACGCCACCCGCAAAAACTTCTTCGTCCTTCACACAGGGGGCACCACCGTCGACCCTAAGAGACTCGCAATCAACATCGAAGGTGGACTGGACTCACAACCGAGTCACACCCTCGCATGTTGCACGCACTGCTTGGGATTAACTAGCGTTTTGTGGGGCGTGATGTGAAGGAACCGAGAAACTTGGGACATTGCATGTTGTTGGGATTTTGGAGTTTTAAGGTCTAAAACTGGGCATAGGGACATTAATCTGAATGAATAATGCATGGTGTGGGTATGTATTACAAGACAAGTGTGTGGATGTGTTTTTGTTATTTTTGGGGGAGGGATATCCTGCTCTAAATGGGGTGTGGATATGTGAATGGTATATTGCATGGTGTGGGTCTTGATTGCTTGGTTTGTTTTTTTCTATTTATTAACTATAGCTTCTTTCATTGGTAAAGAAGTGGCTTATCTTGGCGTTGCATGTAATCTGATTGAGGAGACATGAATATGAAATTAAGATTTGATGGGGTTTTGTTTGTTTGTTTGTTTTTCTACTGATTGAGAAGTACCGTCATTTTCGGACTATAAGGCGATATTTTTTTCTCCAATTTCAACCTATCCGCCTAATAAAATCGTGAGAAGAGAGGGAACGATTGCCGTACTCAGTACAGTCTACTGTGAGTCACAACATCGAAAGTGGTAACGAGTCGCCGATACAACGAATACTCATGTTAAAATGCTTCAAAATCCCTATTATCATCCGAGATACCGTCCAACAGATGCCATAACCCTTCATTGGATGTAAAAAGCATCGTTGTAGAGCTTAAAATGCCATAATTCTACCAGATTTTGCGAAGAAAAGTCCAAACACAACAACCGGAAGTCGCAAAAACGGAAGTTAGATTATTTGAGAAGGGAGCCAACTCTCGTTGATGATAGCAGTAATGGCGGTCGGTAAGCGTTTACAGGACGTGTACAGGCTTCAAACTTCGACTTTCTTTTGCGAGGTGTGTATCGCCTTATAAACGAGGGCGCCTTCTACTTTATTTTTTTCCAGATTTCTTGAAAATTGCCCTATTCGCCTTATTCACAGCAGCGCCTAATGATCCGAAAAGTACGGTAGTTTATCTTGCTCTAAATATTCTGGGTATGGAGGCATGAATCTTGATAGCATGATTTTGTTGTTTTTGCTTCTTTTGTTTTTACTGTTGGTTGATTGGTTGGTTTTCTTTAAGATAGAGAAGTAATTAACCTGTCATAACCATGTATTGGAATAGAACTGGGAATCTGAAGTAAATGTCTTGTAGTATGGTATGTTTAAAGAATTACTGTAATTTTCGGGTTATACGGCGGTATTTTTTCCTCCAATTTCGACCTATGCGCCTAGTAAACGAGGGCGCCCTATTAGTGAACAAAATCGTGAGAAGAGAGGCAACGATTGCCGTGTTCAGTACAGTCTACTGTGAGTCAGACATCGAAAGTGGTCACGAGTCGCCGATACAACGAATACTCACGTTAAAATGCTTCAAAATCCCTATTATCGTCGGAAATATTGTCCAACAGATGCCATAACCCTTCATTGGATGTAAAAAGCATCGTTGTAGAGCTTAAGATGCCATAATTCTATCAGTTTTCGCAAAGAATTGTCCAAACACAACAACAGGAAGCAGCTCAAACGGAAGTTCGATTATTTGAAAGGGGAGCCAACTCTCGTTTATGACAGCAGTAATAGCGGTCGGTAAGCGTTTACAGGACGCGTACAGGCTTCAAAGTTTGACTTTCTTTTATGAGGTGCCTTATAAATGAGGGTGCCTTTTACTATAATTTTTTCAGATTTTTCTTCAAAATTGCCCTATTCACCTTATGCACAGCAGCGCCTAATGATCCGAAAAATATGGAAGCTCATTTTCCTCTGTTGTAAACGAGATGCTTGGCAATGTCATTTCACCACTCAGCGGGCAGCTTGTCGCTGAACTTTCTCCACCCTGCCAACATCTTTTGTGGTGTAAGGATCCCAAACTAGGAAAAGCATACTCTAGAACAGGCCTTACAATTGATTTATATGTTATAATCTAGAACAGGCCTTACAAGGGATTTATATGTTATACTCTAGAATTGGCCTTACAAAGGATTTGTGTGTGTCTCTTTGATGTTGAGGGATCCCACTTTTAAGTTATGCCAAAGAAAACCAAGAATATGGCTGGCTCTGCTGGTAACATTAAAATATTCTTCTTAGATCGCTCAGACAGTTTCCTATGAGCGCAGATGCATCATGCTGCCATTATGCGCCTAAGTAAGAAATAATTAGGCCCAGCATGTTCGACTTTGGCTGGAGGAAATCTTTTTGAAAGTGTTTCTTAAAAAAAGGCAGGAGAATGGACCGGAAAGGCAGAAAGATAGTAGATGATAGCAAGCAAAGGAAAAAGGCAGAGTCAAAGAGAGTGACAGATTAGAGGAAGCACAGAACTTCCAGAAGGTGGGGGAACTATTTATGCAAAAGACCCCCCAGTATCCCAACAGGGGGGGGGGGGGGGGGGGGGGGGGGGGGGGGGACACATTGAAATTATGGGTGTCTCTTTGGAGGTGTTGTGAAAGGGTGGCACCCAAGTACTTGGTTTCTTGAACTAGTTTTTCCTTTTGACCGTGGAGGTGGTAGTTTTGGATCAGTGGAACTCACTTCCTTGAAACGACATCATCCATTTGGTCTCCCATGATGCCAAGTTGTTGAGGTCAAGTTGAAGGTCGCTGTGATCATTATTGGAGTCCACAGTCCCCTGGCAGAGTATATCATCAGATAAAACAAAAGTGGTAGAGGACAGTTCTTGGAAAGATCATTAATAAAAGAGAGATAAAGGGTTGACACATACGTACCCTACCCGTTATGGCCTGGGAACGCAGAAGAAGAAGAAGACCGAGCACAGAACCTTGGGGGTTCCCTGATTCAACTATTGTCGCTGATGTTGTGCCGTCTACCAACACTCTCTACTGTCTACCCCTGAGGATCCATATATCAGTAAGGTTGCTTATACCATTGTGTTGAAAACTTATGGATATGGAGCGGGTGAGAGACTTTGTCAAAAGCTTATTCAGAGTCCATCACAAACACATTTGTCAGCTTTCCTTTCCCCATGTTGTCTGAAAGCTCGTCCACCGGACTCTACACTCACAGGATCTACCTCAACACTCATAGGATCTACTTCTTCGAAATCTGTGATGTCCCTTATGCTTCTTCTTCTTCGTTCCCAGGCCATATGGCCATGATGTGTGAAGCACATAATGTCTGGTTTTCAGTTTTCTCTGATCTTCCCGCTGCATTCAGCCAACACATTCCGATTTCAGAGGAGTCCCTCATAAAATAAAATAAAATTTCAACTACCTTTTAAGAAATTGTGATCAGTCTGAAGCAGGATTTACATTAAAGGGATTCAACGATTTACCTGCTGTGTCACAAAACATGTTTGCATTTTTTTTAAAATACAAAATTTAGAACTAACCTTTTATAGGATTGACCCCTACATCATGAATATGGTTCTTTTTTGTTGTGTGTGGTGACAGCCTCAGGAAAATATTGTATGGTGGTCGATTTGGCTATGAATACTATATGTTTAATGTTAAACAGTCTGTGTCATATGTTATTGCAGGATGCTTTTTTTCACTGAGTTGTTATGATCTGGCTCTGAGCGGGGACTCGGCATGAGTGGCTTTGGATCTGGAGCAATGCCACCGGATGGCACAGAGGATATGACATGAAAAAAGATGAAACGGAATTGTCGTAATAAAGAAGACAGTATTATTGCTTCATTATGATTCCACTGTATTATATAGGGTAGAATCATATTGCTTTTGTACCCAAAAAAATTTGTTTGCTTTTTTTGTTTTTGTACGTTGTTTTATTATTAAATTTTTGGGGTTTTCCTTCCTTTTGTATCTGCAGCAGGTACATTGCCAGAAACCAGTTTGGGCATAAAAACCCAATAGAAACATTTATAATTAAATTCTTTCTTATTTTGTTGTTGTTGTGATTATTTTTTACTAGCAAGTGGCATTTTAAGCAATCTTGCGTACAATTCTTAACACTGAGAGTGGTACCGTTTGTTTCTTCTTCTTCTTTTGTTTACTAGGCATTTGGAGTGCATGATATGGGATTATTAACTGCATGCCATGTCTGGTTATTTGGTCGTGCTGTGAACAGTCTGATTTATACGTTATTCCCTTTACTTTTGTGTTTGGTCGTGCTGTGAACAGTCTGATTTATACGTTATTCCCTTTACTTTTGTGTTTGGTCGTGCTATGAACAGTCTGATTTATACGTTATTCCCTTTACTTTTGTGTTTGGTCGTGCTGTGAACAGTCTGATTTATACGTTATTCCCTTTACTTTTGTTTGGTATGGAGTTTACCATGGTGTATTCTGGTCTTGCTGCGCCTGCCACATGGCATAAGCATGAGTTCATTTTCAGTGGAAAGTGTGAACGTTTGCCTTTTGTTGTGAGTGTGTTTTATAATATTATGTTGGTTGTTTTTTTAACTTTTTTTATTTACTGATTTGGTGACATACATGCATGCACCTTCACACACACACACACACACACATACATACACGCACACGCACGCACACGCACACACACACACACACACACACACACACACACACACACACACATTATAAGTGATCAAAATACAGTTCTTGTTTTTTTCTGATTTCAGTTGAAAGTGTGGCAGCTGTTTTTCGTTTCTATGGTTTTTCCTTTGCTTGTTTACTGACACACTTGGAAATATGTTGATAATGCGTTGTGCTGTGGTTGAAATGTTAACACCAGAGACAGGCAGACAGCAGCAGTGGTTGGTAAAGTGGTAAATCTTTTTCGTAAGATTATTCGGAGTCCTTAAGGGTCTCCGACCGATTGGACGCTAATCTCACCATCATCATAAGATTTTCAGATGTGTTTGATTAGTGTCTGCACTGTTAAAGTTTTTCATGCAAGTTTTGACGGGTAAATGAATTTGTACAGTTATCAAAAATAATGTTAGAATCTAAAAATTAAGCTACCAACAAGACCCCTCCAGCTGCTTCTGTCCTCAGGGAAGGGTGACAGGCGAAAGTAAGTAGTAAAAATGGTAAGGATGGATTTGATGTTCTGCTTGATTTTGCCCAAGATATGCTTCTGATGTTTTGTTTGTTGGTTGATGTATATTGCAGTTTCAAGTAAGTAATAAAAATGGTAAGGATGGATTTGATGTTCTGATTGATTTTGCCCAAGATATGCTTCTGATGTTTTGTTTGTTGGTTGATGTATATTGCAGTTTCAAGTAAGTAATAAAAATGGTAAGGATGGATTTGATGTTCTGATTGATTTTACCCAAGATATGCTTCTGATGTGTTGTTTGTTTGTTGATTGATGTTTCTTACTCGGGCCTTTCAAAATAATTACATGTATGACTCAAATTGTAAGTGCATGGCAAGAAGAAAAATTGGTGGCAAGCTGATTGTTTTGTTCTTTTGTGCCTTGTGACATAATAAGCTTTAACATAAAATTTGACTTGTGCTATGACCTTCGCTAACTTGTCCTCAGACCTTTCATAACTTGCTGTTTAATTTGTCAGCATTGATTTTCTTATAATCTCTTGCTGATTTGCTGCATGTTGACGTGTCCTTGGATCTTTCTTGACTTGATCTGAATTGACTTGACCCATAACCTGAGTTGACTTGACCCATGACGCGTGTTGTCTTGAATTTGAAGTCTGATGGCCTGTTTTGATTTGCTCGATAACCACTGAGGAACTCTCGTGTAACCTACAATGCTACATCTATCTGCATGAGAGAGGATGATTTGTAAGCAGAAAGAAGGCCTGTAAAGCTACGAAGTAAGCTTATTTTCTTTGCTTTGAGTGTTTTATTTTAATAAGGTCTGTACTTCATCAATCCGTTATTCTAGCTTTTGTGGATATTGTCACTTATTTCTTGATTACTGTTGGATGGTATTTTATGTAAATGAACTATGTGAATGTGTTTCCTCTGTGGTGACAGCCCCCACTGGTGAGCAGCTGGACTGCAGTCTGGTGCAGAATGCTGAGGGCGACTACCGTGTGGAATGGACTCCCAAGCAGGCTGGTGGGTACTGGAATCATTCGTTTATTTGATGGGGAGAGAGAGACTCAGGGAGAGAGAGAAAGAGAGTAGTCGGAAGTCAGAAATTTGATTTGTACATTGGCCTTGGGCCACAATACAATATTTGGGAGACAGACAGAGAGAGAGAAACAGAGAGAGAGAGACTCAGAAAGGGAGATAACCTGCTTGTGAGCACAGCTCTTTTTTTGTGTGCATTTTTGTCTGTGTATGTGTGCGTTTTTGGTACTCAGCGTGTGTATATTGTGTCAAAACATCACTTGTTTCATCAGGCTGATGTGTCAGGATGTCGCTCGGTGGTGGTGCAATTTTGAGAACAATGGGAAAATGTGTCTGGATTGGATAGGATGAATATGTGTTCATGTTGTGTCCAAACATCATCATCATCAAGATGTGTTCATGTGTAATAATGATATGTGGAACTAGTCTATTAGGTTCAGGGGGTGATCATTGCAATCTGGGGGTGGGGGCGGAGCAATTATTATACCTTGTAGACCTTATATAAAAAATATATGATAGCAATTGCCCCCCCCAGATTGTAATGATCACCCCTAATTTGGGGGTCTACCTGATGAACTAAGTGTATAAAGTACAAAGAAAAGAGTTCATCTAAATATGATTCGATCAGTGTGGGTTCGAGTTGTGTCAAAACTTGACAGATTCCGTGTTTCTGGACCAGTGTGTTCATGTCGGAATGACGCAGACTGGGTGTGTTCCTTCCCCAGGCCGTCACTCGGTGGACGTGTTGTTCAGTGGTCAGCGGGTGACGGGCAGTCCGTTCTACATCGAGGTGTTTGACGTCAACAGGATCAGGGTGGACAGGTTCTTCAACGGTGCTGTGGACGAGCAGGCAGGATTCGCAGGTATGTGGAACTTCTTCTGCATTCCCAGGCCATATGGCCATAATGGGTAAGGTACATATGTGTCCGATTTTCAGTTTTCACTGCCGGTTTTCAGTTTTCACTTTCAGACCGATTGGACGCTAATCTCATCACCTCAAGTTTTCGCTGGTCTCCCTGCTGCGTACAGCCAACACATTCCGATTTCGGAGGAGCTCAAAGGAGAACATATTTGGAAGATTGTTTTGGGGAAAAAAGGCAGGAGAATGGGCCAATAAGTCAGAAAGATAGTAGATGATAGAAAGTAAAGGGAAGACAGAGTCAAAGAGAGTGGCATATTAAAGGAAGTTACAATCACAGAATTTCCGGAAGCTGGGGGAACTAATTGTACGGAAGACCCCCTCCCCCCCCAATATCCCCACAGGGGGAGATATGTGGAACAACTTACCCCCGTCTCTCAGACACTCGATCTGACTCTCTGGGAGCATTCAAAACTAATTAAAAAACTCCTCTGTTCTCAAAGCTGTTGTCTTGCATTGGTTGATTGTACCGCATGGATAATTGCGTGGTGTGTGTGTGATCCCCCCTTTTCTTTTCTTTTCTTGTGTGAGTGTGTGTGTGTCTTTATGGGAATGTTTGTAGTTTTTATTTCATTGTAAAGTGCCATGAATAGGATTTTCTAGATTTGTGCGCTATATAAATGCTTCTTATTATCGTTATTGATGGAGAGAGAGAGACTAAAATAGCATGTAACGCATAACTGTTATTACATTCCTTTATCAGTGTTAATTCTATCTTTGAAATCATGGGGTCTGTATCAATGTGTGAAATAGGTCTCTAGATTTTCAGCGGGTCACCTGAATATTTCAGGTTTCTCTTAACATTTATTTAGAAAAACTGCTTCAAGTGAAAATTTGCTATGTTTAGCAATGCACTGATCTCAAACCCAGTGCGTCATATATGGCAGTTTTGAGTGTCAGAGACGCACATAATATGTGCAGCGTGCGGGAATTAAAGTACCGTATCTCAACAGACATCGTGGGGCAGTGCGTGGATGCCTCGTGCCTCCATACAGGGAGCAGGACAACCCCGACCGCTCCATGAGTCTCTCCCCGTGGGCATACCGAGTGGTCTTTCATAAAAAATAGTTCTCCCATTTTCTTGTGCTTGCAACTTCCTCTAATCTCTTTGACTCTGACTTTTCCCTTTGCTTTCTATCATCTACTATCCTTCTGACTTATTGACCCATTCTCCTGCCTTAAAAAAAAAAATCTTCTAATTAATGTTTCTCCTTTGAGCTCCTCCAAAATCAGAATGTGTCTGCTGTACGCAGCGGGGAGACCAGTGAAAACTGAAAACTGGACACATATGTTCCGTACCCATTATGGCCATATGGCCTGGGAATGTGGAAGAAAAAGAAGATTGGTATGTACAAATGTAATCAATCAAAATTTGTTCTTTTTTTTTTTATTGATCTTTTTTGTTTCTCTTTTATATGTGTGTCTTTTATGTAATTAAAATTATTTGTAGCACACATTTAACAAGCATCACGATTTTGACACATGCGTCATACTGTGGCACAGCTCAGCTTGCGATTCCAGGACAGATAATTTGTGTAATGAACAGTGACAAGAGAGATTGTTGTCAGTGATATGATTTGCGTGACAGTGGACGCGTCGGAGGCCGGCGTGTGTGAACAGTCGGTCCGCATTGTCAGTCCGTCTGGCAACAGCGTGCCGGTCAGTGTGTCGGAGTCCTCGCCCAGGTGCTACAACGTGTCCTACCAGCCCGACGAGAGTGGACCTCACAGCATCTACCTGACCTACAACAGCATGGAGCTCCCAGGTGACCAGAGCAGTGCAGTTTGTTACAGACCTGTTTACTCTACTCTTTTCCAGTAGTATTCTACTCAATGTGGACCTCTACTACTCTTCAAAATTGAAAATAATGCTCTAATTACTCATTTTCAGTGAACATTGTTTGATGGTTTAATGAATAAAACTGCACATTTTGACCCAAAACTACTCATTTCAGCTATCCAGACTACTCAAGACTTGTGTAGGGGGTAGGTAAGCAGGTCTATTGTTATGCATGTGAAGTAGATTTGTAGTGCTAGTTTCTTGTTTTGCTTACAGAGAGTACTTCCATGGTTTTTTTTTAGAGTTTCTTTTTGGAATCGCCTGTTGTTAGTCTGACTGGGTGCAGATATATGCGCAAGTTCCGTGAGGAAACCCTTGCGCAATCCGCAACAACAACAAAATGTAAGTAAGAAACCGAGGGGTAATTGCCTAAAAGTGTTATCACAAAAGGAAAAAAGAAGGGTGATAACACGTTTATGCAATTACTCCTCGAAATATGAAAGTGTGTGCACATTACTGGACTGGAACCAATTTATTGTCAGATTAACTAGCTGTATTGACATTGGAAAAAAAAAGTAAAACAAAAAACGATGAAATTCAATAGCTAATACAAATTTTTATACAAAACTTGTGCACATTACATGTGGAAAACCATCCGTAATCCCACCCGCTTATTTCTTATGTAAGTGTATGGGGTTTCAGTACGTAACTTGCGGACATATTGCGCACCTTTGTATTTCTGCTGAAAAAGTGAGTGTTGCGCGCACACAGTTTGTCCCCTGACCCAGGACTTTGGGAAAGGAACCGTAAACAGTACATGGGGCTGACCCCTATAAAGGAGGAGAGGACCGCTCTCACACACACACATACACACACACACACACAGACACACACACACACACACACACACACACACACATATTGCGCGCACACAGTTTGTCCCCTGACCCAGGACTTTGGGAAAGGAACCGTAAACAGTACATGGGGCTGACCCCTATAAAGGAGGAGAGGACGCGCTCACACACACACACACAGACACACACACACACACACACACACACACACACACACACACACACACACACACACACACACACACACACACACACACACACACACACACACACACACACACACACACACACACACACACACACACACACACACACACACACACACATTTATTTGTTTAAATTTAATGCATGCATATCGCCTACACGCACATCCACACACACCCGTAAACAGACATTCAAAACACCACATACATTTGCACTTAATCATACACATACATGCTTCTTTTTATTTCTTTTCTTTTTTTGTCTAAGATCACTGTAAGGTGGATAGACGTTAAATTAAAGAATGAGCACACACATACACATGCACGCAAGCACACACACACACACACACACACACACACACACACAGTTCCAGTTTTAATGCACTGCTGATCTTACAGGTTGCCCCCTGACCCAGGACATAGGGGAAGGGGCCTTGTCTACGGTGCATGGGGATGGTCTGTACAAAGGGGAGGTGGACCTCACACACACACACACACACACACACACACACACACACACACACACACACACACACACACACACACACAGGGATATTTGTTCCAGTTTTAATGCACCGCTGATCTTACAGGTTGCCCCCTGACCCAGGACATAGGGGAAGGGGCCTTGTCTACGGTGCATGGGGATGGTCTGTACAAAGGGGAGGAGGACCTCACACACACACACACACACACACACACACACACACACACACACACACACACACACACACACACACACACACACACAGGGACATTTGTTCCAGTTTTAATGCACAGCTGATCTTACAGGTTGCCCCCTGACCCAGGACATAGGGGAAGGGGCCTTGTCTACGGTGCATGGGGATGGTCTGTACAAAGGGGAGGAGGACCTCACACACACACATACACACACACACACACACACACACACACACACACAGGGACATTTGTTCCAGTTTTAATGCACAGCTGATCTTACAGGTTGCCCCCTGACCCAGGACATAGGGGAAGGGGCCTTGTCTACGGTGCATGGGGATGGTCTGTACAAAGGGGAGGAGGACCTCACACACACACACACACACACACACACACACACACACACACACACACACACACACACAGGGACATTTGTTCCAGTTTTAATGCACAGCTGATCTTACAGGTTGCCCCCTGACCCAGGACATAGGGGAAGGGGCCCTGCCCACGGTGCATGGGGATGGTCTGTACAAAGGGGAGGAGGACCGCCAGGCTGTTTTCTACATTGACGCGCAAGGAATGAGAGGCGAACCCTCTGTTCAAGTGGATGGTCAGTGCAATACTATCTGATACAACTGACATTAATCTGCGTCTTGTGTCTTATAAACTTTAAAGACCCACCAGATCACGTGTCAAAATCACGAGTTTCACGTGTTTTCCCTCTTATAGATGGAAGAAATCTTGTTTTGATCAGTTCTGACGTCCATGCAAGTGCCCCCAAATTCAAACCGAAACATCATTTTAAACAGCAGGCTCCATTTGAAGTTGTGGACATTTGTATGTGGGTCACAGCTACCCAGAAAAAGCCAAGGGACTTAATCGTGGTGCGTCAGTGTGTCTTTAAACACTTGTAAAGGAGGTAGAAGGGTATCTTTGTTTTTGCAAACTTGTCTTTTTAAGAATTAGTCATGTAACTGGTATGTCGATGGCAGTATTATTTTATTTCCAGTATTGTATTGATAGAGGAGTTGAATGTGGTCTATGCCATGTTTTTTCTTAGAATTTTTCTATTGTAACTCTTTTACTTTTGTATAATTATGTGCGTGCGTGCATGTATGTGTGTGTGTGCGTGTGTGTGTGTCTGCGTGCATGCATGCTTGTGTGCGTGCGTGCATGTGTTTGTGTGTGTGTGAAGAAGAAGAAAGAGAATGGTGCGTGCAATCATCGTGTTTATTTTACTTTCTAATGATTTATTGTTTGTTTACCTTGAATGTTAATTGTTATCAATGTAAAGCACACTGAGCTCATGTGAGAAAGAGCGCTATATAAATTCCCATTATTATTATTAACTTTATTTCTTATCCAGCCAGCAAGTACTATTATCCTTAATTGATAAGTGACAGTACCCTTTTCCTTTTACCCCTGGAAATGGGACAGTAGAAGGGATTTGTGCACATTATTCAGCATAGTTGTACTTAGTGGGGGGGGGGGGGGGGGGGGGGGGCAAAGATCGCAATGTGAAATTTTTATTGTTTCTATGTGTTAGCTGTTTTTGTCAGTAGCAGACAAACGACGAAGGTATATAATCTGATATTTTACAATCGTTTAGTGCATGATGTTGCTAATAATTTCTGAAAATATCAATACCTAACTCTTTATAAGTTATTTTTGGTGAATATGTTCCGAACCTAGCAAATTCCCAGTCCCCACGGAACAATGGGAAGCAACTCGGCCAGTCCTGAGTGTGTTAAATGTTACATTTCACGGGTTGTTTATTTGCTATTCATAAGAAAACGGACTGTACTTTTAGTTTGAACTATTTTCCAGGGCCGAACTCTATGGCCAAGTGCAGCATCGACCCCCAGTCTGACGGGCAGTATGTGGTGACCTACGTACCTGTGGAGGTGGGCCTCTACGACATCCAGGTCAAGTGGAACGACAAAGAAGTGCATGGTGGGTACACGCCTCTAATAGGGCGCTTGACATGGGCGTTTGTGCTGTAGACTACTCTATAAAACTGCATGCATGTTTTGCCCGTAGTTGTGGTGAACTCTCTAATTCGACTCTCTATTTTCAATTCAGTGAAATTCAAGGTGGCAAGGTTTTGTGCTTGTTTCTTCCTCTAATCTGTCTCTCCCTTTGCTTACTGTCAACTACTATCTTTCTCCCTATTGGTCCATCATCCTGCCTTTTTTGTTTTCAAGAAAAGATTTCTCCCGGCTGAAGACAGACATGCTGGGCCTAACTATTTCTTAGTTAGGCGCATACCGGCAGCATGATGCACCTGCGCTCATAATTGACAGGAAACTGTCTGAGTGATTGCTGAAGAAGAAGACATGGAAGCCAGTGGTGTACATCCCGATTTTTTGAGCCCACATATGAATGAAACTTTGTCCAGATAGCGTAGAAATTGAAATTGCAAAAGCTTTTCTGAACCTCAAAAAGGACTCTTCTGAAAATAGGGTACTATAGAAACTGTTAATTTATGGAACACACAATCAAATATTGGAAAAACAAAATGAAATTGTTGCAGTCTTTTAAGCACTGAATTTTATTTACAAACCTAAAGAATCGAAATGTCTTGTAAAAAAAATTTTTTATCGCCAATTTAGTGTGTTGCATTTCTTTATGAGACACCCTGCATTAGTTGTGTGCCTTTTAGGGACGGAGAGTCCTCCATCTTTGTTGCTTGATAAGTGTGTGGATGTTGACAGGGTCTCCCTTCCACCCGAAGATTGTGTGCGGGCGTAAGGTGTTGGTGGTGGGGGGCTGGCAGCACTACATGGACGGCAATGAGAGGATCCACCTGATTGTGGGCCAGGAGAAAGAGCTGCCTTTTGACGTGTCCCAGGCAGGCCCAGGTCTGTGTGTGTCACAGTGTGTGTGTGTGTGTGTGTGTGTGCATGTGTGTTTGTTCTTTAGTTTAACGTCTGTTCACCCGCAAGTGATATTAGACAAAACAAATATATAAAAAAAAATAATTTTTTTTTTTTTAAAGCATAAAAAAAAGTATTGAAGTGAGAGTGTGTGTGAGTGCGTGGATGGTATTATTATTATGTGTTTTCCCTACACATCTATTCATACAAATCTAACAGTGCATATAAAAATTACATTAACAGATATATAAGATGGGAAATTACGTGCTGCACTTCTAGCTGCTCGATCAACCAATTCATTTGAGTATATTCCGCAATGGGAGGGAACCCAATAAAAAGTTACACTTGCATGCGTGTGTGTGTGCATGCGTGTGTGTGTACTGTGTGTGTGTGTGTACTGTGTGTGTGTGTGTGTGTCAACTTTGTGTGTGTTCACCTGATTGTCGGCCAGGAAAAAGAGCTGCCTTTTGACATGTCCCAGGCAGGCCCAGAGGTGTATGTGTGTGCGTGCGCGTGTGCTATGATTGGTGTGTGTGTGTGTGCGTGTATATGTGTGTGTGTGTGTGTGTTTTCTTAGATAAAACTGTGAGGGCTTAAAGGGGTTAAATTGCCTTGTGGCTTAAACATATTGTATTCTCAGCCTCCCAGTGGTGGGGTCTTTCGTACAAATAGTTCCCCCACCTTCTGGAAGTTCTGTACTTGTAACTTCCTCTAATCTCTTTGACTCTGTCTTTTCCATTTACTTACTGTCACCTACTATCTTTCTGACTTATTGGCGCATTCTCCTGCCTTTTTAGAAAACAAATTCTTCCCAATAATTTCTCCTTTGAGCTCCTCCAAAATCGGAATGTGTCGGCTGTACGCAGCGGGTAGAACAGTGAAAACTGAAAACCAGACACATACGTACCTCACACATTATGGCCATATGGCCTGGGAACGCAGAAGAAGAAGAAGAAGTATTCTGAGCGTCTGGTGAAAGTCAAGATACATTGGCCTTCTGTATTCTTTTTCTGATAGAACTTTTCTTCTGGCTTCACCCGACCACTGACAGAAAAGACGAATGTTCTCATGAAAATGGTGTTAATAGGAATTGTTCGGAAATAATTAAGGGGAGTAATTGCATGGTGTGTGGGAGTGATCTTGCCTAATGCAATCGATCAAACAGGGGGAATTACTCTACCTTCAGGTAGATCTCCATCTCTCAGCTCGCATGTTTGATTAGACTTACATCACTTAGAACACCATGCGTCATTTTAAAATTGATGTCATTTATATTTTTACGTCACATTTTGCAAGTTCTCTCATTTTGTGGATAATGGCCGCCCCTCATTTTTCTAAAACAATGTTTGCAAGTCGCTGACTCGCATCCTGCGGTTTCAAGCTTCGACGCCATTGTTGCATTGTTGCTATGGAATTTGACCGAGTAATGGAGGTAAGCAATTCTAATTTTCACGAAGTGCTCTCCCCTAGTTTTTTTTCCGAAAATCGTCTATTTGATGAGCTGAACTGTTGCAGGCAAGATGACAGCCGAAGTGCGTGGTCCCAGCAGACACATCCCTGTGCGCATTGACGACGGCACCTTGGGCCGCAACACGCTGTGCTTCACGCCCGAGGAAGAAGGTACGTCATTTCACTGCCTAGCTTCTCCTGGCTTTTGTGCTGTGATGTGCCAAGCAATGCACCATTCTTATCAGAGATAATCGCACGGATGCTCCTTCTTGCAGGATGTCCTGAATTGCAGGATTTTTAAATTGCCTAGAGCCAAGGTCGCCGGATTATGAGAATTTGAGAAACAACGATTTTCTTACACACACACACACACACACACACACACACAAACGTGTACAATAAAAAGGGCCTATACAATGGAACCTCCCTTATAAGACCTCCCATTATAAGACTCCCTCCCACATAAGACCTCCTTCTCTGAGACATTGCCCTTCTTTGTAAGTATTAAAATTACCTCCCTTATAAGACCCTTCCCTTATTAGACCCCTCCCTTATAAGACCTCATTTTGGATGATTTTTGAAGGTCTTATAAGGGAGGTTCCACTGTAAAAGCATTTGCTATATTCAAAGGAATGTAGCACTTGTACTAGTCTAGAGGGATGAAAAAAGAGCAGTAAATGTGTATGTGTGTGCGCTGCTCCTGCATTCCACCGGGGCCGCCCCCTTGCAGGATTTTGAAATTTCCCAGGAGCACCCATGTAATCGCCTATCTCAGAATTACCAGTTTTTTTTATACTATAAGGCGATACTTTTTCCCCTGAGACTGAAAACCCCTGCGCCTTATAATATGACTAGTATTACAGTAAGAAAGTGTAGCAAAATCTGAAATTTGTATAAAATTTGCCTTATTGTCACGTGCGCCTTATAGTCCGAAAAATATGGTACGTCATTTTGCAGTAACGTAGCAGTGAAGCCTTTAACCCTTTCACCGCCAATGTCGCATTTCTGCACCACAGTGATTTAACACCTATGTCACTAAAAGGCATCAAATTGGGGTCTATTATTCAAAGACCCTATTGTCTTAGTTCTGGGAAGTAAGGATAGACCTTAATTTATATATGTCACAGAAGAATCCCCAGTACTGCAGATGGATTTTGTTCTCTACCCAGGTACATTTAATGGACATTTTCGGCTAAAATATGGTTGGCAGTGAAAGGGTTAAATGGGTCTTCACCTTCTGTTGAGAGTTTGGACTAAAGGTAAGATCCGAAATCCTTGCTGCCGTAACTTTACAACGCTTCTCAAGTCTAAGGCTGTGCACACAGTAGACACGGAAATACCATGCGTAATCCATAAATAAGTAAAGGAAAGAAATAAGCGCATGTGTCCATAATTCCCCGCATGCGTATATTTTGTTCCTTCTTTCTTTTACTATTTATGTGTTTCCTTGCGTAACTTCTGTGTCTAATGTGTGCAGCACTGCCTTAGTGTAACTTATGGAATGGAAGTTTGTTTCAGGTTTGATTTTTCAATATTGTAGAAAGTAAGATAAGTTTTTGATATTGGTGCTAATAGTCAATAACAAATGACACAAACGGTTCTTGTTGCCAATCTAAACTGACTTCACTCTGCCTTGCATATATGGGAAATGTGTGTGTGTACGTGTGTGCTCACATGTGTGGGCATGTGTGTATGTCTCTCTCTCTCTGTCTCTCCCTCTCTCTATATATGCGTGATTGTTTGTGCGTGTGCGCGCATGCGTATGTGTGTGTGTGTGTACACACGTGCATTCATGCTCAAAACCTGTTACTCTCTTTTTCTTTGTTTTATTATTATTATTATCTTAAATCTCGTTAATGAATGGCTGCATGTCGACTGCGTGAGTGTGTTTTGCATGAATGTTGCGTTGTTAGACCTGTTATGCATTGGGTTTTATGTTTTACTTTTACGTGCCACCACAAGCTGTATGTCCTTTTAAGGACAATATAATGTTGTGACTTGTTTCTTTCCCTGTACAGGGGATCACTACGTCAGCATGCTGTGGTCAGACTTTGGAGTGCCGGACACCCCTTTCCATGGCTACGCAGTCAACGCGGTGCATGACCCCCAGAAGATCATTCTGACGGGCCGTGGCCTTATGGAGGCCATCATACATGAGGAGGCAGAGTTTGTCATCGACGCTTCAGCTGCTGGACCTGGTGTGTGTGTGTATGTATGTGTGTGCCCGCACGCATGCGTGAATGTGTAGGTGCGTGTGTGTGTGTGTGTGCACCATAATACATAGGGAAGCTTAATTTATCATCCACAGTACACCAATTCCCCTCATTCTAGCTCCTTCCAGTTTTCCACAGAGAGCTATTTGTTTCAAGTTATTTCTTCTAACAGAGGCAAATATTCTTATAATTGACTGTGGTTAGGGATAGAAAAAGACCTTACAAGTGGCATGCCACCATAAAACAATAAGCCTAATGGATAAAACACTTTAAATTGGTTTATGCTGGTGACGAGTGTTAACAAAAGGCATGAACTAAAAGGAGCTGAGAAAAGCTACCATGCATGGAGGCTTCAGCTGCTGGACCTGCAATGTCTGTGTCCGTGTGCATGTGTATGTATGCATGCGTATGTGTGTGTGCATGGTTTTAACTACCTTGATTTTAGTAGCTGAAATGTAGCTTCATCGTCATACTCATTTTCTATATAAATGTCCTTATTTGTTTTGAGCAGAAATGTTAAACTTTTGTCAGTATAAACATGCCTTTATGGCTTGTGCTACCTGTTCCCTTTAGTGTAAGAATTCCATAGTGTTGTCAGTATAGACATGCCTTTAAAAATTTGATGGGTGCCTGCCAGAACGGTCTATCTCAAAAGGAATAAAGAGCACAGATGGGCAGTTCTGGCATTCACCCCTTGTATATACCTATGTGCTACCTGTTCCCTTTAGTGTCAGAATTTCATAGTTGTTTTCAGCGTCAACATACCTTACACCTGTGCGCTACCTGTCCCCTAGGTGAGCCCGAGGTGCAGCTGACAGGTGTGCGGGCGGAGGCGCGTGTGGTGGTGCTGCCCATTGGAGGGGGCAAGTTCCGCTGCACCTACATCCCCACCGTGCCTGGGGCCTACCTGCTGCACATCTCGTGGAACAACCGACAGCTGCACGGCTCTCCATTCAAGGTACACCGGCCTCTTTCTCACACCCACACACACACGCATGCATGCATGAGTGCACAGACATGCATGCACACACACAAGTTTCGCTGACTGATTATTTTACCCAATGTGGTTGTATCAGACTGACTTCACTATATATTTGGATGTTAGGACAATTGATTAATTGATTGATTGATCGATGAAAATAAAATGGTTGATTTCAGGTGAATATGATAAGAATGTTCTTCCCTACCAAAGTGGTGATGTCTCACCCAGGGCTTAGTGTAGAGTGGCACAGAGGTAACGTGTTCGCCTTGTGTCAAGTAAACCTGAGTTTGAACCTGGGTACAGTGGATTTCTCCTCTCACTTTACACTAGGCCTTACGGTCTGAACGTGGAGTCTTTCGGATGAGACGATATACTGAGGTCCAGTATGTCCATGCACTTAGCACACGTTAATCCCAGTGGTAACGAAAAAGTTGTCATTTGGTCAAAATGTACCCCCCGCCCCCCCCTTTCTTCCTCATCAGTCACACAAAAAATCGTATGCCAAAAAAAGTGGCGCGCCTCTGGCTGCAACGCGTTCTCCAGGTGGGAGCATCTCGAATTTTACAGAGACGCCTCTGTGACTATAAAGTACCTAATAATACCTAATACATGTATGGTTGGATGTTTGGACGATTGATTGATTGATTGATATATTTCAGGTGAACATTTGATTGACTGACTGACTGGTTTCAGGTGAACGTGATTGGAGCGTTCTACCCTAACAAGGTCATAGTGTCAGGCCTGGGGCTTCATGGTGGGATGCTGGGGCAAGATCTGGAATTTCGCATCGACACCCGCAAAGCGGGTCCCGGTAAGACCTGGGATTCTGAACACTTTGGTTTTAACGGGGGGTTTTTCTTTTTAAAGCTCTAGTTTGCTGCTGGTTCAAAATGGATGAGAGAGAGAGAGAGAGAGTGTGTGTGTGTGTGTGTGTGTGTGCATACATGAATTTGTCTGTCTGCAGCATGCTTTTGATTAGTAAATGAATATAAATCAAAAGATACTTTTCTTTTTTTCTCATTGCTTTGTGTGCTGCTTGTAGATTACCTAAAACCAGTGCATAAAGCTTTTTTTTTCTAGCGTCATATCTTTCTTTGGAACGTTACACCTAACTGCATGAAGCACTACTGTAGACCTGCATGAATGCATGCCAACCTGTTGACATGAACATGGAACCAAATAGCTTTTAAAATTATAACCTAAAGCTATGTTCTTGCATATGCAACTTGTGTTTGCTGGGTTGTGCATGTTCTTATGAACATGCATGTTGACACTTGTGTTTGCTGGGTTGTGCATGTTCTTATGAACATGCATGTTGACACTTGTGTTTGCTGGGTTGTGCATGCTCTTATAAACATGCATGATGAAACTTGTGTTTGCTGGGTTGTGCATGCTCTTATGAACATGCATGATGAAACTTGTGTTTGCTGGGTTGTGCATGCTCTTATGAACATGCATGATGAAACATGTGTTTGCTGTGTTGTGCATGCTCTTATGAACATGCATGATGAAACATATGTTTGCTGGGTTGTGCATGCTCTTATGAACATGCATGATGTCACATGTGTTTGCTGGGTTGTGCTTGTTCTTATGAACATGCATGATGAAACATATGTTTGCTGTGTTGTGCATGCTCTTATGAACATGCATGATGTCACATGTGTTTGCTGGGTTGTGCTTGTTCTTATGAACATACATGATGTCACATGTGTTTGCTGGGTTGTGCTTGTTCTTATGAACATACATGATGTCACATGTGTTTGCTGGGTTGTGCTTGTTCTTATGAACATACATGATGTCACATGTGTTTGCTGGGTTGTGCTTGTTATGAACATACATGATGTCACATGTGTTTGCTGGGTTGTGCTTGTTCTTATGAACATACATGATGTCACATGTGTTTGCTGGGTTGTGCTTGTTCTTATGAACATGCATGATGAAACTTGTGTTTGCTGGGTTGTGCATGTTCTTATGAACATGCATGATGAAACTTGTGTTTGCTGGGTTGTGCATGTTGCCATATACTGCAGCTTTCAGTGTGGATTGTGTTGAAGCCTCAGCTTTGCGTAGGGAGCTTGGGTTAAGCCCCATTGGTCCTACCCCACAGGTAAAAAAGGAAATGCAGGGTTGAACCCCCACACAGCATGTAAATACATAAATAAATAGGTTATGGATAAATCACCGGTGATGGATATATGGCAGAAAGTACTATCATAAATTGAACAAAGAATACTGATAGAACCTTCCGGCAAATACCCCTAGATTACGAACGAACAGCATTCCTGATGTGCAGTTCTAATGAAGCTTTTGAGTGTGCTTTCATACACCTTGCACGCTTCGTTCATAAGCGTGCAATATTTAGTGCTCAAGGTTGAGCGCCACCGACCTAACAACTTTCGATCCAGCTCAATTTCAGACAAGGTTTTCATCTTAAATGATGAAATAATGACAAAACTTTCTCGGTTGAATAAGTGAATCAATGTTTTTTGTGACATTAAGTGATAGCTTTCTTTTCTTTCTTTTTTTCGGTAATTTGGTGTACAAGTGACTTAAATGAAAACTGATCGAGCAGGAACTCTCTCACAACAAACACTACGCAACTGCTGTGGATATTCAAAGGTGTGTTAATAATATGAATAGTGAGAGAAGGATTGAACAAAAAAAGACATAAGACTTTGTGAAAAGAAGATAGCAAATGCAGTGCTGCGGTCAGTTATGCATTGCTCCAACTGTGTTGTGAGGGGGTTCCACTCCGTGTATCGCTGTTCAATCTCTCCTGGTTTCTTCCCACCAAGTGTGTACATGTTTGGCTTGAAGGTACTCCGCGTGAACTGGTCTGAACTAACCCTCTGAGTTATCTTACTAACAGCTTTTTGGGAATCAAAATTTCACAATACTAACCCTCTAAGTTATGTTACTAACATGTTTTCGGAATCAAAATTCAGAATAGTACTCTGGCACATCTCTGCTTTGGAATCAAGATTTCACTAATAAAAAATCCACCAATAATTATTATTATATTATATGAGACAAAAGACTAAATGTTGAGGGAAACTAACTTTAGGACATTTATATAAGCCGAAGTGAACATAGCTATTACAAACTGAACATATTAAAGCAATCAGACTGTTGCAGAAATACATACAGGTGAACAATGCAAACAAATATTCAGTTTGAAAATCATTTATGTGATTGTTATAAAAGTAACAAAAAACAACAACAAAAAGACAGACACACACACACACCTAGTGGGTGGCTGTTATTGCAAATAAATTATGTGGGCTATCTTGTAAAACATCAAAATGCTACACTAAACTAATAAATCATTGTAGATAGATCTTATTAAAAAAAAGGTGTAAATGTTATTGACAAGTAAGAGTAATACTGACAAGAATTTCATTATATTTGATTTATTAATCTAGTAAAATAAAAATTCAATTTCTTTTCCAAGAGCACTGATGTCATAGACCTATTTTGTACTCATACTAAGTGTGTAATATCACACTGAGTGATTCTTTCTCTTTGTTTGGGTGCACTCTCTGTGATCACTGTCTCTTCAATTAATAACTTATACCCACTTTTGTGTGTATTATCGTGTGTACTGACACCTTTGTTTACTTGCCTTATTTTCGTTTTCATTTTTGTCTGCAACTGTGATTGAATAACCTTCGCCCTTCTCTTACCTGATGTATCTGTTGTGACAACATTTTTCTTCCTTTCTGTTTTTGATGCATAATAACCACAAGCTTCATCTTGAGCACTTCTGATGTGTAGGTTTTGTAATAAAACGTATACAAGTATTGTCCTTAAAGACATCTTTAAGCCTCTCTTTACTATCCAAATGTTTATCGTAAATCTTTCTCTTTCCGTTAGATCTTAAGGAAAAGAAACGGGATTTTGCTTTTCCTGATAATGATTTGCCTTAGTCTGTGCAGTACTTTTAGCGTTTTCACGATCCAGATTCATGTTTGTCGACGTTTGACCTCAATGTGTATGTATGTGTGCGTGTGTGTGTGTGTGTGCGTGTGTGTGTGCGTGCGTGCGTGCGTGCGTGTGTGCGTGCGTGTGTGTGTGTGTGTGTGTGTGTGTGTGTGTGTGTGTGTGTGTGTGCCTGTTGACAGGGGAGCTAACTGCCTACTGCATGGGCCCCAACAAGGTGGCCGTGTGTGAGCTGGAGGACCACCATGACGGAACGTTCCGCCTCCTCGCGCGCCCGCAGGAAGTGGGCCGCCACGTGCTGCAGGTCAAGTACGGCGGGGAGCATGTGCGCGGTGAGTCTCATTTGTGTGCCTTGATGAGATTGTGGTGTGTGTTGGCTACTTGCCCTCGCTGAGTGTTCGTCTACATGTTAAGATTGGGATTGACATACGCTGACAGGACGATGTGTTTCAGCATGTGTATCAGCGTATATGTGCATTTGCCCGTATGCTGAGTGTTCGCTGTGTCTGTCTGAATGGGTACATGTGTTTCAGCGTATATGTGCATTTGCCCTTATGCTGAGTGTTCGCTGTGTCTGTCTGAAACATGTGTTTCAGCGTATATGTGCATTTGCCCTTATGCTGAGTGTTCGCTGTGTCTGTCTGAAACATGTGTTTCAGCGTATATGTGCATTTGCCCTTATGCTGAGTGTTCGCTGTGTCTGTCTGAAACATGTGTTTCAGCGTATATGTGCATTTGCCCTTATGCTGAGTGTTCGCTGTGTCTGTCTGAAACATGTGTTTCAGCGTATATGTGCATTTGCCCTTATGCTGAGTGTTCGCTGTGTCTGTCTGAAACATGTGTTTCAGCGTATATGTGCATTTGCCCTTATGCTGAGTGTTCGCTGTGTCTGTCTGAAACATGTGTTTCAGCGTATATGTGCATTTGCCCTTATGCTGAGTGTTCGCTGTGTCTGTCTGAAACATGTGTTTCAGCGTATATGTGCATTTGCCCTTATGCTGAGTGTTCGCTGTGTCTGTCTGAAACATGTGTTTCAGCGTATATGTGCATTTGCCCTTATGCTGAGTGTTCGCTGTGTCTGTCTGAAACATGTGTTTCAGCGTATATGTGCATTTGCCCTTATGCTGAGTGTTCGCTGTGTCTGTCTGAAACATGTGTTTCAGCGTATATGTGCATTTGCCCTTATGCTGAGTGTTCGCTGTGTCTGTCTGAAACATGTGTTTCAGCGTATATGTGCATTTGCCCGTATGCTGAGTGTTCGCTGTGTCTGTCTGAAACATGTGTTTCAGCGTATATGTGCATTTGCCCTTATGCTGAGTGTTCGCTGTGTCTGTCTGAAACATGTGTTTCAGCGTATATGTGCATTTGCCCTTATGCTGAGTGTTCGCTGTGTCTGTCTGAAACATGTGTTTCAGCGTATATGTGCATTTGCCCGTATGCTGAGTGTTCGCTGTGTCTGTCTGAAACATGTGTTTCAGCGTATATGTGCATTTGCCCGTATGCTGAGTGTTCGCTGTGTCTGTCTGAAACATGTGTTTCAGCGTATATGTGCATTTGCCGTATGCTGAGTGTTCGCTGTGTCTGTCTGAAACATGTGTTTCAGCGTATATGTGCATTTGCCCTTATGCTGAGTGTTCGCTGTGTCTGTCTGAAACATGTGTATCAGCGTATATGTGCATTTGCCGTATGCTGAGTGTTCGCTGTGTCTGTCTGAAACATGTGTTTCAGCGTATATGTGCATTTGCCGTATGCTGAGTGTTCGCTGTGTCTGTCTGAAACATGTGTTTCAGCGTATATGTGCATTTGCCGTATGCTGAGTGTTCGCTGTGTCTGTCTGAAACATGTGTTTCAGCGTATATGTGCATTTGCCCGTATGCTGAGTGTTCGCTGTGTCTGTCTGAAACATGTGTTTCAGCGTATATGTGCATTTGCCCGTATGCTGAGTGTTCGCTGTGTCTGTCTGAAACATGTGTATCAGCGTATATGTGCATTTGCCCTTATGCTGAGTGTTCGCTGTGTCTGTCTGAAACATGTGTTTCAGCGTATATGTGCATTTGCCCGTATGCTGAGTGTTCGCTGTGTCTGTCTGAAACATGTGTTTCAGCGTATATGTGCATTTGCCCGTATGCTGAGTGTTCGCTGTGTCTGTCTGAAACATGTGTATCAGCGTATATGTGCATTTGCCGTATGCTGAGTGTTCGCTGTGTCTGTCTGAAACATGTGTTTCAGCGTATATGTGCATTTGCCGTATGCTGAGTGTTCGCTGTGTCTGTCTGAAACATGTGTATCAGCGTATATGTGCATTTGCCCTTATGCTGAGTGTTCGCTGTGTCTGTCTGAAACATGTGTATCAGCGTATATGTGCATTTGCCCTTATGCTGAGTGTTCGCTGTGTCTGTCTGAAACATGTGTTTCAGCGTATATGTGCATTTGCCCTTATGCTGAGTGTTCGCTGTGTCTGTCTGAAACATGTGTATCAGCGTATATGTGCATTTGCCCTTATGCTGAGTGTTCGCTGTGTCTGTCTGAAACATGTGTATCAGCGTATATGTGCATTTGCCCTTATGCTGAGTGTTCGCTGTGTCTGTCTGAAACATGTGTATTATATGTGCAGCGTATATGTGCATTTGCCCTTATGCTGAGTGTTCGCTGTGTCTGTCTGAAACATGTGTTTCAGCGTATATGTGCATTTGCCCTATGCTGAGTGTTCGCTGTGTCTGTCTGAAACATGTGTTTCAGCGTATATGTGCATTTGCCGCTGTATGCTGAGTGTTCGCTGTGTCTGTCTGAAACATGTGTTTCAGCGTATATGTGCATTTGCCGTATGCTGAGTGTTCGCTGTGTCTGTCTGAAACATGTGTTTCAGCGTATATGTGCATTTGCCGTATGCTGAGTGTTCGCTGTGTCTGTCTGAAACATGTGTATCAGCGTATATGTGCATTTGCCCGTTATGCTGAGTGTTCGCTGTGTCTGTCTGAAACATGTGTTTCAGCGTATATGTGCATTTGCCCTTATGCTGAGTGTTCGCTGTGTCTGTCTGAAACATGTGTTTCAGCGTATATGTGCATGTGTAGTCAAGCGTATATGTGCATTTGCCGTATGCTGAGTGTTCGCTGTGTCTGTCTGAAACATGTGTTTCAGCGTATATGTGCATTTGCCCGTATGCTGAGTGTTCGCTGTGTCTGTCTGAAACATGTGTTTCAGCGTATATGTGCATTTGCCCTTATGCTGAGTGTTCGCTGTGTCTGTCTGAAACATGTGTTTCAGCGTATATGTGCATTTGCCCTTATGCTGAGTGTTCGCTGTGTCTGTCTGAAACATGTGTTTCAGCGTATATGTGCATTTGCCCTTATGCTGAGTGTTCGCTGTGTCTGTCTGAAACATGTGTTTCAGCGTATATGTGCATTTGCCCTTATGCTGAGTGTTCGCTGTGTCTGTCTGAAACATGTGTTTCAGCGTATATGTGCATTTGCCCTTATGCTGAGTGTTCGCTGTGTCTGTCTGAAACATGTGTTTCAGCGTATATGTGCATTTGCCCTTATGCTGAGTGTTCGCTGTGTCTGTCTGAAACATGTGTATCAGCGTATATGTGCATTTGCCCTTATGCTGAGTGTTCGCTGTGTCTGTCTGAAACATGTGTATCAGCGTATATGTGCATTTGCCCTTATGCTGAGTGTTCGCTGTGTCTGTCTGAAACATGTGTATCAGCGTATATGTGCATTTGCCCGTATGCTGAGTGTTCGCTGTGTCTGTCTGAAACATGTGTATCAGCGTATATGTGCATTTGCCCTTATGCTGAGTGTTCGCTGTGTCGTCTGAAACATGTGTTTCAGCGTATATGTGCATTTGCCCTGAGTCTGATTTGCCCTCTGTCTGAAACATGTGTATCAGCGTATATGTGCATTTGCCCTTATGCTGAGTGTTCGCTGTGTCTGTCTGAAACATGTGTTTCAGCGTATATGTGCATTTGCCCGTATGCTGAGTGTTCGCTGTGTCTGTCTGAAACATGTGTATCAGCGTATATGTGCATTTGCCCGTATGCTGAGTGTTCGCTGTGTCTGTCTGAAACATGTGTTTCAGCGTATATGTGCATTTGCCGTATGCTGAGTGTTCGCTGTGTCTGTCTGAAACATGTGTTTCAGCGTATATGTGCATTTGCCCGTATGCTGAGTGTTCGCTGTGTCTGTCTGAAACATGTGTTTCAGCGTATATGTGCATTTGCCCTTATGCTGAGTGTTCGCTGTGTCTGTCTGAAACATGTGTATCAGCGTATATGTGCATTTGCCGTATGCTGAGTGTTCGCTGTGTCTGTCTGAAACATGTGTATCAGCGTATATGTGCATTTGCCCTTATGCTGAGTGTTCGCTGTGTCTGTCTGAAACATGTGTATCAGCGTATATGTGCATTTGCCCGTATGCTGAGTGTTCGCTGTGTCTGTCTGAAACATGTGTATCAGCGTATATGTGCATTTGCCCTTATGCTGAGTGTTCGCTGTGTCTGTCTGAAACATGTGTTTCAGCGTATATGTGCATTTGCCCTTATGCTGAGTGTTCGCTGTGTCTGTCTGAAACATGTGTTTCAGCGTATATGTGCATTTGCCCGTATGCTGAGTGTTCGCTGTGTCTGTCTGAAACATGTGTATCAGCGTATATGTGCATTTGCCCTTATGCTGAGTGTTCGCTGTGTCTGTCTGAAACATGTGTTTCAGCGTATATGTGCATTTGCCCTTATGCTGAGTGTTCGCTGTGTCTGTCTGAAACATGTGTATCAGCGTATATGTGCATTTGCCCGTATGCTGAGTGTTCGCTGTGTCTGTCTGAAACATGTGTATCAGCGTATATGTGCATTTGCCCGTATGCTGAGTGTTCGCTGTGTCTGTCTGAAACATGTGTATCAGCGTATATGTGCATTTGCCCTTATGCTGAGTGTTCGCTGTGTCTGTCTGAAACATGTGTATCAGCGTATATGTGCATTTGCCCGTATGCTGAGTGCATTTGCCCGTATGCTGAGTGTTCGCTGTGTCTGTCTGAAACATGTGTTTCAGCGTATATGTGCATTTGCCCGTATGCTGAGTGTTCGCTGTGTCTGTCTGAAACATGTGTATCAGCGTATATGTGCATTTGCCGTATGCTGAGTGTTCGCTGTGTCTGTCTGAAACATGTGTATCAGCGTATATGTGCATTTGCCGTATGCTGAGTGTTCGCTGTGTCTGTCTGAAACATGTGTTAGGGGTACATTTTCCCCCGTGGGGATACCGGGGGGTCTTTTGTATAAATAGTTCCCCCACCTTCTGGAAGTTTGTGCTTGTAACTTCCTCTAATCTGTCATTCAAATTCAAATAACTTTATTAATCCTCCCTTTGACTCTGCCTTTTCCCTTTGCTTACTGTCATCTTCTATATCTTTCTGCCTAACCGGTCCATTCTCCTGCCTTTTTTCAAGAAACACTTTCAAAAAATGTTTCCTCCAGCCGAAGACGGACATGCTGGGCCAGACTGTTTCTTAGTTAGGCGCATATGACACATCTGCACTCATAACTATTGGGGATTTTTTCCTCTCATTCTGCACTAGGCCTTAACGGTCTGAACGTGGAGTCTTTCGGATGAGACGATAAACCGAGGTCCCGTGTGCCCATGCACTTAGCATACGCTAAACCCAGTGGCAACGAAAATGTTGTCATTTGGTAAAAATGTAAACCCACCCCCCTCGGTGGCGCGCCTCTGGCTGCGACGCGTTCTCCGGGTGGGAGCAACCCGAATTTCACAGAGACGCCTCTGTGACTATAAAGTACCTAATACCTAATGAACAAAATATTTGATAGGAAACAGCGATTGAAGAAGAAGGGGTATTTTTTTGCGGGTAGGAGGCTCATGCATAGGTGCAACCTTTCCTGCTATGCAAGGATTTCCTGTTTTTGAATTTTACCAGAAAAGGAAGTTCCTTTTTTTTTATGTTGTCAAAGAAGATCTTTGTGTGTCTACTGTATTTTTCAAACACTTTAAAATAAGCATTTGTGTAAATTGTGGAAAAAGCAAACTAAATTACCTTCATAATCAATTTTTTTTAATTCTTCAGCTGCAGGGGGACATTACCCCTAGACCCCGGCCTTTGAGGTTTTTTCATTTTGTGTAGTTGCACCCATGCTCATGTGTTTGCAAGCGTTAAACGTCATGTGCTGCAAGTCAGATATGGTGAGCAATATGTTTGTGGTGAATGACCTGTGCTGTGATCAGATATCAATAGTGTGCGTTGGCAGTGGTTGGAATAGATTTTGTTCTGAGCATTTGTGTGTGCATGCATCAAACTTCAGATTCTAGAACATCTCCGCTTTGGATGCCATGTGTTGACTGCATTTGTGTGAATGCACAACTTTTTTGCAGGTGCGGGGCATGTGTGCATGCAGTTAGTGTCTCATGGTGCATGTCAACTTTTGAGGAGAACACAACCCTCCGTGGGGATACCGGGGGAAATCTTCCATACAAATAGTTCCCCCATTTTCTGGAAGTTCTGTGCTTGTAACTTCCTCTAATCTGTCTCTCTCTTTGACTCTGCCTTTTCCTTGCTTTGTGTCATCTACTATCTTTCTGACTTTTGGCCCATTCTCCTGCCTTTTTTCCAAAAAAATCTTCCATGTAGTTTTCTCCTTTGAGCTCCTCCGAAATCGGAATATGTCGGCTGAATGCAGCGAGGACACCAGTGAAAACCGGAAAACGGACACATTGTGGCCTTATGGCTCTGGAACGCAGAAGAAGAAGAAGCCTGAAGTGTCAGTTTATGCTGTAATGGGATCATGCTGTTTGTTGGTTAAATTTGTCTGAAGAAAATTTTGTCTGGGGTAGAGTTTAGTGAGTAAATGGCAATTTGTCATGTGATTTTTTTTTCTTCTCTCAATTAATAAAGAAGCACTGATCAGCACTAACATTTATTTTAATTTGTAGAGAGATATTCATATTGTAGAGATATATGTCGTGGTTGCAGGGAGCCCCTACGATTTCAAGGTGGGCTCTCTGCCTGACGCCAGCCAGGTGCGTGTGAGCGGGCCCGGGGTGGAGCACGGCATTCTGCCCACCTACCAGAGCAGATTCAGTGTGGAGACACGGGGCGCCGGGGCCGGTCAGCTCACCGTCAGGATCAGAGGGCCCAAAGGTGGGTGGTCTATGTTTCATGTGAATTTCGTGTTTGGCTAGTCCATATTGTAAACTACATTCCAGAGCAGATTCTGTGTGGAGACGCGGGGTGCCGGGGCCGGTCAGCTCACCGTCAGGATCAGAGGGCCCAAAGGTGGGTGGTCTATGTTTCATGTGAATTTCGTGTTTGGCTAGTCCATATTCACAGCACACGAATTCCCCTCATTCTGGCTCCTTTCAGTTTTCCACAAAGAGCTATTTGTTTCAAGTTATTTAACAGAGGCAAATATTCTTATCATCGATTGTGGTTAGGGATTAAAAAAAAAGATCTTACAAGTTGTATACCGCCATAAAACAATGTAAGCCTAATGGATAAAACACTTTAAATTGGTTTATGCTGGTGACAAGTGTTACCAAAAGGCATGAACTGAAAGGGGCTGAGAAAAGCTACTGTGAAGCTACATTCCAGAGTTGATTCATTGTGGAGACGCGCGGCATTGGGGCCATACAAGGGGCCGAAAGGTGGGTGTTCAGTATATCTTCGTTATCCAGTCCAAATTGTAAGCCACTCACCAGAACTGTGGTACATGCGCGGCATAGGGGCGGAACAACTTTCTGTCAGGGTCAGTGGGCCTGAAGGTGGGTGCTGATTATTTTCTGTGAATTTCTTCTTTGGCTTGTACGAATCATAAGCTACCTACCAGAGTTGATTCAGTGTGGAGACACGCAGCATTGGGGCGGGACAAGGAATTGGGGTGGGACAAGGAGCTGAAAGGTGGGTGCTTACTATTTCTGTGAATTTCTTCTTTGGCTTGTACGAATCGTAAGCTACCTACCAGAGTTGATTCAGTGTGGAGACACGCAGCATTGGGGCGGGACAAGGAGCTGAAAGGTGGGTGCTTACTATTTCTTTGAATTTCTTCTTTAGCTGGTCCAAATTGTAGGTCACTTAGCAGAGCTGAATTAGTGTGGTATATGCACAGTATTGGCCACTTCAAATAACACCTTTTGCAAGAGTGAATACCCTTGGTGGGTGGGGGAAGATGGTTGAGAACTGACCAATCAAGGGCATAACTCTCGCCAATAACCCTATTTGAGGCCACTTAATGGCTGCCTTTTGCAAGAGTGAATGCCCTTTTGGATACTGATCAACAAGGGCTCAACTCTTGCCATCAAGGACGTTAATAACCCTAGTTGCAGTGACCAATAGATGCGGGATAGCTTACTGTCATGATCAGTGGGAGGTGGGTGAATTTCTTCTTTGGCTTGTACAAATCGTAAGCTACCTACCAGAGTTGATTCAGTATGGAGACACGCAGCATTGGGGCAGGACAAGAGGCCATAAGGTTGGTGCTTAGTATTTCCTGTGAACTTTTCTTTAGTTTGTCCAATTCATAAGCCTACCACCAGAGCAGATTCAGTGTGGAGACTCCGCGGCGTAGAGACAAGACAGTTCACCTTTAGGGTCAAGGGTTCCTCAGATGGATACTCCGTTTTCTGTAAGTTTCTTCTTTGGCTGTTCCATGCTGTAAACTATCATAGCGGGTTCGGTATAAGTAGACAGCTCTGTCAGGGTCAAGGGGCCCTAAGATGGGTGGTTCATGCTCCGTTTTCTGTAAGTTTCTTCTTTGGCCGGTCCATACTGTAAACTATCATAGCGGGTTCGGTATAAGTAGACAGCTCGCTGTCAGGGTCAAGGGGCCCTAAGATGGGTGGTTCATGCTCCGTTTTCTGTAAGTTTCTTCTTTGGCCGGTCCATACTGTAAACTATCATAGCGGGTTCGGTATAAGTAGACAGCTCGCTGTCAGGGTCAAGGGGCCCTAAGATGGGTGATACATGCTCCGTTTTCTGTAAGTTTCTTCTTTGGCTGTTCCATACTGTAAACTATCATAGCGGATTCAGTATAAGTAGACAGCTCGCTGTCAGGGTCAAGGGTTCCTAAGATGGATGGTCCATTTTCTGCGAGTTTCTTCTTTGGCTGTTCTATACTGTAAACTATCATAGCGGGTTTGGTATAAGTAGACAGCTCGCTGTCAGGGTCAAGGGGCCCTAAGATGGGTGGTACATGCTCCGTTTTCTGTAAGTTTCTTCTTTGACCGGTCCATACTGTAATCTATCATAGCGGGTTCAGTATAAGTAGACAGCTCGCTGTCAGGGTCAGGGGTTAGTTTGCTGGGTAAAGATTCTTAGCTCATCGCCTCTGCTGAACATATCTGTTTCTTTGTTTGTTTTGTCTGTCCGCAAAGTATCTTCTGAACCATTTCACAGAATCATTGTGAATCGTGTTTGGAGGTTGTCTGTCTGAAGCTGGTGTGTCCTGTGCAGTAATTGTTGCAGCAGTGGGCTGTTTGCCTTTGGAGTTTTAGCTGTACTGCAGTTTCTTTGCTTTTTTTTTATCTGTACAAATGTGTAAGCTATTAGGTTGCAAGTTTCCATAATTTGTTTCATACTATAAAAAAAAAAGGAAACTCTTGAAGAGACAGGTTTTAGCTTTGCCATTGAAAGCGGGCAAATACATTCACCCAGTACATCACTCTACACTCCTACCAAATGCAAAAACATTCACTGCCATGTACCCTGCCTTGTGTTTGTCTATTTTTAGAGCTTATGTCAATGATTTTTCTGTTAAGGCAATGCATGCCCACTCAAAAAAAATAGTTCACTCCACTCTTTTCGGTTGAGATGCAACGGACAACCAAAGACGTCCAAAAATATACGACGCTAGAAGAGTTGATTTCCTAGGATGCATACAGTTGTTTTGAATTTGAATTTGAACCTGAACCCTGCCGACAAACAGGGGCCTTCCAGGTGGAGATGTACCGGGACAGCCAGAAGGACCGCACCATCGTGTGCCGCTACGACCCGGTAGAGACGGGCCTGTACATCGTGTCCGTGCGCTGGTCCGGGGTGGACGTGCCGGGGTCCCCCTTCCACGTGCACATCCTGGACACCCAGGCCGAGATGGAGCATGTGCTGAACGAGCAGTCCTTCCACAACGCCGCCTTCAACACCTCGCGCGTCGGCAGCGGCTACGGCCGCTGGAAGTAGATTGTAGGTCCGCTTGTGGAAATATTGAGGGAGGATCATTATCGCTTGGTCGATTGGGTCTTAGGGTTTTCTTCTTGCTGAAGTCTTACCCAGTTTTATTTTGGGGACAACTTTTTAGGGAGTGTCTATGCAATGTTTTCTTGCTGGACAACTTTTTAGGGAGTGTCTATGCAATGTTGTCTTGCTGGACAACGTCTTAGGGAATCTCTATGGAATGTTGTCTTGCTGGACAACTTTTTAGGGAGTGTCTATGCAATGTTTTCTTGCTGGACAACTTTTTAGGGAATCTCTATGCAATGTTTTCTTGCTGGACAACTTTTTAGGGAATGTCTATGCAATGTTTTCTTGCTGGACAACTTTTTAGGGAGTGTCTATGCAATGTTTTCTTGCTGGACAACTTTTTAGGGAATCTCTATGCAATGTTTTCTTGCTGGACAACTTTTTAGGGAGTGTCTATGCAATGTTTTCTTACTGGTATTAATTTGGGGACAACTTTTTAGGGAATCTCTATGCATTGTTTTCTTGCTGGAGAACTTTTTAGGGAATCTCTATGCAATGTTTTCTTCCTGGAGTCTTACCCAGATTTAATTTGGGGACAACTGTTTGGGAATCTCTATGCAATGTTTATGTCAGGAATGCCTATGTAAGGTTATGTCAAGTGCCTTTTTTTTGTTTGTTTTTTTACTTAAAAGACACGTTTTCGCAAGGTGTCTTTGGGATGTAAAAAGGTGTTGAAATATGTATTGTGATCATCTAAAGATGTTGATACAAGTTCATTGAAAACTTTAAATGCAGTTCAAGGTTTGTCTTGAAAGTGAAAGTGCTGTAAAGATGAAAGTTAAACATTTGTTGGCAACGTTATGTGGAAAATTGAATCGGACGTAGTATCTAAAAAAGGAATAGTATATTAATACTATTATAAGTATCATCCATAATAGTTTAGAATGGAAGTGTTTTTGAATTGTGACCGAATAATCCATTCCTGCTCAGACGACGTGTGATCGTGAACTTTGTTTAACCCTTTCGCCGCCAGCCTTTTTTGAGCAAATAATTATCATTAACCTTATGTGGGTAGATTCAAAAACAATATATCGCTAATATTGGGAATTCCTCTGTGACATGTATAACATTAGGCCTATCCTTACCTCCCAAAATTAAGAAAATAAGGTCTTCGGGTAACAGGCCCTGATTTGATGCCTTTTAGTGACATGGGTGTGAAACCTTTGTGGTGCATACATGCGACATTGGCGGTGAAAGGGTTAACAGGCCCTGATTTGATGCCTTTTAGTGACATGGGTGTGAAACCTTTGTGGTGCATACATGCGACATTGGCGGTGAAAGGGTTAACAGGCCCTGATTTGATGCCTTTTAGTGACATGGGTGTTAAACCTTTGTGGTGCATACATGCGACATTGGCGGTGAAAGGGTTAACAGGCCCTGATTTGATGCCTTTTAGTGACATGGGTGTTAAACCTTTGTGGTGCATACATGCGACATTGGCGGTGAAAGGGTTAACTTGGCAATGTCATTGTCTCAGTAATGAGAAAAATCTCTGATTTTAAGCATAAATGCTGGCTAGTTTTGTATGCTCTGAAGATATAGTGTGTAGTGCATTGTACAGACTGTAGGTGGACACAAATTGGGGGAATTGTTAGCTGTAATATTTAAACATGGTACATAGAAACTGGGGTTGTATGGTGTATTCTATGGCAATGTGAGGACAGAATGGATTGAGCTGAAGATTTGTGTATAGCATGTGGGTGGAATTGATCGATACAGATAGAAATAGTGGTGTGTCACATGATAGACAGGAGACTTGCAATTTGTATGAACATTTATGGATTTGTTTAGTGGTGTGTTACATGATAGACAGGAGACTTGCAATTTGTATGAACATTTATGGATTTTTTTCATTGCAAGATATTTAGCATAATTGCTTAGAATGTACTATATACTTTGGAGGTATATAAAAGCACATTGTAGATCTTTGAGTGAATGTAGATTTTTTGTAATCTGATTCCTGTTAAAGCCAAAATACTGTGCGCCCGCTTTTTAATTCTGAATGAAGGCATGTTTCCAAAGATATTCTAAAGGGGAAGATAAGCATCCTGTCTCTTTTCCCTATATGAGTAGTGAGGACAGAAACACTGGTTATGTCCCTTTTAAACAGGACACATTTTACACGGCGATAGGCCAGTTGAATTCTCCGTTCAAATTCCAGTCTGATTTTTGGATAGCCTCCACTGTGAAAAGTGTACTGTCCCCACTAACGATAACTCTATCAGCCCGGTTCGCCGAGCCATCTTACCCTTTTAGAATATCTTTGATGTTTCTTAGTTATTGATGTATCTTGGAGGGTGGAGCTGAAAAAAGAAAGACTTTAGGAAACACTGGCTGTGTGCAGCGTGCAGTAGGCTGTTCCTCAACAAACTCTATTGCTACCGGAAGACATTGGAATTGAAAGTGCTTAAAGATTGGATTTTAGTAAAAAAAATTAGATGTTGTGTATGAAATGATGGTTAAAGTACCCAAACCATGACTTATGCTTTGTGTTGTTTATTTGTGGCTTTCATCAGTGTGTTGAAGATCAATTATGATGTCTAAATCTGCATGAAAATTATGTTAGAAGCTGTAGAAATAGTATTCTAAAGACTCACAAAAATGTGCGTCAGTCTAAAACCCTGCTCTGTTTAGACTTTATAGTGACATTACATCAGGTCGTAGAGAATGTAGAATAATCTTGCATAATGCAGTACTTCTTTGACATTTGCAATACTTACATGGATATTTTACCACAAGAGTTGATACGATTCTTATTCATTTTTATCATGCAAATAACAGTATCTACTCTTTGATTCACTGTCTCATCGATGTTGTCTGCTGAAGGACCAAGGACTGCTCATTTTCTGATTGGTTTTGTCTTGGAATCAACGAGAAACAATTTATGTACATGTCTGGATTTCAATGGGTAGCAAGGCCTTGTTTTTTGTGGGTCAATTTTTTTTTTCCTTTTTTTTTTTTCCTAAAAAAAAGTATGAAAATATAAAAATACATATATCTGTATATGTATTTATCTGCATATTCACAGTTTTGTTTTGTTTTGATGTGTTCAGTGACAATATTATCACATATATTGCCTTGTATGATAGAACTACTTAATCAGACGCACAATGGTGACAAAAGAGCTAGATCATGGCGCATTTTATTGGAGAATTTGAACATTGTTGGAATATGTGCACTTAGAGCATTCTCGTAGTCTCCGCTTACCATTAAGATTTTTTTAAAGTTAACAAAAGCTTACATTTATTGGCATATTTTTGCTGCATTTATACATTGAATTGTATTAAAAGTGTTTTTTTGTGTCTCTGTTACTACACATCTTTCACACACACACACACACACACACACTATTTTTCTATGACAGTTTTGTATTTGGAACTTTTATCTCATATTATTTTATTACATTTATATAGGCATTTTACGTATATTGGTGGCCTTTTATATTGAGCTTTCTATCAAATGTGTATGAAATTGTTATTGTATACTGTTTTATCTCAATAAAGGCTATGTACCAGTTACTTGTCAGACTGTTCATTTCCACTTTTGTTTTAGGTATAAGAACGTGAAGCTGTTTATTCAACCAAAAGTGTGAACTCTTAATGCAGACCTCTTTTCCTTACGGATTTGCCTGTAATTATTACGTTTTCAGACCTCCGATTACGCTATTACGGTCAGCAATAAAAAATTCTGCATTTCCGCTGAACGAGTGCCAAAAAAATTGATAGAAAGCATATTATTTGAATGGTACTTGGCATTATCGTCAGCTATCAAAGCTAGTGATGTCACTTGAATCGTTACTTCCGGTCAGTCCGCTTCCTGTTTACAAACCCAGGCCGCCATTTTCGTAGGTGTGATCGCAAGTATGGCGAAAACCCCCCACATGTAAGCGTTGTCGTGTGAATATCGCCACCGCCCTCCCACACAACAAGATGTAGAAGTTTGGCTTAGACAGCAAATTGTAATAGCGTTGCGTGCGTGTTCACCACCCACCCCACTCCCGCTCAACAAAAGTTCCAACGGCAAGGTAAAATCCTGGTGGAAGGGATTTTCAGCCAGCAAAATTACTGACAGATGCCTGAAATTACTGATTTCAGAGCTTGGATTACTGACAGTGAAAATTTGGGGTAAACAGGTCTGTTAATGTATTGAGGTAACTTTTCATCTGTTTGTCTGTCTGTCTATCTGTTCACAAGGGTGGTACAACAACTCCAAAATTAATTGGCTGCAGACTCCAAGACTCATTTATATTTGACAGAATCCCACAAGGAGCGCAGTGAGGCACGTTTTCAAAGAGGAAATATGCGGTGCGAACCTCCATCAAGAAACAGTTACATCTATCGGTAATGGTAACACGGTTCAAAACTCAAAACCCATATATTTTCTTGCTCAGCATCACCCACAGAGTGTAGTGAGACACATTTAACAGTTGATTGAGCAAACCTTTCCCCTTTAACCACTCAGATTTGTATGTGTGCTTCAAGCTCAAAACAGTAGGCCACAGACCACAAAACTATAATTATTGATCATCTTCGCTCACCAAGGAGCACAGTGAAGCACATCATCACCAAGGAACCATGGGGCATCAAGAAAGTTTACACACACACACATGGATGCTCCTCCTTGCAGAATGTCCTGAATTGCAGGATTTTTAAATTGCCTAGAGCTGGCGTTGCCGGATTATGAGAATTTGAGAAGCAACGATTTTCTTACACACACACAAACTTGTACAATAAAAAGGGCCTGTATAACTTAAGCATTTGCTATATTCAAAGGAATGTAGCACTTGTACTAGTCTAGAGGGATGAAAAAAGAGCAGTAAATATGTGTGCTGCTCCTGCACTCCGCTGGGGCTGCCCCCTTGCAGGATTTTTTTTATTTCCCAGGAGCACACACACACGCACGCATGCACGTCTTTTCGTTTCCTGTTTTCCTTCCTTCATGTATGCAGACCTATGTGTCTCTTGCTTTTATTGTTTTTCTTCTTGTTTAGGTTTTTTTCTGGTACAGTTTGTCTATCTTTCTCTCTTTGCATGTTCACATTTGTCATCCCTATGTACCATATATACACACTCCAAGACTGAACAAGCGAGGTTTTTCACCACAAATATGCATATGGGCCGGACAACTGCCCTAAGTGCTTTGTAATGTGTATGTATTTTGGTGAATGATTATGTGTACCGTATTTTACGGACTACAAGGCGCACCTGATTATAAGGCGCACCCCAACATTTTGCACAAAATTCAGATTTTGTTATTATTGTTTCTTACTATATTATCAGTCACATTATAAGGCGCAGGGGTCTCAGTCTAGGAACAAAGTATCGCCTTATAGTCCGTAAAATATGGTAAATGCATGCAAGTGTGCATTATGTATGAATGCTTTCATGTGTGCGTGATAATTATCGTAAAGTGTTGATATTTTACTATCGTCTTAGTTTGTAATTTTATCGTTGGACAAAACATTTCTTTCTGGGGACAGTAAACATTGATTGATTGATTGAGCTTTAAGGATAAGCGCTGTATACATTGTCTAAAGAAACTAACTGATATAATTGCACATACAATGGAACCTCCCTTATAAGACCTTAAAAAATCATCCAAAATGAGGTCTTATAAGGGAGGTACTTTTAATACTTACAAAGAAGGGCAATGTTTCACAGAAGTAGGTCTTATGTGGGAGGGACTCTTATAATGGGAAGTCTTATAAGGGAGGTTCCACTGTATTCACTATGCAGACAGGCAGGCAGACAGATCATGGCCGGTGATGTTGAATAATTCAGTGGAGTGGCGTAAGAATCATTCTCATCTCCAGCACAAATTCACTTCGCTCCACTGCTTCTCCTTCCTCACCCTTATTGCCAGCCGGCTACGTGACTGACTCCCCAAAGATTGATTATTGTTGTTGTTGTTTCTTGTCATGCGATCACTGTGTGAAAACTGGTCACAAAGAGACAGAGAGAGAGGTGGGGGGTACAAAGACTGGTTTAATGACAGAGACAGACAAACGCTGACAAAGAAAGAGTGTGTAAAAGTCCACTAAACCGAGAGAAACAGCCACATGGGTGCAACTTTTCCTGGTGTACGAGGATTTCCTGTTTTTGAATTTTACCAGAAAAGTAAGTTCCTTTTTTATCCGTCACCATAGGTGATCGGACTTTGCGATGGGCTGGTTTGTATTTTTTTTTTTTTTTTATTTTTTTTTTTCTTCTGTCTGTCCCAAGGATATCTCCCGAACCGCTTGACCGAATCACGTCACATTTTGTGTGCTGGTGTGTCACCATGAGAGGAAGGCATCCGCGCGAAATATTTTGCCGTCGTGACCTTGACCTTGGCGTACGACCTTGAAAACCGAAAATCTTTAAGGGGCCATAACTCCCATACCGTTGGTGGTAGTCTTCAAATTTGGCATGTAGGTACTTTGGCTTATGCCCGTTCTGATGGTGGCATATATTTCAAGGTCAAGGTCACGGTCCGGGAGATCGGTAGGCCTTGAAAGTGGTAGGGGTCTACAAATTGGGTTTTAAGCCATATTTTCCACATTTGTACTTGACAGAAGCGCTTCAGATTGTGTGTGGTACTGTATACCCTAGAGAAGAACACATCCGAGCATAAATTATCACCATGCTGATCTTGACCTTGAAGTGTGACCTTGAAAACTGAAATTTCCTTCTTTGCGCTATATGTTTCTTCTTCAAGCTGTATCTCGTGAACATACAACATGTAGAATAATCATGTTGGTGCCTAAATTATGCTACGGGGTGTCGCAAGTGCATGGCATTGCTGGTGACGGACATGTCTGCCGCTCGGCGACGACCTTGTTTTTTAATTTGTCAAACAAGATCTTTGTGTGTCTACTGTATTTTTCAAACACTTTAAAATAAGCATTTGTATAAATTGTGGGAAAAAACAAACTAAAATACCTTCATAAATCAGTTCTTGCATCAGCTGCAGGGGGACATTACCCCTGGACCCCGGCCTTTCAGGGGTTTTTCATTTTGTGTAGTTGCACCCATGTAGTCAGAAATGTACTGATGGAAAATAAGAAAGCCCTGACAGAGTGCACATTTTCTCCAAGTGAAACAGACAGTCCATTACCAATGTGTTCAAAGTCCAACAGGCAACGTGGGACCTTTTCGAGGACGTCGCCATCTACATCTAAAGAGAAAAAGACAATAGGTTTTGGGCTTGACTAGTCTACCTTCAGGCGGTTCAGTCATACAAGAATTCTTAAAGACTTTAATGCATTTTGTAACAATTAGAGGCAAAGGCTTCAAGGCTCACTCGCTGCATTTTGGGAGATAGATCTAAATGCTGGAGATGCATCTAAATACTAGAGATATATCTAAATGCCAAATTGTCCAGAAATGGTAACATTTCTATACTAGACTCATCAGCTGATGTGATATACCACTCTACACATTTTTTAAGCGAATCTGTGCAGCGCTTCATGTGATATTTGACAGACAAAAATTCAAGGTAAAAGTTAAAGGTTACCATGGTCTCCGAAGTCAACAATACTTAGCATTCCTTGCCAAATGTGGGGACTGTATCTGTTAGGATATAAAAGATATGGCTATAACAAATAATTGACAATGTTCAAGGTCAAGGTTAAGGTCAAGAAGGTAAAAGTCACCCTAGATACCATATCACCTTAGGCGAATACACCAACACCCCAAATTTGGGGACCATAAGTGTGAAACTGAAAGATATGGCCAGGACAAAAATTACATGTTAAAGGTCAATGTCATTGGTTAATTTTGTTATGCAAATGATGTTTCTTTAACGCTTGCATAAACATCTATATGTATGCAAAGTTTGAACATTGAGCACTTCATAGATCCCAATAAAAAGCCATCGTTAAAGTTACTGCAGACAGACAGACAGACATCCACACAAACACCCGGAAAACCGAACAAGTATGAGAATATAGACTCACTTCGTTGAAACGAGTGAGCCAAATAGGCTGGAAAAAGGAATGGTTTCAATTAAACTTTTTATTCACAGTTCTGGATGATGACCTTAAAAAATGTGATCCCGTGTGAAGAGGTCAAGCGAAGTTCAAGGTATCAATTGAAGATAAAGGAACAGATGAAGATCAAGGCAGAAAAAGGGCGAAGGATTGACATAGGTCAAGGCTACAGGCGAAGGTCAAAGAATTAGTTAAAGGTCAAGGCAAGAGATAAAAGTCAAAGCAGCAGGTGAAGGTCAAGGTAGAAGACAAAGGTTAAAGGATTAGATAAAGGTCAAGGCAGCAGGTGAAGGTTAAGGCAGTAGGTGAAGGTTATCAGGTGAAGATCGAGGCAGCAGTCGAAAACTAAGGCCAACTGGTGAAGGTCAAGGCAACAAATGAAGGTCAAGATGAGCGGGTAAGCAAGGCAGCAGGTGAACGTCGTCAAGGCTCCTGTCCTGATCTGAGTACTAACTGTTCAGTCACTCTCTACAGACCTTGACCTCACTGACTTTATTTTGAACAAAATTGTTCACGCATTAGCTAAAGGGGTGTGATGTGTGTGTGTGTGAAAACATCACCTCCTCGATCTCTGTAAGTGGTTAACCAGGCCTGTCCAAAGAAACTGAAGCGGAACGTCTGATGTTTCACAAATTCTCCTCGGTGTCTTTAGAATTGCCTTTCTCGAATAAATGGTACCTGCCGGAGCAGCCTCGACCCTATTGTGTTTATGCAAACTGTGCTTCTTATATTTATGCTTCTTGTGAAAATAAGGTTTTACGCCCTCTTCGGCCATGTGGGGCATTTGTAAATACAAAGATCTTGTCTCTCGAACAAATGATGTTCTGCAATCCCCGGAGGCATAAGGAATGCTTAACCAGTAAAGTCCCGCTATTTTTTTTAATACAGATATGTGTAGCAGTAACCACGCCTCGGATAAACCTCATCGGCTGTGGTACTGCCACGATAAAGTTATGTATAATGTTATGCTCTTTGCTGAGTAGGGCAATTCAAGTGGCCGTGCCAAATGGTAAGCTTTTTGCTTGAGGTGTTTGAATGAAATCACGTTTAAATATCTTGTCTCTCGCTATAAATGATATTCCGTTTCAATCCGTACTGGTACATAGGTTTACATAAGGAATTTTGTTGTTTTTGTTGATGCGCTATCCGCATTTTGTTGATCTATTCTAAAGACAATTGTAAGTCTATTCTTGGCAAAATGGGGAGAAATCATGATGAATTTCGGTGTTTTGTTGTTGTCCTCTCGACCCGGGTTGGCACATATGGGACATGTGTATTAGTAGGGTATGGGTAGGGGAGAAATCAATGCCATGGAAAGACTCTTAAACATTTTGGAAGAAAAGTAAATCAAAGTAATCTTACATATTGGGTTGATGGTATTTCTAGAAATTATGGCATAAAGAATATGATGTTATGTCACTTTAAGTTGGTGAACTACAAATGTTATACGAAGTGTTTTGTTTTGTTTTCAAATGAAAATTGAAGGATGTTAGGATATGAAAATAAATTTGAAGTAAAATTCGAACATTGGATTTTTATTGTAGAGTTAATCACCACCCCTTCTACATACACGATTTGCTGTCAATGTTATGAATGGATTTTAATGAAAATTTGAAGCCATTAATTGCAGGTATAGGGTGGATTGTAAAAAAACATATTTCTTTTTTAATTTAATTTTAATTGATTGAAGCTAGCATTCGAAGATCTTGAATTATAACTTATTTAATGAATAAATAATCGACTTGTTTAATATTTAGTTATAATTTTTTTGTCACTGACGCAAAATAGCCTTAAAAATCATTCAAATTTAGCTGTTGTATTTGTGGGTAATGAGTATCTAGTCTCATGGTAGAACTGTGAGAAAAGGATATCCCACAGTGTCTCTCATAATATATATTAGCGTGTTGCTTTACGTTTTGGTTATAGGCATTTACTGATAGACTTGGTTGGTTAGCTGGACTCTAAAGACAAATTGAAATTGAGTTATGTGTCTTTCATTACAGAAGTTTGCATCGTGTCAGTTGTTTCTGATTCTTAAAAAAACTGAAGGGATTTTCCCTTTAAGAAAATGTAAATGGTTAAAGTATCACCTAAGCAACATATCCATTTCGTTTTGTTAAGAATCTAATTTGTCGTTTGAGATACAATTTTCAACATGTTATTTCATTTACAGCCATTTAAAGAAAAAAGTGATTTATTAGACTTGCTGTAAAAGACGTGAACATTACATTTTGTGTGGAGTTAGGCTGCTATTTTCACATATTTTTAGTCCCCGAGCCGAAGGTTCGGGAACTATTGCTTCTGTCTGGTCCGTCAGGCGTCCGGCGTCCGTCCGTCCGGCGTGCCTCCGTCCGGCTATTCGTCCGTTTTTCTCAAAAACTATTCAGTCTATCATCATCAAATTTGGTATACTAGTTTGCCAAGATGCAAGCTATCCACTGATGTATTTAGTTTTACATTAAGGTCAAGGTCGTGCCAGTTACGGGGTTCAAACCCCAAAACACATAATCGCTAATATCTCGCGAAGTTTTGCATGTATTTCAATGCAGTTTTTTTCACAACATTTCTTGATGAATGGTCTATAACACAGTTGTCATGAATTTTTCTGTGCGCTCGTGTGCGCATGATCGCGCGCGCTCAAATGACGGGTCCGAACACAGCATTGGGTGGGAAGATTCACTTGAAAGACGCCGCCATCAGATCTACAGTCAAACCCGACAGCCAAACCGGGCGCGCAAACCGGGCGAGAAAGCAATGCGCGTCGGGTGTCCGTCTCATAATTGGCGTTCTCTTTGATGTCACCCCCCCCCCCCCTCCCCGGCAATTAGAGCTGGCGGTACAAACCAGTATACTGAATAAAAGGGGGGGGGGGGGGGGGGGGGGGGGGGCATAACGTGACATGCCTTTGATCTTTCGTTGAAAATCGATCAAGCTTTGTATCTCTCTCTCTCTCTCTCTCTCTCTCTCTCTCTCTCTCTCTCTCTCTCTCTCTCTCTCTCTCTCTCTCCACACAAGCTTTGCTGATAACCGCACTGGCAACAAAGAGTTTAGGACAGTACTATTCGTTCCGTTAAAACGTCCGTCCTATTAACTAAGGCCCATCCATCCGTCCGTGCGTGCGTCCTGTTTTCAGTTCTCAATGGTCTCCCCGCTGTGTGTACAGCCGACACATTTCGATTTCGGAGTAGCTCGGCGATGCTGCGAGGGGACTTTGCAGCCGCTCGGCGTTGCACTTGTGATTAAATAAGACTGCTCTTTGTAATCCTTGCGAGCATTTCTTCGGTCTTATAAGTTCAGAGCTAATCCCTTTACGATAAACCCAGCTCATTCAGGGGATTTGAGAGAATTAAGAGAAAGATATATAAAGTTATGTCATCGACATGGGGTGAAAGAGGTTGGAGAGGTTTGGTGGTTAGGGGAGGAGGGGAAGATCATATAATAATGTGCCTCAGAATTGAAACAAACGTGTTCTAAGGGGGCTGGTTGAAAAGTGTGTATATAAGACGCAAGGGGAAGATGGGGAAACAGGTTTATTGATACATCTGTATTAATTTAAAAAATCGGGACTTTACTGGTTTCGTACTGCCTCCGGGCATTGCCTCCAGTATTGTTCCCACCATATTTGTATTTACAAATGTCCCATATGTGTCTGATTCAGACCAAGAGGACGTAAAACACAATTTTCGTCGTTGGGGAGATAGGTCATACACTTACTTGTGGCGGTGCCATAGCCGATGAGGTTTAACCGAGCGTGGTCACCGCTACAGCTATCTGTATTAATAAAAAGTCGGGACTTTACTGGTTTCGTACTGCCTCCGGGCATTGCCTCCAGTATTGTTCCCACCATATTTGTATTTACAAATGTTCCATATGTGTCTGATTCAGACCAAGAGGACGTAAAACACCATTTTCGTCGTGGGGAGACAGGTGGGGGTGGGGAGTAAGGAACTAAAGTTGGGTTGTTAGTTTGGTGGGGTTCTTTGCGTTTATGTGACTATAATCTTAGGTATGTATGTGCACGTGCGCGCGCAAGTAGGACATGTGCTTGTGTGTAAGTCCGTGTGCCAGAGAAAGGGAGATGGGAGGCAGGGAGGAGCAGAGAGAGAAAGAGAGAGAGAGAAGGGGGAGTGGTGTGAAATGTTAGACTCAATAGGAGCAAAATTACAGACCAATCAGCGTTTTTTCTCCTAAAAGTGCTCGAGCAGAAATAAAAGTGCTTAAGCAGATTATGCCCGTGCTATTTGTCGCATTTGGCCCCCCATAAATAGGCTCATTACATCTCATTATGTTTTTAGTCCCGTCCCGTCAGAGAGAGTCTACACAGTAAATTTGTCTGAGAAAAAGGAATTAATGAAAGAAAGGAAAAGCGACAGAGGATAAGATGAAAAAAATATAATGCACGGTTGCTCCTATTTCTAAACTTGCGCATTAGTTTATTATTTTTGCATTGAATCATTACATGGCCTGCATAGTTTTAAAACTCGTAGCAGACAGGAAGAAAGGTGACAAGACAAATCGGCATGCAGCTTGAAGGGGAAACGCAGGGGTGGATCGGGGGGGGGGGGGGGGGGGTGTCCGGAACACACATACCTGGCAAAAGAAAAGGGGGGAGAATTCTTGATAATTTTTAAAAGGATGTAAAAGCTCACGAAACGAGCTGTAAGCCTTGGGGACTCTAACATTAGGCTACAATTTTGCGTTGTTATTTTTTATTGACGACCACACCCATTACGCACTTTATGTATTTGCTGCAATGGCTGACACAAGGGAAGTAAGCACACGAAGCGTTGTAGGTTAGCAGTTGCCACTCAATAGCGACTATTTTAAAACAATTATTATCTGCACTTACCAGGGTTTACGGCAATTGCGCCCGGTTTCCGCCATCGATGTTAATTAGAAGTCAAACTTAAGATGGCTGTAAAACCAAAAATGGAAAAGCTGTTTAAATTCTATTTCCTGTGTCTTTACACGGAATGTTATTTCCACTTTATGAGACAAAAATCTCAGTTTATGCAAGACTTCCATTCTATCTAGTTTTCTTATTGTCCATTTCAACGGGCGCAACATGACTAGGGCCTACAACAGGGCGGGAAGGGATGCGGAGGTGATGACAAAGCTGAAGATGCGGCGCATCTCAGTTGCGCTTATTTTGATTACCCCTATAAAAATAAAAAAATCAATTTCTCGTGAGTGAATTGTGACCGTTATAGGGGAAGACGGGGTAAAAAGCGCATGGGCGGGTAAGAAGCCCACCCCAATTATCTCATGAAATGAAGCAAATTTCAGTCTCATTTTGCCCATGAGACGAGCGTTAATGTCTAGCATTCGTCTCATGGGCAAATTTGACTGAAATTTTCTTTATTTCATGAGATAATTGGGGTGGGCTTCTTACCCGCCCATGCGCTTTTTACCCCGTCTTCCCCTAGTAATCACTCTCGCCCGTTGATTGTGACGGTGCATGAGAAAATCAGACATGAGAAATTTTGCATACATTGAGATTTTTCTTTCCTGTTTAACGTCGTCCGGTCTGGAACAGACACATATGGGACATTAGTAGATATAAAGATGGTGGGAACGATCCCGGAGGCAATACCCATAGGCAGTGCAACACCAGTAAAGTCCCGAATTTTTAACAATACAGAAATGTATTGATAAAGACTTTTTCAAAAGATAGGGCTAACATCAGTTCCTTATAACATAATTTTAGAAGCTTTTTATAACTTTGACTTTTTTTCTCTCATTCATCTGAAGTTAGACTTTAATTAAGAGGCCGAACCCGTAAGTTTACACAGAGGCGCGATTGATGTAGCCTACTCACCCGGATACTATACGCGCAGTTGAAATATTTTCATTTAGGCGCAATTTCTCGGAAAGAAAGGGGATACGGTGGCATGGAGGGGTCTTGTTTTACACTACATTATATCCAAGCTGACAAACACTTCAGCTGGTGTTATATTCCAGAAATGTACTCTAGTTTTGTCGCGTGGTACGAATGACACTAGCTCTATTATAGGCCTAAGCTTAAGGTGTGTGGGTTTTTAAACCGGCGTGAAAATGTGAATAGACTAGAAAAGTAAACTCTGAAACAGCGTGGATTTTAAAAAAAGTCTGCATGTTGTGTGGGATCCTAACATTCTATAACATTTATTAAAACGCTGCCAACAAGATCTTGAGCTGGACAACCAACCAACACACACACGCACACCACACACACACGCACACATACACACACACACACACACACACACACACACACACACACACACACACACACACACACACACACATGCATGTGTGCACGTGCAAACACACACGCGCGCCTATATATACACTGAAAAACAATGTAAGCCTATTTAGCCTAAAAAGTGAACATAACATGCACTCTCTCTCTCTCTCTCTCTCTCTCTCTCTCTCTCTCTCTCTCTCTCTCTCTCTCTCTCTCTCTCTCTCTCTCTCTCTCTCTCTCTCTCTCTCTTAAGTTTTACTTATGTGCATGTTAAAGATGAGGACTAGAAAGTAGGTTTAGGCTTGATTTCGTTATGAGCAGTATTTACTTTTAATATGTGTATTCGCTTGCAAACAATATGACTAGGTCTGCTTTTGTTACGAGTGTGTGTTTACTTTTTAGTTTGTTCATGCTAAAAATGAATAATGTAATGTAGGAATAGGTTTCATGTTGCCATTACATGTATTTACATTTTAAATTGTGCATGCTAAGATGAGTAGGTAAAGTAATACTATGTTTGACTTATTATATGCATGGGTTTCTTTTCAAATAAGTACATTTTAATGATGAATATATAAAGTATGATTGAGGTATTTTTTTTTTTATGTTTGTGCACTTCTCTATTTTTGAATGTTTAAAGATGAGTGTGAAAAGTAGGATTGGGTTTTATTTTCCCGTGTGTATGCGCTTACTTCACACATTTTGAATGTTAATAATTAGTATAGTTAATAATAATAGGTTTGATTTTGTTATTGATGTGTTACAATATAGGGATGTTTTTTGCATGCTTTATATTACTTTGTATGTGTTTATTTTCGTTTTCCATTTTCTACTTTTATATATGTATTTTGTCCAGAGGGCTGGATGTAAAAAAACATGTTATTGCTTACTCTATTACCCTCTATAAATAAAATTCAATCAATCAATCAATCTCTCTCTCTCTCTCTCTCTCTCTCTCTCTCTCTCTCTCTCTCCCCCCCCCCCCCTGTGCGTGCGTGTATGTGTGTGTGCGTGTGCGTGTGCTTGCGTGCGCGTGTGTGTGTCTGTGTGAAAGAAAGACAGACAGACAGGACAACGAATGAGGGATCAGTGTCGCATATACACACTCGAACAACAAGAGGGGAAAACACAGCAGCAGCAACAACAAAAAACAAGAAATAAAGAGCGAGCAGCAGGCCTACTTCATACCACACTCGGCACGGCAGTGACATTTAAGTAGGCCTACTAACAACAGGCTTGCAGAAGCAGTTTGACAACTTTTTGGTCGTTGGCCTCCCACCATATTATAATAAAATAGGGGGCTTCACACAAGTCAACCACAGACCTACCGGTAAACTTGACTCCGTTCGGGGAAATGCATAATAAATAAAGTGACTATATATAAAACAAATCACCCTCAGGATTATTATACTATCATCACAGAGTTGAAAACAAAATCTTCAGGCGCAGTACTAGTTAGCTGTGGTGGATCTTTTAATTTTGTCCTGCTTGAATTGAGGTAAGTATATATAGCTTTAATTTGGTTCTATATAGTTCCATTCAGATTATGAACATTGTTGTCATATTTATATAAAGACGGGGTAATGTGTAGGATTTTTGTGAATTAAATGCTTCTTTGCTGTGTTTAGATAATGTTGTATTGTTTGTTGGTTCTTATTATTGTTTTCTTTCTTGGTCATTACATTTGTATTTTTACTTAGGCCCATGCCTACATGGTGTTTTCTCTTTGTGAATGTGGCGCGTGTGTGCGTCCATGAGTGTGCGCACACGCGCATATAATGTATGTAGTACATAGTGCATGCGTAGGCTATGTGTGTGTGAGTGTGTCAAGTCAAGTCAAGTCAAAATGATCTTTATTGACGATAAAAGAATAAGCATGATAAAGCTTTTTTACATCCTCTTTGTGTGTGTATGTGTGTGTGTGTGTGTGTGTGTGTGTGTGTGTGTGTGTGTGTGAGAGAGTACATGTTCACGCATGAGTGCATGTGCATGTACATATATGTGTGTACGCTTGCTAGTGATTATCTACATGTATGTATGTATGTCTACGTGTTTATTTACATGCTTTTGTGTCCGTACTTGTAATTGATCGTGTATGTGCAACCATACGTGTATTTTTGCTTACACTGCATGCATATATTGTATGTGCACACGAGCTGATGATCAATTAATAAAGGATTAGCAATGTATTGTCCAGTTATGCAGAAACCTACGCGGCAAGGCAGCAGACTCGCTAATTATTAAAAACAGTACCTCATGTTGCATGAGAATAGAGGGAGCGTGGGAACAATGGGGGGGGGGGGGGGGGGGGGGGGGGGTGTGTAAATAGGCCTATGGAAACTCCATTAGCTGTTTGTGCTGTATAATTGATGCAGTCGTTAATATTGCTCTTTTGGGATGACAGTTGTTTTTTTGTCGAGTGTGTGTCTGTCTGTGTAAAGTCTTGTAAACCGCTGCACAGCGTTTCAAATTTCACAGAGTCACGGTATCGGGGCTTTTAGTAGGCTGCCTGAATTAGACGTGTCCCGTCGACGAATCACTTTTTCGGCGATGAATTTGTTGCCATACTTGGGTCACACACACACACACACACACATACATATACGCACACACACACACACGCACGCACGCACACACACACACATCTCATACACAAACACGCGCGCGCACGCACACATGCACTCAGATCTGCACACACAACACATGCACGCACGCATGCACACATACATGACACACACATGCACACACATGACACACATGCACACTCTCTCTCTCTCTCTCTCTCTCTCTCTCTCTCTCTCTCTCTCTCTCTCTCTCTCTCTCTCTCTCTCACTCACTTACCCACTCACTCACACGTAGTGTACATTTCGCGTGTCCTGAACCTGCTTTCGCGGGCCAACAATAGTTAAATTGAATATGAATTCATTCAAAGCCTAACATCAATAGCTCCGGGTCTGTTTCTTGGATTAATATGTAGGCCTATTCAGCAACTACCATTGCAAGGGCTTCCCACTCGAGTTTGAAGCGGTCCCGTTGTAGAAGCAATAATGTTTTGAAAGTTTAACTTCACTCAAAGCAGATAAACGAAGAAAGCGGACATATGATTCTCTCTCTCACTCTCTCTGTCTGTCTGTCTCTCTCTCTTTGTCTGTCTGTCTCTCTCTCTCTCTCTCTCTCTCTCTCTCTCTCTCTCTCTCTCTCTCTCTCTCTCTCTCTCTCTCTCTCTCTCTCTCTCTCTCTCTCTCTCTCTCTCTCTCGGACAGATTGGAAGAATGGGCCCGGCCCAAAATCTTAATCCTTATGTAATCAAGTTTTTCAGTCTTCAGTCTCTCTCTCTCTCTCTCTCTCTCTCTCTCTCTCTCTCTCTCTCTCTCTCTCTCTCTCTCTCTCTCTCTCTCTCTCTCTCTCTCTCTCTCTCTCTCTCTCTCTCTCTCTCTCTCTCTCTCTCTCTCTCTCTCTCTCTCTTCCCACCCTCACTCTGTCTATGTGTCAGTCTGTCTGTCTCTCTGCTGGTCTACTTTGCTGTCTGTAGTCTGCCTGTGCTCTGTATATTTCTTGTCTCTACCTATTGTCTTCCTATTTCATTACCCGGCCAGACGGCGAGTATTGTGACGTGTGTGTGTGTGTGTGTGTGTATGTATATATATTAAACAAATCACTCAGTTGAGCTATACAGCCGAAGGTGAAAAGACATGTACATTGTTTTACGTGCGATAACTTTTTAAGGTATGTAGATGTACATTATACTACCACTAAAGGTGTGTGTGTGTGTGTGTGTGCGCGCGTGTGCGCGCGTGTGTGTGTGTGTGTATGACAGGGTGGGTGTGTGGTGGTGGTGTTGCCAACACTGTTGGGTGTGTGTGTGTGTGTGTGCGTGCGTGTGCGTGTGTGTAAGTAATATGATTAATTTTGGTCAAAATGTCATTGTTGTTGCAGTAAACTACTCCCTGAGGAAGCGGACGCATAGTCCGCGAAAATTCGGAGGAAAAAAAAAAAAAAAATTTCCAAAACTTCCGCTCCTTGTTTTAATTGATTATTTTACACTATTACTGGCTTTTACCAGAACAAACAAGTGATGTGGTGCCACGCAAAGCAGGGGATTTACTTTCTACTTACAATATATATATATATATATAATATATAGCAAACTATTCTGCATTTCAAATGCACTAACTTTTCAGTCCTTCAGAGTAGGGGTACGGAGCCGGCTATTCACTGAGATTTTCCTTTCATACTATATATAATATATATATATATGTGTGTGTGTGTGTATGTGTATGTGTGTGTGTGTGTGTGTGTATATATATATGTGTGTGTGTGTGTATATATATATATATATGTGTGTGTGTGTGTGTAGTGTCGATTATCTTAAAAATTATGGGACAGACTTTGATCAAATTTGGCAAAGGGGGTAGGAATCTTAAAAAGGAAGGTTCCTGCCGATATTCATGACCGTATTGACTTTGACCTTGAAGTTTGACCTTGAAAACCGAAATTTTCTTCATTGTGCTGTATATTTCATGTCCGAGCTGTATCTTGTGAACCAGTCAACAGAATCGCTTCATATTTTGTGTGGTGGTGTATCCCAATGCATATATGATTATGTAAAAATATCATAACCGTGCTGATCATGACCTTGAAGCTTGACCTTGAAAACCGAAATTTCTTCTTGTGGCCATATCTTTCACATCGTTGAACTTACAATGTTCAAACTTCGTACGTAGTTGCATTGGCTTATGGTAAGTTTGAATATAGGGCACTGACGAAGGTCAAGGTCAATGACGCAGGCTTTGGAGGTGTGAAATTGGTGTTTTAGCCATACCTTTCACATTTTTCCAGTTACAGGCTTCAAATATGGCAGGTTGGTAGACTGCATCAAGGTTATGTATGGTGCAAAGTAATGTTTACATTAATGACCTTGACCTTGACTTTTGAACTAATCTCTTTTAGCAGTGGCTACATATAGCTCGAACACCATTGGTCGTACATCCATATAACCTTATATATTAATTATCAGCACAACGTAGGCAACGCTGCGGGTGATATTTAAAGCCTCTTGACCTTGATCTTGACTTAAGATATCTTGAAGCTGTTACAAGAAAACCATTCGTCTCAACCGATACAACCAACTATATTCTCGATCTGCATCATTCAAGGCTTGCTGTGGAAGACATTGGATCTTCTTGACTTTGACCTTTGACTGTGTTATGCATCGGTCTGGCCAGGTTTGCACGTCACAATGCATTTCTGGTTTTTGTTTTTTATTTCTATCTCTGTCTGTCTTTCTGTCTGTCTGCATGTCTCTCCCCCTCTTTCTCTGTCTCTGCTTGTATCAGTACGGCGTATGCTTTCAGCCTTTTCTCTGGCTTTCTTTTTTTTTATTTCACTCATATTCTGCCGCTCCCACACCCACCCCACCCTCTTTATTTCTTCTTCGTCTTTGTCACCCTCTCCTCCCCCCACCCGACCTTCCTTCAATACTATTTATTAAAGGATTACAAGCACCATTGGCTGCTCCAGGACTGTAGATTATTGTGATAAGTGTTTGTGGAACCAGCATGTATTGAGCACTCACAGAAAAGCCCTTTTTCTCGTCTCCAATAGATCATTTTACTCGTAGATCGTTAACTTTGGACTTACCTGCTACACTGCATTCGATTCGCTGTCAATACGATGCGATTGTGACGATGCGAGCTACGATTCACGTGAAATTCGTGTATTGGTCTACTTGAGTATACAGAGCGAAAGTAGTAGGATTATTCTTTAGACGGAAGTATTTCACGTAGTTCCAAACTCGCATCGTCACAATCGCATCGCATTGACAGCGAATCGTATGTAGTGTAGCAGGCCCTTTAGTGCGCTGGGGCGAGTAATTAATTCTGATCGAATCACAGCTACAGAGACAGAGACAGAGAGAAAGACACGAGGAGAGAAAGAGAGACGTGCTAACCTAACACGAACACACTAACATTAGTACGCATGCGCATGCGCGCGCAACACACATATTATGCTTAAACACACATGCATACACACACGTACACACCTGCGAATACAGAGAGAGAGATAGAGAGAGAGTAATAGTGCATGTTATGTTCACTTTTTAAGCTAAATAGGCCTTTTTTCTCTCTTTTTTTAAAAAGCCGGAGATCAGAACTGTATGTTTCCAAATAGGCCTATATTGTTACCCGGCCAGAGGCCGAGGTATTGCGATCGGTTTGTGTGTCTGTGTGTGTGTCTGTCTGTCTGTGTATCGATTATCTTAAAAACTACTGTTTGGATTTTGATTAAAATTGGCAGAGGGGTAGACAGCTTGAAAAGGAAGCTTCCTTTCGTTAATCAACACCGTGCTGACCTTGACCTTGAAGTTTGACCTTGAAAACCGAAATTTCATTCTTTGGGCTATGTAATTCCCCCCCAGCTTTATTTCGTGAACTAGTGAACAGAATCGCTTCAAATTTTGTGTGGTGGTGTACCATGGTGCAAGGAAGTTTGTATAAAAGTTCAGCTGTATCTCGTGAACTACTGAACAGAATCGCTTCAAATTTTGGGCTATGCATTTTATGCGTTCTGTAAGGGTGGAAAGTGGTGTGTTTATTGGGGGGTGGGGGTGGGGGTACAGGACATAACTCTGGCCGGGTTTGCATTGTCACAATGCGTTGCTGCCGCTCGGCGATGCCCTTGTTTTTTTTAGTGTATCTGTGCGCATATGTGCGAGTGTGTGTGTGCGCACGCACATGCATGTGTGTTTTCTGTGGTGTGTGTGTGTGTGTGATAGATGATTGACAAGGCAATTAACAGCAACAGTGCCAGGAAGACCATATAACGTGCGGTTGGAGAAAAGATCCAAACTAATATATCAACCAACGTAACGTGAACAGACCTATTAGGCGTATTCATTTTCCCAAAAAATAAATCAAACAACCTGAACTTATTTACATAGACATGTTTTGAACACATCCGTTCAAGAAAATTACTCCCCATACTATATAAAGTAGCCTACACTCAGTCGTGAAGAAGGCCTATTTATTTATTTAGACATTTGGCTTCGTTCATTTCTGTGAATGTAGTGTCTTTACATTTAATTTACTCACAATCACAAATCGGGTGTTCTTACCGGGTACTGCAGTGAGTTACCTCCAGGATCGTCCCACAATCTCTATAGTTACAAATGTCCCACATGTACACACGTACACTTTCCAGGTCGGATGACGTGGACTGTCATCATTGTTTTTGCCATACCCGTTATTTTCTGCAGGGCTCCCAGGGACCTCCATTTGGGGGTCTATGAAGCACTAAAATTCTAAAGGACCCTCTAAAAGAATGTGCAGGGGGTCCGAGGAATGCACTAGAAAAATTCTTTTTAGCATTCGCAATGCCACTGGGACCCTCTATCCCGCCTCTAGGACCCTCTATACTGTAAGTGAAGGAGTCCCTGGGACCCCTTGTTTTGCGGGGCGATTGGGAGCCCTGTTTCTATCACGTGTGTATGTGCTTTTGCAACAGTTGTTTTGCCGTGTTCATTGTTAACGCTCACCTGTGCCGATTTGTTTTATTACAGTTGCATATCATAACGACTATTAGTCAGGATCAGGATCATCAAGGATCAATACGTCGCAGGTGTCAATACCGGCAAGAGAGAGAGAGAGAGAGACAGAGAGAGAGACAGAGAGAGAGGCACACAGACAGATAGAGAGGTAGAGAGAGGGAGAAACAGAGAGCGACCGACTCTCTCTGCTTTCAAAGCTAACCTCAAAACCCACCTGTTCCCCCGTCATTAAAGCTCCTCTCTCTTTATCTTCTCTCTCTTGCCATTAGGTCTGTTTCTGCTATATTCCATTTATGTTATTTGTGTGTGTTCGCGTTGTATTGCGTTTGTGTTTGAATGCGCTTTGAATGCTAACGTGTGTGTGCGCTTTGATTTGATTTATATCAAGATTCAGCGCCGTATAAATACTGTATGTTGTTGTTGTTGTTGTTGTTGTTGTTTTTGTTATCTTTCGCTTCGGTCTTTTTCCACTCGTACATGGTCTATTTGTTGTTGTTGCACTGGTCAGCGTTACCACACGTTCTTTGATTTCGTTAACATTTTTGTTGCGGTAACGTTTGTGCCTAGTTTACTACCGATACATTCAACGTCTTGCTAACATCTGTTAACCCTTTCAACGCCAACCAGTTTTCAGCTAAGACTTTCCATTACACTTACCTGGGTAGAGAAAAGCTTCTGTCTGCAATATTGGGGATTCCTCTACTGTGACATGCATACAAATAGGGCCTGTCCTTACCTCCCAAAATGAAGAACATAAGGTCACTGGATACCAGACCCTCATGTGATGCCTTTCAGTGACATGGGTGTTACATTATTGTGGTGCCAAGAGGCGACAGTGGCGATGAAAGTGTTGTTGTTTTTTAATTCCAGTTTAGTCTACGTTCGCTGTCACAGCACCCGGGTCCAACTGCTTTTAGTTCGTGCTTTTGAACAAATTATTTTTATAACTCATCACCCGAGTTCATACCAATCCCAAGTTTTCATCCCTTCTTTTGTTTGTTGTTGCCATTTGTAAGGTCTTTCCCTGTCCCTAACAACAATCCTTAGAAAGAAACACTGCCAATGTGAAAGGAAACGCATAGCTCTTTTGGTAAGCTAAAAGCAAGCAGAGTGTAGGGAATGAGCAGCTTAGGACGATGATTTGACCGCCAGAGGGCAATCAAACCAGTAGGGGCTTAGCGCGTGATATTCTTAGTTGGGCGTAGTGAGAGAGAGAGGGAGAGAGGGAGGGGGATGAGATCAAACCAGTAGGGGCTTAGCGCGTGATATTCTTAGTTGGGCGTAGTGAGAGAGAGAGAGAGAGAGAGAGGGAGATGAGATCAAACCAGTAGGGGCTTAGCGCGTGATAAGCCCTCCCCCTCTCTCACTTTCTCTCTCACTACACCCAACTAAGAATATTACGCGCTAAGCCCCTACTGGTTTGATTGCCCCCTGGCGGTCAAATCATCGTCCTAAGTTGACCATTCGTGTGCTGTGAGCTAGCTAGCTGTATCTAGTTCAGCAAGGCTACATTTACATTGTTGTTTTCTACCTTTATATTGAAGAGTTTTCCGTTTCTATACTAGCTGATTTTTTCCTTCTACTTAAAAGCCACACCCTGTTGCACAACATTTACCAAGGCAAGGCAAGGCAAATGTTTTATTTCATACCCACTTGGGGCACAGAAATATAAAACAAAGTACACACATAGTTAAACAATCGAACATCAAAACAGAGTGATGTCTATATTATGAAAAACGACACGTAGATAACTAGGAGAAATATACCTATACCATATTACAAAAAACAAAACATGTGACATTTTGTCCATACACATCATCGAAAAGAACTGTTTATAACTGTAACAAAGTGCTTAAGTTTAATCAAGAGTTTCTTATTTTTCGAGGAAAACAAAGCATTCAATTTATACGCATTTGGTCGCACAATAATCTGTCTTCAATAATCTTGTCACGTTGTTTTGACCAAGGCTTATTTCGCCACCATTAGTTTGTGCGTGTTTACCTTTTGCTCGGTCCTCAAATTCAGTACTTGTTTTTTTTGGATAATTAAATAGATTAAATCAGCTATGTTCTACCTGTAGCAAAAACAAAAAAGAATAATGTAAACGAAAACATTTGCATGTATCCACCATGGGTTTTTTTTTGGGGGGGGTTTAAAACAAGAAAACAATAGTAGACCTACTTATGTGCTATTATTTACAACCCAGTGATTTTTTATGTCTTTTTAAACATTGTTTGTGTCATCCAAATGGCAGTCTACTCACGTTGTTCAAAATTAAAGACCCACCACGTCACGTGTGGAAATCACGGTTTCCACGCGTTTTCCCTCTTATGGCTGGTAAGAAATCTTAAGAAATCTTCCTAGCATAAGAGGGAATGTGACACGTGACGTGGGGGGTCTTTAAAAGGCGCATAGAAAGGATGAGCTCTTGACCTAGTGAGAACATATCACGTTAGTTGCACAAAAGTGAACAATTGAAGTAAAATAAACTACAGGGGTTAAAAGAAAATAAGCAAACAACCCCCCTTATCTTGACATAGCAAGAACGCACGGATCCTGTTTTCCGATAAAAGAACTCCCACCGAAATTCCTTCATATTTTCTTCTGCGATTAGCCCTGGGAGTGTAGAGAGGCACAGAAGTAACGCGTTCGCCTCGTGTCAAGTAAACCCGAGTTCGAACCTGGGTACAGGGGATTTTCCCTCTCACTTTGCACTAGGCCTTACGGTCTGAACTATCTCGTCTTTCGGATGAGACGATGAACCGAGGTCCCGTGTGCCCATGAACGTAGCACACGTTAATCCCAGTGACAACGAAAAAGTTGTCATTTGGTCAACATTTACCACCACCACCACCCTTTTCTTCCTCATCAGTCACACACAAACAATCGCATGGGGAAAAAAACACAATTGGGTGGCGCGCTGTCTGGCTGCGACGCGCTCTCCAGGTGGGAGCAACCCGAATTTCACAGAAACGCCGCTGTGACTATAAAGTACCTAATGCCTAGTACTCACCCATACCCCCACACACCCCCCCCACACACCTTACCCCCTTCCCCGTTTTCCTGTCTGTCATCGCCGTCCCGCCACTACCCCTCCTCCTCGAAAAAACAAAATCAAGTTATTTTTGAAGACAATAAAGAAAATGATATCATAATAGTAACGCTTCTTCTTTCAAAAACGGATTGCGAAGGGCTTCGTTGCCTCAAAATAGTTGTATTGAAGTTTGCACAGTTCGCACAGTGGGGGAGTTTGTCCACTATTGTATGTGTTGTTTTATATTGTTTAGCTGTAGTCTAAAACTATCTCGCGCGCTTCTCACCCCCACCCCTTCCCTCCGCCTCTCTCTTTCTCTGTACGAAGAGAGAGAGAGAGAGAGAGAGAGAGAGAGAGGGAGAGAGAGAGGGGGGGGGGGAGAGTACGTATCACCACAACACACTTTTTTTTTTAATATCAAAGGCTTGAAGTGTTTGCATAGATTTGGTCTATTTTAGTATTTGATTTGGAGGCGAACTGATAACATTCATATTCTGTGCCATTACTACCAATCCCAGGTGCTGTCTTTCTCAATTCAAACTGCACTAGACAACAAGCCTTATTGTTCGCGGTACACAAAAGTGGAACGAACAGTATGTTAAATGTGTGTGTGTGTGTGTGTGTGTGTGTGTGTGTGTGTGTGTGTGTGTGTGTGTGAGAGAGAGAGAGAGAGAGAGAGAGAGAGAGAGAGAGAGAGAGAGAGAGAGAGAGAGAGAGAGAGAGAGAGCAGCAAGATATTTTCCCCCAGACAATAGGGCTTTATCAAAACAAAACTTAGAGTAAAAGCAATCCACTGTTTAATTCTGAGAACTTAAAACAAACAAAAACTACTGACTGTTGTTCACACCATCATAATTTCGAAGAAGAAAACTTGAACGTCAACCGCTTGGGATAGTCCTTGGGTAGTAATCGAAGAGATAGGCATTGATGGACATATCGTAGGGGTGGGAACAAAAGCATTTGAGGCTTGTAACGAAACAAAAAGTAGAGATCATACCTGTGAATGTGTGGAGGGAGCATTTAGGGCAAAAGGAGAGAGGGTTGCAATTGAAACAGGACGTGGTTAAGGACTTTTTTTGCACAGCTTAAAGATTTCTCAGAACTTAGGGTGTAAATCTCTAATTATTCTAACACTATGGCCATTTTTATAGTCCATTTTTCGTGTAGTTTTTTCTTATCTTATCGTCTTTCGCTCTGAGTCAGCATGATTGTGTTGATGTCAAGAACTCTTTTCCTCAATATATCATTCACCCCAAGACGACGTAGCACTGCAACATTTATGTCCTTTAAATCGTCACACATTCACGTGCACGTGGTCGTAAATAGCTGCCACGAGCACTTTTGAAGTGTTGTTTCAACGGTTGTAACACCTAGCCAAACAATCCCATCCAAGTCTATGGAATTAGAGCCCCAATTTTGTTTCATTTTTATTTCTTTTTAGTTTAAAACTTAACAAGAATTTGGGTCAGTTCGTATCTGTGAAGGGAAAAGACTCTATGGGAAGACGGGGTAAAAAGCGCATGGGCGGGTAAGAAGCCCACCCCAATTATCTCATGAAATGAAGCAAATTTCAGTCTCATTTTGCCCATGAGACGAGCGTTAATGTCTAGCATTCGTCTCATGGGCAAATTTGACTGAAATTTTCTTTATTTCATGAGATAATTGGGATGGGCTTCTTACCCGCCCATGCGCTTTTTACCCCGTCTTCCCCTATACGTTTTGTGATAAAGAGACATGTGAATTGAAAGCCACAAACAGGCGTCCTGTTGGCTCCGGTGCGCCCCTATTCGCCTACGCGCGTTTCGCCTACTCGCGTTTTGCCAGCTCTCGTTTGATCGACTATCTGAGAAGTAGTCCCGTTTCGCCTAAATAATGTTTAAAACAATTAATGACAGCAAATGTATCTCTCTCCGTGTCCGTTAATGATAAATGCTTGTGAGCTAAAGTGATTATGTATGTATCTTGCTATTTGACTTTTTAAACTGTCCTCACAAAATTAAGTTAAATCCGTGTAAACGCATGGCCTCATCTTATGTGCTGGCAAATATACTAGGTAGAGGTGGGGGAAAAACCCGGTTTGAACCGAAAAACCGGTGATAAACTTTCGCGGTTCGAAAAACCGGTTTTTTAACTGCAAGCTGAAAGTAAGTTTTTCTTAGAATAACGCATTCTTTTCGAAAAACAACACTGATTCTCAGCGCAGATTGGGTGTTTGTAAACCGAGAGTATCTGTTTCTAGATTGTGGTGGTGTATGGCTTTGACTTTGACTTTGACTGTGTGTTGAGTTGAGTGTGTGTGTGTGTGTGTGTGTGTGTCATAAGTCATGTTTCTTTATTGTGTGTGCGTGTATGTGTGTGCGTGCGTGCGTGTGTGTGTGAATATTCTGACAAATAAATATGTGTTTGCTTTGGTGAAGCTAGTTATGCGAGCACTGGTTTAACAAAAAAACCGGTTCGGTAAAACCGGTTCGGATTTTTGAACCGGTTATCAACTCTAATACTAGGGATGCGGAGGGCGAAACGAGACACTCAGTGTGGGCGAAACGACACAGCCGTCACAATAAATGCAAATAAAGCGGCAGATTACGTACATCAAATAGTAGGCGAAACGCGCGTAGGCGACTGAAGTGGACGGCACCCGTTGGTTCAGCTAGTGGGTTAAACTGCCAGCCTTGCAGTTCAGTGGAGAAACTGGTTTGTCAGTGTGTTCAAGATTCATACACTTTTGTATGGTAAAACCATGCCAAGGTTTTAAGAAAAAAGTTGACAGAAAAAATCGGTTCTTGCTTAACATCGGTACAAAAACTGAAGTAAAAATGTTCGACATGTTAACACTTGGTACTTGGTACTTTCTAGTCAGTCACGGAGGCTTAGGTTTTTTAAAACTAAAAACAAGTGTAGGTCAGTTACCACATCACTTTATCATTGCATGGGTGGAACAGTAATATGTGGGCTGCAAACGTGCTAACATCATATAATTCTTACTAGACCATCTATTTAAACACAACTTCTACTGCTTTTTAAAAGATTACATTAGGTTTAGGTATTGGGTACTTTTATAGGTACTGTGAAAAAATAATAATTTTGCATGCGATTTATGTGTGACTGATGAGGAAGGAAAGGGGGGTGGGTGGGTAAATTTTGACCAAATGACAACTTTTTCGCTGCCACTGGGTTTAACATGTGCTAAGTTCATGGGCACAAGGGACCTCGGTTTATCGTCTCATCCGAAAGACTCCACGTTCAGACCGTAAGGCCTAGTGTAGGAAAAATCCCCTGTACCCAGGTTCGAACTCGGGTTTACTTGACACGAGGCGAACGCGATACCTCTGTGCCACTCTACACCGTTATATTATACTGTATATGTTATACTGTGTTGATGTTTTGCAACTATAGGTACCTACCTTCAAGGTATTCCTGAATTCCAAGTAATCTGCATCTTTGCCTGTGCACTTGAGTGACGACGCGCGAAAATGAAGAAAAATGTTAGCAAATAATGGAGTAATTGGAATTTTAAAGTAATATCAAACAATAATATATCCCCCTATCGGGACACCACGGGGTGTCTGTTGTACAAATAGTTATCCCACCTTCTGGCAGTTCTGTGCTTGTAACTTCCTCAAATCTGTCACCCTCTTTGGCTGCCTTTTGCCTTTGCTTACTGTCATTTACTCATTTTCTGCCCAACAGGTCCATTTTCCTGCTTACATTTTTTTTTTTACAAAGATTCTCTCCAACCGAAATCGGACTATTTCTTAGTTAGGCTCATAACGGCAGCATGACGCATTTGCGCTCATGTGACAGGAGATTGAATGATCGAGGAGGAGGAAGAAGAAGAAATGAAATAAGCTTCTAGCAAACACTGACTAAAAAATCGACGCCGTGTACACTTTATGTGCCTTAGTATGCCAACATGCGCATTTTTTTTATGTTGGGTTTATGAATATCATTGTATGCTGTCTTTTCAAATCTCGCAGACATTGGCAAATCTAACCCCCCCAAAAGATCCCGAATAAAAGGCCCCCATACTGGGACTATTTATATAGAGGTATTCATGCGCACGTCTTCCGGTGAGAATCAATGACCTCACTCCGCCATCTTTAAGTGCTTCTGGTGTCATGTTCGGTCATTTGGCTCTCTCTTTTCTTTTGCGATTTTCTTTTTTTCTTTTTTTCTGTCTTTCTTCCTGTATTTTTTCTTTTCCTCTTTTTTTCTGTGCTTCATATTCTGGATGACTGGTTGTATACAATCAAATGCAGAATCATCCTGTTTGAAAAGGAGTTGGCCTAAACCACTGACCTTGCTATTTCCTAAAAAGGGAAACGTGCATATAGCAACATTTACAAATAACAAGCTTACAGATATTGCATACTATTAAGATAATTACATTTTGCTATGAAAATGAGTTTTTCCCTCTCTTCTTTTTTCTTATCAAATATTTGCTTCAATTATAAGCAAAGGCAGAGCGTACATAACAAGTTTAGGCCTATTAAATGAAGATTTACAGCAACAAAAATGGAAATGATTCCCCAAAGACAAAAGCAGTTTGCAAAAGAATACTAACAGTTTACTAACTAGTTATAGTATTAAAAAGTAGCTTAACTAGATTGAAAAGTTATCGAGAATCACCCGCGGAGTTACGCAGCCACACCCCGACTTCGGAGGATGACTGTGATTATCTTGCTGCTGCTGCATACTGTCACTATCTTACTGCTTCTGCTGCTGACTGTCCCTATGTTGCTGAGTAGATTTCCCATAAAAGCATCCGAGAATCAGCCGCGTTGCTAGTTTCCAAGGTCACACGTCAAGGTCATGACCTTGACCT
>CM065681.1:19063948-19068948 GCA_017654935.2 Phymorhynchus buccinoides | reverse complement strand
ATGATGATGATGATGATGATGATGATGATGATGATGATGATGATGATGATGATGATGATGATGATGATGCACTACAGGGGAACAGGGCTGATGCCCTGAACATACAGCAGGAAATGAAGGTGATGGTGATGATGATGATGATGGTGATGATGATGATGATGCCCTGATGATGATGATGATGATGATGATGATGATGATGATGATGATGATGATGATGATGATGCACTACATGGGGGGAACAGGGCTGATGCCCTGAACATACATCAGGAAATGAAGGTGATGGTGATGATGATGATGATGATGATGATGATGATGATGATGATGATGATGATGATGATGATGATGATGATGATGCACTACAGGGGAACAGGGCTGATGCCCTGAACATACAGCAGGAAATGAAGTGTGATGGATGATGATGATGATGATGATGATGATGATGATGATGACACTACAGGGGGACAGGGCTGATGCCCTGAACATACAGCAGGAAATGAAGGTGATGATGATGATGATGATGATGATGATGATGATGATGATGATGATAACCTACAGGGGGACAGGGCTGATGCCTTGAACATACAGCAGGAAATGAAGGTGATGGTGATGATGATGATGATGATGATGATGATGATGATGATGATGATGATGATGATGATGATGATGGTGATGATAAACTACATGGGGACAGGGCTGATGCCTTGAACATACAGCAGGAAATGAAGGTGATGGTGATGATGATGATGATGATGATCATGATGATGATGATGATGATGATGATAACCTACAGGGGGACAGGGCTGATGCCCTGAACATACAGCAGGAAATGAAAGTGATGGTGATGATGATGGTGATGATGGTGATGATGATGGGGAGGATGAGGAAGATGAGGAGGATTGTACTAAACTACATGGGGACAGGGCTGATGCCTTGAACATACAGCAGGAAATGAAGGTGATGGTGATGATGATGATGATGATGATGATGATGCACTACATGGGGACAGGGCTGATGCCCTGAACATACAGCAGGAAATGAAGGTGATGGTGATGATGATGATGATGATGGTGATGATGATGATGATGATGATGATGATGCACTACAGGGGAACAGGGCTGATGCCCTGAACATACAGCAGGAAATGAAGGTGATGGTGATGATGATGATGATGATGATGATGATGATGATGATGATGCACTACATGGGGACAGGGCTGATGCCCTGAACATACATCAGGAAATGAAGGTGATGGTGATGATGATGATGATGATGATGATGATGATGGTGATGATGATGATGATGATGATGATGATGATGATGATGATGCACTACAGGGGAACAGGGCTGATGCCCTGAACATACAGCAGGAAATGAAGGTGATGGTGATGATGATGATGGTGATGATGATGATGATGATGATGATGATGGTGATGATGATGATGATGATGATGATGATGATGATGATGATGCACTACATGGGGACAGGGCTGATGCCCTGAACATACAGCAGGAAATGAAGGTGATGGTGATGATGATGATGATGATGATGATGATGATGATGATGATGATGATGATGATACACTACAGGGGGACAGGGCTGATGCCCTGAACATACAGCAGGAAATGAAGGTGATGGTGATGATGATGATGATGATGATGATGATGATGATGATGATGATGATGATCATGGTGATGATGATGATGACGATGAGGAGGAGGAGGAGGAGGAGGAGTAGGAAGAGGAGGGGGGGGGGATTGTACTAAACTACATGGGGACAGGGCTGATGCCTTGAAAATACAGCAAGAAATCAAGGTGATGGTGATGATGAGGAGGAGGAGGAGGAAGAGGAGGAGAAGGAGGATTGTACTAAACTACAGGGGGACAGGGTTGATGCCTTGAACATACAGAAATAAATCAAGGTGATGGTGAGGAGGAGGAGGAAGAGGAGGAGGATTGTACTAAACTACAGGGGGGCAGAGCTGATGCCCTGAACATACAGCAAGAAATCAAGGTGATGATGATGATGATGATGATGATGATGATGATGATGATGACACTAAACAACAGGGGGACAGAGCTGATGCCCTGAACATACAGAATACAATAATGGCTATGATGAGGAGGAGGAGGAAGAGGAGGGGGTGGAGGACGATGACGATGACGATGATGAAGATTATAATGACGACAACGGCAACGATGACGACAGGGCCGGACCTAAGTTTTTAAGGGATGGGGGCTAATTAATCAAAGGTGCGAAGCACCAAGACCCCTAAGAAGGTTAAGTTCCTATCAAGTGCTAGGTATAGCCCGCGAGGAAATTTAGCTGCCGCTCGGCGACATGAAATGGTTTTTTTTAGGAAAAATGGTGGGGGCAGTAGCCCCCTAAGCCCCCCACCCCCCCACCCCCACCGTAGGTCCGGCCCTGGACGATAACTTATTTCAACGTTATTTCAGGGCGTGCTGTCAGCCTTCCTGCAGTGGCAGACCAAGGCAGACTACCTGTTCAACAGAGCCAGAGAGGTGGTGCCCGTACCGCAAAGAACCACCGCCCTTAAAGGGGAGAGACCTGTTTTGGCCCTCACCGACTACTCCGATAAACAGGTAGGTTTGTGTGTGTGTGTGTGTGTGTAGTGTGTGTGTGTGTGTGTGTTGATTGTGTGTGTGTGTGTGTGTGTGTGTGTGTGTGTGTGTGTGTGTGTGTGTGTGTGTGTGTGTGTGTGTGTGTGTGTGTGTGTGTGTGTGTGTGTGTTGATTGTGTGTGTGTGTGTGTGTGTGTTGTATATATATATATATACACAAACTGATATATTGGACACAAACAAAGTTTTATATATATAAGAGGAAAGTTTAATGGTGTGGTTGGTTTTTTCTTCTTCAATCCTTGTACGTTTATATCATACTTCGAAGAAGGAAAGCGCATCAGTCTACCTGATCCAGGCACACCTCTCTACATTCCTCCTCACCGGGAGTATGTTGGTGTTTACTACGATTTCTATGACCTCCCCTATTGAATCCTTCACTGGATCCACCAACATGGCATCCCATCTCTTCTACTCTCTTCGAGGGATTGTAATTTTAGAACATTATTATTTTTGTTATTTTACACAAGATTTTTACCATTTCTTTTGAATTAAGTGCTGGTTTGCTTTTATTGTGGACTTTCAATCTGGTGCAAAGAGGACAACCTTTCTCTTGGAGAAAGTTTTCTAGCTCAGTTTGAATGTTCACTGTGGACATTCTTTGCAGGCCGATATGCAGACTGAAGAGTCTTTCTCAAAGACGAAACAGCTGTCTTTGCATAGGCATTGTCTATCTCCCCCATTGGGAGAAAAAGTAAATCAGCACATTATTTTCTTTTATTCTTTTCAGAACACAGAACAAATCGTAAAGTTAAAATTAATGTTATTCAGTTTCTTTCTTAAGTTCACAAACTGATATATTGGACACAAACAAAGTTTTATATATATGAGGAAAGTTTAATGGTGTGGTTGTTTTTTTTCTTCTTCAATCCTTGTACGTTTATATATATATATATATATATATATATATATATATAAACGTACAAGAATTGAAGAAGAAAAAACAAACACACCATTAAACTTTCCTCTTATATATATAGTTTGATTTAATAAAACTTTGTTTGTGTCCAATATATCAGTTTGTGAACCTAAGAAAGAAACTCAATAACTTTAATTTTAACTTTACGATTTGTTCTGTGTTCTGAAAAGAATAAAAGAAAAGAATGTGCTGATTTACTTTTTCTCCCAATGGGGGAGATAGACAATGCCTATGCAAAGACAGCTGTTTCGTCTTCGTGAAAGACTCTTCAGTCTGCATGTCGGCCTGCAAAGTTGTCCACAGTGAATGTTCAAGCTGAGCTAGAAGACTTTCTACAAGAGAAAGGTTGTCCTCTTAGCACCAGATTGAAAGTCCACAATAAAAGCAAACCAGCACTTAATTCAACAGAAATTGTAAAATCCTTATGTAAAATAACAAAAATAATAATGTCCTAAAATTACAATCCCTCGAAGAGAGTAGAAGAGATGGGATGCCATATATATATATATATATATATAAGTCATTAAAACACACTTTGTAGTTTGCATGTTGGAAATAAAAGATTCCTAGTAGTTTTAACAGATGCATTCTTTCCTGATTTTATTATATATATATATATTATATATATATATATATATATGAGTAAAATTATAAAAGACACAAAAACACAGTTTCATTTTAAAAAATATATTCTCTGATTAAATTTTCGTTGGTAAAAGCCAACTTTTTCAATATCAACACTGGCAACTTCTAAATAACGCACACCTTTTATATTTGAATTGTGAGTGAAAAAAAAAAAAAAAGAACACTTAAGGGTGAACTATGAATTCATTTCACGAGCTTTTCTCCATGACCTGTTTGTTATCTAAACATGCCTCGTATATACTCTTCAAAAAAGTGTACAGAAAGAACAGTATTGTTTGTATAATACATTTCATCCACCTCTATTAACCAAGACATCCCAAGTAAAATAGTAATTATCCATATCATAATGAAAACCAACCCCCCAAACACGTAAATCACATTCATACTAATACAATACAAAAGTCATTTCAATAACAGAAGTTTTGGAATCCAGATAACCAACTATTATTCGGTTGTATATTTCGGATTTGTTGTTTCCATTAAAATTGAATGAACAAAATGAAATTTACGTGTGGTTGTATGTGAGATTTAAACATGTTTGCTCATTTGTGTGTTTGCTTGCATACTTGGATTTGACTGTGTATGCATGGTTGTGTTCGCTCACGCGCACATGTGCGTGTACATGCGTGCATGTAAGAACTTCTTTCCATACTTTTTGTGTGTCTATTAGAACAAGTCTAGGATAACATTGTTTTCAGGGGATGTAAAATAGGGTGTGTTAGGGCTCAGGGATAATATTGGTTATAGGAGATGTGAAGTTTTATTGTGTTCATTTTTCTGTTTATTATAAAATTGT
>CM065681.1:19051448-19061448 GCA_017654935.2 Phymorhynchus buccinoides | reverse complement strand
GGCCCATTTGGAAACTTGCGTGCTTGGCGAGGGGGTAGGGGGGGGGGGGGGGGGGGCTCCGCAATCATGAAAAACAAGGACACGCTCACAAGGACTCCTATATGTGGTATCTAAACAGTCACCGAGCCGATAGCAGTTCGCAGAATCCGAGACCAGCAGTCCAAGAGGAGCGAATCTATGTTAGGCCGTCATGAGGCAACCAACCGAGGAGACACTGCACTGCTGCTGAGTCACTTCGGTGGAGTTCAGTAGAGCCTGTTCAGGACACCACCTACTAACCCCCCTACTGACGACACTATTCTCTTAGTCGCGGAGCCAGCGTGAGTGAGGTCCTCCCCCGAGGGCGCCACCACGACCGTCCACCGACAGCTCCCCAGAACACACTGATCCCCATGACTTTGACCCGAACGCACCAAGGCATAGACTGGATTGGAAACCGAAACTGAGGTCACCATGAGAGCAGGGCATGCAAAGCGACATAATTTGATGCTTTTTTTTTAATGATTGATGGAAATGAGGCGGATGACTATGATGATGATGATGATGATGATGCTATGGAGTTCCGTATCGGTCTGAGACTGCATGACAGGGCTGTATTCTACGCTACGCCACGGCGGCTGGTTTTATTTATTTTTCTTTTTGTCATGCGTGCAGGTGCGAAACAATTCCGGTGAGGTGGGCGTGGTCCCTGCTGTGATCATTCTTATACCATCCCCCTATGCACCCGCCACCGACACTGCCCTCAGGTCAGTCTCTGTCTGTCTGTTCGGTCTATGTCGCGTGAACCGCTGGGCAGAATCACTTCACATTTTGTGTGGTGGTGTATCACAAAGAATGAAAGGTGTCTGTGGACAATAGTGCTGATCTTGACCTTGAAGTATGACCTAGAAAACGGAAATTGCATCCGGTGACCATATTTTCACATCGCTGGAGGCACGGTTTTCAAACTTGTTATGTGTTCTTGTTCTTTGACTCAGGAGAAATAAAACTGACATGGCTTAAGAAGCTAACGAAGTTAAAGAATAACGCAACACGACTTGACTTGATTTACCTAGAGAGAATTAGTTATGACCATTATGATTCAGCAAAGACAACAACGTCGCGCTACTTACGACATGTGTACACGTTAACACTATTCACATGATATTTCTAATTCCCCATGGCAACACAGTGATCTGCAAGTCATATTTAGAGAGTTCACTGTGTTGCCATGGGGAAATAGAACTATCTCGTGAATAGTGTTAACGTGTACACAGACCTTTACGATGTAGCTAAACAGTGATGACGGCGATGATCTACAGTAACGATGATGATGATGATGATGATGATGATGATGATGATGATGACAACGACGACGACGACGACGACGACGACGACGACGACGACGACGACCCTGATCATGATGATGATGATGATGATGACGACGACGACGACCCTGATGAAGATGATGATGATGATGATGATGATTGTGAAGCAGATGGTACCTTCAAGAACAAAAACAGCGACAGTTTTCAGTTTCATAATACAAAACGTTGACAATGACAACCCACAAGAGAAATCCTGCTGCCTGTTATGAACGAAACTGATCTCTAGGTTTTTCTAAGCCCCCTCCCCCGAAGACGGAGTGTGGCTGCTCACGTGGCGGGGTAATCAGAAACGGTCACAGACGTAATGTTCTCACCCCTAGCGGCTGCATTTGTACCATATTGTTCAAGTGCTTTGGCTGTTGGGATGATCCTTGGAGTCTATTAGCCAGGTATGTCAACAACAACAACAACAACAGCAACAACAACAACAACAACAACATCAAGAACTAAGCCCCCTCTCCCCCACCCACCCTGCCCCCCTCAAAAGAAAAGTCACACTGCACTGTCGGAGATGCACTCGCCTGCCCTTAATTTTATGAAGGGCAGAAATTGAAGGGTTTAAATTCAGTAAACCGATTGACTTAACTTAGAAAGTAACAACGTTTAGTTTCCCACTTAAGCTTAGTAGAACTTCATAAAAATTAAGCACAGGTGAGAGCAGCTCGAATTTCACAGACGAGTCGGTGACTGGAAAATACCAAAATACCAACACCCATACTAAATACTTTTATAATGAAAGCGACAACTACGACGGTGACGATGCTGCTGATAACACAGGCGATGGTGACGATGCTGCTGATAACACAGGCGATGGTGACGATGTGTGTGCAGACTACGCTGTCAGCTGCTGGCCCTGTGGACAGGCAGCGTGAAGAGGCTGGGCTACCAGCTGATCGCCTTCATGCTGCTCGTCTTCAGAGACTGGAACCAGCAGGAGGTAGGCCGCGTTCTCGATACGTCTTCCACGATCAATTTGGCAGAAGAATGGCTAGCGTTGAAAGGGTTAAAAACGCTAGTATTAAGTGCATCCTTATAGGGAAGACGGGGTAAAAAGCCCATGGGCGGGTAAGAAGCCCATGCCAATTATCTCATTTGCCCATGAGACGAATGCTAAACATTAACACTCGTCTCATGGGGAAAATATGACTGAAATTTGCTTTATTTCATGAGATAATTGGCATGGGCTTCTTACCCGCCCATGGGCTTTTTACCCCGTCTTCACCTATTCAAGACAATACTTAGACCCCCGTCACACATAGGCCACGTTCTCGCTACGTCCTCCACGATCAGCCCAAACCCAGAACGTGGCTGATCGCAGCATGGTTCTGGCGTAGCGTACTATAGTCGACGAGTCGGGCGTCACGTCGTAACAGCGTGATGGTGGCTTTTGGTAGGAGCGTGGAGGGTGTGGTAGTAGCCTGCGTTTTTGCTACGCACATTTTGAACATGCTCAAAACACAGGCAGCGAGGATGTGGTGAAAACGCAAGCTTTGTGGGATCGTGGTGAGAATGGCGATAATGCAGTGGCAGTGTGGTGAGTGCGTAGGCAGCCGAAGTAGTGGCAGAGTACTGAGAATATAGCGGCAGCGTAGGGCTCGCGCCAAGAGCGTGGTTCAATCCACAGTTTTTTCAGCTGTGGGTCTCCACTTCCTCAGATCGTAGTGAAGTCGTTAGTTGCAGTCACACTTGAAGAGGATTTCCGCGACCTCGCCACGTTCTCTAGAAATGTATCGCGCAGTGAAGGTGTAGTGGGGTCTTCATCATGAATGATGGGGGCCTAAGAAGTAGTAACCATTTGCCTGATTTGCTGTTGCAGTTAAGTGTTTTCTGTACACGACATTTTGCAATATGTGCCCCCCCCCCCCCCCCCCCCCCCCCCCCAAAAAAAAAAGCACCCAAACATACCCCCAAACAACCAAACAAAACATAAACTCTGTCGCGCTCTTTTTATCAAATAGGTGCAATGGAAATGATTTATTTGAACTAGCGCAACGCCTAGTACTGGCTATGCACCGTACTGGTAAGTAAGCGCCAAGTACTGGTAAAGTAGGGTGGGAAGCCCTTCTGAAGTCGGAGTATGGCCCCGCCCATGTGACGGGGCCCCGATTTAAAAGCTTTGCCCGCCATAGCACAGCAAATGTGAGGCGATCTTCCCACGTGAAGAAGCGGCGTATAGCGCCGCATGCTGAAATTCGCTTCACACACTGGGTGTGCCCCCAGAGCGCCCGGTCATTTGGGAACCAAATTCGGCTGTGGAAACACCAAGACATGCATCAAATATTGGGTGCTGATTTACCGGTGGAGAGAAAGCGTTACAAGAATCATTGCCCCCCCCCCCAAATGACACGGCCGCCTCCGTCCCGTTGCCACTCGCCCCTTTCAGGTGAGCTTGCTGCAGCAGCTGAGCCAGTCGGAGCGTGAGCAGCTGATGCGTGCTCTGATGTTCCTGGAGACCACCCTCATCCGCCAGTGCTGGCAGGGCTACGGGGACTTCCAGGAACTGCAGGAGAGGATCCACCGCCTCATCATGATCATCGAAGAGGCCTCTGACGACGCTTGGCTGACTCCAGTGAGTGAGAGAGAGAGGCTTGGGAGGGAAGAGTGGTAGAGAGGGAGGGGCCCTCTGAAGTCGGAGTATGAGAGAGGGAGAGAGAGAGAGACGAGATGCGAGAGAGATGGCACTGGGTGAGAGAGCGCTTAGAGGGAGAGAGAACAGAGAGAGAGAGGAAACACCAAGACATGACAGACATTGGTGCTGATTTACGTGCGGAAATATAAGAATCAGGTAGACCTTTAATCAAGGGTCCTTGTGCACTTTTGCAATTTGAGCCATTTTGAGCGTAAGAGCTAATTGCTTTTTAGACCACCCTTTTGCTGGCAGGGCTATTCCAGACAGGAGAGGATTCATCATGCAGACAAGAGGATTGACGACGCGGCTGACTCCAGTGATCCAAGACGCTGGAAGAACTGTTGAGGAGAGAGAGAGAGAGAGAGAGAGAGATTGAGAGAGAGAGAAGAGGAGAGAGAGAGAGAGAGAGAGAGATGAGAGAGAGAGAGATGCAGAGACAGACAGACAGACAGGTTGACGGAGGTGCGGAAATAGAGACAGGTAGACCTTTAATCAAGGGTCCTTGTGCACTTTTGCAATTCATATTTTTTAAGATCTAATTTTTTTATTATTTTTTTATTCCAGACAACAGTTTCTTGCAGACAATAGTGATTCAGATCCAAACGCTGGAAGAACTGTTGAGGAAATATCAGGTGAGAGAGAGAGAGAGCGCGCGCGAGAGAGAGAGGGGGGGGGAGATGACAGAGAGAGAGAGAGAGGTGGGGAGACAGAGACAGAGACAGACAGAAAGATAATAATTTATAATGTCGGGGATACATCATAAACGTTACTTTGCATATAACTGTTTCGTAAACATTTTGTTGTGGTATGAGCCCCAGACCGCGAGACCAAGACGGTTATCTATCTGTTTGCTGTGGGTGATTTGCCAGTCAGTAGCTATTGATGATGATGATGACGATGATGAAGACGCCGACAATGACGACGACGACGAAGAAGAAGATAATGATGATATGATGATGATAAGATGATGATATGATGATGATGATAACGACGACGATTATGAGACGACGACGACGACGATGATGATGATGATGATGATGATGATGATAATGATGATGGCTGCGATGACGACGACGACGACGACGACGACGATGATCATCATCATCATCATAATGACGGCCACGACGACGAAGACGATGATGATATAATAATGATGACGATGATTATGATAATGACGGCCACAACGACGACGATGATGATGATGATGATGATGATGATGATGATGACGACGACGACGACGACGATAATGATGATGATGATGATGATGACGACGACGATGACAATGATGATGATCTGGCAGGATTTCTGGACGTTCTGGGAGACGTTCAAGACGATCGTGGAACTGGCCCAGCATCCAGAGCTGCTGCTGATCTGCGACAAGTGGGAGCAGCTCAACTACAGGGCCACCGCACACATCGTCAGGTAGACATGTCTGTCTGTCTGTCTGTCTGTCTGTCTGTCTGCTCCCCTTTCTGGCTGCCTCTTTGTCAATCTGACTTTGTAGGCTACAAGTGGGGACAACTCAATTGCAGAACTATTGGCCACAATCGTCAAATAAGGAAATTGCTGATATTTTCTTTCTTCCTCTGTTTGTCTGTCTGTCTTTCTCCGTCCCTCTCTCTGTCTCTCTGTTTGTCTTTTTCTCTCTCTCTCTCTCTAACACCCCCCCCCCCTCACTTTCTCTCTCTCTCTCTCTCTCTCGCTCTCTCTCTCTCTCTCTCTCTCTCTCTCTCTCAATGGTTGGTTTGACGTCTGATTAGGCGTATCCTCTTATAGACAGTTTCATTTTCTCTCCCTCATTCGAATATGAAGTCTCCTGTTCTTAAACATCTTCGCATCTTCGCTATTGATTTGAACGAGACATGTAAAAAGCGTTAAGGTTGAGAGAGAGAAAGAAAAGGCAATACCTTCGTGGTATAGTATTTATCGCCCTTCATATGGGGCTATGGCATTATTGAATTTAAACATCTCTCTCTCTCTCTCTTCTCTCTCTCTCTCTCTCTCTCTCTCTCTCTCTCTCTCTCTCTCTCTCTCTCTCTCTCTCTCTCTCTCTCTCTCTCTCTCTCTCTCTCTCTCTCTCTCTCTCTGGCGATGAATGTATAATTGTGGCATAGTTTATTATTATCTCCCCTTTCGATAGAGTTATTATTTGTCTTCCCTTTGACCCGTTCGTCCGTTCCATTTGTATTGTGACCCAAGGCCAATGTGCAAATAAAACTATTTCAGTGTTTCAGTGTTCTCTCTCTCTCTCTCTCTCTCTCTCTCTCTCTTTTGTTTCAGCTTGAAGATACTAATTCTTTGAGAGACGTTGCAATGTTTAGTTTCTATGCTTTAAGAATTACGTGAACAATTGCTAGCTAAGTGAATACATATCATACTTTAGTTTCTTTGTTAGTTCAGTTGTTGTTTTTCAATTCATATTGTTTGTATTATGTTGGGCAACTCCTTTGTGTACAGGTCGTTGGCCTCACAATTAAAAGTTCCGAGTTCCGAGTTCTCTCTCTCTCCCCCCCCCCCTCTCTCTCTCTCTCTCTCTCTCTCTCTCTCTCTCTCTCTCTCTCTCTCTCTCTCTCTCTCTCTTTCTCTCTCTCCTACTACTACTACTACTTGCGAATGATAACATATATATTACTAGAGATATTGCTATGTACATCTACTATGCACTGAGGAAAAGAGAAGAACTCGTGCCTCAGATATGATAAGCAACATTATGATTGATGTTGTTAGTATATATAAATTATACACTTGTTGTCATCTCTTTTTATGTGTGCACCGCACCTCCTATGTTATAGGCTGGAGGCCTGAAGCATTAAAATGGTGTTCAATTGTGTTCAATTCAATCTCTCTCTCTCTCTCTCTCTCTCTCTCTCTCTCTCTCTCTCTCTCTCTCTCTCTCTCTCTCTCTCTCTCTCTCTCTCTCTCTCTCTCTCTCTCTCTCTCTCTCTCTCTCTCTCTCTCTCTCTCTCTCTCTCTCTCTCTCTCTCTCTCTCTCTCTCTCTCTCTCTCTCTCTCTCTCTCTCTCTCTCTCTCTCCTTCTCTCACAGATTCTGGGACACGAGCGTGGACCTGGCAGAGGGGGACCTGACCAAGCAGACCACCTCCCTGGCCCTGCTCCACGAAACCCCCTCCCCTCCCCTCACCTCACCCTCCTCCTCCCAGGCCCACAGTGAAATGACCATTGACGAGGAGCATCGGGACACCACCACTGAGACGGTCAGTTTTTTGTTATTTTTTTGTGTATTTTTTTTTTTTTTTTTTTGGGGGGGCAAATTTGTACTTTAGATACCCCTCTCATGCTTACACGACCACCAATTTCAAAGTTTACTTCTTTAATAGCCTTTCACCGCCAAAGTCGCATTTCAGCACCACAGTGATTTAACATCTGTGTCACTAAAAGGCATCAAATTGGAGTCTATTATTCAATGACCCTATTGTCTTAGTTTTGGGAGGTAAGGATAGACCTTATTTTATATATGTCACAGAACAATCCCCAATACTGCAGACGGCTTTTGTTCTCTACCCAGGTAAATTTAATGGACGTTTTTGGCTGAAATATGGCTGGCGGTGAAAGGGTTAAGTGTAATGAAAAATAACATACTAGGCTGATCCTAACCCTATCCTTATACCCTTTCCCGAGAATGGTACACTGTTGCCACTCAATGTAATTTCTCAGTGAACATTTTCAATGCGAAAATTCGAGGTGGGAGGGTGGATGGTGGGCGTAATGTACACTCCACCCCTATCACTTTCCCAAGAAGAAGAGAAATTGCTTCTCAGTGAAAATGCGAAAATGTTAGGTGCAAAAGTCCCGAATTTTCAAACAATACAGATAAGTGTTTTAAATTTGTTTTTATTATATAGGCCCAATGCTGGTTGTGATGATGATGATTACCCTTCTGCTTCTACTACTGCTGCTGTTAGTTTGTTGTTTGTGGTAACACATTCGGTCCTTCGGGTGGGGACTTAAAGCTAGTCTGATCCGTGCGCTGCACGAACGTTAAGCAACCCAGGGGAATGAAAAGACGATAAAAGCAGGGTGATGCCAGCTGCCTGGTATGAACCAAATTGATAGCTAGACTTCCCTGGTCCATAGCATCTCACCACCACCATTATTACTACTGTCACTTCTATTTACTGCCACTACTTCTATTGCTGCTGCGGCCCAACATATTACTATTACTGCTACTGTTACTGCTTCTGCTATATCTGCTGCACTTTTCTTACTACTACTGCTCCTGCTGCTGCTGCTACTACTACTACTACTACTACTACTACTACTACTACTACTACTACTACTACTACTACTACTACTACTACTACTACTACTACTACTACTACTACTACTACTACTACTACTACTACTACTACTACTACTACTACTACTACTACTACTGCTACTACTACTACTACTACTACTACTACTACTACTACTGCTGCTGCTGCTGCTGCTGCTGCTGCTGCTACTACTACTACTACTACTACTACTACTACTACTACTACTACTACTACTACTACTACTACTACTACTACTACTACTACTACTACTACTACTACTACTACTACTACTACTACTACTACTACTACTACTACTACTACTACTACTACTACTACTACTACTACTACTACTACTACTACTACTACTACTACTACTACTACTACTACTACTACTACTACTACTACTACTACTACTACTACTACTACTACTACTACTACTACTACTACTACTACTACTACTACTACTACTACTACTACTACTACTACTACTACTACTACTACTACTGCTGCTGCTGCTGTTGCTGTTACTACTACTACTGCTGCTGCTGCTGCTACTATTACTACTACTACTGCTACTAATACTGCTGCTGCTGCTGCTGCTGCTACTACTACTACTACTACTATTACTACTACTACTGCTACTGCTGCTACTACTACTACTACTACTACTACTACTACTACTACTACTACTACTACTACTACTACTGCTGCTGCTGCTGCTGCTGCTGCTGCTGCTGCTGCTGCTACTACTACTACTACTACTACTACTACTACTACTACTACTACTACTACTACTGCTGCTGCTGCTGCTGCTGCTGCTGCTGCTGCTGCTGCTACTACTACTACTACTACTACTACTACTACTACTACTACTACTACTACTACTACTACTACTACTACTACTACTACTACTACTACTACTACTACTACTACTACTACTGTTGATAATGATGATGGCGATGATGACGATGATGGTAATGTTGCTTCTGCTGGTGCTACTCCTCCTCATCTTTCTACCAGTACTACTATTGCTGTTGATAATTACGGCGATAAAGAGGACAACGACGACAGTGATGCCGATGAGAGGAAAGAGACTCTAGGGAGAGCTGGACAATAGAGATTCTTCAGAGAAACACAAGCCCACCCCCCTCGGTCATATCCAGCTCAAGCTTCTCTCTGCTGCCTCTGCAATTGTTTTCAGTGCAATGACTACAACACGTCTACAACACTAACAACAACGATGTTCATGATATTTTACCTTTGTACTCTCCATTTCTCGTTCATAATTTGCTTTCATTTTCTTTGGCGTGTGTCAGGTGTCGACCAGTGTGACGGAGGAGCAGTACACCTACGTGGTCAAGGGAGTACTGGACCCCAGAGACAACAAGAGTCAGCTGGACATACAGACAGCCATCATGCTGGGCATTGTTGACCAGGTGAAATAAATTCAAATTCAAATTCTTTATTGTCTTGAAATGAAGAGAATCCTTTTCCCCGCGTATTAGGTATTAGGTACTTTATAGTCACAGAGGCATCTCTGTGAAATTCGGGTTGCTCCCACCTGGAGAGAGCGTCGCAGCCAGAGACGCGTCGCCCAATTTTATTTTTTTTCATGCGATTTTTGTGTGACTGATGAGGAAGGAAAGGTAGGGGGGTGGGGGTAAAGTTTGACCAAATGACAACTTTTTCGTTGCCACTGGGTTTAACGTATGCCAAGTGCATGGGTATA
>CM065681.1:19043948-19046448 GCA_017654935.2 Phymorhynchus buccinoides | reverse complement strand
TTAAGTAGGGGTGTCTCGTGCCATCACAGCCTTTAATTAAGGCCGTGGCTAAAATGTATCGAGATAGAGAGGTCCATTTGGTGGGTAAAATCAACTAAAATGTATTGAAATAAAATAATCCAAACGATCAGATCTTTGAAAGCAAAGGCTAAGATGCATTAAAAAAAAAGAGAGAACCTCGCCATCTGGGTCTGTAGTCATAGTGCGGCTAAGACAACTAATCCTGGATGGAAACTGCAAATTAGTCTAAACTACCAATCGGATTGGTAATTTCCATTTTCCATCCCGGATTAGTAGTCTTAGCTGCACTCGTGACTGCAAGCCCAGAGCTTTTAAAGCCCTGATTAAGACGACTAAGATGCATTGAAATAAGAAAGGATCAGAAAGAAAGACTGTATTAAGCAGTGGCGTAGGAACGTTTTCAAGCCGGGGGGGGGGGGGGGGGCAGGATTGCCAACAAACCGGGGTGGGGGTGGGGTGCGCAAGCGCACGGACAAGACGAATGGATGGATAGGTTAGATTACATGACTTAGTAAATCCTACAAAAATACTTTATTATTGTTTATTATTATCTTTAAACATAATCATAATCAATTATATAAAAAAATCTATGAATAAATAAAACATGATGTGAATTGAAAGGAGACAACAAAAAAGCATAAAAATACAACCATGTTTGGGGCGGATCAGCCAGTCATGGAAGAGGGGAGGGGGTAGCTCCAAGTGGTCAGTTGGGGTGGGGTGATGGGTCTGGGGGTATTGCCTCCCAGAAGCTGATGATAATTTGAATGTAAAGATGCAATCAATGCTTCTCGTGAGAGAATAACTGTAGCATGGAACTACAATTTGTCTTTTTCTTTCCATTCTTTGTCTTTCGGGTGGAACCCCTGTAACCCCCCTCAAATCCATCTTTGATGCAGTACCAAGTCCATGACAGCAATGTGTAGTGAATGGGCTGAGACTATTAACTCTTTCGTTTCCTTGTGTCCTTTCTGTTGTTGTTGGGTTGGGGGTTTTTTTGGGGGGCAGAGAGATACGTCTGCCCCCCCTCCTCGAAGCCAGGGGGGGGGGGGGGGCACGTGCCAGTTGCCCCCCCTGCCCCCCCCCCCCCCCCCCCCGTTCCTACGCCAGTGTTAAATAAGGGTCTGTAGCGTGTTGTGTTTGTACACGAAGAACAATTTGTGGCGATAACTAGTTGGTGCTGGCTAGTTTGCATTGAAGCAAAACATCCGGGGTGTGGGAATATAAGAGCATTATATTTTTTTATGAACAAGAATGTTTAAAGGTCGATTGTTCAGCAGGGAGATTTGGGGCTTGCTTTAGGTAAACCAAAGCTCTTTAGTATAGCAAGAGAAGATTTGAAGGGTGTGGTAGGCCTATGTGTCTATTAGAAATACAGTTAAATTTTGCTTACATTCCCTGGTTCAGTCATGCGCCGTGGGTGCAGCCTTGAGCTGCACTCACGATCGCGTGCATTGAACTGCCAGTGGCCTCCCAGCAGACGACGCTGACGAAGGGAGCGAGATGCCCATGAAAGCTCCGACGTATGCTTATTTCTTTTGCTTGAGTGTTTGTGGTTAAAATTCTTCTAATATTTATTTTGTTTGTTTATTTGATCTCGTTTGAAAGAAGCGAATGATATCGGGTGAGCTGAACACCCAAAATGACCTTCAGAGCAAAGGCTGTTCTTTCACTACATGAAAAATATACAGTCTTCATTTCTGTACTGTTCTGTTCTCAGAAGAGAGAAGATGATTAACAAAAAAACTAGTATGATGGAACATTTGGAAATCAATTCTTCTTCTTCTTCTTTCAAATACGTCGCTACAATCCAGTAGTCTGGCATAACTGCGACGGGGAAATTAATTAAATAAAAATTATGGTAACGCGTTTCATAGGTCGATAGGCGTTGGTAGGGAAAGAAATTTATTGTTATAAAATTGCAGAATGCTTAGACTGTTGGATTTACAAGTAGCTGTCTTGGTTAAAGTCTGCTGTGCAAAATGCAGATCAGTTTCAGATTTCTTTCATTCGATTGATCTGTTCAGTGAAACAGAGAACTAATCCAAATGAAACAACGTTCATTGCTGAATGGATTGGAATAAACCAGGTGAATTAAATTCATCTATGTTTCTGTAGTTAACAAATTAATATCATGTTTGACAAAGGTCGCCTTTGAGAATTTATGCACACAAAAATATACGTGTTATGCTTAAAGGGGCACCCTGGCGCATATGTTGTTTCAAGAAACACGCCGAGATCACCATGAAAACACCCTTTACAGAGATCGCAACACTCACTTTGCCATGGTTTCCTAGAAACCAAACCGTCAAATCGGCGATTCCTCCTTGGCGGAAGTGCTGGAATTCAGATTATTTCAGTGAAAGAGAAGGCATGTGTCTTCTCTTTTCTAATGGCTTATACAGTTTACCAAAAGGAGTTTCGCTCACAACAAAGGAAGCAGCTCCAATTGGTTTGTTTTAATGCACTACAAAGAAGA
>CM065681.1:19036448-19038948 GCA_017654935.2 Phymorhynchus buccinoides | reverse complement strand
TGAGGCCCTCTCGAAAAGGGAACATGGCGACAACTAATATCCAGCTACACAGACAGACTTGAGCTAACGACGACGAAAATGGTGTTTTACGTCCTCTTGGTCTGAATCAGACACATATGGGACATTTGTAAATACAAATATGGTGGGAACAATACTGGAGGCAATGCCCGGAGGCAGTACGAAACCAGTAAAGTCCCGATTTTTTAAATTATTAATGCAGATAGGTGTAGCGGTGACCACGCCTCGGTTAAACCTCATCGGCTATGGCACCGCCACAAGTATTGTTATGCTGCAGACTTGAGCTGACAACAATGTCAACGAGCCACATGAAGAAGAACACTGTGCACAAATCAGCATTTTGTTGTTAGGTGAATTGTTTTAATGATTAATGTTCCAACTTGTAGCTAGGGAGCTTTACAATTAAGTAAGTGGTTGGGTGTATGAGATAAAGAATGAATAAAATTCGAAATATTATACGGTTTCAAAGCGGGCGTTCTGGTGTTTACCTTATATGAAGAAGAATACTGATAGAAAAACAAAGAAGAGAGCTTACTCTACTCTACATATAAAGGTTACATCATATCTTGTAATACCACCCTCCGTTCTTCCTCTCAGTTCCTCAGCCTTGTCCCTTATTCCTAGCCCTCAACTTAGCCCCCCCCCCCCCCCCCCCCCCCCCCCCCCCCCCCCCCCCCCCCCCCCGCCCCCCCCCCCCCCCCACTGCCCCCCCCCCCCCCTCTTTGGACTACAATGCGATAGACCCTACTTGTAAAGTTACGCACTGGGTCATCATCATCATCAACAGGAGAGTTGGATAAAGTCTGTCAGCTTCCGCTCCCAAGAGAGGACTTCCTCCCTGCATCAACGGGCTTTTCTGGATGCTCGTGTTGCTGCTGCTGCTGCTGCTTCTGCTAGCTATGATGTTGGTAATGTTGAGGGCAGTGGAGGGATGAAGACTGGAGAGGTTGAAGTGACGGGTTTGTTAAGTGTGGGATGTGTAGTAGGTTGTGTGTTAAGATTGTCAGGAGGGTTGTTGATGTGTGCGTGAGAGATAACAGACCGAGAAAGAGAATGAGAGAGAGAGAAAGCGAACGAGAGAGAGGGAGAGGGAGAGAGAGAGAGAGAGAGAGAGAGAGAACGTGCATGCAGTGTAGTTACCCACGTATACACAAACACATGCACATACATGTGCGTGCGCACGTGAAGACACACACGCATACGACGGGGAAGTTTGAAACTTTTCTGAGCTTCATCATAGTTAAATCTGAACAAGTCAAGATGCATTGAAACCGTAACGTTATTTCTATTTTTGTCAGTGACGGTATATGATATATTAGCATAGGCCTACATCTATCAAAGCAAAATAGTATTGAATAAACAAATAGAAGAAACAAAATTGAAAGAAACGAAAAGAAACAAAGTGCTGAGGAACTGGAACGGAAATCAACCCGACCGGAAACGACAACCCTCCATTCAGTGTCGTCTGCTGCTGTCACTGTGACGAGAGCTGTGCGCATGCGCAGATCTGCTGACTGCTGACGACAGGACGAATGTGTAAGAGAAGGGTGTACTAATTAAAATGGATGTGATCAAACGGACGGGAGTTCTTTTCCTCATCGGCTTCATTTTCTGCACCTCGTCATGTTTGGCTAGTGAGTTTTCTTATTTCGTTATCATTGTTTTCTTCTTCTCTCTCTCCAATTTGTTTGGTTAATATTTAGATCAAAGAAGGGCGCGACTCAATAGGAATTGTTCGGAAATAATTAAGGGGAGTAATTTCATGGTGTGAGGGAGTTATCTTGTCTAATTCAATCGGTCAAACAGGGGAAGTCACTCTACCTTCAGCTTTCGTAGCCTATCGACTCGTGTGTTTGAGCAGACATACAACACTTAGAACACCGTGCGTCATTCTAAAAAAATATGTCATTTATATTTGTACGTCTCATTTTGCACGTTTTATCAGTTTGTGGCCACTTGCCACCCGTAATTTTTTTTTTTTAAAAATTTGCAAGTCGCTTACTCATATCCTGCGGTTTCAAGCTTTGACGCCATTTTGCATTGTTGCCATGGTATTTGACCGAGTAATGGAGGCAAACAACTCTAATTTTCACGAAGTGCTTGTCGCAGTCAAAAGTGTAGCTCGTGCAAATCTGCCGCTCGCTACTATGAGAGTGTGTATTTGCGACAACCACAAATTTCACTCTTTCTTTACTTGAACCATTTACCTAACCCTAACCCTACAAAAAAGTGAAATTTGTGGTTCATGCTCAATGTCGCAAATACACACTCTCATAGTAGCGAGCGGCAGATTTGCACGAGCTACACTTTTGACTGTGACAGTGCTCTCCCCGATTTTTTTTCTCCCGAAAATCGTCTATTGATGGTTTAAAAAAATATTCACATAGAGAGAGACTGGAACGCCTGAATCTTCCAAGTTTGAAGGCGAGAATAATAATAATAATAATAATAATAATAACAGTACATTTATATAGCGCTTTGC
>CM065681.1:19023190-19035948 GCA_017654935.2 Phymorhynchus buccinoides | reverse complement strand
CAGGTACCAATTTACACCTGGGTGGACTGAGAAAATAGAAGTAAAGTGTCTTTCCCAAGGATACATCACCAGACCAACTTTCTGAACCCCCAACCCGCAAACTTCTCAGATAACGAGACAGCACTGAGCTGCATGTTTAGGCGGAGTTATAGCCCTTAGCCCTTGACACCAAGTGGCATTCCATTTGAAGGCATTTTCTCAGCTCACTTTCTTTATTGCGAGGCCACAGAAGTGGCCGAGCCGTTATTATCACACAGTTGGTTTCCGTTTTGTGGGGCCTATTTGACGTCACTTCTCTTCATAACAACAACCCTAGGCTTATCCTAACCTTATCCTCTTAAGCTTCTTGTTTACAACTCTTGATGTCAAGTCTGGTTTCTTTCAGTTTCATGACAATAACCCTGGGCTGATCCTAACCTTATCCTCTTAAGCTTCTTGTTTGCAACTCTTGATGTCAAGTCTGGTTTCTTTCAGCTTCATGACAATAACCCTAGGCTGATCCTAACCTATCCTCTTTGTGCTTACGACTCTCGATCTCAAAGTCTGGTTTATTTCAGTTTCATCGACAACAAGGCTGATCCTGATGCATCTGCGCTCAAAATTGACAGGAAACTGTCTGAGCGATGAAAGAAGAAGAAGAAATTATAGGGTATCGATTATCTCCAAAATTGAAAGTTAATTGCTGAGTATGCACAACATTTAGGCTAGCTAACACCCCTCTCAACACAAAATTTGAAAAACTAAAACAGACTGCAACGTCACTGGAACATACAACAAACAAACAACTACACGACAAGTGCAAAGTGACGTTATTTTATTCACAAGAGACAAAGCAAAATTTGGTTAAAATCCATCCAGTTATTTGTTTGCAGAAGAAAATGTGGTACACACAATCGAACCTACTACTTGTGGCGGTACCATAGCCGATGAGGTTTAACCGAGGCGTGGTCACCGCTACAGCTATCTGTATTAATTTTTTTAAATCGGGGCTGTACTGGCTTCGTACTGCCTCCGGGCATTGCCTCCAATATTGTTCCCACCATATTTGTATTTACAAATGTCCCATGTGTCTGATTCAGACCAAGAGGACGTAAAACTCCATTTTCTCTCTGTGGTACACACAATAACAGAATTAAATCGCTTTATTATACTTGTGGCGGTGCCATAGCCGATGAGGTTTAACCGAGGCGTGGTCACCGCCACAGCTATCTGTATTAATTTTAAAAAATCGGGACTTTACTGGTTTCGTAGTGCCTCCGGTCATTGCCTCCAGTATTGTTCCCACCATATTTGTATTAACAAATGTCCCATATGTGTCTGATTCAGACCAAGAGGACGTAAAACACAATTTTCGTCGTCGCAGAATGAAATCTCAGCGTAGATTAGCAGGAGCTGGGGAAACATATGAGTACACGGACATTGTATGATGGTGTGTGTATACCTGTCAGTTGTGTCCAACAAGTACTCCCAGATAGCAATGGAAGCAACAGTTATTGTGGAAAGCTGGGCTTGAATTTGTTGATTGTGGAAATGCCTTACCCGGAGGACATCCCCGCTTCCCAGGAGGATGTTATAGGCTGACTCAGTTGGGATGGTCTTCAAATTCTAACTAATCCCCAAGGCTGCAGCGCTAAGAACCTCCTGACTCCTTATTTGGGAGTCATAGTCTTTCACAAACACAACTTACATCTATTATGAAAAAACCCGGAAGAAAACCCCCTCGAATGAATTAGTGATAATAATAAATAATGCTTGTTAGCATTATTACAAACAAATCAAAAGTTATAATGATTCCTTTATTTAAGGCTTTGGTGAGACCTGAGAGTATGGCAATCCCGTATGGTGTCCACATTTGAGAAAACACATAGATATATGCTAGAGGGAGTTCAGAGGAGGTTTACAAAAACAGTTGTTGGTACAAATGATATATTCTTCTCAGTCTTCTGTGCTGGCGACCAACTTCTTAAGTAAGAAGTAAATGTACGCACTTAGGGATGTGACCATAGAAAAATAAAGAAAAATAAAAGAAACAGGAGGGGTGGGGGGTGGGGTGGGGGTGAGGAAAGGTTTATTTATCTGTGGATACCTAGCCTAGAGTATAGAAGGCTCAGGGGTGATATGATTGAAGTTTAAAAGATATATATGTCACCATTTATACGATTATTCTACTACTAACAGCCTACTGAATGCCAGAAGTGGTTACTGCCAAAGTACCAACTACAGATACAGATACAGATACTAACTCTTTGTGAGGGTGATAGAACCCGTGGTCATAATTTCAAACTATACAAAAAAGATACTAACACCAGACTAGCACAAAACTGTTTTACTAACAGAGTAATAAATGCATGGAATAACCTTCCTGGTGAAGCAGTTAATGCAAAGTCATTAAATTTGTTCAAAAATATCAGACAAGTTTTTTTAAAACAAAATGTATTCAGTTAATATACAGATTTAAATGAATAAAACACAGATGCCTTAGTAGTCATCAGAGAATGAAGCCAAACCTAGGGCAAAAGGCTAAACAAAATAGCCTATAGTGCCATTTATGCTATGCTATGCTTATTAATTTCTCATGCCTTCAAAACCTGTTGTGCGTGTGATCAGTAAAAAGACACTCTTCTCTTGAAGTTATTTTCGTCCATCAAAGAAATTCGTCGTGAACGAGCCGCTCGCTTGAGTGCCCGTCTGCTAGGCCTACAGACCAGCTGTGTTCTTTTTTTTTGGTGGTGGCTGCATGGAATAGGCCTAGTTGAAGTTCTTGATTTGTGAGTGACGCTGATTCAAAAGTTTATTTCAAGGTAGGCAAATTTTGCCAATTTACTAGCATTGTTCTTTTCGCAGTCGAAGAATGTTTATTGTTTTTTTCCCCCGGTTCTAGGAACCAGTTCAACCACGGAACTGGCAAGTTTACGAAGTTGTACGCGACGCCGATAAACAAAAGAACAAGAATTTTTTTTATTTTTTTTAGTCTTTTAAATTTTTCATTCCTATTTTGAAGAAATACACGCTAGCATTGTGGGTCATTTTGACATAATTTGTGTGAAACTATTTTGGCTGTGATCGTCTGCTGCAAAGGCTGTGGGGTCAAGGCCATCCTACGCCTCAACATTTTTGTGAGATTTGTTTCCAGATTTAGACCTCGAAGCTCCACAGATTCGTAAATTTTTGTTTGAAAAATGAAAAACCATTTAGCTCACCCCTCGCATACACATTTGCGCTACATTGCTTTTTCATAATTAAAAAAAAAAAGACTGACGATGCCATTCATGATAGACGCATGCATCCATAGTTAAAATGGGCGTGGCATGTTGATTCACAGATTAGGTAGGTAGGTATTTTTTTTAATTTTAGAAAAGTTTGGACAAAACTGTTATGTTAGTAAGTCTCACTCTCAATATTGACCAAATGTAAAACAAAACAAATTGGAAAACACTGGCTCTGTTAGTCTGTACAGACACTTACTTGACTTCTTCTTTTTCGCAGTGCGTGGCCACAATCAGCACACTGATTATTATGCCACGGAACTGACTTACCAAGAGGCAAACCAGTTTTGAATTAAAAAAAATGGGCTTGGACTAGTTAGAGAGGAACTCAGGAAGGAAAACTTTTCTTGGAAATATCATTTTTTCGTTTTTCTTCACAGAAGATTATATACTAATTATAGATGGAACCAAAAAAAAGATAATTATCAAGAGTTTTTCCAGAGCTCTTCCCATCAATAATGTTAAACAGTGATCGCGTTCACTGGTAAATATCAAATCTATACTGATTGCAAAACCAGAATACTGAAAAAACATTTCTTCTTCTTTCTCTTGACATCCTCCATCATCCTTTTGATGATTATGATGCATTACATTACAAACTGGGTTTCTGGTATACAAATCAATATCTAGGGAGTAAACTATGCTGCCCAGATGATCAGCTCCCATGGAAGTGAAGTGAGGGGGGAGGAGTGTGTGTTAAATCTGTGTTTTGAAGGCCTGGGGAAGAAGGAAAACTTCCTGTAATTTGTCTTTGTTGCCGGAAGAAGGTATGCTGCTGTGTGTGACAGTCTTGTTTGGCATGATGGTGGTCAGGGGACAGGCCTGCACTGGGTGTTGATGGCCACCTCTCCATGATGGTACTTCTTCAGTCCTGAGGGATGCAGCCGGTGTTGACCGACAATTGGTAAAGGCGAGTCAGTACAGGGGAAATTTCATCTGCTAGATCCTTTAAGAGTAGAGGGCTGAGTCCATCTGGATCTGATGCTTTGCTGGGGTCCAGTCTTTGCAGCAGCTTCCTGACTCCTGCTACGTAGATGTTCACTGTGGAGCCTATGGGGTCTGGGTTGAGGCCTGTCCAAGACTTGAAAGTCTTCAGCAGAGCAGTCGACTTTGCTGCTGAATGCCGACTGAAACTGAACATTCAGGGTTTCTGCTTTTTCCTTTGGGTCCGTGACCAGCCTGCCATCCACTTTGAGGGGAGAAACATAGGCCGCTTCTGTTCATTTGGACTTAATGAAGGTCCAGAAGGACTTCTTTGTCTTGGTGTCAGTGCTGGAGTTGGTGTCGGTGCTGGAGTTGTCCGTAATAGGGTTTTCTGTGAAATTCAGTATGCACAACGCAACCTCCGCTGAATATGTCGCTACAGGACTGACCTGGTGCCACACTCTCATCTTCAGACTTCTTCCACCTCTTGTACAATCTATCTCTCCATTGCATCAGCTTCTTCGTCTCATACAGTCATAGTCGACCCAAGGTTTGCTGTTCTTCAGCCGGAGAGTGATGTGCGGGATGAAGTCCTTGACTGTAGAGTGGAGTCCTTCCTTCAGCGTTGCCCAGATTTCCTCTGTGTTGCTGTTATCACTGTAGGTGGAGATGATGGTGTCGGACAGCTGTCGAGCGGCCTGTCGCAGCTTGGGCCAGTCAGCTTTGGCGTACTGGGGGACAGTGCATGGAGTCTGCCGTTGCTGTGCAGGGTGGATCTGGTACTCCAGATACACGATGTTGTGGTCCGACAATCCTGACCACAACTCGGTGTTCTGGGCACCAATGATGGGTGGTTGGTCAGGAACAGATCCAGGGTGTTGATTCCTCTTGTGGGAAAGGTCACCATCTGCTCCAGACCAAGATCCTGGATTTGACCTGTGACTGATATTTGTTTGCTAGGACTGATAAATTGTTTAACAGTACTTTATAAATTAAATACAAACCAATATTATTGCAACAAAGATTTTGAAACATTTCACTCATGGACGAGAATACATCTTTTGTTTAATTTCAAGCTAAAACATAAGGCTGAAAGAAACTTTGCATAGATGTTCAATTAGATAAATAATATAACTTTGCCAAATTGAAATTGAAAAAAATTATGTAAGTAGCCGCTGCGCTTGCGGTGACGCGCTCTCCGGGGGAGAGCAGCCCAACTTTCACAGAGATAAGTTTCTGTGACTAGAACATACTAATAGTAATACCATGGATACCAATACCATGATACTAAAAAATTACTATTGAATACCATGCTGCTTTTCACAGCTTTACTAGAATGTCTATGACATGCCAGATGCGACCAACCCTGCTTTGTGAGTGGTTGACATGGTCCGGGATGAGTGTGTGTGTGTATGTGCGATGTGCTTATGCAAACTTGTGTGTGTCTGCAGATTAGATCAGACAGCACGCTAATTCAAGTACCAAGATGAGTTTCCTTTTCGAATCAGCGAAGAAGTTCAAGAACCAGGATTACAACACTCTCAAAAAAGATGCCAAGACCAAAGGGTCGCTGTTCATTGATTCAGAGTTCCCTCCTGATGATAAATCCTTGGCGTCAACCCCAGGGAAGTTTGGCAATGTCGTTTGGAAACGCCCCAAGGTTGGTTTTGACTGGTACTGTTTATTAATTTTATATTTTCATTTAAGGTGTGTAATTCTGTAAATTGAGCTTGTTTTTTTTTTTTTATCATGCTAATGTGGCATAATAGGCTGAAACTGAGAGTCTGTTATGTTTTTGTTTGGTTTAAAGATAATAGAAACACACATGTACATTAAACACACATGCACGCGCACACACACACACACACACACACACACACACACACACACACACACACACACACACACACACACACACACACACACACACACACACACACACACACACACACACACACACACACACACACACACACACACACACACACACACACACACACACACACACACACACACAGTGACACACACATTATTCGTGCAATCTTCTACATGTTTCCCTGTCTGAGTGTCTCTGGCTTGAAGAATCGGGAATCAATATATCACAGTTCACACACAGTGACTCAATCTTGGTCCCGGTAGGTATACATTTCCTCAGCCCTAAGCTAGGCACATTCCATTGTCAGTGGGACCTGGTGCAGGTACAATGGTGAATAAATGGAGGCTAGCATTTCTCTGTTGCCCACTGTGGAAAGCCCTGCAGCAAATAGGTGTCTCGGGCAGGATGGAATATACAGGGCATAGTGTGTGGGTGGGTGGGTGAAGCAATACTGTTGAAACTTGAATGTTCACTTTTTTTCTTCAGTGTCTTACTGGATTGTGGGGGTGTTAGAAGGCGCAGGTGATGGACTGGAGAGCGTGAAAAGTCAACCAACCTTTGGTCCCACCCATCAGTGTGTGTGTGCGTAATAGCGTGTGTGTGTGCATACACGTGTGTGTGCATACACGTGTGTGTATGCGCGCGCGTGTGTGTGTGTGTGTGTGTGTGTGTGTGTGTGTGTGTGTGTGTGTGTGTGTGTGTAGGTCTAGGTCTAGGTCTAGGTCTAGGTCTAGATTTTATGTCCTTCCACTAGGCTTAAAAGTGATTCAGACAAATATGTGTGTGTGTACATACATGTGTACACACACATACACACACACACACACACACACACACACATGCATGCACAAACACATCCATACACATGCACACACACACACACAGTGACACAACCCTCCCCCCCCCCCCACACACACACATGTATACTCACACACACACACACACACACGCACACACACACACGCACACACACACACACACACACACACACACACACACATACACACACACTCACACACACACACACACACACACACACACACACACACACACACACACACACACACACACACACACACACACACAAGGCAAGAAGACTCCTTTTATTGAGGTCAACATACCAATGGTGCACTCAAGTAGGTAGAGTAAACTCTTATACTACACCAGTCTACAGTCAACTGAACTATCATTGTGTCAATTGAACGTATGGAAACTTGCTGTTGTAGTGTCAGCAAACAGTCAAGTGTAAATCTTATTGGACAATTTTTGAATGGGGAACTTTGGTTTTCCACTAATAGAATACTATCATCAGCAAAAAATATTTCTTAAAAAAATCTATCAATATACCATATTTTTCAGACTATAATTATAAAGCACATCTGATTAAAAGGCGCACCCCCGAAATTTTACACAAAATTCAGATTTTGTTATTATGTTTCTTTACTATATACTATATTACTTGTCATATTATAATAAGGCGCAGGGGTTTCAGTCTGGGGGAAAAGTATCGCCTTATAGTGCGAAAAATATTGTAATCATGTTGTTTGATTTTCTGATTAGAATTATCAAGGGGATGTTGGAATTTTAGCATCTTCAAATTTCAATCGCACTTTCTGTTAACAGTGTTCTATTGGTATGATGACTTGTTTGTTTCTCTCACCAAAACCGCGACTGTAGTCCAGATAATTAGCAAGACAAAGAAAAGACCTTTTTGATTCCTTGCTTTAATATAATTTATTTTCCTTATGTTAGCTAAGTAATGGTCATTAGTAACAATCATGTGGTTTCTTAAGTTAGAACTTTCTTTCGCTTTCTTTCTTTTCCAAGCCAAAACATGAGCTAATTTATTTTCGCCCAAAAGTGGCAATCTTTCTTTCTCTCCCACTTTCTACATACCTCTCTTATAAAAAAGGACCAGTTAAGCAGTTAAGCTATTATGTTATTTATTTGAACTGATACTACTGTACTAGTGCTACCTCTCTTGATTTAGTGCAATATGGTATGTAAGGAATGCAATGTGAGTGTGCTTGATGGTAAATGTGTAAAGACTGTAAAACTAAATGTGAAACTGAAGTACAAAACAAAGAGAGACGGATTGGACGTGAAAACAGGCAGACTGACAGTTGAGACATGACAAGCTTCTGTAATAAAATATGCATATAACATGTGTGCGTGTGAGTGCATGTGTGCATGCTTGAGTGTGTGTGTGAAGCAGATGTTGACATCGACTGAATATTGCATGCAGGGCCTGTGAAAACAGTATGTAAAGTTTATTGCGTGGAATGGGCTGGATGGTACATCATAACTTGTAATCTAGCTTTGGCTTTGACAGCTAGCTCTGTGTGTGTGTTCATGCAGGGCTGGATCCAGGGGGGGCTACCTGGGTTCCAAATCAGTAATGCTCGTAATAAAAGTCTAATATTCATTCCTCGTCCAAGAACAGATCTTTTCATGTCATCCCTAACATATTCAGGAGCAAAACTATGGAATGAGATGCCTGCATATATTAAAAACAAGAGCACCTTGGCGTCTTTCAAGAAATCATATAATAAATATTTAGTAGAGTGTTTATAAAGCACCTATATGTACGCCATGTTGTTTCCTCTGCATAATGTAAAAATGATTCCCTTCCAATATATAATCACTTGCATCCAATGAATGTATGTTTAAACGCAGGAGGACAAATTATTTCATTCTATGCGTTTAAATTCTGATGCTATTTTCCTTCCCTATTCATTGGTAATTATTATTACCCTATTGAATGTCATGTTATGAGATAACATGTCGATAAAAATGTGTGTGTGTGTGTGTGCGTGCGCGTGTGTGCGTGCGCGTGTGTGTGTGCTTGCGTGTGTGTGTGTGTGTTTGTGTGTGCTTTTTTATTTTTTTTTTATTTTTTGGCATGCATGTTTCTGATTTCTTTAGTCTGTTTTGATTGTAATTTATTGGTGTGGTTGTTTATCGTTTGATTGTTGTTTGCTTGCTTGCTTTGTCCGAAGACCTGATGAAAAAAAGCCATATTTTGTGCTTATTTAGTTATCCTCAATAAACATTCGAGTTTCATTCGAGTTTCTTCGTCTCTCTTCTCTCTCTCTCTCTCTCTCTCTCTCTCTCTCTCGTCAACTCTCTCTCTCTCTCTCTCTCTCTCTCTCTCTCTCTCTCTCTCTCTCTCTCTCTCTCTCTCTCTCTCTCTCCTCTCTCTCTCTCTCTCTCTCTCTCTCTCTCTCTCTCTCTCTCTCTCTCTCTCTCTCTCTCTCTCTTCTCTCCTCTCTCTCTCTCTCTCTCTCTCTCTCTCTCTCTCTCTCTCTCTCATCTCTCTCTCTCTCTCTCTCTGTGTTTGTGTAGAATGAAATAGCTTTGTACATTCAGTGCAAGAGAGAGTGAGATTGTATGTGTGTGTCACAGTGAGAGAGAAAGAGAGAGTGTGTGTGTGCAATTCTGCTTTATTGCCCATCCTGCAATACTGCAGTAGCCTGGCATATCTTCATAATGTTAGGTCAGGGCTGTTGTCACCCTACTAGAATCAATATAACATTTTTGTGTGTATGTATGTTTCTGTAAACTGTGAGTGCTTTCACAGTGTAACTGTAAGTGGAAAAGAAAGAGTGTGTACACATGTGTGTACACGTGCTTGCACACACACACATGCACGCACGCACGCACGCACACGCACACACACACACACACACACACACACACACACACGTGCTTGCACACACACACACACACACACACACAAGTGCTTGCACACACACACACACACACACACACACACACACACACACACACACACACACACACACACACACACACACACACACACACACACACAAGTGCTTGCACACACACACACACACACAAGTGCTTGCACACACAACACACACACACACACACACAAGTGCTTGCACACACACACACACACACACAAGTGCTTACACACACACACACACACACACAGTGCTTGCACACACACACACACACACACACACACACACACACACACACACACACACACACACACACACACAACATTTCTGTCATACTTATCATACTATCATTTCTTCTTTCGCTCTGATAATATATTCTTCCTTTCTGTTTTGCATTCAACCCCTTTCCACCATTGATGCCTTGTAGCCATTCATACCATTTACCCACCACCTCCTCCTTTTCCCTTTCATTTCTTGTCTTTATTGCATAGGTTGTTGGTGGGGTAGCTCTTATTTTCTTTACTTAGTCTTTTGGGTTTGAAATCAACAGGACAGTGATGCATGCACTGGTGCTGAAGTCGAGGTGTGAAATAAGAACCAGTCTTCCAATTCATAGGTTGTATTCACTGTTTTTGACCCTTGACTAAAGTTTAATCACAATCTATGCGTCAAGCCCCAGAGCTTTGAGAAGTCACCGTCTATTGTATGGCCTCTATCTGGCTTGGAAAAAACAATTGTGTTAGTGTTTTGAGGGTAAAGTTGTGTAGCTGCAGCTGTATAATGCTCAGGTTAGAAAACAAATGAATTGAAAGTAAGAAAGTGGGATGGGAAAGGAAAACAGGAGGGGGTGCGCATGTGCATGTTGAGAACACAACAACAACAACACAACAACAACATGCAGTACTTATACGGCGTTAAATTTTGATAGAAGTCAAATCGAAGCGCGCACACACACACGTTGAACATTCACAACATATTCAAACAGTGACGCTATACAAAGACGAATAAGAAGATAACACACACGCGTATGAGAAATAGACCTAAAGGCAAGAAAGAGGAGGGGAAGAGAGAATGATCTTCAATGACGGGGAAACAGGTGGGTTTTGAGGTTTGATTTGAAAGCAGAGAGGGTCGATCACTGACGGAGGGCGAGAGGAAGTTTGTTCCAGGAGGTTGGTCCTGAAACAGCAAAAGAGCACCGACCGACAGTTGAAAGCTTATAGGCCTCTGCAACTAGGGTTATTAACGCCCTTGACAGTGAGAGTGATGCCCTTGCTGGTCAGTACTGACAAGGGCATTCACTCTTGCGAAAGGCAGCCATTTACTTAGTGGCATCAAATAAGGTTATTGGCGAGAGTTATCCACCTGTTTGGTCAGTGCTGAACCATCTTCCCCCACCCACCAAGGGCATTCACTCTTGCAAAAGGTGTTCATTGCAAACCCCAATACCTAGGGATCTGGAGAGATAGAGGGTCAGAAACTGAACATAATGTGCGAGCTGGCGTATACATTGAAATGTTGGCCAGCTTTATAGATAGTAATGTCCCAGATGTGTACGTGACCGGGAGGACGGGAGGACGTTTAATCTAATCTTTCCAGAGGTACGATGGAGCAGCTTGATGGATAGATTTATAGCAAAGAGTGTTTAGTTTATACTCAATTCTGTCTGTGACACTGACAGGTAGCCAGTGCAAAAAACGGAGAAGAGGGCTAACGTGATCAAACTAGAGAGCTAACGGTCCTAGTCTGGCCGACTGTCTGGCTGTCTACCAACCAAAACTCTCTCTCTCTCTCTCTCTCTCTCTCTCTCTCTCTCTCTCTCTCTCTCTCTCTCTCTCTCTCTCTCTCTCTCTCTCTCTCTCTCTCTCTCTCTCTCTCTCTTTGTATGCACACACAACATACACTCACACACGTATACACACACACATACACTCTGTCTCTCTCTCTGTGCATGCACACACACACACACACACACACACACACACACACACACACACACACACACACACACACACACACTTAAGTATGTATGCACACTTCTGAATCTTGACACACTAAAATACGAATTTTCCTCATTTTGTAATGAAAACGTACATTAACTCAGCTTGCTCACCATCTCTTCCCACACTCCCCCCATTTTCAAGTCCCACTGAAAATATTCAGAGAGCGGTGTCGTGGTCTATGTGTGTGTGTGTGTGCGTTCGCGTGCATGCATATGCATGTGTGTCTATGAGTCATGTGTAAGTGGGTGCTTTCTTTGTGTGTATGTGCATGTGTCTGTGTTGGGGGAAGAAACAGGCACTGAGAGAGGGTGAGGAAGAAAGTTTTTTGTATTCAAGGAGCTATTCAAACCCACTGAACCAAATAAGTGAAATGGCTGTTCGCCAATTGAATAGTTTTACTCTTATTGCTTTCAGTGTGCTTATCATCCATTGCACTTAATGTTCTGTGCAGAAAGATGTATCTGACTCTGAGGTGTCTCCTTGTGTATAATTTGGCCAACTTTGCAACATTTTGCCACAGTGTGTGCAGCCCAATTCACCTTTTGTAATCTTATTTACTCGATTCAGCAAAGTACGTAAAAATGAAGTGAATGTTAATTTACTACTGTTTTGTTTCTAACATTTTATAAAGTAATATTTTCCAATAAGGAAATATTGAATAAGAATACAGCTGGATTTTTTTAAAATAGTTTTTTGTTTGTTTGTTTGTTTTGATAAAATCGTTGTTAAAAAATAATCTGCTCTAATTCATTAATTGTTAAAAACAAAAAAAACCTTTATTTTCCCAGGGCTACTCTTTCTTGTTACTTACCTTGATTAGTTTGTAATGTGGTGTACTTTTATTTTGGGCAGACTTTTGCATATATATTTAACTCTCTCTCTCTCTCTCTCTCTCTCTCTCTCTCTCTCTCTCTCTCTCTCTCTCTCTCTCTCTCTCTCTCTCTCTCTCTCTCTCTCTCTCTCTCTCTCTCTCCTGTTTTTC
>CM065681.1:18978190-19018190 GCA_017654935.2 Phymorhynchus buccinoides | reverse complement strand
ACACAAAAATCAGATTTTCTTACTATGTTATCATTCATTACAAGGCGCACCCCCCAACATTTTTACACAAAATCAGATTTTCTTACTATGTTATCATTCATTACAAGGCGCACCCCCCAACATTTTTACACAAAAATCAGATTTTCTTACTATGTTATCATTCATTACAAGGCGCACCCCCTCATTTTAACACAAAGTCAGATTTTCTTCGTCACATACAAGGCACCCCCCAACATTTATACACATCAGATTTTCTTACTATGTTATCATTCATTACAAGGCGCACCCCCCAACATTTTTACACAAAGATCAGATACTCGTTATCATGCATACAAGGCGCACCCCCAACTTTTACACACATCAGATTTTCTTACTATTATCACTCGCAAGGCGCACCCCCCAACATTTTAACACAAAAGTCAGATTTTCTTATATGTTATCATTCATTCAAGGCGGATTTTTACACTGTCAGATTTTTTACTATGTTATCATTCATTACAAGGCGCACCCCCCAACATTTTTACACAAAAATCAGATTTTCTTACTATGTTATCATTCATTACAAGGCGCATAACAAATAAAAGTCAGATTTTCTTACTATGTTATCAATCATATAACATGCAGGGGTCTCAATCTGCCAAAAAAAACACCTAACGTCCTATAGCCCCCAAAATGTATGTATAATGTGATTTTAGCCCCCTTCCACTCACACTGTCCCCAGGGGTTTCTCAGGCAGATCATGGACAGCTTGTCCCTGTTGAAGATGCCGAACAGCCCAGAGCCCTCCAGGTGCACGTTCTTCACCGCCGTGATCCCGTAGGCATGACCCTTCACCACCCCCACCTCATCCCATCCCCCATTCTCCCCCCCCCCACTTACCCATCACTGAAGGCCCCCTTCCACTCACACTGTCCCCAGGGGTTTCTCAGGCGGATCATGGGCAGCTTGTCCCTGAGTAGCAGATGAATGAACTGAACCCTGGCCTTCTCTGCTGTGTCTGTTTCAGCAAATCTGCGACAACCCCAAACTGTTTGTGGAGGGCGCCAGTTCAGGAGACGTCACGCAGGGGAAACTGGGAAACTGCTGGTTCGTAGCAGCCTCGTCTTGCCTGGCTTCTGAAAAGAATATCTGGAACAAGGTGAGAAATAGCCTGAATGTATGCATGGGTGCTACTCTTTCACTTTCAGTTGTACACTGATTTCAGTATTTTTAATTTTACCAGAATTGCAGAAACTGAACTTCAGGTTTTTTTTAATTCATCCACACAAAATAAATTTGACCTCAAGCGATTTGGGGAGTTTTGAACTTGGTTGTTCTATCTTGGAAGTTTACAAAGACAATGTAATAATTTTACAAGGCTTATCAGACTCAAACTGTCTCTGTCTATCATTTTAACTGTCTGTCTGTCTCGTTATCTCTCGTTAGTTGCCCCCCCCCCCCCCCCCCCCCCCCCATATCGTGCGACAGGGCTCTGCCCCTATGCCCTGCCGGATCCCTGTCTTTCAATTATTTTTCATTTGGGGGAGATGCACCCATGTGTATGTGGCAAGAATACTTATTTTCCAATTTGCCAGGGTGTTTTGTGTAAGCATGCAAAATGTACTTCAGCTTGCATGCGTATGTGAGTGAGGTAAGATAGTGGGGTGGGTTGGATACTGGCAGGTAATGTTTATAATTGAAAGATAAACTCACTTTTGTTTGGTCCTTGCATTTGATTTAAATGGTAGCATTGAATGTTTAACCCCAAATATTTATATCAATATTTTCAGTTTGTAAAAATCCATGCCACATTATTGGGGCATCACCTTTTAATCAATTTCTATCTTTATCTCCCTTTTTTTTCTTTCATTGCTGTGTTTGTGTGTAGCTTCGTTGCTTTCTAACTGTATTTGTAAGAAATTCTCCGTTAGCAAATTGTTATGCCCATATGAAGACGCAACATCCACCCACTTCTTCAGGATCAGGGCAGCTTGGCTGACAAATGTAACCATTTTCTCCCGAGTTTCTGCCTAATTTGGTAGAGTTTGTGTGCTGGTGACCCACTTGCTCATCAACCCTTTTACCTTTTCCCTCCATATGAAAAGGGAAAAGGTAGAGTGGCACAGTGGTAACACATTTGCTTCGTGTCAAGTAAACCCGAGTTTGAACCTGGGTACAGGGGATTTTTCCTCTCATTTTGCACTAGGCCTTATGGTCTTTCGGATGAGACGATAAACCGAGGTCCCATGTGCCCATGCACTTAGCACACGTTAAACCCAGTGGCAACGAAAAAGTTGTCATTTGGTCAAAATTTACCCCCCCCCACCCCCCTTTTCTTTCTCATCAATCACACAAAAAATCGCATTAAAAAAATTAATTAAAAAATGGGTGGCGTGCCTCTGGCTGCGACGCGCTCTCCAGTTGGGAGCAACCTGAATTTCACAGAGATGCCTCTGTGACTATAAAGTACCTAATACCTAATGTTTCAGGTGATCCCCGATTTCAAGAGCCAGGAGTGGGACGATGAGAAGCCGGAGGAGTATCAGGGAATCTTCCGCTTCCAGTTCTGGCGGTTCGGGTATTGGACAGAGGTGGTCATTGATGACCACCTGCCCACCGTCAACGACCAGCTGATCTTCATCCACTCCCAGAGCCGCAATGAGTTCTGGTCCGCCCTCCTGGAAAAGGCCTATGCTAAGTGAGGGTTTTAAACTAAGTTTCATTAATGGGAGCATGTGATTGTGTGAGGTCTTCATCCACCTTAGAACCACAATAAGGTCTGATCCACCCTGCTGGAAAAGGCCTATGCTAAGTGAGGGTTTTAAACTAAGTTTAATTAATGGGAGCATGTGATTGTGTGAGGTCTTCATCCACCTTAGAACCACAATGAGGTCTGGCCCGCCCTGCTGGAAAAGGCCTATGCCAAGTGAGGGTACTAAGTTTAATTAATGGGAGCATGTGATTGTGTGAGGTCTTCATCCACCTTAGAACCACAATGAGGTCTGATCCGCCCTGCTGGAAAAGGCCTATGCCAAGTGAGGGTACTAAGTTTAATTAATGGGAGCATGTGATTGTGTGAGGTCTTCATCCATGCTTAGAACCACAATGAGGTCTGATCCGCCCTGCTGGAAAAGGCCTATGCCAAGTGAGGGTACTAAGTTTAATTAATGGGAGCATGTGATTGTGTGAGGTCTTCATCCACCTTAGAACCACAATGAGGTCTGGCCCGCCCTGCTGGAAAAGGCCTATGCCAAGTGAGGGTACTAAGTTTAATTAATGGGAGCATGTGATTGTGTGAGGTCTTCATCCACCTTAGAACCACAATGAGGTCTGGCCCGCCCTGCTGGAAAAGGCCTATGCCAAGTGAGGGTACTAAGTTTCATTAATGGGAGCATGTGATTGTGTGAGGTCTTCATCCACCTTAGAACCACAATGAGGTCTGGCCCGCCCTGCTGGAAAAGGCCTATGCCAAGTGAGGGTACTAAGTTTAATTAATGGGAGCATGTGATTGTGTGAGGTCTTCATCCACCTTAGAACCACAATGAGGTCTGATCCGCCCTGCTGGAAAAGGCCTATGCCAAGTGAGGGTACTAAGTTTAATTAATGGGAGCATGTGATTGTGTGAGGTCTTCATCCATGCTTAGAACCACAATGAGGTCTGATCCGCCCTGCTGGAAAAGGCCTATGCCAAGTGAGGGTACTAAGTTTAATTAATGGGAGCATGTGATTGTGTGAGGTCTTCATCCACCTTAGAACCACAATGAGGTCTGATCCGCCCTGCTGGAAAAGGCCTATGCCAAGTGAGGGTTAATTCCTGAAGGGTGGAAAGTTGGGGAGGGGGTGGGTAGGGGAGGCATGAGGTGGGGGAAGTTGTGCGTGTGTGTGTCACAATCATTTATAATCAAAATTATATTTTGAGGTGGCCATCAAAAAAGCACGATGTTTGTGAAGGTTTGAGATTTGAATGGGAATGGGCTTGTGTGTGTGTGTGTTTTTGTTTGTTTTTCTCTTGTGTATGTGTGTGTGTGTGTGTCTGAGTGCACGGGTGTGTATGTGCCTGCATATCTGAGTGAGTGTTTGTGCGCACATCCATTTTCATGTTTGTGTTGGTGTCTGAGTGTGCATTATATGTCAGAGCTTGTATGCGCATGCCTGTTTGCATGATATTATCACAGCAAGAATACACCCACCAGAATAACACAAGGTGAGGAGAGGAGAGATAATGGAGTAATTGGGGCATACTAGTAGAAAGTAAGTTTTATGTCCACATGGCATTTGTCCTTAGGGATAAGTTGTTCTGGTGCTGTAGTCTTTGATAAACTGTGGGCTGATCCTGTAGGTACTGCAATACCAGGTCAACCCATGGCGACTCTTTGCCGTTCTTTAAGACGTCAGATTAATACTGAAGTCCCCTGAAAAGGAGTAATTGTCATCGCCCCACGTGTTTTATACTCACATACATGTCCTAACACCAACCCTATTCAAACCATTTCAGGCTGATTGGGAGCTACGAATGGTTGGACGGGGGTGAGTTGAGCGAGGCACTGGAGGACTTCACGGGCGGGGTCTCAGACACCCTGGACCTTGTGAAGATGGCCGTGGCCTCCCAGCCAGAGGAGAGGGTGTCGCTGTTCGCCCGCATGCAGAAGGAAATGGACAGACACTCCCTCATGGCAGCATCCATCCCTGTGAGTTATGATGATAGTAATCATAGGTATATGCAGTGGAGTACACTTAACTCACTCGGCACTGGCGAGTTGTTTTTCTTTATGACCGTTTCGGACGGGTCATTTGACTAGGTTCGAAAACACATCACCACAAAAAAGTTATGAAAAGTTATGGACTGATATTTTCAGATAAGATTATTAACACCATGCACTAAGCGATCGTAAATTATCAGATGCCATACCTTCGTTGTTTGTCTCCTATTGACAAAAATAGCTAACACATAGAAAGAAGGAAAATTTCTCATTCCGATCTTTGACCCCCCTCTACAACCAAAGCTGAATGTAAACTATGCAATGATTGGTTGATTTCAAGAGAGGCAAGGGATTGGTTGATTTCAAGAGAGGCAAGGTCAAAGCAAACTGAAAGTAGGTTATGACGTTGCACTGGAAACCTGGTTACACGCCAGAAATTAAAAAAACTTGAAAACTCTTATGAGCCGGGTCAGGCTCATTCGTCCTTAGCGTAATGCCCAATTCGCCTTATGCATACAAGCGCCTAATGGGTAAATGTCCATATTTGTCCATTCCCGTAGCCCACATCGGCAGAAGAGATGGAGGCAAGCACGGACATGGGTCTGGTGAAGGGTCATGCCTACGGGATCACGGCGGTGAAGAACGTGCACCTGGAGGGCTCCGGTCTGTTCGGCATCTTCAACAGGGACAAGCTGCCCATGATCCGCCTGAGAAACCCCTGGGGACAGTGTGAGTGGAAGGGGGCCTTCAGTGATGGGTAAGTGGGGGGAATGGAGGATGGGATGAGGTGGTGGTGGTGGTGGGAGTCTGTGTGTGTGTGTGTGTGTGTGTGTGTGTGTGTGTGTGTGATAGAGAGAGAGAGACAGAGAAACCCCTGGGGACAGTGTGAGTGGAAGGGGGCCTTCAGTGATGGGTAAGTGGGGGGAATGGAGGATGGGATGAGGTGGTGGTGGTGGTGGTGGTGGGAGTCTGTGTGTGTGTGTGTGTGTGAGAGACAGAGAAACCCCTGGGGACAGTGTGAGTGGAAGGGGGCCTTCAGTGATGGGTAAGTGGGGGATGGGTGGTGGTGGTGGGAGTCTGTGTGTGTGTATGTGTGTGTGTGAGAGAGAGACAGAGAAACCCCTTGGGACAGTGTGAGTGGAAGGGGGCCTTCAGTGATGGGTAAAGTGGGGGGAATGGGGGATGGGATGAGGTGGGGTGGTGGTGGGAGGGGGGGAGTGTCTGTCTGTGTGTGTGAGTGACTTCTGTGTGTGTGAGTGACTTCTGTGTGTGTGTGTGTGTGTGTGAGTGACTTCTGTGTGTGTGTGAGTGACTTCTGTGTGTGTGTGTGTGTGTGTGTGAGTGACTTCTGTGTGTGTGAGTGACTTCTGTGTGTGTGAGTGACTTCTGTGTGTGTGTGTGTGTGTGTGAGTGACTTCTGTGTGTGTGAGTGACTTCTGTGTGTGCATGTGTGTGTGTGTTTGTGAGAGTGAGTGACCTGTGTGAGTGTGTGTGTGAGTGACTTCTGTGTGTGTGTGTGTGTGTGTGAGTGACTTCTGTGTGTGTGAGTGACTTCTGTGTGTGTGTGCGTGTGTGTGTGTGTGTGTGTGTGTGTGTGTGTGTGTGTGTGACTTCTGTGTGTGTGAGTGACTTCTGTGTGTGTGAGTGACTTCTGTGTGTGTGTGTGTGTGTGTGAGTGACTTCTGTGTGTGTGAGTGACTTCTGTGTGTGTGAGTGACTTCTGTGTGTGTGTGTGTGTGTGAGTGACTTCTGTGTGTGAGTGACTTCTGTGTGTGTGTGTGTGTGTGTGTGTGTGTGTGTGAGTGAGTGACTTCTGTGTGTGTGAGTGACTTCTGTGTGTGCGTGTGTGTGTGTGTGTGTGTGAGTGACTTCTGTGTGTGTGTGTGACTTCTGTGTGTGCATGTGTGTGTGTGTGTGTGTGTGTGTGAGTGAGTGACTTCTGTGTGTGTGAGTGACTTCTGTGTGTGTGTGTGTGTGTGTGAGTGACTTCTGTGTGTGCGTGTGTGTGTGTGTGTGTGTGTGTGTGTGTGTGTGAGTGACTTCTGTGTGTGTGTGTGACTTCTGTGTGTGCGTGTGTGTGTGTGTGTGTGTGTGACTTCTGTGTGAGTGAGTGACTTCTGTGTGTGTGTGTGAGTGACTTCTGTGTGTGTGAGTGACTTCTCTGTGTGTGTGTGTGAGTGACTTCTGTGTGTGCGTGTGTCTGTCTGTTTTTTGTATGTGCTCATTCAAGGTTTTGAAAACAGTTTCATTAAATTAATACAATTTAAAACATTTGATCAAGAATACCATCCTTTCTGATATTTTAACAAACTTTATTCTACCGGAATGGAAATGATGTTTGCATCAGTGCCAATAAACTCACTTGTTTGGTTGTGTTAATTTTCCTCTTTTTTTTTCTCCACTGAATTGCTAAAAGAAAAAAGAGTTATGTACATGTTTGTAAAAAAAAAAAAAGTGCAATTACTGATCCATTAGATTTTGTAAGTTTATTTATGATGTAAATCATATCTGTGAATTTTATATGAAATTTTCTTTTCATTTATCAATTTCTCCACTACCTTTAACAGAAGTCAATTGTATTCACCCATCTAAGGTATTGGGTTATTGGACAATAAAAGAAAGAAAATTCAGAGTTAAGTTACGAAGTTGCCAATTAGAAATGACAGTAGTGGTGTTAATTGAATTGAAAAAGAAGGTTGTGTCTCTTCTGTTTTGAGTGTTGGTGGGTATGGGGGGGGAGGGGAGTATTTGTTTATTCATATTTTGTAAAAGAACCATGTACAAGAACATTTGAAGAATTGTGTTTCATCTTATGTGTTTATTTATTTTTGGTCCAAATTTTAGGTCACCGGAGTGGGACAAGATTGACCAGAAAGACCGCAACAAAGTGGGCCTGACATTTGAAGAGGATGGGGAGTTTTGGTATGTTACCTTGTTTCTTTGTTAGTGTCTAGGTTGCATTATACTGAGTTTTTGATTGCTTGTATCATTTGAAAAAGACTGACTTTCTAACAAGGCGACATTGTGCTGCAGCCAATGGGATTGGTTGACCTTTGGGGACCTTCCCCAACGCCAACTCTCGTCCTCAAATCCCTTTGGCCGAGAGAGTGGGGATGTACCCTGGGCAAGGCTTCTCCACTACAAGCAAATTGTAGCCCAGCCCGCCAGAATAGTATCTGCCCCCTCTGCTATCTGGCAGTCATTGTCGAAAATGACAGACAGGCAACAACAACATGGATGAATGCATTATGAGTGAATAAGGGGAATGGAGGGAAGGAGGGAGGAGAATAATAAGTATTGACTGACTGACTGATTGGTGTCTTTGTTTTTTCCTTCAGGATGACGTTTGAAGACTTCTGCAAGAACTTCCACCAGACGGCGATCTGCCGCGTGGTGAACACGTCGTTCTTCTCCATCAGCAAGATGTGGCACGAGGGCCTGGCCCATGGGGCCTGGAGAGGGCCGGACCGGGCCGGAGGGTGCCCCAACAACAAGGAAAGCTTCCTCAAAAATCCCCAGGTACACAGGAACAGAGCCTTTGGGGAAGAGGATACTCTTAGAGTTTACCGTAAAGTGCGGACTATAAGCCACTACTTTTTTCCTCACCTTTGGCCCATGCGGCTTACAGACTGATGCGGCTTGTCTATTGATTTTCCCCTTCTACATTTATCAGTACCATTAAATCTGCTTCCAGCCACATTCTCCAACATATTTTGATCCTCATTGTTGCTCTAAAACTTGGTTTTGACTCTTAATAGCTTCAAATCTCACGTTTAAAATGTTTCAGATTGTTATATACTCCTGTTCAATTGCAATTATTTCTAATTCTATAGTTTTTTCCTTAAACTTTGTCAGCTATTTTGTGTGTGTAATTTTGTGCGCGGCTTATAAACTGCTGCGGTTTATATATGAATGAATACCTAATATTCTGTAAATTCAAGGGGTGTGGCTAATATACAGGTGCGCCTTATAGTCCGAATTTTACGGTATTTGAATTCAGTGATTTATCAAATTCCAGTCCAGCTTTATAGGTATCTGTATTATAATGTCTATGGTGTGCACTGGAGTCCTGAGAAGAAAAAAATCTTTTGGAAATAGGCAAGCGAACACGAAAATAGGAAAACAATAAACAATGTCTTGGTTTTGTTGTAAGATTATTTGTACTGTATAAATGTCCGACTGTATTTTTGTTTGTTTTGTTTTTTGTTTTGGTTTGTTTTAACTCAAAGAATGACTTAGTTCAGACATCATTTACGCATTGGACTAGACTGTAGAGGGGAAGTATTGTTTTTTTATTTTGATCTTGTTTTTTTTCTCCTTTTGTTGCCTGCTTTTTGCTCCTTTTGCTATATTTGATGTTTAATTGTTTGTCTGTGTTGATAAAGGCGCATTCGCCGAAATATCCAGTAGTTTTGTTTTGTTTCTTGTGAATAAAACGTCACTTTACACTTGTCGTGTAGTTGTTTGTTTGTTGTAGTTCAGACATGACATGCCTTGAAACGGAATGGAATGATTTTACATTACAGTTTGCCTTTGATGTGGGTGACGACGAGGAATTCATGGTCCAGCTGATGCAGAAGAGTTCCCGCGGCAAGGAAGGCTCCACCAACAAGACCATCGGCTTCACTGTTCTTAGGGTAGAGTTTTATTTGGGGTTTTGTGGTGCTTGCAAAGTGTTTTGATGTTTTTCTTAACTCGTTAGCATCACAACGATTTTGAGTTATTAAAAAACCTCACAAATCACTCCAGCCATACACACAAACAAAACGTACAGAAACAAAAGGAGAAATGAAAGAAGATGCCAGGTTTTTACTTCAGGTTTAGACATAGGGAAGTGGTAGATCAGACTTTTTTTTTAATATATAGACATTATGCTAGTGTGCTAATATCATGTAAAATAAAGAAATACTTAAACAGTAAGGTTGAAGCACCCTTATTTGTTGACTGTGGGTGTTCATTAAGACGCCCATAATTTATATAGATCCCTATTAGTCGACGGTGGGTGTCTCAGACACCCATACATTTAGGAACGAAAAACCAACTTATCCCTATCTGTCGACTTCTGTGGATGTTTCATCCTACCAAAGTTCCATCAATAATGATTCTAATATGATTTTCTTTACAGAGATCAAGAGTTTAAGGTACTGCAACCACCCACACTCAACAAATAGAGTTTTTTTAAACAAATATTCCACTACAGGGAGTATGGGTGTTAATTAAAACGACCCACAGTCGAATCGAAAATGGAGTTTTACGTCCTCTTGGTCTGAATCAGACACATATGGGACATTTGTAAATACAAATATGGTGGGAACAATACTGGAGGCAATGCCCGGAGGCAGTACGAAACCAGTAAAGTCCCGATTTTTTTATTAATACAGATAGCTGTAGCGGTGACCACGCCTCGGTTAAACCTCATCGGTTATGGCACCGCCACAAGTTAATACAAATGGCTTTATAACAAAAATGCCTCTACAGAGTATGGGTGTTCCAACCACGCACAGTCAATAGATAAGACTTTATAACAAAAATGCCTCTACAGAGTATGGGTGTTCCAACCACGCACAGTCAATAGATAAGACTTTATAACAAAAATGTCTCTACAGCGTATGGGTGTTCCAACAACGCACAGTCAATAGATAAGACTTTATAACAAAAATGTCTCTACAGAGTATGGGTGTTCCAACCACGCACAGTCAATAGATAAGACTTTATAGCAAAAATGCCTCTACAGAGTATGGGTGTTCCAACCACGCACAGTCAATAGATAAGACTTTATAACAAAAATGCCTCTACAGAGTATGGGTGTTCCAACCACGCACAGTCAATAGATAAGACTTTATAGCAAAAATGCCTCTACAGAGAGTATGGGTGTTCCAACCACGCACAGTCAATAGATAAGACTTTATAACAAAAATGCCTCTACAGAGTATGGGTGTTCCAACCACGCACAGTCAATAGATAAGACTTTATAACAAAAATGCCTCTACAGAGTATGGGTGTTCCAACCACGCACAGTCAATAGATAAGACTTTATAACAAAAATTCCTCTACAGAGAGTATGGGTGTTCCAACCACGCACAGTCAATAGATAAGACTTTATAACAAAAATGCCTCTACAGAGTATGGGTGTTCCAACCACGCACAGTCAATAGATAAGACTTTATAACAAAAATGCCTCTACAGAGTATGGGTGTTCCAACCACGCACAGTCAATAGATAAGACTTTATAACAAAAATGCCTCTACAGAGAGTATGGGTGTTCCAACCACGCACAGTCAATAGATAAGACTTTATAACAAAAATGCCTCTACAGAGTATGGGTGTTCCAACCACGCACAGTCAATAGATAAGACTTTATAGCAAAAATGCCTCTACAGAGTATGGGTGTTCCAACCACGCACAGTCGTTGAATGAGGATTTTTACTATGAATTCCTCTATGTATGGGTGTCTGAACCACCCACAGTCGGTGATTGAGGATATGTAACAAAATGCTATATGGAAAGCATGGGTGTGTGAACCACCCACAGTATGTGATTGAGGATATGTAACAAAAATGCTATATGGAAAGCATGGGTGTCTGAACCACCCACAGTATGTGATTGAGGATATGTAACAAAATGCTATATGGAAAGCATGGGTGTCTGAACCACCCACAGTCGGTGATTGAGGATATGTAACAAAATGCTATATGGAAAGCATGGGTGTCTGAACCACCCACAGTCGGTGATTGAGGATATGTAACAAAATGCTATATGGAAAGCATGGGTGTGTGAACCACCCACAGTATGTGATTGAGGATATGTAACAAAAATGCTATATGGAAAGCATGGGTGTCTGAACCACCCACAGTCGGTGATTGAGGATATGTAACAAAATGCTGGTATGGAAAGCATGGGTGTCTGAACCACCCACAGTCGGTGATTGAGGATATGTAACAAAATGCTATATGGAAAGCATGGGTGTCTGAACCACCCACAGTCGGTGATTGAGGATATGTAACAAAATGCTATATGGAAAGCATGGGTGTCTGAACCACCCACAGTATGTGATTGAGGATATGTAACAAAATGCTATATGGAAAGCATGGGTGTCTGAACCACCCACAGTATGTGATTGAGGATATGTAACAGAATGCTATATGGAAAGCATGGGTGTCTGAACCACCCACAGTCGGTGATTGAGGATATGTAACAGAATGCTATATGGAAAGCATGGGTGTCTGAACCTGAACCACCCACAGTCGGTGATTGAGGATATGTAACAAAAATGCTATATGGAAAGCATGGGTGTCTGAACCACCCACAGTCGGTGATTGAGGATATGTAACAGAATGCTATATGGAAAGCATGGGTGTCTGAACCACCCACAGTATGTGATTGAGGATATGTAACAAAATGCTATATGGAAAGCATGGGTGTCTGAACCACCCACAGTCAGTGATTGAGGATATGTAACAAAATGCTATATGGAACGCAGGGGTATCTGTATAACCCACAGTCGGTGATTGAGGATATGTAACAAAATGCTATATGGAACGCAGGGGTATCTGTATAACCCACAGTATGTGATTGAGGATATGTAACAAAATGCTATATGGAATGCAGGGGTATCTATAACCCACAGTCGGTGATTGAGGATATGTAACAAAATGCTATATGGAACGCAGGGGTATCTGTATAACCACAGTATGTGATTGAGGATATGTAACAAAATGCTATATGGAATGCAGGGGTATCTGTATAACCCACAGTATGTGATTGAGGATATGTAACAAAATGCTATATGGAACGCAGGGTTATCTGTATAACCCACAGTCAGTGATTGAGGATATGTAACAAAATGCTATATGGAACGCAGGGGTATCTGTATAACCCACAGTATGTGATTGAGGATATGTAACAAAATGCTATATGGAATGCAGGGGTATCTGTATAACCCACAGTCGGTGATTGAGGATATGTAACAAAATGCTATATGGAACGCAGGGGTATCTATAACCCACAGTCGGTGATTGAGGATATGTAACAAAATGCTATATGGAATGCAGGGGTATCTATAACCCACAGTATGTGATTGAGGATATGTAACAAAATGCTATATGGAATGCATGGGTATCTGTATAACCTACAGTCAACTAATATGAAAAGTTTTAACAGTCGTCAGGGAAAAGTGGTCTGATTGTTTTTGAGTTATGGCATCTTCATTTGAAGTGAATTTTAGGACTTAAAAGAACTTAAAAGAACTGTCTTGAAAGTCTCCGTATAACAATGCTTAATTTAAGAAATTCATCTTCATTTAAAGTGAATTTAAGGATTACAAAAACACACGAAGCAAACAAAAGTCTCTAAATAACAATGCTGAATTTAAGAAATTTTACCAAAGAAAGAAAAGAAATATGAACGTTTCCTTACAACCCTTACAGGTGGAGATGAACCGACAATACAGGATTCACGACCTGAGCCTGCAGGAGAGGGTGACGTCATCGGTGTACCGCGACAGTCGCGCCGTCTTCCTGCGCTACGGGCCCCTGAAGAAAGGCCGCTACGCCATCGTGCCGTCCACCTTCGAGCCCAACCAGGAGACGGAGTTTTTGTTCAGGGTCTACACCGCCGCCGGCAACAACTTCATGTGAGTGTGGCTGAATCATCAACCATGCCATCCGTTCCATCTAAGACTAAACCACATTGGAGGCAGAGTTTTTGTTTAGGGTCTACACCAGCACCGGTAACAACTTCATGTGAGTGTGGCTGAATCATCATTAGGTATTAGGTACTTTATAGTCACAGAAGTGTCTGTGAAATTCGGGTTGCTCCCACCTGGAGAGCGCGTCGCAGCCAGAGGCACCACCATCAACCATGTCATCCGTTCCATCTAAGACTAAACCACATTGTTGGCAGAGCTTTTGTTCAGGGTCTACACCAGCGCCGGCAACAACTTCATGTGAGTGTGGCTGAATCATCATTAGGTACTTTATAGTCACAGAAGCGTCTGTGAAATTCGGGTTGCTCCCACCTGGAGAGCGTGTCGCAGCCAGAGGCGCCACCATCAACCATGCCATCCGTTCCATCTAAGACTAAACCACATTTCTGCAGAGTTTTTGTTCAGGGTCTACACGAGCGCCGGCAACAACTTCATGTGCGTGTGGCTGAATCATCATCAACCATGCCATCCGTTCTCTTTAGAGTGAATTACTCTGAAAGCAAAGTTTTGTTTGTTATAATTACTCTGGAAGCTGTGCTCACCAGGCAGCTAATTAACTCATTGAAGTCGCGGTCAGGTTGTGCACGTCGACCCCAGGCCACTTTTTTGAAAATCACTACCAAATAATTAATCGAGATAGAAACAAACAATACTTTGCAAAAGAAAGGCATAAGTCTACTAAATAAAATGGCACACACAGTTGGTGCGCTTACTCATCTCTTTTGTGTAAACATCACACTCAGTAAAGTACCCAAAACAGAATTTATGATTTTTTGCCGCCATTTTGTTTATGTAGGAACATAGCTGTTGCTAAGTGACTCGATGAAAATCGCTATTATACGGCCCAAATGGCTATGAGATATAGTCTAAGGGAAGCAATCGAAGCATAAATGAATGTACTTTGATTTTCAACAGTAAGCTCCCTTGAATAGGGTTATTTATGTAAGCTAAAAATTCTTCCTGTTGGGAGAGCCTTGGGAATCAGTGTTCCATCTGTTTTCCTGATGAAGATGCCTGCACCTCTGTTCTTAACTGCTCCTTCCGAGGATCCATCAGTGAAGACATGACTCCACTCACTGGGGTGGTACTGATTCTCAATCATCTCCATTGCCAAAGTTTTCTGGAGGTAGGGGGCTTGACAGTCCTTCTTTTCTATACCAGGGACTTCTGTGATGATTGAGTTCCCTTCCAGGGGGTTGTCTAACAAACAAGTGGTTAACTTATTTTGACATTTGTGATGCAGTACGCGAATACTCAGCTAAAGTCGGCCAGCCACAAGAGAGAGAAAGAGAGAGAGAAAGAAAGAGAGAGAGATTTGATTGATTGAAAAATTGTTCAAAATAAACTATTAGAGATAGATGAATTCTGTTTTTTGCCTGTTAATCTGTTGTCTCTGGCCTTTCTGAAAATATGAATAAGTCAAAAGTGATCATTTACGACATTAGCCTGGTTTTCCTGTGCTGCATCACATTTGTTCATGAATGTGATGTAACGATTAACAAATGATGTTTCAGTGACTTGTTAGGCCTACAACGTGCTTTTGCAATGTTAATAAAAGTGACGAATGTCAATGGCCTGTTGCCTACTAAAGATGTGCCCGTGGCTTACTCTTGGAACTGCTGTGCTAAGAAGCCAGTCATGGTTTAATGCTTTTTTTCCCATAATAACAAATGGCAATTGACTTGTTGCAATACGTTTTCTTAATACTGATACTGTACTTTTAACCCTTTCACTGCCAATGTTGCATTTTAGCGCCACAATGGTTTAACACCCATGTCACTAAAAGGCATCAAATCAGGTCCTGTTATCCAACGATCCTATTCTCTTAATTTTGGGAGGTAAGGATAGGCCTTACTTTTAAAATGTCACAGAGGAATCCCCAATATTACAGACAGATTTTTTTCAGGCCCTGTTATCCAAAGACCCTATTTTCATAATTTTGGGAGGTAAGGATAGGCCTAATGTTATATATGTCACAGAGGAATTCGCAATATTGCAGACATTTTATTTTCTCTACCCAGTTAACCCTTTCAGTGCTAGCTATTCTTCAGCCCAAATTTAGCATTAAACTTACCCAGGTAGAGAAAAGATTTTGTTTGCAGTATTGGGGATTCCTCTGTGACGTGCATAAAATAGGATCTATCCTTACCTCCCAAAATACCAGACCCTCATTAGATGCCTTGTAGTGACATGGGTGTCAAATAATTGTGGTGCCAATAGGCGACAGTGGTGATGAAAGGGTTTAATGGTATTTTTTTGCTGAAAAATGGCTGGCGGTGAAAGGGTTAACAAACGTCACTGATCTGTTCCAGGGAGCTGACTAAAGACGTGCCTGTGGCCAGCTCGTGGAACTGCTGCGCTAAGAAATCTGTCATGGTGACCCAGGTCAAGGTCGTCAAGGCCGCCGGTCTCGAGAAACAGGACACGCGTGAGTAGCCACTCTGTGTGTGTGTCTCAATTATGAGCGCATATATGTATAATGCTGCCATCATGCGCCTAACTAAGAGCCTAGCTCAGCATGTCCGTCTTCAGCTGGAGAAATTCTTTGTAAGAGTTTCTTGAGAAAAGGCAGGAGAATGGACCAGTAAGGCAGAAAGATAGTAGATGACGGTAAGCAAAGGGAAAAGGCACAGTCAAAGAGAGTGACCGATTAGAGGAAGTTACAAGCACAGAACTCCCAGAAGGTGGGGTAATTATTTGTACGAAAGACCCCTCGGAATTCCCATGGGGGGGGGAGAGAAATCCCATTAATGACGACAGTTATAGCAGACCTGTTTACTCTACTCTTTTCGAGTAGTATTCTACTCTACTACTCTTCAAAATTGAAAATAATGCTCTAATTGCTCATTTTCAGTGAACATTGTTTGATGGTTTAATTAATAAATCTACAACTTTTGCACCAAAACTACTCATTTCAGCTATCCAGACTACTCAAGACTTGTGTAGGGGGTAAACAGGTCTGGTTATAGTCAGTCAATCTCCATTTAATTTATTTATTACTGAAATAATCTGCAGTATAATGGCCACCTCACAATTATGGACAGTTTTGGTCAGTCTGTTGGGTGGTCAGAGCTCCGAAGTTTGAATGTTGTTGGGTTTTTTTGGTTGGTGTTTTGTATTTGGGTATATTCTAGTCACATAGACTTATTTCTGTGAGACTTGGGTTGCCTCTACCTGGAGAGAATGTCGTCACAATCGCAGCGCTACCCTTTTTTGGGTGGTGGTGGTGGTGGAGGTGAAAAAGGGGGGGGGGGGGGGGGGGGGGGGGGGCAGACTTGAGGAAACCTAGCTATCAATTTGTTCATTTGAGGCTGTGTAGGATGTTATTGGTGTGTTTGATATTGACTGTGGTGACAGTCCTGAGAAGACCATTGCTGTTGACGGGACTTTAAACAATGTAAAAACAATATGGATAAATAAACCAGGCAGCAAGATCTTCCCCTGCTGTTACCGATTAGAAGTTTGTCCACGTTTTATGGAGGGTAAGCACCTCATGTTTTGTGCAGCCTTGTACATTTTGGAGTTTTTGTTGTTGTTTTTTCAGATGTATTATTCGTTTATTATTATCTTCATTACAAACAATTCTTCATTGATCAAAATCACTGTGTCCAAGTGCCCACATAGGTATTTAACAAAGCAAACTGTATGCTTATATTTAACCAGCAATAGGCCTAAACTTTTTTTTCTTCTCTCCTTTCCCTTAGATTTTTGCACAATCTTTATTTTTCCCTTTGTCTTCTTTAGACATAACCCTCTCTCCCTCTCTCTCTCTTTGTCTCTCTCTCGCTCTCTCTCTTTCTGTCTCTCTTTCTCTCGCTCTCTCTCTCTCTTTTTCTCTCGCTCTTTCTCTCGCTCTCTCTCTCCCCCTCTTGTTTTAGTAATATTCTTATTCACTTTTTGTAGGGTCATATCAGACGTAATCAAACAATCTGACCTTTCTTACATGTTGGAGTCATTGTTCTGTCACTGTGGCCTTGCTGTCTGTGCAGAGGGTGCTGACCTCTACTGCATCGTGTCCTTCATTGTTCACTGTGGCCTTGCTGTCTGTGCAGAGGGTGCTGACCTCTACTGCATCGTGTCCTTCATTGTTCACTGTGGCCTTGCTGTCTGTGCAGAGGGTGCTGACCTCTACTGCATCGTGTCCTTCATTGTTCACTGTGGCCTTGCTGTCTGTGCAGAGGGTGCTGACCTCTACTGCATGGTGTCCTTCATTGTTCACTGTGGCCTTGCTGTCTGTGCAGAGGGTGCTGACCCCTACTGCATGGTGTCCTTCATTGTTCTGTCTGTGCAGAGGGTGCTGACCCCTACTGCATCGTGTCCTTCATTGTTCTGTCTGTGCAGAGGGTGTTGACCCCTACTGCATCGTGTCCTTCATTGTTCACTGTGGCCTTGCTGTCTGTGCAGAGGGTGCTGACCTCTACTGCATCGTGTCCTTCATTGTTCACTGTGTCCTTGCTGTCTGTGCAGAGGGTGTTGACCCCTACTGCATCGTGTCCTTCATTGTTCACTGTGTCGCTGCTGTCTGTGCAGAGGGTGCTGACCTCTACTGCATCGTGTCCTTCATTGTTCACTGTGTCCTTGCTGTCTGTGCAGAGGGTGTTGACCCCTACTGCATCGTGTCCTTCATTGTTCTGTCTGTGCAGAGGGTGTTGACCCCTACTGCATCGTGTCCTTCATTGTTCACTGTGTCCTTGCTGTCTGTGCAGAGGGTGCTGACCCCTACTGCATCGTGTCCTTCATTGTTCACTGTGGCCTTGCTGTCTGTGCAGAGGGTGCTGACCTCTACTGCATGGTGTACTTCATTGTTCACTGTGGCCTTGCTGTCTGTGCAGAGGGTGTTGACCCCTACTGCATCGTGTCCTTCATTGTTCACTGTGGCCTTGCTGTCTGTGCAGAGGGTGCTGACCTCTACTGCATCGTGTCCTTCATTGTTCACTGTGGCCTTGCTGTCTGTGCAGAGGGTGTTGACCCCTACTGCATCGTGTCCTTCATTGTTCACTGTGGCCTTGCTGTCTGTGCAGAGGGTGCTGACCTCTACTGCATCGTGTCCTTCATTGTTCACTGTGGCCTTGCTGTCTGTGCAGAGGGTGCTGACCTCTACTGCATCGTGTCCTTCATTGTTCACTGTGGCCTTGCTGTCTGTGCAGAGGGTGCTGACCCCTACTGCATCATGTCCTTCATTGTTCACTGTGGCCTTGCTGTCTGTGCAGAGGGTGCTGACCTCTACTGCATGGTGTCCTTCATTGTTCACTGTGGCCTTGCTGTCTGTGCAGAGGGTGCTGACCTCTACTGCATCGTGTCCTTCATTGTTCACTGTGGCCTTGCTGTCTGTGCAGAGGGTGCTGACCCCTACTGCATGGTGTCCTTCATTGTTCAGTGTGGCCTTGCTGTCTGTGCAGAGGGTGCTGACCTCTACTGCATCGTGTCCTTCATTGTTCACTGTGGCCTTGCTGTCTGTGCAGAGGGTGCTGACCTCTACTGCATGGTGTCCTTCATTGTTCTGTCTGTGCAGAGGGTGCTGACCTCTACTGCATCGTGTCCTTCATTGTTCACTGTGGCCTTGCTGTCTGTGCAGAGGGTGCTGACCTCTACTGCATCGTGTCCTTCATTGTTCACTGTGGCCTTGCTGTCTGTGCAGAGGGTGCTGACCTCTACTGCATCGTGTCCTTCATTGTTCACTGTGGCCTTGCTGTCTGTGCAGAGGGTGCTGACCCCTACTGCATCGTGTCCTTCATTGTTCACTGTGGCCTTGCTGTCTGTGCAGAGGGTGCTGACCCCTACTGCATCGTGTCCTTCATTGTTCACTGTGGCCTTGCTGTCTGTGCAGAGGGTGCTGACCCCTACTGCATCGTGTCCTTCATTGTTCACTGTGGCCTTGCTGTCTGTGCAGAGGGTGCTGACCCCTACTGCATCGTGTCCTTCATTGTTCACTGTGGCCTTGCTGTCTGTGCAGAGGGTGCTGACCCCTACTGCATCGTGTCCTTCATTGTTCACTGTGGCCTTGCTGTCTGTGCAGAGGGTGCTGACCCCTACTGCATCATGTCCTTCATTGTTCACTGTGGCCTTGCTGTCTGTGCAGAGGGTGCTGACCTCTACTGCATCGTGTCCTTCATTGTTCACTGTGGCCTTGCTGTCTGTGCAGAGGGTGTTGACCCCTACTGCATCGTGTCCTTCATTGTTCACTGTGGCCTTGCTGTCTGTGCAGAGGGTGCTGACCCCTACTGCATCGTGTCCTTCATTGTTCTGTCACTGGCCTTGCTGTCTGTGCAGAGGGTGCTGACCCCTACTGCATGGTGTCCTTCATTGTTCACTGTGGCCTTGCTTTCTGTGCAGAGGGTGCTGACCTCTACTGCATCATGTCCTTCATTGTTCACTGTGGCCTTGCTGTCTGTGCAGAGGGTGCTGACCCCTACTGCATCGTGTCCTTCATTGTTCACTGTGGCCTTGCTGTCTGTGCAGAGGGTGCTGACCCCTACTGCATCGTGTCCTTCATTGTTCACTGTGGCCTTGCTGTCTGTGCAGAGGGTGCTGACCCCTACTGCATCATGTCCTTCATTGTTCTGTCACTGGCCTTGCTGTCTGTGCAGAGGGTGCTGACCTCTACTGCATCGTGTCCTTCATTGTTCACTGTGGCCTTGCTGTCTGTGCAGAGGGTGCTGACCCCTACTGCATCATGTCCTTCATTGTTCACTGTGGCCTTGCTGTCTGTGCAGAGGGTGCTGACCTCTACTGCATCGTGTCCTTCATTGTTCACTGTGGCCTTGCTGTCTGTGCAGAGGGTGCTGACCCCTACTGCATGGTGTCCTTCATTGTTCTGTCTGTGCAGAGGGTGCTGACCCCTACTGCATGGTGTCCTTCATTGTTCTGTCTGTGCAGAGGGTGCTGACCCCTACTGCATGGTGTCCTTTATTGTTCTGTCTGTGCAGAGGGTGCTGACCCCTACTGCATCGTGTCCTGTGAGGGGGAGAAGGTGACCACCCGGGTGGTCAGCAACACCGTCAACCCGGAGTGGGGGGACGCCGCCCTCTTCTACCGCAAAAAGCCCATCAAGTCACCACTAAAAATTGAGGTATGTAAGCGAGAGTGGGGGTAGAAATACACAGCGAGACTAACCCTTAGTGGGGGTGGGTGCCAATTTTTCGGACTATAAGGCGCACCCCCCTGATTTTACACAAAATTCAGATATTGTTATTCTATTTTCTTACTATATTTTTAGTCATATTATAAGGCGCAAGGGTCTTAGTCTGGGGGAAAAAGTATTGCCTTATAGTCCGAAAAACATGGCACTTCTGCCTTCAAAATTGGTTTAAATAATTTTATTCAAGAATACAAATATAGATAATTGAACAATAATGAGGTTAAGGGGGTAACAATAAGCAGACGCTTGTAACGTACCCCTACACAATACAAAAGCGAAAGTAGACGAACAGCGATAATCGTAAAGTCGACCTCTTTTGTTGATTTGTTTTGTTATTCCATAAAAGTTTTTTAACAGAAAGGGTAGAACCAATTTAAAAGACCTGTTCACACATACTGGCCATTAAAACAAATATATATTTTGCCGACTTGTCAAAATTCCCAAACCTCTGGGAAAATTCCCAAACCTTCCAGGACTTGAAAATGGTTCCTCATTTCCCCCAAACTGTACGGAACCTGTGAAAGGTCAATTTGTGGTCAGCACATACATGATGATAATGCAGACTTGGTTACTCTACACATTTTGATTAGCAATCTGCACAATTTAGACCTCTAATACACTGCAAAATTGATCCTTATGCTCTTTCATTCTTGACTGCTGCACGTTTTCAGTGAACAGTGCTTGATGGTTTTAATGAATAGGACTACACGTTATGCCAAGACTGCGTATTTGTATTTCAGCAGTCCAGACTACTCATGGATTGTGTCGTTGATGATGAGGATAACAATGTCAACAAGAACGACGATGATGATGGTGATCATGATACACAGATCTGGAACAACAACCAGTTCATGGGCCAGCACGTGTTCATGTCCTCATGATGATGATGATGACTATGATGTATCTGCCCAGATCTGGAACAACTTGCTGAGGGACCAGTTCATGGGTCAGCACATGTTCATGTCCTCATGATCATGACAATGATGATGATGATGACTATGATGTATCTGCCCAGATCAACAACGTGCTGAGGGATCAGTTCATGGGTCAACCCATGCTTTACCCATGTGATGACGATGATGATGATAATTATGTTGATGATCATCATGATTCACAGATCTGGAACAACAACATGCTGAGGGACCAGTTCATGGGTCAACCCATGTTTTATCCATGTGATGACGATGATGATGATAATTATGATGATGATCATTCATCATGATGCACAGATCTGGAACAACAACGTGCTGAGGGACCAGTTCATGGGTCAACCCATGCTTTACCCATTGTGATGACGATGATGATGATAATTATGATGATGATTCAAAGATCTGGAACAACAACGTGCTGAGGGACCAGTTCATGGGTCAACCCATGCTTTACCCATTGTGATGACGATGATGATGATAATTATGATGATGATTCAAAGATCTGGAACAACAACGTGCTGAGGGACCAGTTCATGGGTCAACCCATGCTTTACCCATGTGATGATTGTGATGACGATGATGATGATAATGATGATTCAAAGATCTGGAACAACAACGTGCTGAGGGACCAGTTCATGGGTCAACCCATGCTTTACCCATGTGATGATTGTGATGACGATGATGATGATAATTATGATAATGATGATTCACAGATCTGGAACAACAACGTGCTGAGGGACCAGTTCATGGGTCAACCCATGCTTTACCCATGTGATGATTGTGATGACGATAATTATGATAATAATTATGATAATGATACACAGATCTGGAGCAACAATGTGCTGAGGGACCAGTTCATGGGTCAACCCATGCTTTGCCCATGTGATGATGATGATAATTATGATGATGACGATTCACAGATCTGGAACAACAATGTGCTGAGGGACCAGTTCATGGGCCAGCACGTGTTCATGTCTTCTTGATGATGATGATGATGATGATGATGGTGTATATGCCCAGATCTGGAACAACAACGTGCTGAGGGACCAGTTCATGGGCCAGCACGTGTTCATGTCCACGGACGACTTCCACAACGCGGGCCAGGAGGTGGTGCTTTATGGCCGCAAGAACGAGGCCAACGCCGTCAAGCCCGGCAAGCTGCTGGTACTCATCACCCAGTCGCGCCAGCTCACCGCCATCTGAACAACGCCGCTGCTGTCTTCTCTTTCTGTGTAGGGCTTGGAGGGGGAAGGAAAACCTCTGATAAACTATTGTGCTTATCTTTTGATCGTGTCAGCTGAATAATACTTTGCCATCTCTGGAAGAAAAATCTTTCATACAATGATACATTGTTGTGCTTATCACTTGATCGTGTCGGCTGAATAATACTTTGCCATCTCTAGAAGGAAAATCTTTTGTACAATGATACATTGTTGTGCTTATCACTTGATCGTGTCAGCTGAATTATTCTTTGCCATCTTTAGAAGGAAAACTTTCGTACACTGATAAATTGTCGTGCTTATCACTTGATCGTGTCGGCTGAATAATACTTTGCCATCTCTAGAAGGAAAACTTTTCATTCTCTGATAAGCTGTTCTGCTTATCACTTGATCGTGTCGGCTGAATAATACTTTGCCATCTCTAGAAGGAAAACTTTTCATACTCTGATAAGCTGTTGTGCTTATCACTTGATTATATGTCAGCTGAATAATTCTTTGCCATCTCTAGAAGGAAATTTGTTTGTACAATGATACATTGTTGTGCTTATCACTTGATTGTGTCAGCTGAATAACACTTTGCCATCTCTAGAAAGAAAACCTTTTGTACACTGATAAAAATGTTGTGCTTATCGCTTGATCAATCATCATGCCAGTTGAATAACACTTTGCCATCTCTGCATTCAAGAGAATAGAGGGGGCATCTTTTCATTTACGTAGAAGCTCACATCCATCTGAGTAATACCGTTGTTATTAAATATATTTCTGAATTTGTGTCGCTAGTTGAAGGGAAAATCTTAACGATGCTGGTAATCCGCTGGTTCTTATCATTAGGGCTTGTTAACTGACTATAAAGGGGGGAAAATCCCTCTGAATTTAGAATTTTAGAATGAAAAATGTGTAAGTTTGACCTCTTTCTGAGTAATATCACTGTCTCGTTTGTCAGGCTAAGACAAGGAATAAAAGCTGTGGTGGAAATGCAGTTGTCTACGACTCGGCTCATGTTTACTTCATGAGAATTGTAAACACACTTTTTATCGTGAGCTTTTGTTGCAAGAATGTGAGATTTAAAAAAAGTTTTAATAATGCCTACTTTTAATTTAGACTTAGAAATAACAGCTTTCTTTTCATGCCTTTTATTTTCAATTGTGGAGTTTTCAGCTTGCAGGCCGTTTTGGTTTTTATTTCAGACTGACACTATCCCAAATACCATGTAATGCAGAGAGGCAGGGTGAGGGAAGTAAGGAAACATGTTTTAGCTAACTAGAACAAGCTTTGAGTGCTCGTTAATGAAGCTGGTTTACGTTAATTGTATTTGGACAAGTTCATATCAGGTAAGCCTTGAGAACCTTACATTCTTTTCTGTTGTTATACTTTCAAAATTTTTAATGTTTTACCAGCTGTTGTTTGCAATAAATCATAGTTGTCAAGGTCATGCCATTTATCTTTTATGAAAACAAGAAATGTAGCTGTCGATGAGATCTTGATGGACTGGTTTTAAAATGGATTAGAAGTGAGAGACCAGCATTTTATGGTGTTTCTGCTAGTGTGATGCATGCAAAGCTTTTACTCTGGTTGACTTTGTACAGACAGCTTTTGCCACATTAAACTCCTAATTTCTTGTAGCAATAAACAGCTCATATTAGCTGATATTATGCGTCAAGTATTATACCTGAAACAGTTGTATTGAGTTGATGGACTGTAGCAAAGAGACATGTTTGTTGTGAATAGATAGCAGCTGTTATTTAGTGCTGAACTGTATGGCTTTGGCTTGACTTAGATGTAGTGACTTCCATATTGTTTGACACGCAAGGAAGTAGGAGCGCGTGATCGCATGGCTTGCTCGATGCATTTATGTAGCACTTTATCGTCCTGTGATCTGGTCTGAAGCGTCTTTTTTTTCCATGGAGGTGTTGAACTTACACCATGTATACTCATTGACGCTTTTGAGAGGGAGGTTCATGTACCAACCATGTCCTGAGTTTTACTTTGCATTGCTTGAATCTCATTTTTTCCCACAGCAGGTCTGATAATTGGATCTGATTTTATTTCTCATGTTTTAGTAATAGTTTTTGTGGGTTTTTTTTAAAGTAATGTTTAGTGTTTTTTGGGTGTTTTTCCCCCCTTTTCATGTCAAAGGTGTAAGCTCATTTTAACAAAATGTTGTGTGTCAGTGTATGTCATGTTATTGTCAGTATCACATCCCTTGCCCATATATGTGCAAAATACACATGGATAAAACACATACAATGCCTCACAAAATGCTACATGCATAGCACAACAACATCAACATCACACACAACACACACACACACACCACACACACACACAGTCTCCCTCTCTCTCTCTTTAACACACTAACAATTCAAATTTCAACCGGTGAACACAGAAATAAAACGAAAAACTCCAGACTACCAGCAAATTGGTCACTTTATTATTTTTCTTCTGTATATTTTTTTTGTTTTAAACAAAGCCATTTTCATTTAGAGATGGTTGGTAGGTTACTTTGAACTTAAGATAATCGTTTCTATATTATGAGGCATTATCTTTCTTTTTTAATATGAACTGTCAACATGTGGCACTTTCATTCTTTGTTTTACACTCATACTTTTTGTTGGTTATTTTGTTTTGAAGCTCATTTTGTATTTTGTTCTGAACTTTTACTGGAGTTCTCTTTTTTACAGTTTTGATCAATGTACTGCTACTATGCTAATGTCTGCTACTATGCTAATCTGTATTTGCTAACATCTGTATTGCATGTTTGTATGAGTTTTTAGCTTGCATTTTTAGTATCATTTTACTTCACTGTGTACAAAAATCTGCAAGTGTGTGTGTGTATGCTTTATTATGCTTTTACAATTATTTTTAGGTGGAGTCTTAATCTGGATAATTGTTGCTAACCAGACCTGTTTACCATTCCGGTTTAGCCGGAATTATTCCAGAAATTTGCTAAAATTCCGGGTAAAATAGTAAATTCCGGGTGAACGCTGAAAATTCCGGGATTTCGAAAAACCGTCTATTATTTGCTTCCGTTCGTAGGAAAAGACGCAAAGGTTGACCGAAACGTGTACCTAACACGCTACGTCATCAGAAAAGGGATTGTGCTTGACGTCACATGCATTAAATGCTGCATTTTCATTGGTTAAAGGGGCGAAATAATGTTTTTATTTTGGTCAATCTATTTCGGGACTGAGCAAATGGCGGCCAGACTTTTACTGTCGATTCGAAGAGCTTTCCAGGCAGTTTTTTAATGGTAGAGATTGTAATTAGGACTTGAAATGAGTCAATTTAGATTATATTATCACTGGAAAATACGATGATGTGAGAATTTTGAAGTTTTCAACGGAAAATGAAGTCAAAATTGATCGCGATGGCGCCAAGTTGCAACTTGGCATCCGCCGATCCGTGGCCGAGTGATTTTTCTCTGCCCCATCGTGGACATTTCCAGGTATTTTGCTTTTTCCAGCTTGTTTTATACTAAAATTGACTAAGAATTAGTGACTGAATTTACTACTAAAACTTTTCTGGCAAAATTGAGCCAAGAAATCATCACAATATTGAAAATCGACGCCGATTTTCGCGGAAAGGAGAAGAACAAGAAACCGCTTTATCGCGAGTCGTGTACAGATCATGTGAATTCCGGTTTTTGTTCTCAAATTCTGGGTTTTTTTGTGGCAAATTCCGGGTTTTTCATTATAAGGGTAAACAGGTCTGTGCTAACAGTTTAAATGGTAATTTATTTTTTAAAGATATTGAGGAAAAGTATTTTGGAAAGAAGTCAGGTTATGTAAGCTTTCCACTTTTGTTGTTGTTGTCAGTTGCATTATGCTCTTTTGAAACCATTATGCATTGATTTGGAATTTCTTTTTCTTCTTTTATAGATTCATTTGGTTGCGATTGATTCTTCTTCTCCTTTTTTTTCATAAGCTGCAGTATTTTATTGCAGTTTCATCGATCCTCTTGACTTGTATTACTCATGATATGTGGTGAACCAGGTTGCCTGTGATTTCTGCATGTTGTATGTTGTCTGTACCGTTGCATGGTATTCCTGGTAAGTCTCTTTTTATTTGGATGAAATTTATCTATTTGCGAGTGATCTGTGTTTTGCAGTTATGGTCAGTTTCTTTGAGTTGCGATTATATGGATTGTTCTTTGCTTATTGACTTGGTTCTCGTTTCTGCTTTCATTTACCAAGTTTTGACTATCACGGATCTTTTTTCATGATGTACCTAAATGGGATGCTGTCATTATCTGGGTGCTAATCTTGTTGGCAGCCTTGAAAGCTGTGTTTGAGATTGAGGTTTTTACAATGTTAGCAGGTGTAGCTGCATGTCATAAGCTTTTAGGATTGTTCCATTTCTTGCGTGCTTCGCATTATGAGATGCAGAATATTTTTGTTGTTGCCAAGCTTTTCATCTTTTCCAACACTCTTTTTCCCAGTGCAAACAGACTTGATGTCCTTTTAGAGTTTGAAAGCCATACCAGTGGGTGTGTAAGCCGGCAGGACAGTGGCAGTAGCCACAACTGTTTCTTTGACAGAACATACCGTATTTTTCGGATTATAAGGCGCACCTTCCAAATTTGACACAAAATGAAGATTTTGTTATTCTATTTTCTTACTATGTTATTAGTCATAATTATGAGGCGCAGGGGTCACTGTTTGGGGGGAAAAGTTAAGTTTCACCTTATAGTCCGTAAAACATGATGCATTATGGAGACTGCCTTCTTAGTCCTTCCATTTTGAGTGATATCACTTGTTCAGTTGATCTTTTGGACATAAATCTCTAGCTGTTCAAATTAGTGGTGAAACATTTTCACTTCAGCTGTTTTTTTGTTTTTTTAAATGGCAATGAAATTATACTTTGATGAATTGAGACATTGGACAGATTGTTTTGATTTTTTTTTGGTATTGTAGGGTCATATCATATGAGGGTGTATCTTTTTTTTTTTTTAATAACTTACTTGCAAAAATACAATAAACCATATCAGTGCTTGAATCAACAAATGCACTTTTTTTGCTCAATGTTTTCTTTTGGTAGGACCACATAATTAGGGTTAAAAGTAGGTTACGGAAGCAAAATCCATCTAAATTCGGAAATATGTCCTATTGTAGGATTAGGATAATTTACTCCATCTAAATTCTGAAATATGTCCTATTGTAGGATTAGGATAGTTTAAATTTGGCCAACAGAAGGTGGCAAACTGTTTGCAGTATGCGGTCAATCTGACATGGTAAGTGCAAATATTTGTTGTATTGTTTACCAACAAATGTCCCTATTTATTTTGCCCTACATTGGCAGACTTAGAAAACAGCATTGTCCACAAATGAAGTTTGTACTGTATATATATATAGAATAGAAATAATCACGGGCATCAGTAGCATTTATAATCAAGTATCTAAAGGAGTATATCATCTGAATTGCTGAAATACTATAGATTATATGTGACAATTTTTAGCATCACAAGACTTGTTTTATTTTATCCTGTTGGAAACACGACTGCTCAGTCTTTGTGGCCATAGAATGTTTTTCTCACTATTTTCTGTCTGGTTTGTAGATGCATACAGATAATAGATTCATTGGTAGTTTTTATTGATAAACATTTTTAAATGGCTCACTGCATTAGAAAGATGATATCCTGTTACTTTTTTGTCTGCAAGGATTGATTTTTGTTTGTTGCTTGTTGCCTTACCCTGGCTTAAAGACTCCAGGGATCATCCCAACACCCGAAGCACTTGAACACTATGGCATAAACGCACCAGCTAGGGATGAGAACATTACGTGTGTGACCGTTTTTGATTACCCCGCCCCGTGGGCAGCCACACTCTGACTTCAGAGGAGTTGTATTGATTTTTGTCAATGTTGTCTTATCAGTAGGTCCTAGAGCGTCTCTCACGAAACATCACACTGTAACAAACGTGTTGTACAGTCTTGATCTGGAATTTGATTGGTGGCACTGGCAGAAGTCCAATTCAGGACGTAAACACCAGTTAACTCACGAAACATCACACTGTAACAAATGTCTTTGGTACAGTCTTGATCTGGAACTTGATTGGTGGCACTGGCAGAAGTCCAATTCAGGACGTAAACACTAGTGGGAGATAAACTTCGGGAGAGCAACTCTTGTTAAAAATACAAAACCTATTACTATTAATTTGACCCAGCCAGTCAGGTCCTGCAGTGGAACCTCAGTATTGCGACCACCCTACAAACTGTCCATAACGAGGTGGTCGCTATACTGAAGACTGTTTTAGTAATGAATAAGAAGGGAAGAGACTGAGTAAAGCTGTCCTGATAACCGGGGTGTGTGTGATACTGGGGTGCCCGTTTAGCAAGGTTCCACTGTATTTTACCTTTTGAGATTATACAGTTATACTGATATCTATAATGTTATCTCTGTTGTTCTTGCACACTTCACAATGTGATTCTTAAAAAGATATACTGTATGATTTTGTGTAGAAAAAAAATTCACCCCCCTTGCCAATGGAACAGCACTTTAAAAAAAAGGAAACCATGTTTTATTGTTAATTCCTTATTGTTGATGTTATTTCACAAGTACATTTATCAGTAGAATGTTATAAATGTTTGTTATATTATTATTGGTGTTATTGTGATTTCACGGGCATCTTCCAGTTTGTTGGATTTTGATGTGCTATTCTGATTATACAAATAAAGATATTGTCTGTCATTTTAGCTGCTCACCAAATTATTCAACTATGTGCACTGTTTATACAAAGCTGTTAGAAGTTCTTTTAATTAAAACAAATAATTCTTTAAGTGCTAAGTACATCTCATAAGAAATACATGTGTTATGTGAAACGTAGAAAACCTAGAGTTCTATCTTTAAGGCATAAAGCCACTGAAATGTTAGCCGTCCCTTTGAATAAGAATTATATATTGTTGTATGATGCATGCCGTCTGCCTGATTCTTTGAATCCATTGTTGAGCATGGGAAGTTTTCAACTAAATGTTGTGATAGAAGTATTAAAATGCTTCGTCTGATTCTTTGTAGACTTTGTTAATTAGAGAAAATAGTCTACTTCAGAACTTATGTAAATCTAATTACTTGCTCACCAACTTGAATGGGTTTTTTTTGTCATTCATGAGGTTATTATTGTATAAAATGAACAAAATATCTTCAACAAACTCTGTTGGACAATTTATTCCTCGTCGTTAGTAATGTTCATTAGTAGTAACAGTTTCAAGTTACTTTTCTCTTTTAAAACATTAGCCATGTTATAGAAATACTCGGGGGAAGATATCTATGCTCAATAATCAGTATCTTCTCTGCTTACGCATATCTGCTGTATGTGCCTTTGTGAAACAAATGACCATTCAGAAAAATCAGAGATAGTCTCTCATCCACGCACTTGTGATTTTAACTGTTCTTCTTTAAAACATTACCCCAAAAAATTAAATAATAGATTTTATTAAAGGTTATTCACCACTGTTCCTGCTGCTGATTTGTTATGAGGTTAAAATAATTGAAAAGAGAACTTGCTGATTAATCTCAGGACATTTTGCTTGCCTTGTAAAAACTTGTTATCAGAATTCTATATCATGTCCAAAACATTTATGACCACAAACAATATGGCGCCTAAGCACCTGCAATCAAAACTTCTTCCAAGCAGTTTGAAAAGCAGTTCTTTGAAAATAAAAGAAGAAATATGCTTGCAGGAGTAAGTACTTTGTTGATCAGTTATAAACAAAGAATTTTGTTTCCATTTTTGTAAGCTTACCATTTTAGGTCATGGAATAAAATCAGGAGGGGGGGGGCTGTTTATTTGTGCGTTTTTGATTGCTTTTTTTCCGGTTTAGTTTAGTTTTCAAAAGTTACAAAAAATGTTACACTTTAAAAAACAAATTTACATCCCTTTTCATTATAGCTTTTAGGCAAATAACAATTTTCCATTGCTTCATGAACTTTTATTTTGCAAGGTATTTCATTTGTGGGAAATTTGATTTATTGTGCATATGTTATATCATCACTTATCTCGCTCTTCAAAAAAAAAATCATTTTTCTGGGTTCAAGTAGATTTCTTACTTGGAGAAAAAATTACCTAATTTGCTCATCACCAATGAAAGACCAGTATTAAATCTTATGAGCAATGATTTTACTTGATAAACAATCTTTGTGGATGTATGTTTTTTGTGGGGGGGGTTTCAATGTTTTTGTAATCGCTTTTTGCATCGCTTTTTGCCTGCACTACAATTTCATACTGTTTATTTGGTGGTGGTTTAAAAAAATTTAATCATGATTTTTATGGAGATGGTAAAACAAATTTCTTTTAGAATTTTTCTTAACACACCATTCAGTTCAGTTTTTTGCCTGCATTTCAATTTGATACTATTTGGTTGGTGGAGGTTTTTAGAATTTTTTTTAAATAACAATATTTTTTATGGAGATAGTAAGTTGTAACACAATTTTTCTGACAAAAAAACCCTTTCTATTCAGTTCAAGCAATCATTTGGAATTTTTAAAAAAAGGAACCATTATCTTTCAAAATGTACGGACTAATGTGCAATCGATCGTAGAAAATGTGCTTATGGTATCACCTAATTTTTGTAATTTCCAAGTTTGGGGGCAAAACATCTGATCCGAGGTGTAGAAGAATGAATGATCTATTTTTGCTTTAATCAGCACATTTTATTGTAATAGAATTTTTTTTTACTTTGGGATTCTTACTAAAAAATAAAACAAAAAACTTGCTTTTGCATATTAAAATGGTCAGTTTGTCATTTTCCCTTACACAATTGACCAATTTAGTATGTGATATAAGAACAAGTTTTGTTGTTTTTCCTAACACGTTTTGTACTTTGCTCTTTAATTATTTTTTTTTAGTCGATTGATTCTTTAATGTGTGTATGTGTGTGTTTAAAATCTACAAGTTGTCTTTGATAGTTAATAAATTCTCCCTTTGGCGTTTCACTTTTATTCACGCACTGTGCAAATAATAGCACAGATTTTACTAGATATAATTAGAAAGATTTTTTAATTGCTTTTCATTGTGCTAAGAAAAGGAGGTTCAAATTTGTTTCCTTTCTTTGTAATCTGGAAGTTATGTGCAGATGTTTCCCTTTTTTTCTTTGAAGTTAGCAGTTTGTGCAGCCTTTTAATTCAGTCAAACCTTTCTTTAACTTTCTCTTGCTACTTGCTAGTTTGTTCTTTTCAAACGTCACTTTATATTAGTTGTAGTTGGCTATCGACATTTTTCGCATGGTTTTGTTTTATTTCTAGGACATTTGTTTTTACTCCAGACATGCCTTTATTAGTATACACAAAGAAGAAAGTTAAGCACCCCACCACTTTTTTGCTGTAGATGAGATGAAATCGAGATTTATTGCAAATAATCAATAAAGAATGAAACAACATTGATTGGTAAGTGAAAGTTTGACTATCTGACTATAAGAAAATGCATAATTTAATGTATGGTTTTACAAATGCATTATGATATTCTGAAGCAAAAAGGGTTGTCATATTCAAATTAAAAAATACCATGTTTAAGTATCAATGTAACAATTTCATATGGCTATCTGAAAAGTTAATTATTGTGGGAAAACGTCATGACGAGTGTCCAAAACTCATTTGGCAAATCAAAGTTCAGTAGCGTGTGTTTCCTCCCTGTGCCTGGATGACTGCTTCAACCCTGCTTATAACGGAATAATGGTAGCCTTGTAATAGCTAAGGGGTGCTTAACTTTTTTCTTTGTGTATATAATAAATAATTCTTTTATGCATGATATTATAGCCATTTTTCTTTAACATTGGTTTGTTTAAATTAATCTTTCACACAGCATCTGCGGTTAAAGGGTAACTACACTTTTTGAGGAAAAATGTTCCTAACTTTAAAATTGAATTCCCAACCTGTTCTATGTAAAAGTGAATACAATGCTTATGAAACTAATCGCAGTTTTTGAGTGAATATGTTGTGACTTTTGTTCCCTCCAGAAATGTACATGGTCTTATAATTAGGTGCTCTTATGTGTTTTTTCCATTTTTATGCTTTGTACATGCTTCACTTTATATTTTCTACTTAGAAACGGGGGAAGCGAAATACAACGGTTTGCCATTTTCAATTCACAACGTGTAATCTCGCGCTTATGCGCCATGCTTTCTCATGTACTTGTTAACTCTTGAATAAACTAAAACTTTTGTAATGTTCTTTGTGTGTTAGTTCTCTGTACAAAACAAATAAGTTCTCATTAATCCATCACCTTCCTTTGAGTAGAGGGTTAATGTCTGTGTTTTGTTTTGCTATTTTCTCTCTCTGCTCTGTATCTTGTGAACCACTACACAGATTCACTTTAAATCTTGTAATGCGACAACTGTGGCAGTGGACTTATGCTGTACTCGCAACACAGAGCTGCCTACCCCTACGAGTTTTCCGTAGTACGGAACTACGATTGAAAACCTGAAGCTACGATTTTCTGTCACCGCAAACTACATTTTCCAGCGAAACGGTATGTCAGTTTGTTTGAGGTCCGCTTGCCTCTCTATCGGTTGAACTGAAGCTTGCGGAAGCGTGCAGAAAGTAGGTCTCGTGCATGTGTTGTCCGACTTCAACTGTTCAACATGGCGCCGAGAAAAACATTTCCTACCTTGTGACGGCAACAGTGTTTCTTTGGTTTTGCAGATCTTTAATTCTTGAAAAACACACACAGGCACACACAAACCAAAATAAGTGAATTTTGAGGGTTTGAAAATAAGCTCACAGCCCACATGTCAAAGGAGGTTTGAAGTGACTGTTCACCTGTTACATTCACACAGAAATAATCCCATGCCAAAGCCACTTTTTGTTCCCAACAGTGAACACATCTGTAGCATCTTCTGAAATGCAGTCTGGAAGAATTACCTCTCTGGGGGCTGTAAGAGTGTCTTTTGTGGTCTTCGTTACTTCATCTTCAGTGCAGAACCTGCTTCCAGCCAGGCACATGATTTTTGTCTGTAAGCCAGCTCTTCAAGAAGTACTGACTCCACCCCCACCTTTCCTTTTTCCAAAAGGCATCCGTTTTCCCATCACAGGCATCATTGGTATTTAGTATATTCTAGTCTTATCTCTGTGAAATTCGGGCTGCTCTCCCCTGGAGAGCGCGTCACCGCAAGTGCAGCGCCTACCCAATTTATCAAAAGAAATGGGGGGGGGGGGGTGCAGGGTGAGGAGGGGGGGGGGGGGGGGGCACACTTGGAAAACCTAGCTATCAATTTGGCCATACCAGATTTCTTTCTGCTCTTACCGACTTTCAACTGGTGTGGGATTTTTACATATCCACCTGGTTGTTGAAAAGTTTGCATATGTATGCCAGTCTGTGGTTTTCAACTATCGCCTCCAGATTGCAAAGGAGGTGTGGCAGCCGCTATTCCAGAGGGCTGGGCTGGAATGTATTTGTTACAATGGAGATGCCTTGCCCAGGGTACATCCGGGTGATCACCACCCTCTTAGTCAAAAGGATTTGAGGACACCACATGTTGGGGAAGGTATTCTTATTTTGCGTTCCCAGGCCATAAGGCCACAATGGGTACGCATGTGTCCATTTTCCAGTTTTCACTGGTCTCGTTGCATTCAGCTGACACATTCCGATTTCGTGGGGACCACAAAGGAGAAAACTGGTAGATTTTTTTTTTAAAAGGGTCAATAAGTCAGAAAGATAGATGACAGTAAGCAAAGGAAAAACGCAGTCAAAGAGAGTGGCAGATTAGAGAAAGTTACAAGCACAGAACTTCCAGAAGGTGGGAGAACTATTTTTACAAAAGATCCCCTGGTATCCCCATGGGGAGAGACTCGTTGAGGGGGCGGGGTCATCCAGCTTCCCGTATGGAAGCACGAGGCATCCACCCACTGCCCCGTCATAAAAGACTAAGCTATACCATGTTTTTCCATTACTGTAGGAAGTTATCTGTTGTACATCTTCCATTCTAGTGTAGTAGCAACCATATTCTCTGAAGGCACTCAAAAATGTTCAAGATGTGTTATATACACACTCACAGAGACAGACACAAAATCCTTTAGTGCACAAGTGATTGATTCACAAAAACACCAGTATTGATATTTCAAGGATTTTATTCCATGCATGTGAAGTTGATGTCTGTTCCAGACACTGCACTGCCCAGTCAACTTTGGTTTTTATTCGAACACCAGAACACCACAAGCTTGACTCATTTCATTATTATTAGTCACAATCTCAATCCCTTGTTCACAAGTCTTTGCTTTGCTTATTTACAGGAATATGTATATTGTCTTGCCAAGGGCTGCGATTTGAGCATTCAATCCCACACTGTCAGTGTATCTGCTGTCAACTCTGTTCTTTTTTCTTTCTCGGTCATGCTGATCATGCCGACTGAAAGAAAAACAACAACATTGTTTTATACCAACGCAAATGCTTGTTAGAACTCAGATTTTAACAGACCTGTTTACCCCCTACACAAGTCTTGAGTAGTCTGGATAGCTGAAATGAGTAGTTTTGGTGCCAAATGTGTAGTTTTATTCATTAAACCATCATACAATGTTCACTGAAAATGAGTAGAATCTAGCATTATTTTCAATTTTGAAGAGTAGTAGAGATCCAAATTGAGGGGAATACTGCTCGAAAAGAGTAGAGTAAACAGGTGTTTTAATTATTTTGCTTTTCAATGAAGTACACAATGCATAAGAGTGCAACTGGTCACCATGAAATATTCGTTTCATACTGCAAGGAAAAAACAATGATGAATTTTTTATACCCAAATATAGTTGGGGGGTTTTCCCGTTATGTATTGCTTAGCCATTGAGTTCTTATTAACCTCTTGAATGTTCCATGGTAAATTATTTGCTGTGAGAAGTCAAACTTTTACGGCAAATATGTGAAGCAATGATAGCGATGTTACATTAATGACAACAATCATCATCATCTACATGAAAAGTTAAAAATTATGTGGGCAAGCTTCTATGCTACCGGTAATTCTTTCATTCACAAACTGAACATGCACATACCCAAACACATACTCTTGCCATTATGAATGCCCTCTCTCTCTCTCTCTCTCTCTCTCTCTCTGTCTCTCTCTCTCTCTCTCTCTCTCTCTCTCTCTCTCTCTCTCTCTCTCTCTCTCTCCCTCTCTCTCTCTCTCTCACACACACATCTTCATTATCAATCATGATTTATCATGACCAAACATTACACATTCAATACACCGGTTTTTCACACATGCATTACCTGATAGGGTATAACGGCACTGGAAAGTTCTGGACTGAATGTGTTTTGGCCGACATAGAACGATTGAGCCTTGCACTGCAGCTAAAAACAAATAAATAAACATGAAGAAACAAAATCATTATTATTTAATTAGACTTTCTGTGCTGTAAAAACTTTTGTTTTTAAAGATATATAAATTTTCTAAATGTGGATTTTAGAATTGCCCACAAAACGTCTCACCCTTATGCATACTGTCCAATGTATGAAGGCCATTGCAGTATGTGTGTTTGTGTGTGTGTTTAACTGACTGTAAAAGAGGAGGTGCCTGAGCGTGCACTACATTTGAATCTCAGCTGGCGAGAGAGATGGTTCGCCCTTCTTTGTTCCCTGTTGTGCGAGATACCGCGAGGCAGATCTGACGAGCAAGACCCGATCCCTGGGATCGGTTGTTTTCCCTTTAAGTGTGTATGTACCTGTATCTGTTTGTCTGCCTCTCTGTGTGTATGAAGGTAAAAAGTAATGGGAAAAATCGAATATTCAAACACAGTTTGCCCCCAACCTCTTGACCACACCAGTTTCCTACCAAACTGACCTCTGATCGTCCAGGCTGCAAACTCAGCACATTGAAGAAGGCCACTTGTGTCGTGCTGTCCAGGGTCTCCTGGCCAATCACCGTGGTGGCGTTGCCGTACCACGTGACCCTGTAGCGCGCGCTGGGCGGGCGAGCCCCACTGTGGATGGTGCAGGACATCAGAAAGTTCTTGTTGGGGCCTGACAGCACTGGAGCAGTGGCCATCTTGGGGAATTGTCCCGCTGGGAGCAGCAAACATAATAATAATATTATTAGGTACTTTATAGTCACAGAATAGTCTGTGAAATTCGGGTTGCTCCCACCTGGAGAGCGCGTCGCAGCCAGAGGCGTGCCACACAATATTTTTTTTTAGCATGCGATTTTTGTGTGACTGATGAGGAAGGAAAAGGGTGTGTGGGTGGGTAAATTTTGACCAAATGACAACTTTTTTGTTGCCACTGGAATTAACGTGTGCTAAGTGCATGGGCACACGGGACCTTGGTTTATCATCTCATCCGAAAGACTCCACGTTCAGACAGCAAGGCCTAGTGCAAAGTGAGAGAAAACATTAATCCCCTGTACCCAGGTTCGAACTCGGGTTTACTTGACACGAAGCGAATGCGTTACCACTGTGTCACTCTACACTGATAACACTGATGAAAGGGGCAACTAGCACTGTAGTAGATTGATTCTTATGACTCTAGCAAAAATGACAATTACATGTGGCTTACTCCAAGAATACAGTATACAATTCATTATCTATTTGAAAAAAAAGTGAAGACTCGGAATGAAAGAGGAACGAATGGAGACCATGAAAACTGATGAGGAATGAAAATCTGTTTAACGTCCTCCGGTCTGGAACAGACACATAAGATGGTGGGAACGATCCGCAATGCCTGGAGGCAGTGCAACACCAGTAAAATCCCGAAAATGTTAACAACACAGATTTATTATTATGTATTAAATGAAAACTGATGACTGTACCTTACCCTTTTATTTGACCATGGACTGGGGACTCAAGTCTAACACATTTTCTTTTGTATGTAACTTTTCAAATACAAAGCCTGTTGGTCGGAGGGCCTTAAATGCATTTAGAACAGAGTTCCTCTTTTGCAGAAGTTTCACTGTCAGTGTCATTACTTTCTAGTTGTCTCTTTTATTCTTAGAGTCTATGCTAAGTGAGATCATTTGCATTTGGAATGAATGAAAGGTTTGTTTTACGTCCTCCCGGCCTAAGCCATATGGGACATTACTATTCATTTTTAGTTAGAATCAATTGCATTTTGTTTTAAATTTTCTTTATGCCTGCTCTTACTTCTTCCTTTATGGCTTCTTGTTCTTCTCTGTCCCCATGTATTTTTACATGCATTTATAAAGTTTTATGCTTGTCTTAGTACATTCCTCTCTCCCTCCCCTCTCCCCTCTTTCTCTGCCTCCCCTTCCCTCTCTCTCCCTCTCTGTGTAGGTCTTCCAGCCATCAAGACAGACAAACTAAGATAAAAAGAAGAACTGATTAACTGACGATGCCTATAATATACCAGTAATGGGCTTGCTCCAGTGCACAGTACTTGCTGACGTATTGCACATCTTTGTTCCATCACCGGTTTTGTAGTCCCCGTTTTGATGGCATAGGTTGTCGATCAAGCAGGTGTCGATCTGTATGTTATGAAGTGCAGATAATCAAGTGAGCATATATTACGGGGTAAAATGCGCCGGGTATGAAGCCCACCCCAATTATCTCATGAAATGAAGATTTTGTTGCGTTAATGTCTAGCTTCATCTCATAACATATACTGAAATTTTCTTTATTTTGAGATAATTGCCGTGCTTCTTACCCGCCCATAAGCTTTTTACCCCGTCTTCCCCATGCTATGTGAAACCAGTCGGCTCCATTCATCCATATATGCAAGTTCTTAGGCCGTGTAACAATAGAATGGAAACCTGTGCGCAATCCATAAATAAGTGAAACAAAGAAGGGGAAAATGTGCGCACACGTCCGAATTTCCCCTATATGCGTAAACTTTTATCCTTCTTTCTTCCACTTATTTAGGGTTTTCCGTACGAAACTTACTCGTCTAATGTGAACCCGGCCTTATGCAAAAATACAAACACATCACACCAGCAGAACCATATCCACACATAGCCTATATCACATACTTACACACTGGCCAGTAGCACGCATGCGCACAGACACAATAACAATTCCACACCCACATGTATGTACGAGCGCGTGCACAAATTTCACTCTCTCTCTAGCATACGACGAACACACACACATTGCATACTGTCCAATGTATCGTCTATTGGGCAAGTGTGTGTGTGTGTGTGTGTGTGTTGTGTTGTGTGTGTGTGTGTGTGTGTGTGTGGGTGGGCTTCTTACCCTTTCCCCGCCAGCCATATTTCAGCTAAAAATGTCCATTACATTTACACAGAGGCAAAGTCCAGCGGCGCATTGTGGCTTCTGTGACACAATAAGGTCTATCCAATTCCCAAAACTAAGACAACATGTATGGATAATAGACCCGCGTGCGTTTTAGTGACATAGGTGTTAAATCTCTGTCTGCTAAAATGCGACTTTGGCGGCACACACTGACTATAAAGGAGGGGAGTACTACTTCTAAGCATAGTGTTTCTTTTCTAGGCAAAGTGTGCTTCTTACATTAACCCTACTGGTAGGGGAAGAGAGGGGTAAAAAGCGCATGGGCTAAGTAGGCCACCCCCATTATCCCATCACTTAAAGAAAATGTCAGTTACACTTGCCTATGATTCTGCTCACATTAATCGTCTCAAGCAAAACTGAGACTGAAATTTGCTTCACAAAAATGAGATAATTGGGGTGGGGGGGGGGGCTTTTTGCCCCGTCTTCCCCTAAAACCTTCTCCTCATTTCCCCTCACCCATTTCAAACCGAAGTTTTGTTTTCTAAGATCAGTTCCTATACCCATTATCCCTTCACTTTAATAATGTCTTTACACTTGCTGTATTCTCTCACATTTATCGGCATAAGTAAAACTTGTAAAAATAGTGGATACTCCTTTATACTAAGACCTTCAAAAATCGCCACAAAATTAGGTCTTATAAGGGAGATAATTTTAATACTTACAAAGACATGCAATGTCTCAGAGAACGTAGGTCTTATGTGGGAGGGAGTCTTATAATGGGAGGTCTTATAAGGGAGGTTCCACTGTAGATGCAATGCCCTTACATGGTGGTCAGTATAAGGAGACTTTTGTCATAAAATCTATTTCTTTGAAATTGTTGGGAGATATTTGTGAGAAGGGATGGCGTTTCAAGGAAATTCCCGCCCCCTCATCTAACTCTAACTACCCCCTTTACTCCCCATTCACCCCCATTTCACCTACCCCCCCCCCCCCTTCCACCCTCTCACCTTCTGCACACAGCCGGTGGCATCGCAAGTCTGGCACGTGGAGTCATACGCCGTCACGCGTTGCTCGTTGCTGTAGGACTTGCCGTCATTCGTTACCGAGACGCTGAACTTCGTCACAGAGCGATCTGCGGAAAATCATCATCATCGTCGTCATCATCATCATCATCATCATCATCATCATCATCATCATCATCATTTTATAAAATCATC
>CM065681.1:18903190-18975690 GCA_017654935.2 Phymorhynchus buccinoides | reverse complement strand
GTGACACACGATACACAAACGTATGTGCGCTCGCGCGCGTGCGTACACACACATACACACACACACACACACACACACACACACACACACACACACACACACACACACACACACAGAGCGACACACATTCTAACTAACACACACACACACACACACACACACACACACACACACACACACACACACACACACACACACACACACACACACACACACACACACACACATTGAGTGAGCATATCAGTAAAAGATAGGTGTTGAAGACAAACGCCAAGCTCTATGTTCTGTGAACATTGGCCTCTGTCTCCCTCTGTCTGTCTCTCTCTCTGTCTCTCTCTCTCTCTCTCTCTCTCTCTCTCTCTCTCTCTCTCTCTCTCTCTCTCTCTCTCTCTCTCTCTCTCTCTCTCTCCCTCTCTCTCATGTCTGTGCATGTACAAGTATATAGCTGAAAGTTGCGTTTGCTTCTCATTCTCTTATTTTGTTGATGGTAAGAAAAAAAACCCAAGCCTGTAGTACTGTCCTTATTCTTTTTAACATTAAGAAAATATTCGCTCGTTCGTTCTTTCTCTCTCTCTCTCTCTCTCTCTCTCTAATTAGGAAGCTTATATAGCGCATTAGCTCAACAATCTCTCTCTCTCTCTCTCTCTCTCTCTCTCTCTCTCTCTCTCTCTCTCTCTCTCTCTCTCTCTCTCTCTCTCTCTCTCTCTCTCTCTCTCTCTCGCGCACTGACCAGTATATCAGAGATGCAGCTGTTGACGACAAAGGCCAGCTGGTCAATGCTCTGTGTGCTCTGTGGACAGTGGTCAAACAGCGGGGAGGCCTGGATCAGTTGCTGGCACCTCATCTCCGCCTCATCCTGCCTGATGCCGCTAGGGGTCGGCCACGTCACGTTCAGCGGCGCGCGGGGATGGGAGTCTGGGTGTCAGTGACGTCATCCGTCAGAAACGTCACCAGAAACGTCAGAGGGTGTAACATATCCATGCACGTGCATACGGAGAAACGCACACAGACAACGCACGCGCGCGCACGCACACGCGCACGCACACGCACACGCACACACACACACACACACACACACACACACACACACACACACACACACACACACACGCGCATGCACACACACACACACAAACACACACACACACATACATACAGACTGACACACACACAGACGCACATGTCCGTACATATGTGTGCACGCGCCCCCACACACACACATACGCATGTCCGAGTTTCATGAACAATGTTCGAGTTCAAAACAAACTGTACCTTATGACTGCTGTCTAACACAAACCGCACAGGGCATGTTAAGTTTATACCTCTAGATGGATATAGCTATGACACATTATGTCATAAAACTGCATACCTAATTCTTTTTAATATCAGTCTACTCGACAAGTTATATAAATCACTAACAAAATCATTCCACTCAGATGGCGAAATGGATCTCAGCCTCTCCGGTAGCCTTTCGTACCATGAATGCTACATGTCGATGGTCATACTAACCCTAACCCTAACCCTAACCCTAGGACCAATGCTGTGTATGACTATTGACACGTAGGACTGTTGACACGTAGGACTGATGACACGTAGCTCCAGCTTCTGCACGTGATCAGAAAACTACCCAGTATTTCTGTAATCGTTTATGGTCATATCCCCATCCTTCAGATATTCTTCTATTTTTACCGGAGGAGAAAATCATGGGAGGGTCCGGTTCGTCCAGGTCAGCGTACACCGCCTGCCTCTTGGACCACTGACCACCCACTCCCTGCAGGAAGGCAGGCACGTGCGGCGTGACGTCAGGACAGGGGAACGCGCCACACTACACACACACAAAGCAAACGTTTGATTTATCAGTGCGCCGACAGATGAAGCTGCGACCGTGTCCCTGCGGTCAAGAAGAACAAACAATTAAACACATGTAGCAGAGATTTGGGGAAATTTTTGGAGAGCGCGTCGCCGCAAGTGCAGGCATACCCATTTTTTTTTTTTGGGGGGGGCATGTAGGGTGAGGAGGGGGGAGGGGCACATTTGGAAAACCTAGCTATATTGGCCTACGAGGCAGCGGGATTTCTCCCTGCACAGAGAAGCCCCTTGTTACTACACTCCTATGCATCGACAGAGCTAGTCTGTGTATCAAATTTATCACAAAAACTACTGGACCGGTTGTAATCAAACTTGGTACAGGGGTAGGCAAGAGAAAAAGGAAGCTTCCTCTCGGTAATCATGACCTTGCTGGTTGTTAGGCCTATTGATTTCTATGGAATGTTTTTGTTCCAAGCACAAATCATTGAAATGTTGAGACAATCAAAGGGAACTAACTACTCTAGGTATTGGTCAAACATTAAAATAAGAGTATTATCCCTTTAACAAATACTGCATATACTAAATAATGTAATCTATCTGACTAGTTAGTTGCAACATGCTACACATAAGTCTGGCCGGTGTCATGAGAAATAAGTACCTACCGTGAAATAAGTACCCTTCAAAAGCGCACTAGAGCCATTCTTCTTTCATGTGATAAATAAGTCAACTATTATTTAAGATATTGATATTTAAGTGCTCAATCTGCACGGAAAGAACCGAGAAATAGAGCGGGAGGGTGTAAATCTACATTTTTGCCCCAAAATCGATATACAAAGCCATGTCACTTAGTTTGGTATTTTTCAAAATGGCGGACGATATAAACAACCATCCGTGCAAACAATAATAAATAATAATAAATATTAGAACAAATATCCCTGACTTCTCAGTATTTAACGATGAATACTTATAAGGTAGAAACATAGCAGATGACAGTAAGAAAAGGAAAAAGCTAGAGTCAGAGAGTGTGAGGATTAAGAAGAAGCTGCTAGAACAGAACTTCCAGAAGGCGGGGCACATATTAAATGTTATACTGAAACAGCTCCGGTGTTGCATAAAATACTTACCCTATGAAATAAATACTTTTTTCCTCATTCAAATTGTTTGCTGTTTGGGAAATATTCGCCCCTAAATACATTCAGAGGCGTCTTGTGGCATACAGGAAGAACAGAAGATTCATCGTTAAATGTTGAGAAGTCAGGGATATTTTTCTGATATCTATTATTTTATTTTTGTTTGCATGGGTCGTTGTTTATATCGTCCGCCATTTAGAAAAATACGAAACTAAGTGGCATGGCTTTGTACATCGATTTCTCAGCAAAGATGTAGATTTACACCCTCCCGCTCTATTTCTTGGTTCTTTCCGTGTATATTGAGCACTTAAATATCAATATTTTAAATAATAGTTTACTTATTTCTCACATGAAAGAAGAATGGTTCTAGTGCGCTTTTGAAAGGTACTTATTTCACGGTAGGTACTTATTTCTCATGATACCGGTGTCTTCATGGGAGGAAAGGGGATGGGGGTTTACACCCTACCTGCTGTGCTCTGTGGTCCGTGGGGACGTTGGCATTTTGGGTGCAGTTGATTCGGGGTGCCCCGTGGACATGAGTGTCACACTGGCAGAACTTGGGGTCCTCCTTCTGGTTGTTCACGTCGTCTGGCACTTTCTCGAACATGTTGTTCTGTTGAGGGACCCTGCCATGGGAAGGACACTTCAATAGTTCTTCTTCTCCTTCTTCTTCTTCTCCCTTCTGCGTTCCCAGGCCATATGGCCATAATGGGTAAGGTACATATGTGTCCGGTTTTCAGTTTTCACTGGTCTCCCCGTTGCGTACAGCCGACACATTCCGATTTCGGAGGAGCTCAAGAGAAACATTATTTGGAAGATTTCTTTGAAAAAAAGGCAGGAGAATGGGCCATTACGTCCCTAAGATAGTAGATGACAGAAAGCAAAGGAAAAAGGCAGAGTCAAAGAGTGGCAGAATAGAGGAAGTTACAAGCACAGAACTTCCAGAAGGTGGGGGAACAATTTTTACGAAAGGCCCCCGGTATCCCCACGGGGAGATTCAGTAGTAAATGAACAGGCTTTGTGATTTTCTTTTTATTTCAACTGAGGATTTCATTTAATTTTTATTTCTTTGTTTGTTTGTTCTTATATTTGTCGGAAATAGGGGAAGACGGGGTAACACGCGCATGGGCGGGTAAGAAGCCCACCCCAATTATCTCATGAAATAAAGAAAATTTCAGTCAAATTTGCCCATGAGACGAATGCTAGACATTAACGCTCGTCTCATGGGCAAAATGAGACTGAAATTTGCTTCATTTCATGAGATAATTGGGGTGGGCTTCTTACCCGCCCATGCGCTTTTTACCCCGTCTTCCCCTACGTAGAATAAGAAACAAAGACTCGAAAACGTGTTTCATTTAAATTTGATGTCAAGTGTTTTGTGTGAATACATGCGTGTGTGTGTTTGCGCGCGCGCACACGGCTGTGTATAATACATACACTGTATGTGCTATGCGTGCATGTGTGCGCATGCTGTGCATATAAATATGTGCACGTGCGCGTGTGCACGTGCGTGTGCTCTTTGAATTGGTATTAATTGCGGCCTTAATTCGCACTTAATGAAGCTAACAGTAATATACAGGCCTACACCGCACAGTCATGTACCCCAAGCTAAACATAAGGCCGTGTACACACATAAGCGGATATTCCATGCGGAAACCCGTGCGCAATCCACAAACAAGGGCGTCGCCGAGCGGCAGACATGTCCGTCACCAGCAATGCCACGCACTTGCGACACCCCGTAGAGTGTCACATCCTGACAAAAAATTGGAAGGGATTCTGTCTTCTAGTTCACGAGATACAGCTTGAAGAAGAAACATATAGCGCAAAGAAGGAAATTTCGGTTTTCAAGGTCACACTTCAAGGTCAAGGTCAGCATGGTGATCATTTATGCTCGGATGTTTTCTTCTCTAGGGTATACAGTACCACACACAATCTGAAGCGCTTCTGTGAAGTACCAATGTGGAAAATATGGCTTAAAACCCAATGTGTAGACCCCTACCACTTTCAAGGCCTACGGATCGCCCGGACCGTGACCTTGACCTTGATCGGTATGCCACCATCAGAACGGGCATAAGCCAAAGTACCTTCATGCCAAATTTGAAGACTCTAACACTAACGGTGTGGGAGTTATGGCCCCTGAAAGATTTTCGGTTTTCAAGGTCGTACGCCAAGGTCAAGGTCACGACGGCAATATGGTTTGCGCGGATGCCTTCCTCTCATGGTGACACACCAGCACACACAATTTGACGTGATTCTGTCAACCCGTTCGAAAGATATCCTTGGGACAGACAGAAGGAGAAAAAAATGACCCTCCGATTTTCAGGCTCCAGCGATCTTTTTGACCTTGACATTGACCTTGATCGGTATGCCATCATCAGAACGGGCATAAGCCAAACCACCTTCATGCCAAGTTTTAACATCCTATGTTGATCGGTGCCCGAGATATGGCTAAAACTAGATTTTCGGTTTTCAAGGTCGTACGTCAAGGTCAAGGTCACGACGGCAAAATGGTTTGCGCCGATCTCTTCCTATTAAGGAGTCACACCTTCACACAAAATTTGACGCGATTCGGTCAAGCGGTTCGGGAGATATCCTTGGGACAGACAGACCCCCCCCCAAAAAAACAAACAAACAAACAAACAAACAAAAATACAAACCAGCCCATCGCAATAGTCCGTCTTGGTGACGGACTAATAAGTGAAACAAAGTAGGGACAAGATTTGCGCACGTGCGGCGAATTTCCCCTATAATGCGTAAACTTGTATCCTTCTCTCTTCCACTTATTTAGGGTTTTCCGTACGGAACTTACGCATCTAATGTGAACCTGGGCCTGTATTCACGTTGAGATAGCATGAGACTTAGCATGACGCTAACTTAGAAGCTCTTCCAATGTCCTATGGGATAGGATTTAATAGGACTTTTGGAAGAGCTTCTAAGTTAGCATGATGCTAAGTCTCATGCTATCTCAACGTGAATACAGGCCCCGGCCTCTTACTCTTCTCCTTCACAGTCAACCCACCTCCAGGACCGGATAAAGTCGTTGGGTCGGCTGGAGTGTGTCCTGTCCACAGTACCGTTCCGGTGCACCAGGTCATGGGCACCATTGAGCGTGCCGCAGAGCCCGGCCCCCTGCAGGGCGTCAGACCCGGGGACCGACAGGTACACGTTCAGGCACTGATCCCACACGTCCACTCTCACCTCGCGTCCTGAAGCCAGGTAAATCTGCAGGCAGGGGGGGGGTGGGGGGGGGGGGGGGGGGAGAGAGAGAGAGAGAGAGAGAGAGAGAGAGAGAGAGAGAGAGAGAGAGAGAGAGAGAGAGAGATGGAGAGAGATGGAGAGAGAGAGAGAGAGAGAGAGAGAGGGGGAGAGAGAGAGAGAGAGGGGGGGGGAGAGAGAGAGGGGGGGGAGAGAGAGAGAGGGGGGGAGAGGGGGGGGGGGAGAGAGAGAGAGAGAGGAGAGAGAGAGAGAGAGAGAGAGAGAGAGAGAGAGAGAGAGAGAGAGAGAGAGAGAGAGAGAGAGAGAGAGAGAGAGAGAGAGAGAGAGAGAGAGAGAGAGAGAGAGAGAGAGAGAGAGAGAGAGAGAGAGAGAGAGAGAGAGAGAGAACGAAAACGAACGAAAACGAAATTTTATTTAACCAGGGAACATGAGATAAGCAAGAGAGAGAGAAGAATTTGGCGCATCATGGCTGTAAAAATTTGGCGCGTCCAAGTTCAAGTTCAAGTATACTTTAATATCTCCAAAAGAGTCATGGCTGTCTGAAGAACGGCTGTCCGAAAAACGGCTGTTTGAAGCACGGCTCCGAAGCATGGGCCGGCAGTCCGAACGAGAACCTTACCACTTAGTTTGTCACATTGTCCATAAGTTGACATCTTCATTTGTGTTTTCCATGCGTCTTGCTTTCTCTCTTTATGTCTCTGTCTCTGTCAGTCCCTCTTTCTTTGTCCTGTGCGTCATGGATTTCAAATTAAAACTCATTCAAGTCGTTCCACCCTTATTAGGCTATATGACCGGAATTAATATAAAGCTGTCAATCTGATGAATTTGTTTCAAGGGAAGTAAATCTGTGTGCACGCCACATTTTGGTCACTTCTAAACTCGCTTCGCTCCCTTAGACCGCACTTTTGTCTCTTGTTTGTAGTGGTTTGAAGCGGAATAACTAATTGCTGTAGAGAGTTTTTCTATATAAAGTCTATTATATCAAAAATAGTTTGATCTACCACTTCCCTATGTCTAAACCTGAAGTAAAAAGCTGTAAGTGTAATCTTCTTTCATTTCTCTTTTTGTTTATGTCTGTTTTGTTTGGAGTGATTTGAAGACGTTTTAAAAATAATTCAAAATCATTGCGATGCGAATGAGTTATGTTGTCCATTTCTGAAATGAGAAAGTGTCCCTTTCTAATATGACGTTACATTGGACATTTTGCTGAAATTGTCTTTTGTGAGAGATTTGGGGAAGACGGGGTAACCCGCGCATGGGCTTTTTAAGAAGTCCACCCCAATTATCTCAGTGAAATGAAGCAAATTTCAGTCTCATTTCAAAATCATTGCGACGAAGCGTTAATGTTGTCCATTTCTGAAGCATGTGGTAAATTTGGAAATTTGTCTTTATTTCATAATATGACGTTACATTGGACAGTGCCCATGTCTTTTGACCCCGTCTTCCCCTACGGTAGACAAACCCCCCTTTCTTATAGTTTGTTGCGTTGAACAGTGCCCTTTTCGTAGTCAATGTTAGTTGGAGAGTGCCCCTTTCTAATGCTATGTTAACACGTACGTTAATAAGTGTATGCCCCTTTCTTAAAGGTCTCTGTACACGTTAACATTATTCACAAAATATCACCTTTCCCCCATGGCAACACAGTGAGTTGTAAGTCGTATTACGAGTGGCCTAACACTGTGTTGCCATGGGGGAATAGAGATATTTTGTGAATAATGTTAACGTGTAGAGAGACCTTAAGCTGTCACGTTGGACAGTGCCCTTTTGTTATGGTTACAGTATGCCATTTATTTATTTTATTTTTACGTTGTTTATAGTCCCCTCAACAGCAATGGTCTTCTCGGGACTCGTTGGAACTCTTTTTTAATTTAAAAAAAAGTGTGTTTTTATGCTATAGATTTATAATAATTAAAAAAAGTTTTGGAAGAGGGAGGAAAGAAGGGGCGGACAGGGAGTCCTTTAGCTGGAATTACGTTCATGGTTTGTCATCTTGGGTAAAACCCATAACTTCGCCTGTAAGAAAAGATATTATCTTGACGTAAAAAAGCAATCTAAAATATCTTTTTACTACGGGGTCAAAAAATGGGCGGGTATTTCCATAAAGAAAATTTCAGGGAGACGAATGCAAAAAAGCTCGTCTCATGGGTAAAATGAGACTGAAAGCTTCATTTCATGAGATAATTGGGATGGGCTTCTTACCCCCCATGCGCTTTTTACCCCGTCTTCTCTAGCCATTGATGGGTTCTCCCCAGCCTCTCACCATGACGTTGTTACCGCTGGGGGACTGGTGGATGACGGTGCCCTGCCTCAGAGGGTGCCGGGCCACTTCCACCCGGGGAGCCGCGTGCACGTTGGGACAGCGGTTGATGCGGATGACGTCACTGTGCTCCTGAATGGCCAGGGCGCACGCGCAGGATATGTGATGGGAATAGCAGTGAAACATTCGCGCCTGCATCTGTGGGTAAAGCATTAATAGTGTCAGCAATTGATATCTGTGTCCGTTCGTTTGTTGTGTGTATATCTGTCTGCCTAGGTCTGTGTGTTTGTCTGTGAAGCACACGCGCGCGTGTGCACGCAATCATATACACACACGCGCGCAGGCGCGCGCACGCACACGCGCGCACACGCACACGCACACACACACACACACACACACACACACACACTACCCATCCATCCACTCACACTCACCCCCTTGCACACAAACATACACATATCTTTTCTACATCTCTCTCTCTCTCTCTCTCTGTCTCTCTCTCTGTCTCTCTCTGTCTCTGTTTCTCTCTCTCTCTCTCTCTCTCTCTCTCTCTCTCTCTCTCTCTCTCTCTCTCTCTCTCTCTCTCTCTCTCTCTCTCTTCTCTCCCTTTCTCTCTCTCTCTCTCTCTCTCTCTCTCTCTCTCTCTCTCTCTCTCTCTCTCTCTCTCTCTCTCTCTCTCTCTCTCTCTCTCTCTCTCTCTCTCATGCATCCAGGACCACATTATGCCTACTTGCTAAGCAAATGTCCATGTTTTACACGTTCTTCCCATTATATGTCTTGTTTGTCGCACTAAAGAAAGAAAGACAGACTGACACAGACAGACAAAAAGACAGACATATACGGACACAGAGAGAGTATGTGACTATTCCGCCCTACCTGAAAAGAGTCTGCCTTGTTTTCATACATTGTGTAATCTCCGTCTATAAAATGATCGTAATATCTGTAACCATGACAACATAGCAACAGTCACAAATCACAACTGGCATCACTGTCGGACATTTAACATACTGGGTGTCGAAATATGCAGCCCACAAAACTTGTAATACGAACTTTAATAATCAAACTATCATTTAGATTTTTCGGGTTTTTGAAGAATATATGTAACGCATAGTTTCTTTTTTCCCAAGATTTGTTTGTGTGCTCCAGAAATAAAGTTTTAACCCTTTCGCCGCCAGCCATATTTCAGCCAACATTTTCCATTAAATTTACCTGGGTAGAGAATAACATCCAAGTTCTTCTGTGACATATCTTAAATAAGATCTATCCTTACTTCCCAAAACTAAGACAATAGGGTATTTGGATAATAGACCACAATTTGATGCCTTTTAGTGACATAGGGGTTAAATCACTGTGGTGCTAAAATGCGACTTTGGCGGTGAAAGGGTTAAAAGCCGTTTGGGTGGTCCAAAAAGGTTTTCGCTATTTCAATGTCCTCGTTTGCAATTTCTATTTCTACATTATCCGGACAATTCTTATTCATATTTAGTTTAACAAAGCAAAAAGTTGGGATACACAGCACAGTGTTAAATTTCAATTTCCATGGTAGGGGAAGACGGGGTAAAAAGCGCATGGGCGGGTAAGAAGCCCACCCCAATTATCTCATGAAATGAAGCAAATTTCAGTCTCATTTTGCCCATGAGACGAGCGTTAATGTCTAGCATTCGTCTCATGGGCAAATTTTACTGAAATTTTCTTTATTTCATGAGATAATTGGGGTGGGCTTCTTACCCGCCCATGCGCTTTTTACCCCGTCTTCCCCTATATTTAAAGTACCCCCCAACCGAATACCACTGCTAAACTTCTGCAATGCATTTTAATGTTATATTCATTGAATGAAGCAGATACACATAGTTACTGTGGCCTACCTGCGGCTGAACGTAATGATATGGGGGTCAGTGAGAATCGAGCAGACATGGGTATCAGCATCTTTCACTGTCACCTGAAAGACGGCAAGCAAACGTGGGACCTAGTCAAAGACACTGAAAAGAAAGACTAGCATCCGGTCCCTTTTCCCTATATGAGTAGTGAGGACAAACACTGGTTATGTCCCTTTTAAACGTGACACATTTAGGTTACATTAACTCTTTTTTTCAAACCTGAGAGAGTTATCTTTTCATGAGTCAGTTATACTTTGGATAACTACCCCACTAACGATAACTCTATCAGCCCGGCTCGCCGTAACTCTTAAGTAGTCCATCTTACCCTTTTAGAGTCTTTGACCTAGTACCGAAGAATCAGCAGAATGAGGTTGCTGCTGTCGCATGAAAATAGGTAGCTCGTAAAAATAAGTAGCTCGCTACCTATGACAGTGTGTATTTGCGACATTGAGCATGAACCACAAATTTCACTTTTTCCTAGGGTTAGGGATAGGGTTAGGGTTAGGGTTAGGGTTAGTTAAATGGTTAAAGTACAGAAAAAGTGAAATTTGTGGTTGTCGCAAATACAGACTCTCATAATAGCGAGCTACTTATTTTTACGAGCTACCTATTTTCATGCGACAGCTGCGACATACCACACAAAATTAACGTCTACATTAATAGCATATTATATCATTCGTGAGTAGTGTTCATGCGCCTGACAAGCAGCAGTCAAAGTCGTGTTTTATGTAGTCCATCTCTGTCTTCTTTCAAAACTGGCCTGAAGACGCATCTTTTCAGAAAATATATCTGTTAATTTCTGTCTGTCCATCCACTGTCAGTCAACCTTATCAATAATTCGTGTTTTATGTAGGTATTTTAAATGTGAGTTGTGTGAGTGCGATAAAGTGAATTTTTTTTCTAAATAATTTTAAGTACATGTATTTTGAATATCTTTTGTGTGCGTGGGGTAAACTTACTTCTTTTCCCCCATGTAAAGCGCGGTGAGTCCTGCTGTGTCAGGAGAATAGCGCTATAGAAGATTTATTTATTTATTATGTAGTCCGAAGCAAGGCAAAGCGAAGCAAAGCTGGTATTGTTTTCACTTGGTCCGTCCGTCCGTCCGTGTTCAAATTTGCTAAAAATGCATATTTCGGTGTAAAATGGCCTCACATAGAGTTATCAGTGTGTTTCAACAACAACAACAAATGTTTGTTTGTCTGTCTGTCTGTCTGTTTGTTTGTCTGTCTGTCTGTTTGTTTGTCTGTGACAGCGATAACTCGAGAACGCTTGGATATATCAACATGAAAATTTACCGGTGGATACTAGGGGTCAAAAGCTTGGACAAGTTCGAATTTGAGCAAAATCGGGTTAGCGGTTAAGGGTTTAGGTTAAGATTAGGGTTAGGGGTGCAAGCGTGTGTCGCGACTGGGTCAGTTTACGCAAGTACTCTAGTTATTATTATTATTATTATTATTATTATTATTATTAGTAGTAGTAGTAGTAGTGCAACGCCTAGTACTGGCAATGCACCGTACTGGTAACGTCACGTACTGGTAACGCTGAGTACTGGTTTCGCCGGGTCCGCGAAATATTATTATTACTTTTGTCTCTCTCCCTCCTTCCATCTTCTTCACTCATCCCGTTCTACTACATCATGCACCTTACTGAGTACAGCAAATTTGAAGCGATTCGGTTAAGAAAAGGCGGAGTTATAAGGCCCCGTTTCCCGCTGGCGCTGCTCTGAGAGTGATGCGCTCTCCCTAGTAACAGTAACGCCTAGTGACGGTAACGCCAAGTACTGGTAACGCTGAGTACAGCAAATTGGAAGCGATTCGGTTAAGAAACGGCGGAGTTATAAGGCCCCGTTTCCCGTTGGCGCTGCTCTGAGAGTGACGCGCTCTCCCAATTCTCTTCAAATTTGCTGCCATAGCAAGCCTGACAGCAAATTTGAAGCAATTTGAGTAAAAAACGGTGGAGTTATTTGTGAAAAGGTGAAGCGGCGTATAGCGCGCACGTTTCTGAACCGATTCGCGTCCGGTTTGGCACACCGATAGTCACCGTCCCCGGTCATGTACCTGCCAAATGCGAAGGCAATCAGCCCAGAAACACCGGAGATATGGGCGCCGAGAGGCCGGCGGATGCGCGTTTCGCGCATTTGCCGAACCGCGCAAATGACACGGCCGCCTCGGTTGCCGTTGCCATCGCCCCGTTAAGGCTCACAGCAAAGTTGAAGCGATTCGGTCAAAAAACGACGGAGTTATAAGGCCAGTTTTGTGTTTCAGACAAACACACACACACACGGACGGACACTTGGCTTTTTACTATATGATTATTATTATTATTATTATTATTATTATTATTATTATTATATCAATGAAATAAACGGGCATCATTATATTTTACTGTCACCCCAATTCAACCCCAAAGAATCAGTACGATGAGAATGCCTTGATACCTCACATAATATCCATTACCTCTACATTCAAAATAAAAGGTATGTATTGGGTCAAAGGTGACAGCCCATCAACATAAAGGGTCAGCCACAATTAGCTAAAATCGTACGACTGTACGATACGATTCGATCACGTGATCTCGAAGCGCGAATCACAACTGTTCTTGGAGACCACGTTATCGAGTCGTGTCATACAGTCGTACGATTTTAGTGGACGTGTGGCTGGCCCTTAAGACTTTGAGTTTGACTGATCACGTGATCTCGAAGCGCGAATCACAATTGTTCTTGGAGACCACGTTATCGAGTCGTATCGTACAGTCGTACGGTCTTAGTGGACGTGGTCGAAAACCCCCATCTACAGTCATTGTTTGATACAAGTTATTAGTTTAGGTAATAAATCCAATACTACGTCAGTGGACTATCTAAAGACAGTCCGTTTTGACTCCAAGCCATCATAATAACGATCAGGAAACAAGATAACGAATTTCCCATCCATTATTAATTATAAAAAACCACCAACATACACACACACACAAAACCCTCACCCTTGACGGCGGTATCTGGAATCCAGAGAAGACGTCCAGGTAGGGCCCACCCCCTCCAGGGTTGAGGGGGTCGAAGGAGAGCAGGAGGTGCTGGGTGCCGTCCCGGATCTGGTCCTTGGTGGCTGTGAGGGTGATGTTGGTGGAGGCGGAGTGGGTGCTGGGGTTCCAGTCCATCTTGCACAGGGTGTAGTGGCAGGGGTGAGCCACCACCACGTTGTCTGCGACGAAGCGTCGAAGGTGTCATGCCATACCCTAGGGTACTGTCACTCTTCTCGGGCGAAAGTCAGAAAGTTTTGTCAGATTTCTTAAAACCCTTTCGCCGCCAGCCATTTTTCAGCCAAACTTTTCCATTAATATTTCCTGGGTAGAGAAAAACACATCCACAATATTGGAAATGCCTCTGTGACGTGCATAAAGTAAGGCTTATCCTTACCTCCCAAAATGGAGAAAATGGGGTCTTCAGATAACAGGCCCTGATTTCATGCCTTTTAGTGACATGGGTGTTAAACCATTGTGGTGCATAAATGCGACATTGCGGTGAAAGGGTTAATCCTTCAGGCTTTCAGCCGGGAAGAATGACAGTATGCTTACATTCTGGCAATTTACACTCGGTATACCGACTTCCAAAAGATACGCCATTAAAGTAGGCTACACATTCGTTCTTACTCAGGATAAGTGCATGCTTTTTTCCCCTTCTTTTCAAGAAGATGTTAAGAATTCAAACGATTAGGTTGACAGAATGTGTGCACATTGAAATTTGATTTACTAGAAACGAGCAAAGATGTTTTTGGACGAGTGTGACCTTATCACATGATCAGCCTCAACTAAAGAAACATAATAAATGTTACGTCCTCTGAACTCACACAGGCACATAATTAAAGAAAAGGAGACATTTCGGAAGCCCAAACTACTAAATCTGTTTGGTAATTTTATGAAAACAAGGAGCATACACTATCCTTCGTTGTTGAAAGAATCGCCAAACAAAAAGTGTTCAGCGATGTTAATTTAATTAATTTTCAAACCCTTTCAACGCCACTGTCGCCTCTTGGCACCACAATGATTTAACACCCATGTCACTGAAAGGCATCAAATGAGGTTTTGGTATCCAGTGAACTTATGTTCTTAATTTTGGGAGGTAAGGATAGGCCCTATTTTTTATACATGTCACAGGGGAATCCACAATATTGCAGACATAATCTTTTCTCTACCCAGGAAAGTTTTAGCTGAAAAATGGCTGGCGTTGAAAGGGTTTTAAAGGTCTTCGGACAGCTGCATAGCTGCATCTAGTCACGGTAAAATCACGTGACCGTCAATTTTTTTAAATTGTATGGTAGTTTGGTCTCACATTGGCAACATGAGGTCTGACTGATTTGGGCGGATGAACTTCAGTCCAAGTAAGCCTGAAACTTTATCAAAATGTGGTATCTAACTGCAATTTTGCCCTCCCTAACGACGTCATCAGTCTACGTTCTCCCACCCATCCCCACCACTAAAAAAATAGAAATGAAAACACACTATGTTTTACGTTTACATTGGTAATATAAATATGTTACTTTTAGCTCCATCAGTATCCAAGGCCAGATGCAGGCAGCAGGAGCTGTTGTGGTTGTAGTCGCACACGATGGGGATGGTGGAGGTTACTTGCACTGTTCGGTTCTCTCCCTTCTCCGTGACCTTTATCCTGGGGGTCATCTGAGAGAGAGAGAGAGAGAGAGAGAGAGAGAGAGAGAGAGAGAGAGAGAGAGAGAGAGAGAGAGAGAGAGAGAGTTAGTTAGTTCAGAAACCAGTTGCCTAAAGCTGTAAGCTGCTTTTGACAGTAGTTATCAGGCTTCTTATCTATTTATTCGTTTAGACAGTTATTTTTCATTTTGCATAGCCTATTGGCCACTGCAAAGAACACCTTTTGCAAGAGTGGTGAATGTCCTTGGTGGGTGGGGGAATATGGTGGAGTACTGACCAAACAAGGGCATAATAACTCTCCCCAATAACCCTATCTGAGGCCACTTAATGGCTGCCTTTTGCAAGAGTGAATGCCCTTTCGGATACTGATCAACAAGGGCTTAACTCTTGCCGTCAAAGGCGTTAATAACCCTAGTTGCAGTGGCCAATATCCCAGTAGGCCAATTGCTGCTGTCGCCATGTTGAAAGAGTGGACCACGTAGTTGCAGCACAAGTACCAGTAGGCTAGTACTATGTATGGCTGTTCCTTACTAAAGCAAGACAATAAATATATTGACAGGTCCCACCCACTTCATTCCATCCAGACTGGGGCAGTGGGTGGATGCCTCGTGCCTCCATACGGGGAGCTGGGCGACCCCGTTCCCTCCACGAGTCTCTTCCCGTGGGGATACCGGTGGTGTCTTTCGTAAAAAATTAGTTCCCCTACCTTCTTGAAGCTTCTGTGCTTGTAACTTCATCTAATCTCACCTCTCTCTTTGACTCTGCCTTTTCCCTTTGTTTTCTATCATTTATTTATACTTTCTGACTTATTGACCCATTCGCCTGCCTTCTTAAAAAAAATCTAAATAATATTTCTCCTTTGAGCTCCTCCGAAATCAGAATCTGTCGGCTGTACGCAGCGGGGAGACCAGTGAAAACTGAAAACCGGACACATACGTACCTTACCCATAAAATAATGAATTATTATTATTATGGCCATACGGCCTGGGAACGCAGAAGCAGAAGAAGATTCCACCCAGACGCAAACACAAAAATATATACAGAGAACGGAGCTCGAATACGAATACGAATGTTTCATTGGGGTAAAAAAAAAAGAAGCTTCAAGAGCTTCTTTGAACCATACCCTTTGACACCCACACGAATTCACACCATGCAACAAACTCACTCGCATCGCAACGATTTTGAATTATTAAAAAAACACCTCACAAATCACTCCAGCCATACACACAAACAAAACATACATAAACAAAAGGAGAAATGAAAGAAGAACACGGGTTTTTACTTCAGGTTTAGACATAGGGAAGTGGTAGATCAGACTATTTTATATATAGATTTTATATAGAAAAGCTCTACACCGATCGGTCACCCTACAACAAACCACTACAAAAGCAAAATCAGAGGGAAAATTGTGGCATAAGGGAGTGAAGCGAGTTTAGAAGTGACCAAGGTATTGTATGCACAGAGATTTACTTCCCTTGAAGCAAATGCATCAAATTGACAGTTATCTATTAATTCAAGACATATATGGCCGGAACGACTTGAATGAGTTATTAAGCAGATAATGAAAGGCAGATGGAAAGACAGATCAAGCGATCGATATATAAAGACAGACAGACAGAAAGACAGACAGGCTGACAGACAGACAGGCTGACAGACAGACAGGCTGACAGACAGACATGCAGTTACTTTGATCCCAGCCCAGTACGTGTTGCTAGGCACCCAGGGACTGCGGTGACTGGTGGTCCTGTTGTAATACGACCGTACCTGGCACCCGACCTGTCACACAGGGAGCGTCGTTATGAATCTAAGTTCTCTTTGTCTAAACTCATTCGGTCTATAAAAAAAAACCCAGAATCTGGTTCAGTAAGCCTAAGTTCGCTTGGTCTAAAATCTTATTTAGTTCATTTCGTCTACATCAGATTCTAGAGAGAGAGGGGGTGGGGGTAGAGTGAGAAAGAGAGAGAGAGAGAGAGAGAGAGAGAGAGAGAGAGAGAGAGAGAGAGAGAGAGAGAGAGAGAGAGAGAGAGAGAGAGAGAGAGAGAGAGAGAGAGACACACACACACACACACACACACACACACACACACACACACACACACACACACACACACACACACACACACACACACACACACACACACACACACACACACACACACACACACACAACGGATTTGACTATCGAGAACGAGCTCGTGATGTCATCACCGCCATTTTGGGTTTACACGCGATATTGCAACCAACAACAAAAAAGTTCCATCAGATCATCAAGTTCGTGACCTAACTGCTTTGTCGTTTTCCCGTTTACCGCCAATTCTGTCCCACGCATCGTTGCAACCAACGAAACGACATCATCAGTTTCCCATTGATCTTTTAATACTTTTGTGTTTTGTGACATAAAACATCCTCAAAAATCATAGATCACAAACTGCCATCCCTAGATAACATCTATAGTGTGCGCATAAGACGCAGAGCTAAATCCATCATATCTGATTGCACACACCCAGCCAACCATCTGTTTCAATCACTCCCTTCTGGTAAAATGTTCTGCTCTTTTAAGTGCAAATCTAACCGCCTGAAGAACAGCTTTTACCCCTCTGCTGTCAGAGCCATCAATACTCAGTAGGCTCACCTCCCTAGGGGTATTTTTGTATCCTATTTTGCTCAGACTTGTGTTAATCGGTGTGTCTGCATGCTCGCGGTCTTGTGTGTGAGTGCGTGTGTGAGGAGGTGGGACATGTGTTGGTATAAATATGTATGCACGTGTATGTGTGTGTGTTGGTGTATGTGTAGGTGTGCGTCTGAGAAAAAGAAAGAATCTGAGAGAGAGAGACTGATACACGATAATAATCTTCTTCTTTTTTTAATAATGTAATCTTCGTCTCTTCCCCCCCCCCCCCCCCCCCCCCCCCCCCCCCCCCCCACCCCCCCCCCCCCCCCCCCCCCCCCCCCCCCCCCCCCCCCCCCCCCCCCCCCCCCCCCCCCCCCCCCCCCCCCCCCCCCCCCCCCCCCCCCCCCCCCCCCCCCCCCCCCCCCCCCCCCCCATTCAATGTGCATGCTTTCGTTGTTGTTGGATTGTGTCTTGTGCAAAACCAAAATGATTTCCTTTGTATTACGATGCATTGGCTGATTAAAGAATCTTGACTCTTGATATGTACGAATGAATAGGTCTACGTGCATTGGTGCCCAGGTGTCCCTTGAGAGCGGTACCAGGCAGGTAGGCCGTGGTTTTGGGGGGCATCAAGTCAATGTTGGGAACCTTAGGGTCCGGGTGACCACCAAACGTCCACTGGATCTCATACCTCTGAAACACAGACAGTCAGTCAAACAATCAGTTGGTTTAAACGACTTTTATTAGATACACAGCACATGAACATACATAGATATAGATGTCAAACTCATCAGCAACAACAAGCCAGAAGCTTATATCGTGCTCTCTTTACAGCTGAAAATGTTATTTGACGACTGTTAACACACGTACATGAAATAGAAAACACCGACAATTGTTGATGTAGGCAGTTGGAAAGTTTTGGTTCCAATCACACAGTTAAATAATCGGAGAGGCCCCAAAAGAATCCAGCGAACAAATACCTCATAAACAATATACTACATATCTACCATTCTGTTGTATATTTGATTCAAGTCACTTTGGAACCTGTTTCAGTGTTTTCACCCTCCCGTTACCCATTAGCCTCAATTAACATCCCTACCCGTCCGCCATTTGCCTGCACAAAAATAGTCTAAACAGTAAACACAATGACTTAATACACACCCACCCCTCACAACAGACGATTTCTTGCTGTAATTTTGCTTTCATCTAAAGGTAAATATCTGTAAGTATTTGTGTGCGCTTTCCAAGATTTGCCCCCGCTCCATACCACATTTTTGAAAATAATTGTGGACCATAATAAAGACGCGATAATATTAACAGTGTCACAACCATTACCAAATAATTGTGGACCATAATAAAGACGCGATAATATTAACAGTGTCACAACCATTACCAAATAATTGTGGACCATAATAAAGACGCGATAATATTAACAGTGTCACAACCATTACCAAATAATTGTGGACCATAACAAAGACGCGATAATATTAACAGTGTCACAACCATTACCAAATAATTGTGTCACAACCATTACCAAATAATTGTGGACCATAATAAAGACGCGATAATATTAACAGTGTCACAACCATTACCAAATAAGACAGTGTCACAACCATTACCAAATAATTGTGGACCATAATAAAGACGCGATAATATTAACAGTGTCGCAAACATTACCAAATAATTATCGGGTGGTATTTTACGTCCTATTATTTGAGAACAGTAGCTACCTTTTACTTTAACCCAATCCACCCCGCCTCTTCTTCCTTCCTCACCCCCACGCGCCCTCTCTCATATAATTTTTGGGTTGGTTTTGCTATGTTTTCATTGTTTCACTGTCTTTTGTTGTTGTTGTTGTTGTTGTTGTTGATGATGATGTTGTGTCAATCGTTTTGACCAGTGTACACACCAAATCCGGGTCATGATGGGAGCCGGTGTAGTTGACGTCACACTTGAAGCGGAAGCCGTGCCCATGAACTTCCGGTTCGCTGAGAACAGGACCAGCAGCCTCCTCAAAGTCTTCCGGGAAGGCGTCTTTCAAGTGAAAATAGACGCAAAATGGAGAAAACATCTTAAAGGGACACTGGCGGATGAGGTTTATCAAGAAACACGTCGAGATCATCAGAAAGACAGCCTTTTCAAGGAGATCGGAACACTCATTTTGCTCTGGTTTCCTAGAAATCACACCGTCAAAACGGCGATTCCTACTTGGCGGAGTTGCCGGAGAGAGAAGCCATTTTGGACGGCGTGGGTGGAGGCCACTCAAGAGCTGTTGAAGCTTTATCTTCTTTGCAGTGCAGTAAAACAAAAAGGAGCTATTTCCTTTGTTGTGTGCAAAACTCCTTTTGTTAAACTGTATAAAATAGCTATAAACAAAAAAGGCTTGTACAGTGGAAATTTCGTGCACACGATTTGGTCTGACCCAGGCGGCCATTAGAAAAGAGAGGGCACATGCCGTCTCCTTCATTGAAAGAATCTGACCTCCAGTACCTCCGTCAAGGAGGAATCGCCGATTTGATTTCTAGGAAACCAGAGCAAAGTGAGTGTTGCTATCTCTGTAAAGGGTGTTTCCCTGGTGATCTCGACGTGTTTATGCAAAAACGTATCCGTCAGGGTGCCCCTTTAAAAACTCAACATGGACTGAACATGGACTCAGTTATGAACAAATAAATAAATAGATAAATGAATAATTAAATCGACAGACACATAAATACATAAATGAATAAATAACAGGACAACAAACAAATTGTGGTAGAGACATTATTTGTCGTTTACACGAAAGACACACTGACAAGACAGACACACACTTATCCATAAGAACACTAATACACTCTCATACGCACACTCACATAATTATAATATACACCACTATTAACTGATATTTTGTGCACGCTATTTTCCATCGAAAGAACGTTAACTTACATACGTACCTTCGCATGGAGAATATCCAGTTGGAGAATATTTCCCTCGAGGGCAAGGAATTTTACTGCCTGGAATGAATCATGGATCAATCAATCAATCAATCAAATGGGTTGTTCAGTCATGCAGTAAACCAGCAAACCAATCAAACCAGTAATCAACTAACCGATTAACCAGCCAAACAACCAGCCAGCCAACCAGCCAACAGACCAACCAACCACCCAACCATCCAGCCAGCCACCCAACCAACCAAGCTACATTCCGCAGTGACTAATACTTGATTTTGGATTTACTTTCTTTAATTCCCTTTAAGACATTGATATCAAAAAGCCTGAATACACAAAGAGTTCGCAGTCCACAGCTGACTGAAGCCGGATTTTTACTCCCACTCTTTCACATACGCTACAGGTGTGGGTCATTGTGCACTCACTCACTGCCTCTGTGACCATACTTAACACTTCTATTCCCACCTTCCACCTTTTCACCTTCCACCAGGTGGAAAGTGAGAAAGTTGGCTTCATTCTTTGCTAGGTTGGTAGGCTGCGAGGTAATCACTCTTTGTGACATTTAGGCTTTTTGTGGGTATCAACGTACTTAACTTTGTAAGAAACCCTTTATCGTATTGTAAAACAACTTTTACAGAAGATTTGATTTTTCTTCAAACCATCATGAAATGAGGGACATTGTGTCATAAACACTTAAATTAAAGATCCCATGTTAAAAAAGGTATTTATTTCTGTCACTGCAAAGGAGTTTTCTGGAATTGTCTAATGTAGGGGAAGACGGGGCAAAAAGCGCATGGGCGGGTAAGAAGCCCACCCCAATTATCTCATGAAATAAAGAAAATTTCAGTCAAATTTGCGCATGAGACGAATGCTAGACATTAACGCTCGTCTCATGGGTAAAATGAGACTGAAATTAGCTTCATTTCATGAGATAATAGGGGTGGGCTTCTTACCCGCCCATGCGCTTTTTACCCCGTCTTCCCCTATCTTTTTTCGAATCTTTCATGCACCGAACCTGAAGATTAAGATTATAGCCTCGGCGACAACTAAGACCGTGCCAGGGCTGTCACCACGTTAAATGTTATAACGTAATAAACCTGAAGAAGAAACAAAACTAGAGTGAAGTTTGATTATTAAGAACAAAGACAAAGTTACGAACGAGATACTTTAGGGTAATCCAGCTTTTACAGTCATCGAGCCTGTGAAATGTGGACTTTAATTTCCTCGTGAACTAATGAACATATTGAGTTTACATGAATTTGCAGTTTGCATTTTTTTTGGGGGGGGATCAAGGGTGAGGTCACCGTATATCCCCCCCCCCCCCCCCCCCACACACACAGTACACTAATTCCACTCATTCTAGCTCCTTTCAGTTTTCCACAGAGAGCTATTTGTTTCAAGTTATTTCTTTTAATAGAGGCAAATATTCTTACCATTGATTGTGGTTCGGGATAGGAAAAGACCTTACAAGTGGTATGTTACCATAAAACAATGAAAGCCTAATGGATAAAACACTTTAAATTGGTTTATGCTGGTGACGAGTGTTCACAAAAGGCATGAACTGAAAGGAGCTGAGAAAAGCTACTGTGCCCACCTCACCCCACTCCACCCCCACCTTCAAATTATTTATTTTTAAATTTTCATTGAGAAGCAACTTTCTGCCAATTTGGGGGGAAACGGATCCGGGTAGGGCAAGGATCAGCCTGATATTATTTTCATAAAACTGAAAGAAGCATACTTTGAGATTGAGGTTCGTAAACATGAAGAGGGGTGACTAATGCACGAGATAGCTCCGAAGTTAGTAGAACAATCACAGAGAGGCCTTATCTTCTTCGAGCACTTTGATTTATTCCCGTTGAACGGGCCAAATCTCATGACTGAAAGACTAGTAAACTTTCGAACCGTTTTGGGAACAAACCGATAGCGATATAGCCCACAGAGTTGATTTATGTAATGTATGTTTAATTATGTAATGTTTGTAAATAGTGTTGCTAAGGATTATGAATTTGTTTGACTAAAATTGATTATGTCTCCCCCCCCCCCTCTCTCTCTCTCTCTCTCTCTCTCTCTCTCTCTCTCTCTCTCTCTCTCTCTCTCTCTCTCTCTCTCTCTCTCTCTCTCTCTCTCTCTCTCTCTCTCTCTCTCTCTCCGTGTGTGTGTGTGTGTGTGTGTGTGTGTGTGTGTGTGTGTGCGTGTGCGTGTGCGTGTGCGCGTGTGCGTGCGTGTGCGTGCGCGCGTGCGTGTGATACTACGTTGTATATTATGTTGTTTACAATAATTGTTCATGTTTTATCTTTTTGTGTGGCCGTGTTCGATAATGAGAGATTGGGTGGGTAACGGCGGGTGATAGGAATGTTTGTTCATATATTAACAAAATATTATGTAAAAAGCGCTTAGAGCTTTGATGAATAAGCGCTATAGAAAGGTATATACTAAACACATTTTTAAAAAAGAAAGAAAAAAAAGAAACACACACGAACGAATCGTACATTTTAATCGTAGATCGGCAAAGGACAATAAATGGAAAAGAAGACCCGTCCCTCCCTCACCACATGATTTATACAACCGTGGCGGTACCATAGCCGATGAGGTTTAACCGAGGCATGGTTACTGCTACACTTACTGCATTGTTAAAAAATATGCTGTTGTTAAAAAATCGGGACTTTACTGGTGTTGCACTGCCTCCGGGCATTGCCTCCAGTATCGTTCCCACCATCTTTGTATTTACAAATGTCCCATATGTGTCTGTTCCAGACCGAGATGACGTAAAACACCATTTTTGGAGGCTTCCAAGAGGAAGCCTCCATATTAATTTCGGGCAGGGCATCACGTGACTTTTTACTGTGGAGATCACGTGATTTGGGTCCAGTTCCATGGTCCATGGATCAGCACGTGACCTGCTGGGCGCATCAGAGTTGTCTTCCCTTTGTCATTGAAGTTGTCTGCCCTTTTTAATTGAGCGTGCGACTCTACATGTAATGTAGGTCCGTGGGTGCGATGCGCTGGTGGATCATTGAGAACCTCATGAATATGCATCAGCCTAACAGACTGGTGACCAGAACATGTTAACCCACAGAGTTAGGCTATGACTGCGTCAATCTCTCTCTCTCTCTCTCTCTCTCTCTCTCTCTCTCTCTCTCTCTCTCTCTCTCTCTCTCTCTCTCTCTGTTTCTGTTTCTTTTTCTCTGCCTTGCACGGCTTCCAATTTTGTTTCCACATACTATCTCTTTTTGTCTCTGTCTTTTGCCCTGCCTTTTCCTGCCTCTCTCCCTGCTCTCTGTCTCTGTCTGTCTGTCTGTCTCTGTCTGTCTGATTCTCTCTCTCTCTCTCTCTCTCTCTCTCTCTCTCTCTCTCTCTCTCTCTCTCTCTCTCTCTGTCTCTCTCTCTCTCTCACACACACACACACACACAAAGCAAAACAAAAGCATGTTATTGCTTACTCTATTACCCTCTATAAATAAAATTCATTCAATTCAATTCTCTCTCTCTCTCTCTCTCTCTCTCTCTCTCTCTCTCTCTCTCTCTCTCTCTCTCTCTCTCTCTCTCTCTCTCTCTCTTAACTAGGCTAGGCTAGTAGGGCCTAGTGCGTGCGTGCTTCCACCACACTTTCTTCACTGGAGTTGCTGTCGTCTGCTAAACCTCGTTATTTCTCTCTCTCTCTCTCTCTCTCTCTCTCTCTCTCTCTCTCTCTCTCTCTCTCTCTCTCTCTCTCTCTCTCTCTCTCTCTCTCTCTCTCTGTGTGCGTAAGCAGTCTTGCTTTCACTGGAGTTTGTGTCGTCTGCTTAAACTTGCATGTCCCAAAAAATATTATGCATAGCATACGAATAGCATGCAAAAAAATTGCATAATTTTGAAAGCCAAACGATTTTACATTAAAGTTGTGTATTATTACGCTTCTGCAAAGAGAATTATGAAGAAAACAAATTTTGTGTTGTAAGAAATTGTGTGAATTGTATGATGATAATACCCTTGACAGGGCCTCATCCTCATTTTGGTATTTTTTAAAAAGTGTACAACCACCATTACTAAACCTTTGCAAAATCACAGAAGTGCATTGCTAAACTTTTGCAAAATCACAGCAAGTGCATTGTTAAAAATAAATAAAAGCTGCATTCATCATAAAAATGACAACAAAAATAATAAAAGGACTGCACACAACATTTTTACTCCTCGCCTTTTAGGCGGGAAAAACCTTTTCAGGGCCTCAAATGGCACACCGTTAAAGGGGCACTCTGACTTATGAGTTTTTGTAAGAAACACGCCGAGATCACCAGGAAAACACCCTTTACAGAGATTGCAACACTTACTTTGCTCTGGTTTTCTATAAGTCAAATCGGCGATTCCTCTTTGGCGGAGGAGCAGGAAGTCAAATGCTTTCACTCAAAGAGAAGGCGAGCGCTGTCTCTTTTCTGATGGCTGCTAAATCGTTTGCACGAAAGTTTTGCAATACAAGCATTAAAAAAAAAAAAAATTAAGGTCAAGATGTGCCACCCCCCTGCATTTCTCGGTTAATTCCATTTTGCCGTTTTTGCCTTTCTTACTAAGCATAAAGCTGTATTTCATTAACCTTTTTTTTTAGCTAATAACCTTTTTGGAATACTAACCCTATCCCATAACCCTAGGCCATTATCTAATAGGACCCCCCCCCCCCCCCCCCCCCCCCCCCCCCCCATGTACTGCAGTGTACGGCGCCATTTGTCACAGTCGTGGTTGATTGCGTTTTTCCGTCTTGTAGGGTTGGGTGGGTGGTAAGGTTAAGCTAGGGTTAGGGCTAGGGTTAGTATTCCAAAAAGGTTATTAGCTAAAAAGGTTAATAAAATACAGCTTTATGTTTGGTAAGAAAGGCAAAAACGGAAAATTGCAAATTAACCGAGAAATGCAGGGGGGGGGGGCACATCTTTACCTTTACCCGTTTATCTAAAGGAGTTTTACTCACAACAAAAGAACCAGATCCATTTTGTTTGTTACTGCACTACAAAAAAAGAAAACGCTTCAACCACAATAAGTGAACTTCATCCACCCCATCCAAAATGGCTTTTCTCCAGTATCTCTGCCAAAGAGGAATCACGCTGTTTTTACAGTTTAATTTATAGGAAACCACAGCAAAGTGAGTTTTCTGATCCTTGAAAAGGCTGTCTTTCTGGTGATCTCGACATATTTCTTGCAAAAACTCATCCGTCAGGGTCCACCTTTAAACATTCTTGCTACCCCCCCCCCCCTCCCCCTTCCCCTTTGCCAATCGCTAACTATACTAAGCTACTGTCGGCCACGCTCCACCCCACCCCTTCACTCCACCGAAGCCTTTGCAAAATCACAGAAGTGCCTTGCCAAACTTGCTAAATCACAGCAAGTGCATTGTCAAAAAAAGATAAATTAAAAAATGCATTCATCATGATAATAACAAAAACAAAAGTAAAATGACTGCACACTTAACATTTTTATGTTTCGCCTTTTTGGCAGGAAAAACCTTTACAGGGCCTCAAAACAAAGCGAAATGTATCATGTCAAATGGATTTCATTTAGCAGACGATATTCTCTGGGGGGAGGGGGGGGGGGAGTATACTGTGAAGCAAAGCTGTTCGCTTTGCTATTACTCGGATATTAGAAACAACATTTTTTCTTTCTGTATTGCTTGGCATTGTAAATTCATCAAACCCTTTCTTTTGAAGAAATACTTACGGATGGAGTTTACATTCTTCTATCCTCACGTTCATTTATCAGTTGACTATTCCTTGACCCCGCCCCCTTTCTTCTTCATCCGTGTGCATCACACGACCGTTGAGAGACTCATGAATATGCTTTAGCCTAGCAATCTGACCAAAAGCTATGGAAGCAGGGTAAGTCTCTATAGGCCTAGTACAAAGGTTAGCAGACGGACACAATCATTTGACAGTCAAAGATGAACATGAGCCAAGTTTGGTTCTTTTCAGTTTCATTCACACAACCGTAGGCTGAGCCTAACCATACTCTCGTTGTGTTTATGACTCTATCTCAAAAGTCAAAGTCTGGTTTCTCTCAGTTTCATGACAACAACCCTAGGCTGATCCTAGCCCTGTTCTCTTCAGACTCTCGATCTCAAAGTCTGATTCTTTTCAGGTTCATGACAACCCAAGGCTGATCCTAACCCTATCCTCATCGTGTTTATGATTCTCGATCTCAAAGTCTGGTTCTTTTCAGTTTAATGACAACAACCGTAGGCTGATCCTAACCCTATCCTCTTCGTACGACTCTCGATCTCGAAGTCTGTTTTTTTCCCAGTTTTATGACAATAACCCTACGCTGATCCTGGCCCTATCCTATTCATTTGTATGGCTCTCAGTATCAAAGTCTGGTTCTTCACAGTTTCACAACTACCCTAGGCTGATCGTAACCATATCCTCTTCATGTTTATGACTCGATTTCAAAATCTGGTTTATTTCAGTTTCATGACAACATGTATAGGCTGATCCTAACCGTATCATATTCATGATTGCGACTCTCGATCTCAAAGTCTGGTTCTTTTTAGTTTCATGACAACTCTAAGCTGATCCTAACCCTATCCCCTACATTGTTTATGATTCTTAATCTCAAAGTCTGGTTCTTTTCAGTTTAATGACAACAACCCTAGGCTGATCCTAACCCTATCCTCTTCGTGTTTCGGTTCTCGATGTCAAAGTCTGGTTTCTTTTAGTTTCATGGCAATAACCCTAGGCTGATCCTAACCCAATCTTCTTTGTGTTTATGACTTGATCTCAAAGTCTGGTTCTTTTCAGTTTCGTTACAACAACCCTCCCTGTCAACAACTTAAGGCTGATACTACCCTTATTCTCTTCATGTTTATGACCATCAATCTCAAAATCTGGCTTCTTTCAGCTTCATGACAATAAACCTAGGCTGATCCTAACCCTATCCTCTTCATGTTTATGATTCTCGATCTCAAAGTCTGGTTCTTTTCAGTTTCATTACAACATCCTTAGGCTGATCCTAACCCTATCCTCTTCATGTTTAAGACTCTCGATCTCAAAGTCTCTTTCTTTTCAGTTTCATGACAACAAACCTAAGCTGATCCTAACCATATCATCTACGTGTTTACGACTCTCGATCTCAAAGTCTGGTTCTTTTTAGTTTCACGACAATAACCCTAGGCTGACCTTAGCCCTATCCTATTCAATTTTATGGCTCTCGATCTCTCAAAGTCTGGTTCTTTTCAGTTTCACAACAACCCTAGGCTGATCTTAACCCTATCTTCTTCATGTTTATGACCCTCGATCTCAAAGTCTGCTTTCTTTCAATTTCATGACAACCCTTGGCTGATCCTAACCTTGTCATGTTTACGACTCTATATCAAAGTCTGATTCTTTTCAGTTTTACAACAACAACCCTAGGCTGATCCTAACCCTATCCTCTTCATGTTTATGACTTGATCTCAAAGTATGGTTTCTTTCATTTTCATGACATCCCTAGGCTGATCCTAGCCTTATCTTCTTCATGTTTACTACTCTTGATCTCAAAGTCTGGTTTCTCTCAGTTTTATGACAATAACCCTAGGCTGATCCTAACCCTACTCTCTTTATGTTTACTACTCAATCTCAAAGTCTGGTTCTGTTCAGTTTTATGACAACAACTCTAGGCTGATCCTAACCCTAAACTTTAAGTGTTTATGATTCTCGATCTCAAAATCTGATTTATTTCAATTTCTTGACAATGACTATAGGATGAGCCTTGACGTATCAGATTCATTTTTATCGCACTCGATCTCAAAGTCTGGTTCTTTTCAGTTTCACAACAACCCAAGTTGATCCTAACCCCTCTATTCTTTTCATGTTTACGACTCTTGATGTCAAAGTTTGGTTTATTTCAGTTTGATGACAATAACCCTAGGCTAACCCTAACCCTACTCTCGTCGTGTTTATGACTGTCTCAAAAGTCAAAGTCTGGTTTCTTTCAGTTTTATGACAATAACTCTAGGCTGATCCTAGCCCTACTCTATTAATTTGTATGGCTCTCGATCTCAAAGTCTGGTTATTTTCAGTGTCATGTCAATAACCCTAAGCTGATCCTACCCCTATCCTCTATTATTTTCGTGTTTACATTACAGGAGTACATTTTATGTACTTGTGTATTTTTATTTCTTTATCCATTTTGTCTCACTGTTTTAAAATGATTTTACGTTATAAGTGTTTTAAAATGCTATTTTATTAGTATGTGTGTGAGTGTCATTCATTTAATGTTTTTCCACTAATCGTGTGTGTCTGTGTGTGTTTGTGTGTATGCGCGTGTGTGCGTGCGTGTGTGTCGTGTGTGTGTGTGTGTGTGTGTGTGGGGGGGGGGGGGGGGGGTGAATGTTTATTAATATTGAATATAATGTGCCTTTTTTGTGACTATTGTATGTACAAATTATAGTAAGTTGTTATTTTATGATGCATGCAACTGTATTTCAGTCCTATATATCTCTGTCTCTGTTTGTGTGTCTCTCTCTTCTCTCTTTCTCTGTCTGTCCCTCTGTCTGACTCTCTGTGTCTCCGTCTCTGTCTTTCTCTGTCTGTCTGTCTGTCTGTATGTATGTCTCTTTCTCTCTCTCGTTCTCTTTCTCTCTCTATCGTTATAAGTGTGGGTGTGAGTGTGATTTGTTAATAGTGTGGCCTGGGCGTCTTTAAGTGTCCATCAGTGTGAGTGTTTCAAGTTGGTTGCGAAAGTGTACTGTAGATTATGTCATTCATTATTTGGGCGTGATTGAGAAATTGACTGAGGGATCAGGGAAGGGGGGTGTTGGTCAATGTTTGATGTATACTTTTTGTTCATTGTGTTTACTATTCATTTTAGTGATTTATGTAAAGCGCTTAGAGCTTAAAGATTAGGCGCTATAAAAGTTGTCTTCGTGTTTATTACTCTCGATTTCAAAGTCTGGTTTCTTTCAGTTTCATGACAATAACCCTAGGCTGATCCTAGCTCTATCGTCTTTGTATTTTGACTCGATCTCAAAGTCTAGTTCTTCCTCGGTTGTTTGCTTTCTGACGGCTTACAAAGATTCGCTCCCCTTGGATGGCTGGTCTCGGGTTCTGCGATTTGAACAAGCCAGGGTGTAGCTGCGCTTTGGGATTCAGAATGAGCAGCGTAGGAGCAACGCCACTGTACGACCCAGCATATGGGACAGCAATAACATTTTTAAAAAGTCTGGTTCTTTTCAGTTTCATGACAACAAACCTAGGCTGATCCTAACCCTTTTCTGTTCATGTTTATGACTCTCAATCTCAGAGTCTGGTTTCTTTCAGTTTCATGACAACGCTAGGCTGATCCTACCCCTCTCCTCTTTGTGTTTATGATTCTCTATCTCAAAGTCTGCTTTTTGTCAGTTTAATGACCACAACCCTAGACTGATCCTAACCTTATCTTCTTCATGTTTATGATTCTCGATCTCAAAGTCTGCTTCTTTTCAGTTTACTGACAACCCTAGGCTCATCTTAACCCTATATTCTTTGCGTTTCCGACTCTCAATTACAAAGTCTGGTTTATTTCAGTTTTATGACAACACTCCTAGGCTGATCCTAACCCTATTCTCTTCGTGTTTATGATTGTCAATCTCAAAGTCTGGTTTTCATCAGTTTCATGACAACAATATTGGCCTGATCCTAACCCTATGCTCTTCGTGTTTACAACTTTCGATCTCAAAGTCTGGTTTCTTTCTGTTTCATGACAACAACCCTAAGCTGATCCTAGCCCTATCCTTTTCGTGTTGATGAGTCTCGATCTAAAAGTCTGGGGTTTGTTTTCAGTTTACTCACAACAACCCTAGGCTGATTCTAATCCTATTCTCTTCATGTTTATGACTCTTGATCTCAAAGTCTGGTTTCTTTCAGTTTCATGACAACAACTCTAGGCTGATCCTAACCCTATCATCTTTGTCTGGTTTCATGAAAATGTGTAAAGTGTACATTTGTTTCAATTGGTGCTTCTTATTGTTGATGTCACTCTCATTATGTCTTAACGAAAACAGCATTTTGTTATCTAAAAGCCTTTTCTGACATTGTGAAACAAAATCTTGGAAACGTGAACTCTCCATAAGTATATTTTTTAAACAACTTAGGATCACAAATACTTTGGAAGATGAATCTCATCTGCTTACAGAACTAAACCTACATTTTCAGCAATATAATATGATCTCGCTTTATTGCGTTGAACTTCTTTTTGTTCCTGTCTGAGCGATCGATGACAAACGTCTTTTACGACACGTTCATATGTTATGTCACTTTTTCTCTTCTTCTTTCCTAAGGTAACCAACTACATCACGTTGAAGATATTTTGAAAAGACATGTTCATTATTATTTTACACTTTTGAAGTGCAATACAACACTATTTAGCCTCCTGTTGATCTTTGATCAACTGAATTTCTTGTTCATTCATTCCCTCCCTCGCCATCTCACCCTCTACCCCCTTCACCCACACAGACTCACCAGCGCAGTAGGACGAGGAGCACATGGCAGTAGGCCACAGGTAGTAGACGTAGAACTGCCCGCAGTTCCTCACGCCCACCCGGGTGGAGTGTTCGCAGCACCTGGGGCCCCCTCCACCGTGCGTGTTGATGCACACCTGGCGGATGGCATTGCCCTCCGCCACTGTCGGGTGAGTGCCGTTCAGCCACACCGGCATCACCGTGCCGCACTAGTTAGAGAGCATGCAGAGCTACAAGTGGTTGTGTTGGATTTGGTGTGTTACATGATTTGCACGTGCGGTCCGAGAGTTTGGTACAAGAATAGTAAGCAGAGAGAGAGAGAGAGAGAGAGAGAGACGTAATCAATTTTAGTAAAACAAATTCATAAAGAGAGAGACAGAGATTTTCGAGAGAGAGGGAGATTTTCCCTTTTCAAGCAATGGCATCTAAGAGGAGCCAGCCGCCATCTTGGCGCCATATTGGGATTTAGATGGCGTCGTATCCAACTAGTTCACGAGTGAGATTTATTCCAATATGGCGACTGTTACGAAGGTTGATACCAAGCCGTGAGGGTGAAGTGGCTCAGTTGAAGAGGTTCTAGTTAGAAGCAAGGTGTACGTTCTCATGGCATTTAACCCTTCCTGGCTTAGGGACAGGTTCTTCTGGTGCGGCTGTCTTCAGTCAAAGTGGGCCGATCCTGGAGGTAGGCTACTGCGATGCCAGGTCGACCCATGGCGACTCTTCGCCGTCGTTCAAACATCAATTTGATACCGAAGCCCCTACCGTCTCCACCCACCCCCAACCCCTCCCGCAAAGGGAACGTATCACTATCAGCGTTAAACCACACCCTCCAGTACTAGGGAAGACAGGGTAAAAAGCCCATGGGCGGGTAAGAAGCCCAAGCCCATGCCAATTATCTCATGAAATAAAGACAATTTCAGTCACATTTTGCCCATGAGACGAGTGTTAATGTTTAGCATTCGTCTCATGGGCACATTTGACTGAAATTTTCTTTATTTCATGACATAATTGGCATGGGCTTCTTACCCGCCCATGGGCTTTTTACCCCGTCTTCACCTATAACGAAAAACGAAAAAAAGTGATATTATTACATGTAAGTTATAAACAAAACTACACTAAAATATTAATTATCTACTCAAATAAGAGAAAGGGTGATATCATTACATGTAAGTTATAAACAAAACTACACTAAAATATTAATTATCTACTCAAATAAGAGAAAGGGGATGGGAACTGAGACATATTATATGCACAGATGTTGCATAATTGAAAAGCATGTTAATTACCACCACCACCTCTTACCCCTCCGGAAAAAAAGAGAGAAAAAACAAACAAACGAGAAATCTCGGTTTCAGCCTACGTACATGCTCTCTGGGGATGCACTGTTCCGGCATCACGCCGCCCGCCTGGCTGGTGAAGCGGTACCAGTCAGCGGGAAGCCCCATGTCGCACAGACCCTCGTCCCCGGGCTGCAGCTTGTAGGCCGTGCTGCGTCGATCATCGTTCAGCTCCACGTAGTCCGTGCAGGGGTCTGGCTCGGCCCGGGAACAGGCTGCAACCATCACATTAATCAGAGAACAATGAATAAAAGAACTATGGAGTTGTAGGTCGTGCATGGAGGTGTCTGGCTCAGCTCGGCAACAAGCTGCAACCATCACATGAATCAGAGAACAATGAATAAAAGAACTATGGAGTTGTAGGTCGTGCATGGAGGTGTCTGGCTCAGCCCGGCAACAAGCTGCAACCTTCACAAGAATCTGAGAACAACAAATAAAAGAACTATGGAGTTGTAGGTCGTGCATGGTGGGGTCTGGCTCGGCCCGGCAACAAGCTGCAACCATCACATGAATCAGATAATAAGAAATAAAAGAACTATGGAGTTGTAGGTCGTGCATGGAGGTGTCTGGCTCGGCCCGGCAACAAGCTGCAATCTTCACAAGAATATGAGAACAACAAATAAGAGAACTGGCTCGGCCCGGCAACCGACTGCAATCACCGCGTGAATCATGTAAGGATTAAGGATTATGGGTCGATCGGGTGTTGCAGTATGTTCGAGATCGACCCACTATCTTTAAAAGCTGCGTCACACTATCCAACCAACTCGGATGAAAAAGGTTGTGACCTTTTCCACATTTTTTCCCCCTTTCTTTTGACAGAGCGAGTAGAAATCACTAATGCAAATTTTGATCGGATGCAACCCTTCCAACCAGGTCGGAAGGAATGGGCGACTGCCCCATTTACTTCCAACTCACTCATGCCGTTGTGATGGTCGCTGATAGTGAAGACGGCACACGGCCACCAACAGTTGCATTAGAGTTCAGAAATGAATGTTTTTTTCGACTAAAAAGGTTGGATAGTGTGAGGCGGCTTTTACACTAGAGATGTTCAATGTTTACTGTATCTGTACCGGGTCGGAGGACAGTAAACTCATTGAAACAAATTATATTCAGAGAACATTACATAGCTCTGAAGGGAGAACTAGGTTATGTGTGTCAAAAGAAGAAGTGTGAAGTTACAAAATAGGCTGACTACATAACATAACACGGGTTGATCTTAGGGGGCTGCTCTTGTGTTGGCAGGGCCGGTGCGTCTCTGGGTACCATCATATGGCGCGCCAAAGATACAAAACTCTATCTAGCAGTTCGACAGAGTTTACAAACCCTTTCGAACTGTTAGATACAGTTTCTAAACTAAAGCTAGCAGTTAGATAAAGTTTCAAAACTCTGTCGAGCAGCTAGATAGGGTTTCTCGTCTTAAAACTCTATCGAACGCGCCATTTTCATACTTTTTTTAAACGAAGCATTTCATTGGTAGATAGGACTAGTATCTTAAAATCATTAATTCTTGTGAAATAATAAATGTTGATGTTTTTAATCATTGAAATAGATTTCATTTACTTTTAAAAGGTGTACAAATTGAAAACTGAGACTTCAAATTCAGCTGCCATGTTTGTTTGACTACATGTAGGGGCCTAGGCCTATTGTCTTATTCAAATTCACGGGTCACTGCCCTGCCAAGGCCACAAACTTGTCGCTGAAGCCATGTACCAATCAGAAATCGCGATAGAAAAACTATATCTCGATAGGGTTATTTTGTGGAAACCCTATCTAGCTGTTCGACAGAGTTTTAAAACTCTATCGAACAGCTAGATAGGGTTTTCAAACTCTATCTAGCTGTTCGATAGAGTTTCGAAACTCTATCGAACAGCTAGATAGAGTTTTGTATCTTTGGCGCGCCATACCATCACCACATTCGGGTGTTTGTTTTTCATTCGGTCAAGCTTTAACATATCGTTCAGCTCCTGCTTGTACGTGCAGGGGTCTGGCTCGGCTAGAGAACAGACTGAACAAATAACATAATAAATCAACACATAAATATTTCAAAGCAATAATTATGTACTGATAGAAGCGTGTAGGCGGTGCTTCGCCGGTTATCGTTCATTTCCCGGTGTTATGAGAAATAAGTACCTACCGTGAAACAAATACCCTTCAAAAGTGCCCTAGAACCATTCTTCTTTCATGCGATAAATAAGTCAACTATCATTTTAAATATTGATATTTAAGTGCTCAATCTACACGGAAAGAACCGAGAAATAGAGCGGGAGTGTGTAAATGTACATTTTTGCAGAGAAATCGATATACAAAGCCATGTCACTTAATTCGGTATTTTTCAAAATGGCGGACAATATAAACAACCATCCGTGCAAACAAAAATAAATATGGGGAAGACGGGGTAAAAAGCGCATGGGCGGGTAAGAAGTCCACCCCAATTATCTCATGAAATAAAGAACATTTCAGTCAAATTTGCCCATGAGACGAATGCTAGACATTAACGCTCGTCTCATGGGCAAAATGAGACTGAAATTTGCTTCATTTCATGAGATATTTGGGGTGGGCTTCTTACCCGCCCATGCGCTTTTTACCCCGTCTTCTCCTAATAATAAATATTAGAAAAATATCCCTGATTTCTCAATATTTAACGATGAGTCGTCTGTTCTTCCTGCATGCCACAAGACACCTCTGAATGTATTTAGGGGCGAAACTTTCCCAAAACAGCAAACAATTTGAATGAGGAAAAGAGTATTTATTTCATGGGTAAAATATTTTATGCAACACCGGTAGTCCGTGCAGGTGTCTGGCTCGGCTAGACAACCGACTGAAACCAAAATAAATGTTTTAGATTATTATAAGGTCTTCGGTTAAAATAAGGAGACAAGTAATCATGGGTATGTAGTAACTCAAGAATGTGTGTAGGCTCTGTGCGTACTTCGTTCAATTCCAGGTATTCCAGATCCATCCACCTCCTAAACTCATGATCCTTTTAGGCTTAAATGTGTGTTCATCGTGTTCAAAGAATCTATGCATGCTTATCCTTAGACGTGTATGTATCCACATATAATGTGTATCTTTAAGTGTGTATTATGTGTAACTTTTGCTCCATGTCATGCATGCTGAATGTGGATGTCTTTGTTATTCTGGCACCTGAACAAAATTTCTTCTTGGGAGATAATAAAGTGAATTTGATTGATTGATTGATTCCGTAGCCTACAGGGACCTGACTCGGCTAAGGGACATGTTGAAATGAGCTTAATGAAATGAATCAACGGATGATCCTCTATAAACAAAGAGCTGAGATGTAAGCTTAGGCCTACGTAGAGAAGTGTTGTAGACCGTGATTCATCGATTACAGTTCAAATTCTGGTAGTAGGCCTAAGTAGTACTACTTTGTTTTGGTTCAGCTAGTGCACAGGCTGAAATAACATTGCACGGTTTGCTCTTGTGTAGGTAGGGCTGGTGGGGCTGGTGCGTCTCTGCGCCCGTTCGTTGGCTAAACCAACAACTGGTTGTTAGAAAGAACGATGAAGGCATATAAGTATATGGAAAAATATAGCCAGTGCAAGATGGCATTACGAAATCAAAAGCCCATCTACAGTCCTATGAGATCACCACATATCATAAAGCAATAATTTTAACTAATTCGGAGTTCGGCTTTGAACTTACTTCTTATTCTCTCCTATTTTATAACCCAAAGTTGTTTAAAAAAAAATCAAATGTCCTATATGGACTAAGTGTAGACCAATAGGACGTAACACATACATTCCCATAGCCTGTGCGTCATTGTTCAACGTTTAGCATCGCATCTGGCTCAGCAAACCCCCCCCCCCCCCCCCTAAGATAAACACACACACACACGCATTCACGCATTCACGCACGCACGCACACACACACACACACGCGCGCGCGCGCGCGCCACACACACACACACACACACACACACACACACACACACACACACACACACACACACACACACACACACACACACACACACACACACGCACACGCACGCACGCGCGCACACACACACACACACACACACACACACACACACACAGACAGACAGACATGCACACACGCGCGCGCTCGCGCGGTGACACACACACACACACATGCACACACGCGCGCGCTGGCGCGGTGACTCACACACACACACACACACACACACACACACTTATTTGCTTGCATGTTATCTAACTTCAGATACAACATGTAATATCAATAGGGTCATCGACGTGCGTGTAACATGGTTTATAAGTAAAACATTTTGACCAGGGAACAAAGGCACACACAAAAGCAAACCACGCTATTACTAAGACCCACCCCCAATGTCAAACCATCTCCCTATCGCAGATCAATGCCACTAGCATAACAGCCATGTCGACTAATAACGGGTTTTTTCCCCCGTCACCATTGGCCAGATTCAGGGTATGTTTACTAAGGCGTAAAATACCCACCCAAACAACGGATATTGGAGACTTTTACCCGGACTGTCTGTACAAAGAAATATTACTAATATACCATTAGTAGAAGCTGAAATACGCTCAGCACCAAGCCATTTACTGCTGTGCGCAATGTCGAACCGTTATGCGACCCTATTCGCATGCAAATGTATTATTCGGACAATCCAGCTCTATTTGTAAAAATAACGCGAACATGTTGCTGCGATTTCGACTCATCATTTGGCGGTTGATGCTAGGCCTGGAAACATGAGAATAACTTTGTGGATCGTCACTGTGTTGCCGGTACATTTGAAAGGAATTTATGTTTCAAAGTCCAAAACATTGGTATATGTACTTTTGCATTAGTGTGCTTAAAACATGATTGGCGTGGTATTGTTTACTCTGGCCTTGAGCCATTTATACCTACCTGCTGACAGCCACGCAGTTACGACCAACACGTCCCAATTCTCAGGCCATGGTGCGGGTAAAAGACGGGCATACTATCGATGGAAGACCTGGCTCATGAGCCACCAAGCCATCCTACAGAAAGTGCCCCCACTGTCCTCTTCGTTTGCGGACACTGACATTCTCACAGGAATCGTATCCTTATCCGCAGGGTCCATCCTGAACGTCGATGCAGGGAGTCAGACCGTGACACTGTCGGCTAGAATGCAGTTCGACTGGCATGACCCCGCCCTGGCCTTGACTGAAGACCTTATCCAAGAATTCACGGGAGGGAATTCTTCTCTCCTTCCCGCCTCTGTGTCCCTCCATTATGAAGTTCTGTGGATGCCTTTTGTGAAAATCCTCGAAGATGCTAATGTCGAAGACGTTCTTCAAGACACTTCCCCAATCGTCGTGGTCCTTGCAAATGGAACAGTTAGCGTCTTTGTGGTCTCTGTCTTTTCCTTTCTTTGTGAACTGGACATGACCTACTATCCATTCGACAGTCATCAGTGCACCATGACTGTAGTTGACATGTCTTGGACCGTTCACTTCTCCCCTAGACGTGGACGACATTATGTAGAGTTTCTCGTGAAAGGAGAATGGGATCTGACTCAGGTTACCCCAAGAAGGTCCTCGATAACTTATGATGACATCTATAACACGTCTCTGGCTCAATTTGACATCAGTCTGAAACGGAAGTCTACGTTCTACCTGGTGATGATGGTGGTGCCCATGGTGGTGACGTCCTACCTGAACATGCTGGTGTTCCTGCTGTTCCAGGGTGACCAGGTAGGACGCCTTGTCCCCCAGCTCCAGGGGCAGCAGGAACACCAGCATGTTCAGGTAGGACGTCACCACCATGGGCACCACCATCATCACCAGGTAGAACGTAGACTTCCGTTTCAGACTGATGTCAAATTGAGCCAGAGACGTGTTATAGATGTCATCATAAGTTATCGAGGACCTTCAGTGTCGTTGACAATGCTGATTCTCAAAGGATCTATATTATTGTTTTGATTTTTGGTTTTTTTTTTTGGGGGGGCATTTCAATACCTGGTTTCTAACATGCTTCTTCGCATACAAAGGTGCGCGCGCGCGCTCACACACACACACACACACACAGACACACACACACACACATGCACACTCGCACGCACACACACACACACACACACACACGCACGCACGCACGCACGCACGCACGCACACGCACACACACAATCACATACTCAAAAGAACACACACACACACACACACGCGCGCGCACGCACGCACGCACGCACGCACGCACGCACGCACACGCACACGCACACACACACACACACACACACACACACACACACACACACACAATCACACACACTCAAAAGCACACACACACACACACACACACACGCGCGCGCGCGCGCGCGCGCATTTGCTTTTATGTTATCTAACTTCAAATAAAACATACATATCAATCGATTCATTGACGTGTCTGTAATATGGATTATAAGTAAAAGGTTTTTGACCAGGGAACAAAGGGACACACAAAAGCAAACCACGCTATTACTAAGACCTACCCCCAATGTCAAATCATCTCCCTATCGCAGATCGATGCCACTGGTATACAAGCCATGCCGACTAATACAATCCCCCCCCCCCCCTCTCGTCACGTACCATTGGTCATATTCAGGATTTCTTTACTAATGCATTAAACACCCAAACCAGCGGATATCGGACATTTTGACCAGGGCTGTCTGTATAAAAAAAGTCATGCTAATACCCGTATACCATTAGTAAAAGCTAAAAGCCCGTGTGAGTCGTTGCCAAGTCATTGACTGCTGTGTGCAATGTCGAACCGTTACTGACCCTTTTCGCATTGTTACTTCACAAATGTAATTGGACAATCCAGCTCTAAAACGCGAGCATAATATATATTATTGCTGCGGTTTTGACTCATCATTTGATGGTTGATGCTAAACCTGGAAACACGAGAACAAATTTGTTGCTTATCGCTTCGTCGCCTGTAAACCTGAAAGGAACTTATTTTTTTACAAAATACCGAAAGATAGCTATATGTACTTTTGCTCTAGTGTTTCTAAAACATGATTGGTGTGCTACTATTTACTTTGGTCTTGAGCCATTTAGTTTTACTCGCTAACAGCTACACAGTTATGACCAACGCTTCTCAATTCTCGGGGCTCGACGCAGACAAAAGATGGGCGTATTATCGATGGAAATCCTGGCTTATGAGCCACCAAGCCATCTTACAGAAAGTACCACCACTGTCCTCTTTACACTCAGACACCGAAAAACCGACAGGCATCGTAGTTTTCTCTCCAGGGTCCATACTGAACGTCGATGCAGGGAGTCAGACCGTGACCTTATCAGCTGGGATACACTTCAATTGGCACGACCCCTCCTTAGCTTTGACTGAAGAACTTATCCAAGAATTCACAGGAGGAAATTCCTCCCTCCTTCCTGATTCTGTGGCCCTCCATTATGAAGTTCCGTGGATGCCTTTTGTGATAATCCTTGAAGGTGCTAATGTCGAAGACGTTGTTCAAGACACTTCCCCAAACGTCGTGGTCTTCCCAAACGGAACAGTTAGCACCTTAGTGGTCTCTGTCTTTTCCTTTGTTTGTGAACTGGACATGACCTACTATCCCTTCGACAGCCATCAGTGCACCATGACTCTAGTTGATGTCTCGTGGACTATTAGCTTCCTCCCCCAAACGGGACGCGATCCTGTAGATTATGACGTGAAAGGAGAATGGGATATGACAAAGTTTACATCCAGACAATCTTTGATAACTTTTGGCCCCTATGCCTTATATGTAGCTCATTTTGACATCAGTCTGAAACGGAAGTCTACGTTCTACCTGGTGATGATGGTGGTGCCCATGGTTGTGACGTCCTACCTGAACGTGCTGGTGTTCCTGCTGCCCCTGGAGCTGGGGGACAAGGCGTCCTACCTGGTCACCCTGGCCGTGTCCACGTCCGTCTTCACCTCCTTCTTCAACAGCGCCATGCCCAGAGGCATCGACAGCATCCCCTGGATCGTCATCGTCCTGCTCTTCATCTCCGGAGAGAGCGTGCTGGTCCTGCTCCTCACCTTCCTCATCTTGAGGAAACATCAGGGAGAGAAGCAGCAAGACGTCTGTGGGAATCCTTCAACAACCAGAGTGTCCCCAGAGCAGATTAAGGCAGATGAAAGCCAAGAGGGTTGCAGTGGGAACACAAAAGAAGAAAAGACGTCTGGAGTGAAGAGCCAAATTGCATCTGTGTTGAAAGGGGAGACGACAGCCGCACGACTGGAGACAATCTGCTTTGTCATTGGCATTCTTGTCAACACCATCGGCCTCACCATCATACTTTCAAATCTGGTTTGAAGGACTAGTAAGTGTATCAACTCTTCTTGGCTTGAACTTCAGTTCTCATTTCACCACGAAACCAACTTACAATCCAGTTATTATATATGATGCAGTGCAACACGTGGATGCTTACATCCAGTTTAACAGCACACACAAAACTATCTTGGAGTATTCTTTAAAATATTTTGAAACTCAGATAAAATATTATTTATGGTAAATACGTTTCCTCATTTGATGCACTAATGAATGAACTCTTGATAGCGTTCTCTAACTATGTATAATAGTAACATGTGATATCAATTAGCATGTTCTCAGATGAAGGGGCTATTTCGAATGTCAATTGTAAAGTGACACTTTCTTCTGGACTGTCTAATGAGATTAGGAATGTCTGTAGTGGAACGTGGAAAGATCAGATAAATTGGATTTGAAACTTAATGTAAAAAAACCCAGAACAAAAACAAGAACAAAAAAGCATGATGTGTGTGTGTGTGTGTGTGTGTGTGTGTGTGTGTGTGTGTGTGTGTGTGTGTGTGTGTGTGTGTGTGTGTGTGTGTGTGGTGTGTGTGTGTGTTGGCAACATGTTAACTACAATATTCTAAATTATCTCTTCATTTTTCGCTACATCAAAATGTTATGTTCCTCATAGTTATGCGGGCATAGTCTTTAGCCATGGCAAGCTCCTAACATAACATCATCAGTCCAAAATCCTCCGAAGTCGGAGTGTGGCTGCTCACGTGGCGGGGTAATCAAAAACGGTCACACACGTAATGTTCTCATCCCTAGCTGGTGCATTTGTACCAATAGTGTTCAAGTGCTTCGGCTGTTGGGATGATCCCTGGAGTCGTAAGCCAGGGTACAACAACAACAACAACAGCAACATGTGTTCATTTTAAGAAAAGCATAAATTTATTTTATCATCAAATAGAAAGTGAAAATGGTTCCCGTTCATTTATCGTGCAAGCAAGCTTAGAAATGGCAACATTACTATAATAGTACTTACTATACCGATTTTTTTATATACAGATCCGCCTGAAATATCTGCTATTGCAACAAACCGTAGACGATACCAGTATAACTTAACTCTGAAGTCAAAAGTCAAGAGTACCATTCTTTATCTTCAGCCTGCATTTTTAAAAAGTGGTTGCATCCAGATTTAAGCAAAACCAGGGAACAATAAATGCTTAATTAAAGCAACCCAGATTATCCAGTTGATTTATCAATAATAATTTATATCGGTTTAATGCTCGAAATATGGCATGAAAGTACAAAAGGTAAAACGTTAAACCAAGAATTGTTAACTTTTGAAAGGGCCTAAACTAAAACTAGTTTCAAAATATAATTTGCAAGCTTGATGCGAAATCGATGGGTCATAAGCCAAACAGTATGATCTTGTCAGATACAAAGGGAGTAAAGAAGAATGTTAGTACCTTCTGGCTTTGACCAGAGAAGAATGATAGTACCTTCTGGCTTTCACCAGAGAAGAATGATAGTACCCTGTGGCTTTGACCCGAGAAGAATGATAGTACCCTGTGGCTTTGACCCGAGAAGAATGATAGTACCTTGTGGCTTTGACCCCAGAAGAATGATAGTACCTTCTGGCTTTGACCCGAGAAGAATGATAGTACCTTCTGGCTTTGACCCGAGAAGAATGATAGTACCTTCTGGCTTTGACCCGAGAAGAATGATAGTACCTTGTGGCTTTGACCCGAGAAGAATGATAGTACCTTGTGGCTTTGACCCGAGAAGAATGATAGTACCTTGTGGCTTTGACCCGAGAAGAATGATAGTACCTTGTGGCTTTGACCCGAGAAGAATGATAGTACCTTCTGGCTTTCACCCGAGAAGAATGATAGTACCTTCTGGCTTTGACCCGAGAAGAATGATAGTACCTTGTGGCTTTGACCCCAGAAGAATGATAGTACCTTCTGGCTTTGGACCAGAAAAGAATGATAGTACCTTCAGGCTTTGACCTGAGAAGAATGATAGTACCTTGTGGCTTTGACCCGAGAAGAATGATAGTACCTTCTGGTTTCCGGTTCCGGACCCCCCCCCCCCCCCCCCCCCCCCCTCCAGCCCCAAGCCCCAAGCTTATACAAGGGTGAAAAAAAAAAAATGGCTCGATTTTTGCTTTAATAATAACTAAATTGCAAACATTTCCGGGGAGCTTTTCCCCCTTGGTCCCCCAAAGCACTACCCCTTAATCCGGAACCTATGCAGCTCCCTTGACTCCCCCCCCCCCCTCCCCCGCGAAAACCCCCCTTATGAATCAGTTGGTCCGACCCTGGCGTGTGATACATTTCTGATGCCTTTGGCCTGTATGGCCTACTGAACTTTAGTATTGATTTGTAATTAAGCACCATTACAGTTTTCTTTCGCTCTAAATGTTTTGTCAGCATGGACAGAAATAGGGAGAGATGGGTTGGGGGGGGGGGGGGGGGGGGGGGGCTGCAATGTCGTTGACAACGCTGATTCTCCAAGGATCTATATTATCATTGTTTTGATTTTTTTTTGTTTTTTGTTTTTTTTTGTTTTTGGGGGGGGCATTTCAATACCTGGTTTCTAACATGCTTCTACACATACAAAGGTGCGCGAGCGCGCGCACACGCACACACACACACACACACACACACACACACACACACACACACACACACACACACACACATACGCACGCACACTCGCACTCACGCACGCACACACGCACACACGCACGCACGCAGTGACGCACGCACACATACACACACAATCACACACTCACAAGCACACACACACACACACACACACACACACACACACACACCACACACCACACACACACACACACACACACACACACACACACACACACACACACACACACACACACACACACACACACACACACACACACACACACACACACACACACACGCGCGTTTGCTTTTCTGTTATCTAACTTCGTGCAATGTCGAACCGTTACTGACCCTTTTCGTATTGATACGTCACAAATGTAATTGGACAATCCAGTTCTACAACGCGAGCATATATATTATTGCTGCGGTTTTGACTCATCATGTGATGGTTGATGCTGAACCTGGAAACACGAGAACAAATTTGTTGCTTATCGCTTCGTCGCCTGTAAACCTGAAAGGAACTTATTTTTACAAAATACCGAAAGATAGCTATATGTACTTTTGCTCTCGTGTTTCTAAAACATGATTGGTGTGCTACTATTTACTTTGGTCTTGAGCCATTTATTTTTACTCGCTAGCAGCTACACAGTTATGACCAACGCTTCTCAATTCTCGGGGCTCGACGCAGACAAAAGATGGGCGTATTATCGATGGAAATCCTGGCTTATGAGCCACCAAGCCATCTTACAGAAAGTACCACCACTGTCCTCTTTACACTCAGACACCGAAAAACCGACAGACATCGTAGTTTTCTCTCCAGGGTCCATACTGAACGTCGATGCAGGGAGTCAGACCGTGACCTTATCAGCTGGGATACACTTCAATTGGCACGACCCCTCCTTAGCTTTGACTGAAGAACTTATCCAAGAATTCACAGGAGGAAATTCCTCCCTCCTTCCGGATTCTGTGGCCCTCCATTATGAAGTTCCGTGGATGCCTTTTGTGAAAATCCTTGAAGGTGCTAATGTCGAAGACGTTGTTCAAGACACTTCCCCAAACGTCGTGGTCTTCCCAAACGGAACAGTTAGCACCTTAGTGGTCTCTGTCTTTTCCTTTGTTTGTGAACTGGACATGACCTACTATCCCTTCGACAGCCATCAGTGCACCATGACTCTAGCTGATGTCTCATGGACTATTAGCTTCCTCCCCCAAACGGGACGCGATCATGTAGATTATGACGTGAAAGGAGAATGGGATATGACAAAGTTTACTTCAAGACATTCTTTGATAACTTATGGCCCCTATACCTTATATTTAGCTCATTTTGACATCAGTCTGAAACGGAAGTCTACGTTCTACCTGGTGATGATGGTGGTGCCCATGGTGGTGACGTCCTACCTGAACGTGCTGGTGTTTCTGCTGCCCCTGGAGCTGGGGGACAAGGCGTCCTACCTGATCACCCTGACCGTGTCCACGTCCGTCTTCACCTCCTTCTTCAACAGCGCCATGCCCAGAGGCATCGACAGCATCCCCTGGATCGTCATCGTCCTGCTCTTCATCTCCGGAGAGAGCGTGCTGGTCCTGCTCCTCACCTTCCTCATCTTGAGGAAACATCAGGGAGAGAAGCAGCAAGACGTCTGTGGGAATCCTTTAACAACCAGAGTGTCCCCAGAGCAGATTAAGGCAGATGAAAGCCAAGAGGGTTGCAGTGGGAACACAAAAGAAGAAAAGACGTCTGGAGTGAAGAGCCAAACTGCATCTGTGTTGAAAGGGGAGACGACAGCCGCACGACTGGAGACAATCTGCTTTGTCATTGGCATTCTTGTCAACACCATCGGCCTCACCATCATACTTTCAAATCTGGTTTGAAGGACTAGTAAGTGTATCAACTCTTCTTGGCTTGAAGTTCAGTTCCCATTTCACCACGAAACCAACTTACAATCCAGTTATTATATATGATGCAGTGCAAAATGTGGATGCTTACATCCACTTTAACAACACACACAAAACTATCCTGGAGTATTCTTTTAAATATTTTGAAACTCAGAGAAAGTATTATTTATGGTAAATACGTTTCCTCATTTGATGCACTAATGAATGAACTCTTCATAGCGTTCTCTAACTATGTATAATAGTAACATGTGATATCAATTAACATGTTCTCAGATGAAGGGGCTATTTCGAATGTCAATTGTAGAGTGACACTTTCTTCTGGACTGTCTAATGAGATTAGGAATGTCTGTAGTGGAACGTGGAAAGATCAGATAAATTGGATTTGAAACTTAAAAATGCAAAAGAAAACCCAGAACAAAAACAAGAACAAAAAGCAAAAAGGATGTGTGTGTGTGTGTGTGTGTGTGTGTGTGTGTGTGTGTGCGTGTGCGTGTGCGCGTGTGTGTGTGTGTGTGTGTGTGTGTGTGTGTGTGTGTGTGTGTGTGTTTGGCAACATGTTAACTAAAATGTCCTAAATTATCCATACTCAACGTCGATGCAGGGAGTCAGACCTTGACCTTATTAGCTGCGATACACTTCAATTGGCACGACCCCTCCTTAGCTTTGACTGAAGAACTTATCCAAGAATTCACAGGAGGAAATTCCTCGCTCCTTCCTGATTCTGTGGCCCTCCATTATGAAGTTCCGTGGATGCCTTTTGTGAAAATCCTTGAAGGTGCTAATGTCGCAGACGTTGTTGAAGACACTTCCCCAAACGTCGTGGTCTTCCCAAACGGAACAGTTAGCACCTTAGTGGTCTCTGTCTTTTCCTTTGTTTGTGAACTGGACATGACCTACTATCCCTTCGACAGCCATCAGTGCACCATGACTCTAGCTGATGTCTCATGGACTATTAGCTTCCTCCCCCAAACGGGACGCGATCCTGTAGATTATGACGTGAAAGGAGAATGGGATATGACAAAGTTTACTTCCAGACAATCTTTGATAACTTATGGCCCCTATACCTTATATATAGCTCATTTTGACATCAGTCTGAAACGGAAGTCTACGTTCTACCTGGTGATGATGGTGATGCCCATGGTGGTGACGTCCTACCTGAACGTGCTGGTGTTCCTGCTGCCCCTGGAGCTGGGGGATAAGGCGTCCTACCTGGTCACCCTGGTCGTGTCCTCGTCCGTCTTCACCTCCTTCTTCAACAGCGCCATGCCCAGAGGCATCGACAGCATCCCCTGGATCGTCATCGTCCTGCTCTTCGTCTCCGGGGTGAGCGTGCTGGTCCTGCCCCTCACCTTCCTCATCTTGCGGAAACATCAGGGAGAGAAGCAGCAGCAGGGAGTCTGTACCTGTTCTCTAAATCTGAAGGAGGCAGGATGTCTTCTGAACATGACGAGGACAAAGATGAGATCAATAGATGTCGATGTGAAAACACTGTGGAGAAATCTCATACAAGCGAGATAAGATTGCTTCTGAAAGAAAAGATGACCGCTGCGCGACTTGAAACAGTTTGCTTTGTCGTTAGGATAGCTGTCAATACCATTGGACTGACAGTCATACTTTCCAAACTGGTATGAAGCCTCACTAGGGGCACCTTTACTTTGCAATGTAAAGGTTAGTCAGTTCCTGTTCCTCCAAATTTCTTTAGTATTTTTTTCCCCTCAAAAGATTATGACGGTGTCCGTGTTTACATTGTTTACATTACCATTTCGTCCAAATATTAACCAGAATTTCCATCCAAATTCAAGAATTAAGAGTTCAACTGATGTTTAATTAAACTGGTCATAACGGTTACAATTTGTCGTGTTGTGCTAGCTCTGTGCAATGTCGTTAGGAAATCGTCATGGTAACATTGTGTTGATTTTTGTTTCTGTGCTTGCAAACTGATCGATGCGTTTTCAACATTCGTGTTGCTGCAAGGGACAGCAGTAAGTTCTTCATGCGTGTGTTTTTACTCTTGATACATTTGCACAAGAAACGGTCTAATAATAGTAATAAATCATATCATAGACCCTTTTTTTAGATACGTTTTGCAATATTGGAAACCTTGCCTTCAGCAATTAGTAGTTTTACATGTGTTTAACGCGCCTCTGTTACTCTCACAATGTATTAGTATTATTCGGTATTAGGTATTAGGTAATTAATAGTCACAGAGGCGTCTCTGTGAAATTCGGGTTGCTCCCACCTGGAGAGCGCGTCGCAGCCCGAGGCGCGCCACCCAATTTCAATGTAGGGGGGTTACGCCATTTTAGATGTGTGACACGGACAATGACCAATAAACAATAGGGCCTTCATGTGTTAATTTTAAATGTGTTTTTTTGTCAAGAGATTCTGATTTCCTTATTAACTGCAGCAGAACGACCCGACATCAAAACAAAACACTTTTGGGGACCAGTTTTAAAACTTTCCCATCAAATGGATAGTGTGTGGGGAAATCTTATATTATTGTGTTACTTTGAGGTGGAACCATTTTCCTTGACTGCCAAAGAAAATTAAAGAAACAATCATTGGGTAAATCATGCCATGAAAATGACAACTGATAGAGCCAATCTGGCAAAATGGTCTGCGGATTATACTCACTTGACTGTGTTAGAGCAAACGCCAGCATACCAGGGTTACTCTTCTTCATCTGATGTCATCAGTGATGTCATCGGGTCAGTACGTAATACGTTGGTGGCAGTCGAGGGGTTAAAGACCTCGTGACGCGCCACGGTTACGTCCCTTGTTTTTTTCTGGGTCGCTGTAACCCGCATTCGAATTTACCCATATTCAAATTGAGGCTGCTCTTTAAACTGACTTGTGGCTTTCAATTTGGGGTACTTTATATGGGAGTCTGACTTGGTCAAAACAAGATTTATTTCCAGTTATAAGAGGGAAAACACGTGACATCCGTGCCTTTGACACGTGATCGGGGGGATCTTTAAATCCATTTTATTTAGACTATAGAACCTACTTGCGAGAATGTTTTATTGATTACATCTTATATATTCGATGCATCTCCTATTCATGTTTTAGTAAATCGGAACTTGATAACACATGCATACTGAAAACCAAGACAGACATGCTAACAATTAAGAAACATGATAGAAACTGACAATACAAACATGTACGCATCAAATATTTTTTGGAAAAAAAAGTCGAGGTCTTAAATGTGAATTATGTTAATTAAAAACGAAAACGAAAACAGCCAGAAATAATGAGCACTCAAATCTTTATTTGCTCTGCCTCCGTCCCTCCCTCTCCTTCTCCCTATTTCTCTGATTATCAACATCTTTATGTTAGTGATGTTTGTGGCAGGTTTGTTTTGCTTTCTATGTGCTTTGCTCATCTCCAATTTCTTTCCCGTTTTGGTCTTATATCTTAATTTCACACCTCTCTAATCTCTAAGCCAAACCCTAACTCAGTCATTCTGAAAACAGCAATCAGAGAGAGAGAGAGAGAGAGAGAGAGAGAGAGAGAGAGAGAGAGAGAGAGAGAGAGAGAGAGAGAGAGAGAGAGAGAGAGAGAGAGAGAGAGAGAGAGCGAATTTTTATTTATACAGGGTAATGTGATAAGCATTGCTTTTTTACACTCAACCCTTTACACTCAACCCTGTGGATATTGATTTCCGTGAGAGAGAGAGAGAGAGAGAGAGAGAGAGAGAGAGAGAGAGAGAGAGAGAGAGAGAGAGAGAGAGAGAGAGAGAGAGAGAGAGAGAGAGAGAGAGAGAGAGAGAGAGAGAGAGAGACGAAGCGAATTTTTATTTATACAGGGTAATGTGATAAGCATTGCTTTTTTACACTCAACCCTTTACACTCAACCCTGTGGATATTGATTTCCGTGTGAGAGAGAGAGAGAGAGAGAGAGAGAGAGAGAGAGATGAGAGAGAGAGAGAGAGAGAGAGAGAGAGAGAGAGAGAGAGAGAGAGAGAGAGAGAGAGAGAGAGAGAGAGAGATGAAGCGAATTTTTATTTATACAGGGTAATGTGATAAGCATTGCTTTTTTACACTCAACCCTTTACACTCAACCCTGTGGATATTGATTTCCGAGAGAGAGAGAGAGAGAGAGAGAGAGAGAGAGAGAGAGAGAGAGAGAGGAGAGAGAGAGAGAGAGAGAGAGAGAGAGAGAGAGAGAGAGAGAGACGAAGCGAATTTTTATTTATACAGGGTAATGTGATAAGCATTGCTTTTTTACACTCAACCCTTTACACTCAACCCAGGAATTTTTATTTATACAGGGTAATGTGATAAGCATTGCTTTTTTACACTCAACCCTTTACACTCAACCCTGTGGATATTGATTTCCGTGAGAGAGAGAGAGAGAGAGAGAGAGAGAGAGAGAGAGAGAGAGAGAGAGAGAGAGAGAGAGAGAGAGAGAGAGAGAGAGAGAGAGAGAGAGAGAGACGAAGCGATGAAATTTTTATTTATACAGGGTAATGTGATAAGCATTGCTTTTTTACACTCAACCCTGTGGATATTGATTTCCGTGAGAGAGAGAGAGAGAGAGAGAGAGAGAGAGAGAGAGAGAGAGAGAGAGAGAGAGAGAGAGAGAGAGAGAGAGAGAGAGAGAGAGAGAGAGAGAGAGAGAGAGAGAGAGAGAATTTTTATTTATACAGGGTAATGTGATAAGCATTGCTTTTTTACACTCAACCCTTTGGAGAGAAGATATTGATTTCCGTGAGAGAGAGAGAGAGAGAGAGAGAGAGAGAGAGAGAGAGAGAGAGAGAGAGAGAGAGAGAGAGAGAGAGAGAGAGAGAGAGAGAGAGAGAGAGAGAGTTACCTAGAACAGCCAAGAAGCAGGCCAAGATCACAGGAATAGAGTCCATTGTGGCTGGCACTCTTACTTCGTCTGATCTGTTATGTTGACCTGACCACCTCTCCTGTCCACCTCTCCAGTGAACTGACCACTGTAATGTGTAAGACGTGCACTATCTAGTGGCCACTGCGCTTAACATGTGGGTCAGGTTTTGTATGTTCACCTCCACCAAGGAGGCTATGTACAGTATTTTCTTGTGTCTGTTTGTCTTTTTGTTGTTTGTTAACAACATAACTAAAATAGGTTAAGGTATGAACACATTTCAGTTAAATTTGATTCAGGTCTAGAATATCATCCTTTTTTTTACCTTTTGAATTCTTGAGTTAATCTGAATGACTAGTGGGTGTGTTTTTTTCTTAATAATTTTGAGTTTATTTCATTTTGTTATTGGACATGATTATCAAATTCAACACGGTGCTTACAGATTTTTATAGAATTTCTTGTTATTCAAGCATTAGCGCTATCGTGTGGGAAAAAAAAGAAACACACACACACACGCGCGCGCGCGCGCGCACACACACACATACACACGAGCGCGCGCGCACGCTTCTACATAGACCTACACGATCTGTTCCCCCAGTTAGGGTAGGGTAGCTGCTGTTAAAAGCACACCGTTTCCTTTCGTTTCTGCTAAAGACAACCAATCTGAAGTAATAGCTGACCCGTCATCGCTCTACTAAGATAAGATTGTCACTAAACAGTACATCCGCACTCTGAAAGACACCCCCCACGTCACGTGTCACATTCCCTCATACGCTTGGAAGATTTCTTCAGATTTTTTACTAGCTATAAGAGGGAAAACACGTGAAAACCGTGGTTTTAACACGTGACGTGGTGGGTCTTTAAATCATTTAGTTCCACGTCTCTTTTCCAGCTTTGATTGTCTATATGTTCAACTCTGCTGAGGTGTTTATGCTTTTGCACTTGTGTCTGGCTTGTGTCTTGTGTCTTGTGTCTACCAGTCTGTCTGTCATTAACAAAGTTACTTAGCGATATCCGCTGTTTGGCAATATCCCTGTAAAAACAATAAGTCATGGACGGAAAAAGCCCAATAGGCCTAGTCTGCATTTCGCTACTTTTCGTGATTGAGTTACTGTTCTTAACCCTTTCACCACCAATGTCGCATTTTAGCACCACAGCGATTTAACATCTATGTCACTAAAAGGCATCAAATTGGGGTCTATTATCCAAAGACCCTGTTGTCTTAGTTTTGGGAAGTTAAGGATAGATCTTACTTTATATATGTCACAGAAGAATCCATACATCATATAGATGTTGTTCTCTACCCAGATACATTTAATGGAAATTTTGGGCTGAAATATATGGCTGGCGGTGAAAGGGTTAAAGACCCCGTACGTCACGTGTCAAAATCACGGTTTCCACGTGTTTTCTCTCTTATAGCTAGCAAGGAATTTTAAGAAATCCTTACAAGCATAATAAGAGGGAATGTGACTCGTGACGTGCGGGGTCTTTAACAGGGTTGAATATTGACATTGTCAAGTGTTTAGTAAATGGATTATCATTTGATCAAACTTTTGAGAGGTTTAAAGATCCCAGAGGTTTCTGTAGGCGGAGGTTTGCATTTTGCACTGTTTTTTGGTTTTCATTTTTTTTTGCTGGCACTCAGACCTCCTAAACGTAGGTAGGTTTACCGTAAACAATGTTATTTCTAAATTATGAATTAATTGACCATAGATTGTACAAATGCTTTGACCTTGTTTTTACCGAATTGCAGTACCTTCAGGATCGACCCCCTATCTGTACATTTATAACTGTCCCATATTTAAAAATAAATAATTTGTGTTTTATGTAGGTATTTTAAACGTGAGTTGTGTGAGTGCGATAATGTGTTTTTTTTCACGTTAAGTGATTTTTGTTTTCCTCAAAATCATTTTAAGTACATGCATTTTGAATATATTTTGTGTGCGTGAGGTAACGTACTTTTGTTTTTACTTTTTCATGTAAAGCGCGGTGCTGTGTCAGGAGAATAGCGCTATAGATTCATTTATTATATGTACTTGTTCCAATTTGGAGGACGTTAAACACATTTTCTTTTGACCCCATTGTTTCAGCTTATCTCTAAATGTGTTCATATTTCTGGTAGTATATTTATCGTACATAAATATTCAGTACTCCTCATTTTCCTGTCATTATTTTGCAATTGGCCAATCCACGTGTTTTCTGATTGAAAAGCCTAACTTTTACACATAGAACCTGTCTATTACCAAGGGTTTTCGCGTCTGCTCTTGCATTCATGCTTGTGCGTCCGAGTTCCATTTCTTGTCTCATCCAAAAGACGAGCTGTGTTTTGACTATCCCTAAACGCTCACACTCATGCACCGACACACATAGCCAACACAGACACAAACAGGCAGACACACACACACACACACACACACACACACACACACACGCACACGCACACGCACACACACACACACACACACACAATCAAGCTAAGACAGTATGTATGATTTATTGACAAAGAAGAACACAATCTGAAACGCAAACATTCTCTATACTTGCATACAGACAATAAGTATAACAATAACAGCATAACATAAATACAATGTATTTATACATTGTATCAGTAACATTTGTATATATACAAATGTTACTGACACTGGGGCCCAATGAGTTTACCTTATAACGCTAAAGCGATGCAATACAAGGAATTAAAATGATGAACGTGAACGAAAGTGTTCCATTTTGTTGTTAAAACATACAAGCGTACACAATGCGCATCCACTCACACCAACAGTAGGTACATTCATTGCGCACCTGTAAATACACAGGGGGTAGTTAGTTAGTTAGTTAGTCTGTTATAGTCCCGTCAACAGCTATGGTCGGTCATCTCAGGACTGTCACCGCGTAAAGTTCGATCACGTATAACAAGACACACATCAATGATTCTTAACAACGTCCCAAAACCTGAACCAGTACAATTCACGACATGGCATCTTCATCATTGTACCCTATAGCTCATAATTCCACACAGTGCTGGAAACGTGGAGCCACTCTACTCTACTTATCGGATCCAGGTTTTAAAAAACAGTTTAAAAAAAAAAGGATAACAAACACATCCTAGTAAAAACAAATAATATTATATACCAAAGGCATACACATGGGGAAAACAAATCACTCATACACACCTGACACACACGGTAAGAGAAGACAGGGGGAAAAGACAGACAGACAGACAGACAGAGAATCTGATGGAAGCATTCAAAGAGAACAACAGAATGAGAAACAAAGAAAATGTTCCACAGTTTTCTTAAACCATTGACGCTCTTCAACATGGAGAAGTACAAACGACACGTGTACAATTGGAAAATAAGAATCAGTATGTACATAGCCTCCGTCTCATTTCTACAATACTGACAACACAATCCCAAAACCTTCACACACACAAACATATGAAAAACAAATCGGCACAAAGAACAGCACCAAAGTAATTTTCAATGTTCACGCACGCACGCACGCACGCACACACACACACACGAGGGCAGGATAGAAAAAAAGCTTTGTCAGCTTATTCTTTAACCCTCAATAAAGATGATTTTGACTTGACTTCACACAAACACAAACACACACACACACAACACAGCTGTTTCGGAAGGAACATTTAGTTTATCTATATTTTCCGAAGTTGTTTCAAGCCAACTTTAGTTTACCATAAGTTGCTTTTCATAAATTACAGTCAATAATATGTTGTAGTATGTGTCAAAATTACTTACATTCAGTGGACATTGCTAGATGTTCACTCATTGGCAATTTTATTTATGTTTGTGTTTTATTCAAGAACATTTTATACTAAATATGTTGTATGATACTGCTCAACAAAATAAGTTTTTACCATAAATCTGATGGAAGAAATATATTAAAAATACAATGAAGAACATACAGCCAAAATATTTTTACAAGCAAAAGCTTGGTGCAGTTTTTATCTAAGATTTCTAAATTCAGTCTTTTAACTAAATAGCTTGATTTTGTATGGGGTGGAACAGCTGTGACAAACACACACACACAAACACACACGCACACACACACACACACACACACACACAAAGAGAACGGAACGTGTAAAGCATGTTGCATAGTATTATTATATATGTTCAGGGAATTATCATAGACAACCCAAGAAAAACGTCTCTTTAGTAAATAAAGCCACCAAGTCGATTTTCTGTCAATGTTGTGTATATAAACTTTAGTTGGTGCTTAATTCAATACGACCGATAAAATAGACATTTCAAAATATAATAATAATAATAATAAAAATAAAAATAAAATAAAAAGCGAAAAGAACAAAACTGACAACAGGAATGTCATGCAAAGGTTAAAAGCTTTAACATATATAATATAAAAAATAAAACACATTAAAAAATAGCAACTGGAACGTTTATGCAACCTAACAGGTTTTAAAAAATTCTTAAAGGCAATCTGTATCACAAAGATATTTTTAAAAATGATAAAGCATTTCAAATAACCCCAAAATGATACAATTTCAATTAATGATAAAATGATAAAGCATTTCAATTAACCATCAAACGATAAAGCATTTCAAATATCCTAAAATGATAAAGCATTTTAATTAACCCTAAAATGATAATAAAGCATTTCAATTAACACTAAAATGATAAAGCATTACAATTAACCCTAAAATTATGAAGCATTTCAATTAACCCTAACATGATAAGGCACTTCGGTTAACACTAAATTGATAAAGTATTTTAATTAACCCTAAAATGATAAAGCATTTCAATTAACCCTAAAATCATAGAAAAGCACCAAAGTAGTTTTGAATGTTCACACACATACACGCACGCACGCACGCAAGCACCCACACACGGTCGTATTTCAGTTAACACTAAATTGATAAAGCATTTCAACTAACCCTAAAATGATAAAGCATTTGAATCAACCCAGCGATTAGTATCACTGACATGCCGGTGACAAACAAGAGAATGACATATGGTCATAGACGAACCATTGAAGGTCTACAGCTCTGGCTTCATGTACATTGTTGTACCTGTCTTTGGCATAAACTGACATACCGGTGACAAACAAGAGAATGATATATGGTCATAGACGAACCATTGAAGGTCTACAGCTCTGGCTTCATGTACATTGTTGTACCTGTCTTTGGCATAAACTGACATACCGGTGACAAACAAGAGAATGATATATGGTCATAGACGAACCATTGAAGGTCTACAGCTCTGGCTTCATGTACATTGTTGTACCTGTCTTTGGCATAAACTGACATACCGGTGACAAACAAGAGAATGATATATGGTCATAGACGAACCATTGAAGGTCTACAGCTCTGGCTTCATGTACATTGTTGTACCTGTCTTTGGTATAGCTTGCTTGCTGGTTGTCTTTTCACCGAGAATTGTTGCAAGGTTTTACAAAAAGACAAAAAACAACAACAACAACAACAAACAACAACTCAGCATGCAACATCTTTCACGTAGTAAAACAATTTTACTAAAAACCAACCCACAGCCCAAAACGTTGAGACCGGTGTTATGGAAACAATGCGCGTTGCTATCATACATTTATTTTCATTACATAATAATAATAATAATAATAATAATAATGGTTATTCATAGAGCACTTAACTCCGTTTGCAGGGAGCTCAAAGCCTAAACACTAACATACAGATCAACATACACATTAAAGACAAGCCAGGAATAATCAACATGAAGACAAGCATCAATGAATATAAACATTAAAAATAAGTGAGCCTGTTAATACAAAATACATGCATTAATCTCTCTCGCCCCCCCCCCCCCTCCCTTCCTCCCCCCTCTCAATTCAGCACATCCACAAAATGGAGTAAGAAACATAGTTTTAGAGCACCATTCTTTTCCACACCCGTCCCACAGATACATACACTTATATATCGTCTACCAAACTAGAGTTTTGCGTATTAAAAATGCTCATTTTCTCGCTGTTCGAGTTCAAGTCTCATGATGCTTGGAGCCGTTTAATCGTCAACATTGTTAGGAACATCTCAAAGTCTCAAAGGATAGATCTAGAAAGTTACTTCCCGATTTGACCCCACGGCTATTTTTAACATACATAACAAATTAGAATCGCTTAGCAAAAAATGCACATAAAAACACACTGAAACAGGGAAAATATCCACAAAAGAGCCAGCTCCTTTTAAAATCAATTTAAAGGTGACTGGCCACATGGGCTAATTTTTTTTTTTTTTTTAATCGGAAATACAGATTTGCACACAAAAGACAAAGAAATAGAAAAACAGAAAGACAGACAAGTAAAGACAAATTTGTGACATTTTGCAATTAAAACTGAAACATAAAAAGAATGAAAGAATGAAAGAGGCTCAGACAACAACAAAAAGCATAGAAACGGACACAATTTGAACCACTGGAATCATTAAAAGGCTATCTCAGCAAGGATAAGGCCCCTGGTCCATGATATCTTAATTATTGTTTTTAAAAATCAATCATTAACCCTTTCACCGCCAGTGTCGCATTTTAGCACCACAATGATTTAACGCCTATGTCACAAAAAGGCCTCAAACCAGGGTCTGTTATCCAAAGAGCCTATTTTCATAATTTTGGGAGGTAAGGATAGGCCTTGCTTTATACATGTCACAGAGGAATCCCCACTATTGCAGATGATTCTGGGAGGTAAGGATAGGCCTTGCTTTATACATGTCACAGAGGAATCCCCACTATTGCAGATGATTCTGGGAGGTAAGGATAGGCCTTGCTTTATACATGTCACAGAGGAATCCCCACTATTGCAGATGATTTTGGGAGGTAAGGATAGGCCTTGCTTTATACATGTTACAGAGGAATCCCCACTATTGCAGATGATTTTGGGAGGTAAGGATAGGCCTTGCTTTATACATGTCACAGAGGAATCCCCACTATTGCAGATGATTCTGGGAGGTAAGGATAGGCCTTGCTTTATACATGTCACAGAGGAATCCCCACTATTGCAGATGATTCTGGGAGGTAAGGATAGTCCTTGCTTTATACATGTTACAGAGGAATCCCCACTATTGCAGATGATTTTGGGAGGTAAGGATAGGCCTTGCTTTATACATGTCACAGAGGAATCCCCACTATTGCAGATGATTCTGGGAGGTAAGGATAGTCCTTGCTTTATACATGTTACAGAGGAATCCCCACTATTGCAGAAGATCTTTTTTCTCTACCCAGTTAAGTTTAATGGAATGTTTTTGCTGAAAAATGGCTGGCGGTGAAAGGGTTAACCAATTGATGATCTTAATTGACAATAAAATCAAACGGAAACATTGTAACATGAAACCCCAAACCAGTCTGAACTGACAGCGAGACAAACTGCACAGGGGTAAACATTCAACCCACGCCAACCTCTCCACATCTCTATGTCAAGCGTCCATTATCATAATGTAGTTGTGAACATCTGGGTCTTTCCTTGAGTTTCAATACCTCCAGGATCGACCCACTATAATTAATATCCCATAATTGTGTTCCTGTACTAGGTCGGAGGACGTTAAACACATTTATCTTCTTCTTTTTCTTTAAGCGTTCAAACCTCGGCAGATTGTTTTATCTTGAATGTTTCTCTAAGCAGTTGACTTTGAACCCCAGATACGCAGCGCGCGGTAGGGACCTAAAGCCACCTGCTTAATCGTGCAATTGAATGTACTGATGCTCATTTGTATCTGTTATGTTCTCCCCTTCCAAAGGGGGCCTTGGCTTTAAGGAATAAAACCTTCATTTCATTTCATTTCTTTTATGTAGCGCATGACACCACTCTCATCCACTCTTCTGTTTGTTTGTTTTCTCAGTAAATCCAAAAATGTATCCACTGTCACAGACAGCGAACCGTTTATGATGGCGTTTATCTCATAATTGCGTCGTGCGGTTCTACGCTTTTTGGACACAAGGCAATGGGGCCTGCTATGCCTGAAGGGATATAGAAGTAAGATGTAAGGTGGCATTTGGTTTATTATTTTTATACACTAGCGAACAAAAGTTAAGGCCCAGAAAGAGAATCATCTCCGAAAACTCACGAACTCAATAAAACGCACCCAGCTCATAACAAAACCGTACATTACTGACTGTTCTAAAGTGCATTGATTCTGAGTGTGACTTTTCAAGAGGAGGGGGAAGTTGTTGAAAGCGGCATTTTGTTGACTGAACTCGTTCTGATTAATGATGTTTTTGAATGAACTTAATGTTAAAAGAATAAATTCAGTTCTGTTATGAGCTGGGTGCGTTCGTGAGTTTTCGGAGATGATTGTCTTTCTGGGCCTTAACTTTTGTTCGCTAGTGTAGTTAACACATTCTATATTATATTGTTTGAAAGATTTTCTCCACTCCATTCCACCCAACCACCAAGGAAAGAAATACAAATGTGTTAAGCTGAAGCCTGGGGGTTGCCCCCGGCGAAGGAGGACATGTTCCGCGGCTGGTCCAACTCCTCCTCCTGGGCCATCATGGCCATGGTGACGTCATAGGTGGGGTTCTCGAAGCCCTCGTCGAAGTGCACGCTGTCCGAGGAGCTGTTGTGGCGCGCGTACACCACCTTGGACGGCGACGACCCCCCGGAGGAGGACCCCGCGCTCACCACGGTGGAGGAAGCGGGGGAGGAGCCGCCCCGGGAACCCCCCCATCTTCTCCTCCCCGATCCCCTCTCTTCGGTCAGTCGAGTGTGGGGCACGTGGTACCCTCGCCGCCTGTCACACACATACATATAATATGGAATAAAGCAAGCAAACACTTGGGTGGTTGTAATTTGACTTGGAAATAATTTAATGACACAATACTTCGGGTCACAGACCCTTCAAAGGTGCAAAAAAAAAAATAAAAAAAATGTGTGAACATACATACAATAATAATAATAATAATAATAATAATAATAATAATGGGAATTTATATAGCGCTCTTTCTCACATGAGCTCAGTGCGCTTTACACTGATAACAAGAACATTAAAGGCAAACAAATAATGAATCATTAGAAAGTAAAATAAGCACGATGCTTGCACGCAACGTTCTCTTACTTCCTTACACACACACAGACACAGGCACAAACACACACACACACACACACACACACACACACACACACACACACACACACACACACACACAACACACACACACACACGCGCGCGCGCGCACACGCTCAAATATACACGCACGTACGCACGCCTGCATGCATGCAGACACACACGCACATACATGCACACACACACACACACACACACACACACACACATAAACGCATGCACGCACACATACACACACATACATGCACGCACACACAATTAATTATACAAGAGTAAAATAGTTACAATATGAACAATATGAACATTCTAAGAAGAAACATAGACCACATTCACATTCTCAATCAAGTTTGGATACAATACTGCAACTTGAAATAAAATCATACTGCCATCGACATACCAATTACATGACTCAATAATTCATTATAATAGACAAATTTTGCAAGAACAAAAATACCCTTCTACCTCATTTACAAGCATTTAAAGTTTACAAGACGTAGACATTCTACATACAACATACGAATTATGAAATAATTGTAAATAAATTTTTTTTAACAAGATTTCTGCAATAAAACGGACCCCCCCACACACACACACACCTCACACACAAACACTAATCAATCATAATATGTCCGAGGCTGTGTGCAGATATATGCGGAAGTTCCGCGCGGAAACCCATGCGCAATCCGTATAAAAAAAAGTCAGGAAGTAAAAAATATGAAAGAGTGTGCACATTATATGCTGAAACTCATGCGCAATCCCGTCCGCTTATTTCTTATATAAGTGTATGGGGCTTCCGCACGGAACTTACGGATTGCGGATCTAATGTTTGTGTGCCCTTATTGTATTGGCGTTTCTTGTCTAATGCCGCTATACAGGGTGCAGATTACACTGCTCACACAAAGTTCAGGCTTACGTTTATCTTTTGTCCATGTTTTTCTACTTGTACCCATGCTTATTCACACACAGTTAAGGCTTACGTTTATCTTTGGTCCATGTGTTTCTACCTGTACCCATGCTTATTCACACACAGTTAAGGCTTACGTTTATCTTTGGTCCATGTGTTTCTACTTGTACCCATGCTTATTCACACACAGTTAAGGCTTACGTTTATCTTTGGTCCATGTGTTTCTACCTGTACCCATGCTTATTCACACACAGTTAAGGCTTACGTTTATCTTTGGTCCATGTGTTTCTACTTGTACCCATGCTTATTCACACAACGTTAAGGGTTACGTTTATCTTTGGTCCATGTTTTTCTATTTGTACCCATTACTTATTCGGGCAAACATTGCTGGACTTTCTGTACGCGTCTTGTGTCAAACAGCTGGTGATAAGTGTTTGCAAAACTTTAGTCTTGTGCATGCACCTTTGCTTCCAGTTGTCTAATATCACCATTGTTGCGAACAGACTTTAAATTAAATCAATCAAATCAAATCAAATCATTCCAGTTGGCCTAAACTGTGAAATCTTCGTCGTCTTCTTCTTTCACCACACAACCAACCACCATCATCATTTTGATTATGAAAAAGATTAAAATAGTGTGGCGAGTTTAGAAACATGACATGTTCAGGTCATCAATGATCACCTTTAAAGAAATGCAAACATCGTATCAAAAAGTGTTGCATAATCTTTCAAGAACCAGCAAGTGAGGTTGCGGGGTAAACTTGTAAGAACTAGCAAGCGAGATTGTGGGGTAAACTTGTAAGAACTAGCAAGCGAGATTGTGGGGTAAACTTGTAAGAACTAGCAAGTGAGGTTGTGGGGTAAACTTGTAAGAACTAGCAAGCGAGGTTGTGGGGTAAACTTGTAAGAACTAACAAGCGAGGTTGCGGGGTAATCTTGTAAGAACTAGCAAGCGAGGTTGTGGGGTAAACTTGTAAGAACTAGCAAGTGAGGTTGTGGGGTAAACTTGTAAGAACTAACAAGCGAGGTTGCGGGGTAATCTTGTAAGAACTAGCAAGCAAGGTTGTGGGGTAATCTTTCAAGAACTAGCAAGCGAGGTTGCGGGGTAATCTTTCAAGAACTAGCAAGCAAGGTTGTGGGGTAATCTTTCAAGAACTAGCAAGCGAGGTTGCTGGGTAATCTTTCAAGAGCTAGCAAGCGAGGTTTAGTCCATTTATGTTCATCCTTTAGTTCACAGCCCATCATTTTGCGAAGTAAAGCAAACCACAAGGTAACCATTAACTGTTATGACCTTGTAATTAGCCTAGTCGATAGTTTTTAGCCTAACAATAGGATGCTGTTCCCAACAAATCCCAGTGTTGCTACAGCAAATGAGAAAATTATTGTAGCATGTACGATGATCTTAACAATTGTTTATTTTTGCTGTTACGCTTTTTCTCTTTCACGTAAGTTTCCTTTTTTTGTATTTGTTGTCAGTGGTCTGTCGCATGCTTTCATTGTTAAAACCCCACTTCTGGACGGATTTCGATGAAATTTGGTAGAGAGGCAGACATCTTTAATGTTTCTTTAATGATTTTAATCTTGCAAGCCTTGGCCATGAAGTTTGACCTCTGATTGCAATCATACATCATATAAGAAATGAACACAAACAACGGTTCCCCAAAAATATGAGGCAGAAAAAAGAAGAAGAAACTCAATAAGAGAGAGAGAGAGAGAGAGAGAGAGAGAGAGAGAGAGAGAGAGAGAGAGAGAGAGAGAGAGAGAGAGAGAGAGAGAGAGAGAGAGAGAGAGAGAGAGAGAGAGAGAGAGAGAGAGAGAGAGAGAGAGAGAGAGAGAGAGAGAGAGAGAGAGAGAGAGAGAGAGAGAGAGAGAGAGAGAGAGAGAGAGAGAGAGAGAGAGAGAGAGAGAGAGAGAGAGAGAGAGAGAGAGAGAGAGAGAGAGAGAGAGAGAGAGAGAGGAGAGAGAGAGAGAGAGAGAGAGAGAGAGAGAGAAGAGAGAGAGAGAGAGAGAGAGAGAGAGAGAGAGAGAGAGAGAGAGAGAGAGAGAGAGAGAGAGAGAGAGAGAGAGAGAGAGAGAGAGAGAGAGCAAAACCAACGAAAAAAGAAGATGGTTGAACAGCAACAATAGAAACAGCAACAATAGAATCAAGAAACCAATGATCCGCACAGTAACCATTTAATTATAGCTGTGTTGTGTGAGTTGTGTCTCCTTCAACAGCAGATCACCAACCACCCCCTCACTTACCTTCTGAAATAGAAGTAGGCAGCCAGCACCAGAGCCAGCAGAAGAGCCACACTGCCCACGACTCCTGCCACGATCAGACCTGTCCTCAGATGACCTGAAATGACACATTGCACAAACGTGCTCAGGTTAGTGCAAAAGCTGAAACCCTTTTAGCTGAAAATACACATTGCACAAACGTGTAGGTTATTGCAAACACTGAAACCGTATAATCTGAAACTACACATTGTACAAACGTGCAGGTTATTGCAAACACTGAAACCCTTTTAGATGAAACTACACATTGTACAAACGTGTAGGTTATTGCAAACACTGAAACCGTATAATCTGAAACTACACATTGTACAAACGTGTAGGTTATTGCAAACACTGAAACCGTATAATCTGAAACTACACATTGTACAAACGTGCAGATTATTGCAAACACTGAAACCCTTTTAGATGAAAATACACATTGTACAAACGTGCAGGTTATTGCAAAAACTGAAACCGTTTCAGATGAAATACACACTGCATAAACGTGCAGGTTATTGCAAACACTGAAACCGTATAATCTAAAGCTACACATTGTACAAACGTGTAGGTTATTGCAAGAACTAAAACCGTATCATCTGAAACTACACATTGTACAAACGTGCAGGTTACTGCAAAAACTGAAACCCTTTTAGATGAAAATACACATTGTACAAACACACAGGGTATTGCAAAAACTGAAACCCTTTGAGCTAAAAATAGATATTGCCCATACATGCAGGTTATGGCCCAAAAAACACAACAACTGTGAAAGTCTTTGAGCTGAAAATACACATTGTACAAACGGGTAACTTATTGCAAAAACTAAAATTATTTTGCAAAAGCTCGCAAATAAATAATTATCATAAAGGTACGCAGGTTACTGAATAACGACATCAATAACGGAAGCTCACAGATATCTGTTTTTGTTTATAAATGACTGTGCTCTTTTTAAAGGAAGATATTTATACATTTTCAACTTTTTTCTTGTCTTTGATATGTCAGTGTTATTGTTACTGTTCGATGAACTTCAAAAAGGCTTTAGACATTAGCTTGAATTACAATAGGCTGCATGGTGCGTCGATAACGAAGTTGGGCAGAAGATAATCAGCATTCTTTGACGGCAAATAAACGTATATAATCGATCACGGCCTAACAAACTTTAAAGGAGTGTTTGACGGCAGCCTACATCACAAAAGGTTGGGCTTTAAAATGAAGAAATTAAAAATGTTAGCAACACAGGGCAAAGATTGACCAACACCCTTCAGTATTACACTGCAGCAGGGCTGTAAAACAGCCACTGCTTTAGTATTAAAGCAGGCGCGTAAGAATAGCTCCACATTTCGAAAGGAGTTTGACAAGTATTCAATGTCTGATGCCTTTTCACTGAAAGTAAAACTATATGTTGTCAATGAAGATTTCTAAAATCACACCAGCTCATTTGACATTGGAAGTTACCGGGGAAAGGAAACAATTGAAATTTGAAAGAGTTTTAAACCATGATTAGTTACTTAGCAAACTTACTGACTAATATTAGTAATGAAATACTGCACACACACACACACACACACACACACACACACACACACGCGCGCGCACGCACGCACGCACACACACACACACACACGCACACGCACACGCACACACACACACACATGCACACGCACGCACGCACGCACGCACGCACGCACGCACACGCACACACACACACACACACACACACACACACATACACACACTTTAACTTAAGAGGGACAGAAAAAAAAGAAAGAAAGAAAATCTTTTACTTCCATCTCCTCCCCCTCCATTGCTCCGCCCCCTGCTCGTCTTCCCTCCACCCCCACTCGCCGAACCATCATCACCACCACCACCACCACCACTCTCACTACCTCCACTCTGATTCGCCGAATCAGCACCACCACCACCTCCACTGTTGTTAGAAGTCCCCCCTCCACCCCCACCTCCGCTGTTGGAGTGGTCACTGGTCGTCACTTCTAGTCGGTGGTCCTTGGTGGAGGAGGAAGAATAACTGTTGTTGTTGTTGTTGTTGTTGTTGATGGTGGTGGTGGTGGTGGTGGTGATAGATGAGGGAGGGGTGGTGATGGTGATTGGGGGTGGAGGGGTGGAGGGTTGAGAGCTGTTGGGGTCTGTGGTGATGGTGGCGGTGGTGCTGTTCGTTGTCGTCGTTGTGGCTGTTGTAACGGCAGTGGTAGAGTCTGCGACTGTTTGTTGTTGGAAAGACAAGAGAGAAAGAAACAGAATCAGTTTGAAAATCTGATGATGCGACCTTCAACATAAAATGGTGTGTATATGACGCATGCACAATTGCATACTCTTTTAAAAGTACACATTTTATAGTTGTACATTCCATCATTGTAGGCTTCTCGGATTGTTCAATTCGGTCAAGTGAGACAGTTTGAAAATTTCTCACCAATCAAAAAGTGTTCCTTAAAAGCTAACTTGTAAGAAGATACTCTCAATCTGTTTATCTGGACTAATCAGACAGTTTAAGCATGCTTAGATAAAAATATAAAAAACGCAAGTTTTAAATCGCACCCCAAAAAATCGAAAACGTTTCCTGTGCCTCGACATTAAAAAACATCTCTTCGTTATTCAGTTATCCACAATTTTAAATTATTTATGTAAGAAGTGGTATGTTGTATGTTAAACACACATCTGTGTACAATACCTGAAGCTTATTTGCTATTACAAACAAAGGGGAGATCCAGTGAGGAGCTCAAAGGAGAACATTATTTGGAAGATGTTTTGGGGAAAAAAGCAAGGACAATGGACCAACAAGGCAGAAAAACAGATGACAATAAGAAAACAAGGGCATCGCCGAGCGGCAGCAACGCATTGTGACAATGCGAATCCGGCCAGAGTTATGTCCTCCCCCCCCCCAAACCCCCAATAAACACACCACTTTCCACCCTTACAGAACGCATAAAATACATAGCCCAAAATTTGAAGCGATTCTGTTCAGTAGTTCACGAGATACAGCTGAACATTTATACAAACTTCCTTGCACCGAGATATGTCCTCTCCCCCCCCACCCCCACCCCCCAATAAACACACCACTTTCCACCCTTACAGAACGCATAAAATACATAGCCCAAAATTTGAAGCGATTCTGTTCAGTAGTTCACGACATACAGCTGAACTTTTATACAAACTTCCTTGCACCATGGTACACCACCACACAAAATTTGAAGCGATTATGTTCACTAGTTCACGAAATAAAGCTGGGAGGAAATTACATAGCCCAAAGAAGGAAATTTCGGTTTTCAAGGTCAAACTTCAAAGTCAAGGTCAGCACGGTGTTGATTAACGAAAGGAAGCTTCCTTTTCAAGCTGTCCAACCCTCTGCCAATTTTAATCAAAGTCCAAACAGTAGTTTTTAAGATAATCGATACACAGACACAGACACAGACAGACACACAGACACAGACAGACACACACACACACACACACACACACACACACACACACACACACACACAAACCAATCGCAAAAGGCCGGGTAAAAAGGCAGAGTCAAGGAGTGACAGATTAGAGGAAGTTGCAAGCACAGAACTTCCAGAAGGCGCGGGGGGGGGCATTTGTACGATTCGAACGACTCCCTGGTATCTACCTTTCTGGCAGCGGGGCCCCACTCTGTGGTAGCCCTGGATACAGACACAGGTGAAGGTGGAGAGGGAGTGAGGCACGCACAGCGACACGTTGTTACACCGAGTTTGATTGGCGCAGATCCCAGTGCCTCCTGAAAAAGACGCGCGCGCGCATATGTACACACATGTACACACGGACACATACGCGCACACGCACATACATACACACACACACACATACACACACACACACACACACACACAAAACCCAGGAGTTTTCAAGTTTCCACTCCGAAACAAAAGACAAGAACACAGTTAAATCGCGATTAATTCCATCAAAGGGATGAACTGCTTAAACTACGAAAATAAGGAAAAAAAGAATATGAATTCGATGGCTTGGAGTCAAAACGTACTATCTTTAGATTGTCCATTGACGTATTATTGAACTTATTGCGAAAACTAATAACTTGTTTAAAAAAACGACTGCAGAAATATGCATACTCCCCATTTTATATTACTTGCAGTCTTTTTTAATACAACTTACAAGTTCTTAGTTTTTGGAATAACGTCAATAATAAGTTAATGGACTCTAAGCAATCGAATTATCATCGTTGTCTATTAATTTAAACACTTCAGGTTTGCTGTTGATTGGTGATTCACAAATTTAATAGAATACCAGATAGATAAAAAGAAGAAAAGAAAACCCACTGCATTAGAATTAGATCTATTCCTATTTCTGAATGGCAATCCAAATTAACAGCAAAATTAATAGCCCCCTCCTCTTCAGCATCATTAGATAATCTCGAAGCATCAAATCAATGCGTACTCAGACACCAGTATTTCGCCTACAGTCGACTCATTAAAATATGCAAGAGTACAAGGACACTCTCTACACTTACTACTTCATACTCATGCACGAATGATGGTTTGTTGATGGTTTCGTTCCAATATGGCGGTGCCGAGCGGACGGAAAGCCCAACCTTCATTCATTCAAGAACTCTCTCTCTCTCTCTCTCTCTCTCTCTCTCTCTCTCTCTCTCTCTCTCTCTCTCTCTCTCTCTCACACACACACACACACACACACACACACACACACACACACACACACACACACACACACACACACACACACACACACACACACACACACACACACACACACACACACACACACACTGTGACACATCATTAGCATCCTGTCAGAAAAATACCGATGCCTTAGAGAACCAGAAATTATACATAGGTTAAAATTGAACTAACATACATATAAAAGCATCTTTGGCAAGCTTATAGGCCTACTTCTGGATTCTTTTCCTCTAAGTTTTGTTCCCCTTTTCGTTTTACCTCGTGGTGTTTCTGTGGAGTTATAACCCGAGATGCCGTACAGTTTGGTGAACTTGGCTTCCCCGAACCTCATCAGCACCCCTCCTTCCTTGTGCATGCGGGCCACGAAGCTGCACAGTGCACACACGGACATGAACGGGTGTCACGTGCACAACGTATTGTAATGTGAGAGGTGTGATGTCATGAGGTGAGGTGCAAACGTTTATTTCTACAGCACTTTTACCTCGCCGGAACCCAAACTTCAGTGTTACATAATGTTTCACCCAACCGTGCAAGCGCATGCAGACAGAGACAGACACAGACAGACAGACAGACAGACAATTGTCTAGACAAAGACTGAAAGACAGACAAACAAACAGAGACATGCCCAGACACACACATGCCCAGGAAGTGTGGTAGACAAACGCACCACAAACACACAGACACACAGACACACAGACAGACACCGACACACAGAGACACCACACACACACACACACACACACACACACACACACACACACACACACACACACACACACACACACACACACACATTCTTTCGTTCTCTCTCTCTTTCAGTCGTTTTCACTCAGTGACAAAGAGGAAGTCTATCACAAGCAAGAAACCAAATGAATGAGCCTCTCTCTCTCTCTCTCTCTCTCTCTCTCTCTCTCTCTCTCTCTCTCTCTCTCTCTCTCTCTCTCTCTCTCTCTCTCTCTCTCTCTCTCTCTCATGAATTTGTCGACAGGAAGAAAAAAAGTTTTGTTTAACTTATTCCTTTATCGTCAATAAAGATAATTTTGACTTGACTTGACTTGACTTGACACCTCCCCCCTGTCACTAGAGCTGCTTAGCTAATGACAATAATCTTCCAATGCTCCAGCTCCAGTGTTCTCTTTCTCCCTCCCTTCTCTCTCTCTCTCATGAATTTGTTGACCCCCCCCCCCCCCCCCCCCCCTGTCACTACTAGAGCTGCTTAGCTAATGACAATAAACTTCCAATGCTCCAGTTCCAGTGTTTCTCTCTCTCCCTCCTCTCCCTCTCCCTCTCCCTCTCCTCCCTCCATCCTTCCCCTCTCTCTCTCTCTCTCCCTTCCCTCTCTCTCTCTCTCTCTCTCCCTCTCTCTCTCTCTCTCTCTCTCTCTCTCTCTCTCTCTCTCTCTCTCTCTCTCTCTCTCTCTCTCTCTCTCTCTCTCTCTCTCTCTCTCTCTCTCTCTCTCTCTCTCTCTCTCTCTTACTGTCGTTTCCAGTCGGTGACATAGAGGAAGTCTCCCATGAGGAACAGGCCGAAGTAGTGTGCCTGGGGCTCCTCCAGCAGGATCCTGTGGTGGCCGGTGCTCAGTTGGAACACCCCGATCCTGTTGCTGTTGGCGTCCGCCCAGAACAACACCCGTTCTGAACACACACGAACACACAGCAGCCATCGACACATTGTGGAAAGGGCTTTCTACTATCACCCTTCTTTATTCATTTATGATACCACCCACCCAGGGCCTGCATTCACATTGCCTGTTTCTAGCGTTGCCCCCCTGAAGCTGAATGTAAAAAGCAAAATCATACTCAATTTGAAGCTTATTCCAGGCTTGTAAAGTGAGAATTCAACACTTTTTTCCCCTTGAACTTTGAATTGAATGAATCTTTAATTTAATGTCTTTTCACATAGATCGTGATTTTAGACAGCATGCAAACATTTTTTTGGGGGAAAAAAAGAAAAAAAAAGGTAAAATAACATGCATAAGAACGACATATTAAAAAAAAGTAAAGAAAACCTCTACAGTAGTCTTCCAATAGTTGAGGACAGCATTGCTTTTGCAATTACAGTAATGTCAATTTCTGCGTCATTTAAAATATCCTTGGCATTATCATACTTACGAAAAAAGTCCATATTGATCATTCGATATTTAGAGAGCAATACTGGGCATTCTAATAATAAGTGATGAATTGATAATTTATCACTACAAAGACAGTTAGTTTCCAAGTATTTAGTTTTCCATGAATTGAGTCGTATCTTGTACACTAAACTAACTATCGATCTACTGTGCATAAAAATGTTAGTCTAATAATAAGTGATGAATTGATAATTTATCACTACAAAGACAGTTAGTTTCCAAGTATTTAGTTTTCCATGAATTGAGTCGTATCTTGTACACTAAACTAACTATCGATCTACTGTGCATAAAAATGTTAGATCTAAAGTCAGAAGAGTTGATGAACTTTGAATCAATGTTTTTGTGTGTGGTCAAAATTTTGAAAAACAGGCACCGCCTCGTGTCCGAGGCAAGGTTGCATCCATGCTTGAAGGGGGCTTCCTTTCTGAAGATCCTCTGTTGTTCAGCTCTCTGTCAAGTTTCTTTGCACTATGGGACTTTAACGTTTAAACCTAGCCATCCTAAAGACAGTGCCGGGTACCTTTCTTGTCGATGGCCAGCCCGTTGGGCCAGGCTGTCTGGTTGAAGCGCAAGAGAACTCGACGATCCTCCCCGTTCATGCCGGCCTCACTGATGGAGGCGTTGATGCCCCAGTCACTCCAGTAGATCTTTCTGTGGAATATAGAGAAGATCAGCGAGTGTTTCAATGGGAAACGTCATCCACCTTGTTGAGAAGATGAGTAGATGTGCATAAAGGAACATAAACACATCCGCACACACGCGCTGGCACGCACGCATACACACATGCGCGTGCGCGCACGCACATACACACACACATTGACACAAGAGAGACGGGGGGGGGGGGGGGGGGGGGGGGAGGGGTGGGGGTTGGGGGGGGGGGAGGGGGGGGGAGCATTCGTGCCTGCATGATTTGATGTGAATGTTGACTTCAGTAATTTCCAGAGAGAGGGGGAGCATTCGTGCCTGCATGTTTTGATGTGAATGTTGACTTCAGTAATTTCCAGAGAGAGGGGGAGCACTCGTGCCTGCATGTTTTGATGTGAATGTTGACTTCAGTAATTTCCAGAGAGAGGGGGGAGCACTCGTGCCTGCATGTTTTGATGTGAATGTTGACTTCAGTAATTTCCAGAGAGAGGGGGAGCATTCGTGCCTGCATGTTTTGATGTGAATGTTGACTTCAGTAATTTCCAGAGAGAGGGGGGAGCACTCGTGCCTGCATGATTTGATGTGAATGTTGACTTCAATAAATTCCAAAGAGAGAGAGGGTGAGCATTCGTGCCTGCATGTTTTGATGTGAATGTTGACTTGTGAATTCCTGACCCTGGACGCTTGGTTGTTTGCTGCTGTGTTCAAGAAGAAAGAAGAGGAGGAGGAGAAAAAGAAGAAGGAAAAACAAGGAGAAGAGAAAAAGGAGAAGAGAAAAAGGAGAAGGAATAGTTTGGAAAAAATAAGAGAAGAAAAACTGAGAAACCATCAGTAATTTTGATAGTAAGATCAACAACAACATCAACAATAAACCAACAACTAAACAATTAATATCAACCAATACTAACGCCTCAGCCTCAGCCGAAGATACGCCTCGTGTCAAGTAAACCCGAGTTCGAACCTGGGTACATGGGGATTTTTCCTCTCATTTTGCACTAGGCCTTACGGTCTGAACGTTACGGTCTTTCGGATGAGACGATAAACCGAGGTCCCGCGTGTCCATACACTTAGCATACGCTAAACCCAGTGGCAACGAAAAAGTTGTCATTTAGTCAAAATTTACCCACCCCCTTTCCTTCCTCATTATACACACAAAAGTCGTATGCAAAAAAATATATTGGGTAGAACGCCTCTGGCTGCGACGCGTTCTTTAGGTGGGAGCAACCCGAATTTCACAGAGACGCCTCTGTGACTATAAAGTACCTAATACCTAATAATAATAATACAACAAAAGCTCGTGAATCGTCCAAGTCTTAGCAGACTAAAGATGTGGCTTGGCGAGTGGGTCATACAGCTAATGCTGATTTTAAACAACAACATGAACACCCAATGATTATTATCAACCCAAACTGACGCATCAGTGGAAGACACAACGATGGCCCTTGGCTCGTCCAGGCCCTGGTCAATGATGGTGGCCTGGCGAGGGGGGCTCTCAGTAGTGCTGACCACGGCTATCAGGTTCCGCCCAGTGTCCGTGTAGAACAGCAGGTTGTTCACGTGCTCAATGGCCAGCCCGTCCACCACCGAGTCTGACCACCACACGACAGAGGGAAGTTAATTCAAGGCTATGGGAGAATAATATATGTGTTATGTAGGGGTGCAGTTATTAAGTGAATGCGGTTGTTAGGAAGTGAGAAAGAACTCTGCATAAGAACCAATGTGGGACGGAGAAAGAGAGGAAGAAGGATGGGATGGGAAGAGACGAGAGAGAGAGAGTGGGAGAGAGAGAGAGAGAGAGAGAGAGAGAGAGAGAGGAGAGAGAGAGAAAGAGAGAACAGAGAGAGAGAGAGAGAGAGAGAGAGAGAGAGAGAGAGAGAGAGAGAGAGAGAGAGAGAGAGAGAGAGAGAGAGAGAGAGAGAGATGATTGCAGGAAATATGGATTTGTACGGAGTGTGGTTAATGGAAGAATGTGTACAAAAAGCGTTAAGGTTTAGAGAGAAAACGCTATACACGTGCGTATAAAAGTGAATTATTATGTCATGGAAAAACAGAAGGAGAGGGTATGAGAAAGATGGAGAGAAGGAATGAGAGGGAGAGAGAGAGAATGAAGGAGGGAAGAGAAAAGAGAGAGAGAGAGAGAGAGAGAGAGAGAGAGAGAGAGAAGAGAGAGAGAGAGAGAGAGAGAGATAACTGAACACAATTCTAAGAGGGAGAGAGGGAGAGGGGGGAGGCTGGCTGGACTTTGGGGGCCACCCCCAACTCCAAATGTCAAAAAAGACCCTACGGCCTAGAGAATTGAGATGTCTTCCTCCGCTATAAAATAAATCATCCCAGTTTTCAATAATACCAACTGCCTCACCTGCTAACCTACAATGCTATCTGGCGGACATGACGACAGTCGGACATGACACAAAAACCAGAACCGCTAAATCCGCTAAACACTTAGGCACTCCACATAATCAAAGGCGACAGACTAGCTCACAAAAAATCCAAAAACCGTATCTGCTAAATGCGTAGGCCTACTAGCACATAAAACCAGTCTACTGCATACACTAATGTGTTGGGAGAGTTGCTTGCATCGACTCTAGATATGTCCATAATCTTGCGAAGCATGATTTGTTGTCCATTCTTTTCCTTAGTTTTGTTTTCATCATTAATGCATGAAAACAAGTGTTTTTCTTAATAATAATAATAATAATAATAATAATAATAACTAACATTGATAGAGCGCCCTTTCTCTCATGAGCTCACGGCGCTTCACAATTATTTAAATAAATACATAGATCATAAGCTACTACAATATTAACTATCAAAGACATGCACACATCCACAACACGCACGCACACACCCACACACAATGTGGGGAACATAGTTTTAAGGCAGGAAACAGGACAAGGAAGAAATTAGAGGTATTGCCGGAAGAGGTGAGTTTTAAGAGCGGTTTTGAAAGATTGGAAAGATTTAGCAGAACAAAGTTCATAATGATGGTA
>CM065681.1:18878214-18900190 GCA_017654935.2 Phymorhynchus buccinoides | reverse complement strand
AACGCGAACATGTTGCTGCGATTTCGACTCATCATTTGGCGGTTGATGCTAGGCCTGGAAACATGAGAATAACTTTGTGGATCGTCACTGTGTTGCCGGTACATTTGAAAGGAATTTATGTTTCAAAGTCCAAAACATTGGTATATGTACTTTTGCATTAGTGTGCTTAAAACATGATTGGCGTGGTATTGTTTACTCTGGCCTTGAGCCATTTATACCTACCTGCTGACAGCCACGCAGTTACGACCAACACGTCCCAATTCTCAGGCCATGGTGCGGGTAAAAGACGGGCATACTATCGATGGAAGACCTGGCTCATGAGCCACCAAGCCATCCTACAGAAAGTGCCCCCACTGTCCTCTTCGTTTGCGGACACTGACATTCTCACAGGAATCGTATCCTTATCCGCAGGGTCCATCCTGAACGTCGATGCAGGGAGTCAGACCGTGACACTGTCGGCTAGAATGCAGTTCGACTGGCATGACCCCGCCCTGGCCTTGACTGAAGACCTTATCCAAGAATTCACGGGAGGGAATTCTTCTCTCCTTCCCGCCTCTGTGTCCCTCCATTATGAAGTTCTGTGGATGCCTTTTGTGAAAATCCTCGAAGATGCTAATGTCGAAGACGTTCTTCAAGACACTTCCCCAATCGTCGTGGTCCTTGCAAATGGAACAGTTAGCGTCTTTGTGGTCTCTGTCTTTTCCTTTCTTTGTGAACTGGACATGACCTACTATCCATTCGACAGTCATCAGTGCACCATGACTGTAGTTGACATGTCTTGGACCGTTCACTTCTCCCCTAGACGTGGACGACATTATGTAGAGTTTCTCGTGAAAGGAGAATGGGATCTGACTCAGGTTACCCCAAGAAGGTCCTCGATAACTTATGATGACATCTATAACACGTCTCTGGCTCAATTTGACATCAGTCTGAAACGGAAGTCTACGTTCTACCTGGTGATGATGGTGGTGCCCATGGTGGTGACGTCCTACCTGAACATGCTGGTGTTCCTGCTGCCCCTGGAGCTGGGGGACAAGGCGTCCTACCTGGTCACCCTGGCCGTGTCCACATCCGTCTTCATCTCCTTCTTTAACAGCGCCATGCCCAGAGGCATCGACAGCATCCCCTGGATCGTCATCGTCCTGCTCTTCATCTCCGGGGAGAGCGTGCTGGTCCTGCTCCTCACCTTCCTCATCTTGAGGAAACATCAGGGAGAGAAGCAGCAAGACGTCTGTGGGAATCCTTCAACAACCAGAGTGTCCCCAGAGCAGATTAAGGCAGATGAAAGCCAAGAGGGTTGCAGTGGGAACACAAAAGAAGAAAAGACGTCTGGAGTGAAGAGCCAAATTGCATCTGTGTTGAAAGGGGAGACGACAGCCGCACGACTGGAGACAATCTGCTTTGTCATTGGCATTCTTGTCAACACCATCGGCCTCACCATCATACTTTCAAATCTGGTTTGAAGGACTAGTAAGTGTATCACTTCTTCTTGGTTTGAACTTCAGTTCCCATTTCACCACGAAACCAACTTCCAATCCAGTTATTACATATGATACAGTGCAACATGTGGATGCCTGCTTACACCTAGTTTAACAACACAAAATAAAACTATCCTGGAGTATTCTTTTAAATATTTTGAAACTCAGAGAAAGTATTATTTATGGTAAATACCTTTCCTCATTTGATGCACTAATGAACTCTTGTTGGCATTCTCTAACTATGTATAATGGTAACATGTGATATCATGGTAGCATGTTCTCAGATGAAGGGGTCATTTCGAATGCCAATTGCAAAGTGACATTTTCTTCTGGACTGTCCAGGCCGCATAGCTATGGGATTAGGAATGTCTGTAGTGGAACGTGGAAAGATCAGTTAAATTGGATTTGAAACTTAATGTAAAAAACACACCACAGAACAAAAACAACAACAAAAAACACGAGTGTGTGTGTGTGTGTGTGTGTGTGTGTGTGTGTGTGTGCGTGTGCGTGCGTGTGCGTGCGTGTGTGCGTGTGCGTGCGTGCGTGCGTGTGTGCGTGCGCGTGCGTGTGCGTGCGTGCGTGCGTGCGTGCGCGTGTGTGTATGTGTGTGTGTGTGTGTGTGTGTGTGTGTGTGTGTGTGTGTTTGGCAACATGTTAGCTAAAATGTTCTAAATTATCTCTTAATTTTTCGCCACATCAAAATGTTATGTTCCCCATAGTTATGCGGGCATTGTCTTTAGCCACGACAGGCTCCTAACATAACATCATCAGTCCAAAATCCTCAGAAGTCGGAGTGTGGCTGCTCATGTGGCGGGGTAATCAAAAACGGTCACACACGTAATGTTCTCATCCCTAGCTGGTGCATTTGTACGATAGTGTTCAAGTGTTTTGGCTGTTGGGATGATCCCTGGAGTCGTTAAGCCAGGTTTCGACAACAACAACAACAGCAACGGCAACATGTGTTCATTTTAAGAAAAGCATTAATTTATTTTATCATCAAATAGAAAGTGAAAATGGTTCTCGTTCATTTATTGTGCAAGCAAGCTTAGAAATAGCAAAATTACTATAATAGTATTTACTATACCAATTTTTATTTTATTTTATAGATCCGCCTAAAATATCTGCTATTGCAACAAACCGTAGACGATACCAGTATAACTTAACTCTGAAGTCAAAAGTGAAGAGTACCATTCGTTATCTTCAGCCTGCATTTTTTAAAAAGTGCTTGCATACTCATGTTTTTTTAATTAAAAAAAGGGGGGCTATGTAAAACCAGGGAACAATAAATGCTTAAAGCAACCCAGATTATCCAGTTGATTTACCAATAATAATTTATATAGGTTTAGTGCTCGAGATATGGCATCAAAGTACAAAAGGTAAAACGTTAAACCAAAAATGGTTAACTTTTGAAAGGTCCTAAACTGAAACCAGTTTCAAAGTATAATTTGCAAGCTTGATGTGAAATCGAGGGTCATAAGCCAAACAGTATGATCTTGTCAGATACAAAGGGAGTAAAGAAGAATGATAGTACCTTCTGGCCTTGACCCGAGAAGAATGGTAGTGCCTTCTGGCTTTGACCCCAGAAGAATGATAGTACCTTCTAGCCTTGACCCCAGAAGAATGGTAGTGACTTCTGGCTTTGACCCCAGAAGAATGATAGTACCTTCTGGCCTTGACCCCAGAAGAATGGTAGTGCCTTCTGGCTTTGACCCCAGAAGAATGATAGTACCTTCTGGCCTTGACCAGAGAAGAATGGTAGTACCTTCTGGCCTTGACCAGAGAAGAATGATAGTACCTTCTGGCCTTGACCAGAGAAGAATGGTAGTGCCTTCTGGCCTTGACCAGAGAAGAATGGTAGTACCTTCTGGCCTTGACCAGAGAAGAATGATAGTACCTTCTGGCCTTGACCAGAGAAGAATGGTAGTGCCTTCTGGCCTTGACCCCAGAAGAATGATGTACCTACTGGCTTTGACCCGAGAAGAATGATAATGCATTCTGGCTTTGACCCGAGAAGAATGATAGTACCTACTGGCTTTGACCCGAGAAGAATGATAATGCATTCTGGCTTTGACCCGAGAAGAATGATAGTACCTTCTGGCTTTGACCCGAGAAGGATGATAGTACCTTCTGACTTTCACCCTAGAAGAATGATAGTACCTTCTGACTTTCACCTGAGAAGAATGATAGTACCTTCTGGCTTTCACCCTAGAAGAATGATAGTACCTTCTGGCTTTCACCCTAGAAGAATGATAGTACCTTCTGGCTTTCACCCTAGAAGAATGATAGTACCTTCTGGCTTTCACCATAGAAGAATGATAGTACCTTCTGGCTTTCACCCTAGAAGAATGATAGTACCTTCTGGCTTTCACCCTAGAAGAATGATAGTACCTTCTGGCTTTCACCCTAGAAGAATGATAGTACCTTCTGGCTTTCACCCTAGAAGAATGATAGTACCTTCTGGCTTTCACCCGAGAAGAATGATAGTACCTTCTGGCTTTCACCAGAGAAGAATGATAGTACCTTCTGGCTTTCACCCGAGAAGAATGATAGTACCTTCTGGCTTTCACCCGAGAAGAATGATAGTACCTTCTGGCTTTCACCCGAGAAGAATGATAGTACCTTCTGGCTTTCACCCTAGAAGAATGATAGTACCTTCTGGCTTTCACCCGAGAAGAATGATAGTACCTTCTGGCCTTCACCAGAGAAGAATGATAGTACCTTCTGGATTTCTAAAACATTATGTATACTGGTTTATTTTGTTCAGTGCGCGTGCAGGGCCGGATCTAGACAGAAGGGGGGGATCCTGGTTTCTAGACCCCCCTTCCCTCAGCCCCAAGCATGTACCTTATACAAGGGTGAAAAGAAAGAAAATGGCTCGATTTCTGCTTTAATAATAACTAATTTGCAAACATTTCCGGGGGCTTTTCCCTCTTGGTCCCAAAAAAAACTACCCCTTAATCCGGAACCTATGCAGCTCCCTTGACTCCCCACCCCCACCCCCCCGCGGAAACCCCCCTTACGAATCAGTTGGTCCGACCCTGGCGTGTGATACATTTCTGACGCCTTTGGCCTGCAGGGCCTACGGAACTTTAGTATTGATTTATAATTAAGCACCATTACAGTTTTCGTTTGCTCTAAATGTTTTGTGAGTATGGACAGAAATAGGGAGAGATGGAGGGGGGGGGGGGGGACTGCAGTGTCGTTGACAATGCTGATTCTCAAAGGATCTATATTATTGTTTTGATTTTTGGTTTTTTTTTTTGGGGGGGCATTTCAATACCTGGTTTCTAACATGCTTCTTCGCATACAAAGGTGCGCGCGCGCGCTCACACACACACACACACATAGACACACACACATACACATGCACACTCGCACGCACGCACACACGCACACACACACACGCACGCACGCACGCACGCACGCACGCACGCACACGCACACACACAATCACATACTCAAAAGAACACACACACACACGCGCGCGCGCGCGCGCGCACGCACGCACGCACGCACGCACGCACGCACGCACGCACACACACACACACACATAAGCCAGGATGGCCTTGACCAGAAAGTACCACCACTGTCCTCTTTACACTCAGACACCGAAAAACCGACAGGCATCGTAGTTTTCTCTCCAGGGTCCATACTGAACGTCGATGCAGGGAGTCAGACCGTGACCTTATCAGCTGGGATACACTTCAATTGGCACGACCCCTCCTTAGCTTTGACTGAAGAACTTATCCAAGAATTCACAGGAGGAAATTCCTCCCTCCTTCCTGATTCTGTGGCCCTCCATTATGAAGTTCCGTGGATGCCTTTTGTGATAATCCTTGAAGGTGCTAATGTCGAAGACGTTGTTCAAGACACTTCCCCAAACGTCGTGGTCTTCCCAAACGGAACAGTTAGCACCTTAGTGGTCTCTGTCTTTTCCTTTGTTTGTGAACTGGACATGACCTACTATCCCTTCGACAGCCATCAGTGCACCATGACTCTAGTTGATGTCTCGTGGACTATTAGCTTCCTCCCCCAAACGGGACGCGATCCTGTAGATTATGACGTGAAAGGAGAATGGGATATGACAAAGTTTACATCCAGACAATCTTTGATAACTTTTGGCCCCTATGCCTTATATGTAGCTCATTTTGACATCAGTCTGAAACGGAAGTCTACGTTCTACCTGGTGATGATGGTGGTGCCCATGGTTGTGACGTCCTACCTGAACGTGCTGGTGTTCCTGCTGCCCCTGGAGCTGGGGGACAAGGCGTCCTACCTGGTCACCCTGGCCGTGTCCACGTCCGTCTTCACCTCCTTCTTCAACAGCGCCATGCCCAGAGGCATCGACAGCATCCCCTGGATCGTCATCGTCCTGCTCTTCATCTCCGGAGAGAGCGTGCTGGTCCTGCTCCTCACCTTCCTCATCTTGAGGAAACATCAGGGAGAGAAGCAGCAAGACGTCTGTGGGAATCCTTCAACAACCAGAGTGTCCCCAGAGCAGATTAAGGCAGATGAAAGCCAAGAGGGTTGCAGTGGGAACACAAAAGAAGAAAAGACGTCTGGAGTGAAGAGCCAAACTGCATCTGTGTTGAAAGGGGAGACGACAGCCGCACGACTGGAGACAATCTGCTTTGTCATTGGCATTCTTGTCAACACCATCGGCCTCACCATCATACTTTCAAATCTGGTTTGAAGGACTAGTAAGTGTATCAACTCTTCTTGGCTTGAACTTCAGTTCCCATTTCACCACGAAACCAACTTACAATCCAGTTATTATATATGATGCAGTGCAACACGTGGATGCTTACATCCAGTTTAACAGCACACACAAAACTATCTTGGAGTATTCTTTAAAATATTTTGAAACTCAGATAAAATATTATTTATGGTAAATACGTTTCCTCATTTGATGCACTAATGAATGAACTCTTGATAGCGTTCTCTAACTATGTATAATAGTAACATGTGATATCAATTAGCATGTTCTCAGATGAAGGGGCTATTTCGAATGTCAATTGTAAAGTGACACTTTCTTCTGGACTGTCTAATGAGATTAGGAATGTCTGTAGTGGAACGTGGAAAGATCAGATAAATTGGATTTGAAACTTAATGTAAAAAAACCCAGAACAAAAACAAGAACAAAAAAGCATGATGTGTGTGTGTGTGTGTATGTGTGTGTGTGTGTGTGTGTGTGTGTGTGTGTGTGTGTGTGTGTGTGTGTGTGTGTGTGTGTGTGTGTGTGTGTGTGTGTGTGTGTGTTTGGCAACATGTTAACTACAATATTCTAAATTATCTCTTCATTTTTCGCTACATCAAAATGTTATGTTCCTCATAGTTATGCGGGCATAGTCTTTAGCCATGGCAAGCTCCTAACATAACATCATCAGTCCAAAATCCTCCGAAGTCGGAGTGTGGCTGCTCACGTGGCGGGGTAATCAAAAACGGTCACACACGTAATGTTCTCATCCCTAGCTGGTGAATGTGTACAATAGTGTTCATGTGCTTCGGCTGTTGGGATGATCCCTGGAGTCGTTAAGCCAGGGTACGACAACAACAACAACAGCAACATGTGTTCATTTTAAGAAAAGCATAAATTTATTTTATCATCAAATAGAAAGTGAAAATGGTTCCCGTTCATTTATCGTGCAAGCAAGCTTAGAAATGGCAACATTACTATAATAGTACTTACTATACCGATTTTTATATATACAGATCCGCCTGAAATATCTGCTATTGCAACAAACCGTAGACGATACCAGTATAACTTAACTCTGAAGTCAAAAGTCAAGAGTACCATTCTTTATCTTCAGCCTGCATTTTTAAAAAGTGGTTGCATCCAGATTTAAGCAAAACCAGGGAACAATAAATGCTTAATTAAAGCAACCCAGATTATCCAGTTGATTTATCAATAATAATTTATATCGGTTTAATGCTCGAAATATGGCATGAAAGTACAAAAGGTAAAACGTTAAACCAAGAATTGTTAACTTTTGAAAGGGCCTAAACTAAAACTAGTTTCAAAATATAATTTGCAAGCTTGATGCGAAATCGATGGGTCATAAGCTAAACAGTATGATCTTGTCAGATACAAAGGGAGTAAAGAAGAATGTTAGTACCTTCTGGCTTTGACCAGAGAAGAATGGTAGTACCTTCTGGCTTTGACCAGAGAAGAATGATAGTACCCTGTGGCCTTGACCCGAGAAGAATGATAGTACCCTGTGGCTTTGACCCGAGAAGAATGATAGTACCTTGTGGCTTTGACCCCAGAAGAATGATAGTACCTTGTGGCTTTGACCCCAGAAGAATGATAGTACCTTCTGGCTTTGACCCGAGAAGAATGATAGTACCTACTGGCTTTGACCCGAGAAGAAGAATAGTACATTCTGGCTTTGACCCGAGAAGAATGATAGTACCTTGTGGCTTTGACCCGAGAAGAATGATAGTACCTTGTGGCTTTGACCCCAGAAGAATGATAGTACCTTCTGGCTTTGACCTGAGAAGAATGATAGTACATTGTGGCTTTGACCCCAGAAGAATGATAGTACCTTCTGGTTTCCGGTTCCGGACCCCCCCCCCCCCCCCCTCCCCTCAGCCCCAAGCCCCAAGCTTATACAAGGGTGAAAAGAAAAAAAAAGGCTCGATTTTTGCTTTAATAATAACTAAATTGCAAACATTTCCGGGAGCTTTTCCCCCTTGGTCCCCCAAAGCACTACCCCTTAATCCGGAACCTATGCAGCTCCCTTGACTCCCCCCCCCCCCCCTCCCCCGCTAAACCCCCCCTTATGAATCAGTTGGTCCGACCCTGGCGTGTGATACATTTCTGATGCCTTTGGCCTGTATGGCCTACTGAACTTTAGTATTGATTTGTAATTAAGCACCATTACAGTTTTCTTTCGCTCTAAATGTTTTGTCAGCATGGACAGAAATAGGGAGAGAGATGGGGGGGGGGGGGGGGGGGGGGGGGGGGAACTGCAATGTCGTTGACAACGCTGATTCTCCAAGGATCTATATTATCATTGTTTTGATTTTTTTTTGGATTTTTTTTTTTTTGGGGGGGGCATTTCAATACCTGGTTTCTAACATGCTTATACACATACAAAGGTGCGCGAGCGCGCGCACACGCACACACACACATACGCACGCACACTCGCACTCACGCACGCACACACGCACGCACGCACGCACGCACGCACGCACACATACACACACAATCACACACTCACAAGCACACACACACACACACACACACACACACACACACACACACACACACACACACACACCACACACACACACACACACACACACACACACACACACACACACACACACACACACACACACACACACACACACACACACACACACACACACACACACACGCGCGCGCGTTTGCTTTTCTGTTATCTAACTTCAAAGAAAACATACATATCAATCGATTCATTGACGTGTCTGTAATATGGATTATAAGTAAAAGGTTTTTGACCAGGGAACAAAGGGACACACAAAAGCAAACCACGCTATTACTAAGACCTACCCCCAATGTCAAATCATCTCCCTATCGCAGATCGATGCCAGTGGCATACAAGCCATGCCGACTAATACAATCCCCCCCCCCCCCCCCTCCCGTCACCAATGGTCATATTCAGGATTTCTTTACTAATGCATTAAACACCCAAACCAGCGGATATCGGACATTTTGACCAGGGCTGTCTGTATAAAAAAAGTCATGCTAATACCCGTATACCATCCAGACTTTGGCAGGCCAGCTGAGAGGACACAACAGGAGAGAGAGAGAGCCTACACAGCCTACCTTCTTGCTGTTCACTTCTTGGGCCTCCTCCACTTTACAGCGTTGGATCCCTGCTTGGGCTGCTTGGGCTACGATTCATCACAGTACGACGGTTGCTGACGGAAGATGGACACCTACCACTCTTGAGCCGCTCCCGCCGGCACCGCCGTACGAAAGACCGGTTCTTCTTGGGCCACCATCCTTGCTCCGGGTTCACCGTTGAGCCACACGTCACCTACCTCCGTTCGCCTCTGCGTTTCCTGAGGCAGTCTTTCGTTAGTGAGTATTAATAGGGAATAGGGTTTTGTTTTTTTCCTTTTTTTTGCAGTTTGATGTGTTATTCAGCTGCCTAGTGTAGGGACGTAGGACATACTACAAAAGTGGTATACCCAGGAGGACTGCGCCGGCCATAGAGCCAGGTCACAGCAGGACTCCTGGGAGTAGGGCCTAGGACCTGCAGATAGCTAGTTTTTACTGGACTTTTTTACCTTTGCTCACTTTCTTTTTTTTGACTTTTCAATGTCATTCTCGCGTTCCTGTCATTCCCTCCACTCGTAGGCTACGGCCTGGTGGACACGGACTTCATAGACTAGGGTTCTTTAGGGCAGTTCCACACTCTGTTAGGGTTCCTGCCAGCCTCCTAATTTGTTGGAGGAGTTTGTGTGCGGGCAACTAAATTAGTCAGAATAGGTGTTAGGTGTATAAACCAATAGGTCTGTCCTGTCTCTCCAAATCTTTTTGGATATTCTTTAATTGATTGCCGTAGGGAAGCGTAGGAGTGAATGTAGGTGTAAACATAAATAAAGACATTTTGTTTGTTAAAAAACTAAAGTTAAATTGATTTGAAGGCCTGTTCTCTTCTTTTGAACAGACACTAAAACATAAGTTTTTTTCTGTTAAGATAGGAGTCTTAAAATCTATGACATCTAAACATAATAAATAAGAATTCTGTAAACTTTGGTGCTTAAATAGCACAAGATAACACTGATCTATTTGATAAAACTAATATTTACTGTTAAAACTAAATAGTAAACCCTCCAGTGGACATGGAGGGAATTTGATAAAAGAGGAAGTAAAATTCCAAACCAGAATCTTGGAAAAATTAAACCTTTATAGAGGCTGTCACGACCTGTACTGTGACACCACCTCTGGTTAGGAGAGCTTGATTCTGATTGGTCGCCCTCGTTTACGAAAGGTTCCCATTGGTTCCTTTCGTGGGCGTTTGGCTTCAAGTCAAAAATTGTAGTACAAGTGGTTAATCCACGGCTAAAAAATCCCAGCGTTCTGATTGGTCGCTGGGAATAACAAAAAGACACGTTGTATTGTTCCTTCCTAACCGTTGGTGGGAGGGAGCAATACTTAGAGAAATATTTTGTAAATTAGAAAACTAACTTTAAATTTTGTTCTTTGAACATACCTAAATTCATAACTAGTCACAAGTTAAAACATGAGTTCGTCTGGGTCTCAGAAGAAAAGTGGGCCAGTAAATCCTGGGACAACGTCCCAGAGGACCCTTTCATTTCAATTAAACACAGAAAAAGAGCATGTACAGTGCAGTGATTCAGAGGCTGAGTCTGACGTCATGGAGGATTCTCCACAGTCACCAGAGGCTGCAGATCCTCTGAACGATTCAGTATTCTCTAAAGAGATAAACGAAGATACCAACTTCACAGTGGTACAAAACAAACAAAAAAGATCCAGAAATGAAGGGCTTTCGAACTCAAATTCTGATACATCTAGTGATCCACTCCCTCACGAAAAGAAAATTAGGGAAGAACTCAAAGACATGGATGACAATCCACCCCCCTCTCTGCCCCCAAATCAGGAGACTGAGACCCAGTCGAATGGTCAGATCGAGGAGGAGCCAGAAATAATTGAGATAACCAAGGAAAAAGAGGGCCAACGGCCCTGTCAATCTGAGTCTGCCCCGGGGGCTGCAGAGGAACTTGGTTCCAAAACAGCCTCTGGGACAGGGCACAAAAACAAACAAAACACAAGGCCAGTGAGACAGGGAGACCAACCCCCACCAGTGTTCTTGCAGTTCCCAGTGGTTCTGGAGGACCTGGGCACAGGCTCGGCCACGCTCAGGTCCCTCGGACCCACTACCAGTTATAATATGTGGTGCCAGACCACGGGGCCCATTCTTAGTCAGAGACCCCTGTCCAACAACAGGTACTTGATAGGGTGTCGTACAGAGAAACAACAACGTACTCTGGCAGGGATGAAGAAACTTGCTCAAATTAACATAAAATATACCATTCCAACGGCCACAACTGAAGGAGTAATTAAGGCAATTCCACATGAGGAAAGCTGTGAAGAAATAAAGAAACTAATTCCAGGAGCCAAACAAGTATCTAGACTGAAAAACAAGGACGGGAGTGATTCTAGGGCAGTCAGAATCACGTTTGACAGGACCACACTCCCGTCCTTGGTTAAATTGAACGCGGAGGAATTTAAAGTCCACCCTTACGTGGCACCTGTTCGCAAATGTAGAAAATGTTCCAGGCTGGGACACAGTCAAGATCAATGCAGATCAAAAAGGGAAATCTGTGTGAGGTGTGCCCAGCCTGGACACAACATCAAAGAATGCAAGAGTCAGACACTCAAATGTATAAACTGTATGGGAGAGCATTCGGCTGCATACCAGGGCTGCCCACAATATCAACTGCGCTTGAAAGCCAACAGAATTAGAGCAGAAACATTCTTGCCTTATTCAGAGGCCATTAAGAAGGCCAAGGTCGTGCTCAGTGAAGAGAAAACACTCAGGGAACAAAGAAGGCCACCTCCACATTTGCCACCAGATAGGGCATGGAGAACGGAAGAGAGAGGCCCCCCAGGGAGGGCACTGAAACCTACTTTCGCAGATAAAGTGAGGGGAGTTGTGGACCGGGAGACTGTTGAGGATCCAGTTCAGGACCCCCCCGGTGACCCGGAACATGTACCCCCTACCATTAGAAGAACAAGAACAAGAATTCTTTCAAAAAGACAAAGATTAAACAGCAATAAAAAGAGACTATTAAAAGCCAAAGCCACTCTGTTAACTAAACAACAAAAACAAGCCTCAGAAAAAACCATTGAAGTACTTGTGGCGGACCAGATCCAAAAACAGACAGAAACTATGATGACGAGTATAACTAAACATATGGACAGACTAATGACAAACTTCCAAGACAAAATGACACAAAAACTGGATCTGAGTCCGCCCTGTGAAACTAACACACTAGTCACACCCATTGACTTAAAACAAATACAACAAGCAGAACAACAGGAAACAAATAAATCCCCAGGCGAGGAGCTAATAACCAAAATTCTAATTTCTTTAGTAAAGGCCAGAAATGGCAATAAGCCCAAACTGCTCCTTGACGGTTTGGTGGCCCTCCTCCCAACAGACGGTCAGTCCCCCATTCCTACCACACAAGGCAGTAGTCTGTATCGTCTGGCTCAGTTGGTTTGCGAACCGGCTGAGGCTTCCAGGCGGTACAGATACGTGTCACATAAAGCCCTGTAAGTATCTTGAATGATACAGTTTCATTAAAATCCAGTCAAAATACTCCTGTCTTCTTCTTCTGTTAATATTCTTCAGTGGAACTGCAGAGCAGTGTCCTCCAACATAGACTTTCTGATAAACTTTCTTGCTACAAACACAACTCAATACCACATCCTCTGTATCCAATCATTAAATTGCACAGTTATAAATCTACCCCGAATAGATGGCTTTTGCCATCCCCCTTCAATTAGTAACTCACTAGATAAAGTAAAAACAGCAACCTACGTAAGGAAAAACATAGGCTATAACAACATTGCCTCACCAATCACAAATATCGATAAAATTCAATATTCTAATACCATACAAATTCATTTAAAAGATCACCCCCTACATATAGTAAACGTATATTACCCACAGGGATACAAAAAGGCTCCCACAACCAACTGGCTTAGTTCTTTGCCCCTAACTTGCTCCTGGGCTGTGTTGGGGGATTTTAACGCTCACCACATAGCCTGGGAGCATAATTGTATAAAAAATGAAGACCAGATTCTGATGAATGAAATTAACGAATCAAATCTGGTTCTGCTTAACGACGGAACGAATACAAGATACCCTCACATACTAAATAATAGAGCTACAACTGTGGACCTAACCTTGATCAGTCCACAGTTATTCACAAAAACGGACTGGTGCCCCCTAATAGACTCCCTGGGTTCAGACCATAAGCCCATTTCAATAGAGATCGCGGCAGACATAGATGATTCGGAAGATTTGCCCCCCAAGAAATTTCTATACGAAAAAGCCAACTGGGAAGTTTTTAAAGCGATTTTAGAGAAACACACCCCAAACGAAGTAGAACATCAGAACATAGAAATTTACTATACAAATATTCATACACAAATTTTAGAAGCTAGTACACAAGCCATTCCCATGAGCGCACAGTCCTCGGAAAAGATCAACCAGACCAGAAATAATCCCTGGTGGAACGAGGACTGTGCCGAAGTAGTAAAAGATAAACATAAGGCAAGTAACAGATTTAATAAATACCCCACAGAAGAAAATTTCAATGACAAAAAAATTAAAGAGAAACATACTAAACAAATTGTAGCTAAATCCAAACTGGAGTATTTTACTAACGAAAAGATAACTGATTTCAAAGACATAGGGAAAGCCTGGAAGAGGCTAAAAAGGTTAAAACTTAGTGGTTTTTCAAGAAAGACAAGGTTAACGATAAACAACAAATCAACAACATCAAATATCGAAACAGCTAACGTGCTAGCTGAAACCTTTAGTAAAGCTAGCCAAACCAATGCTTTGCCACCACAAGAACAAGAAAGAAGAAAAAGTATTCCTGTATTTAATAAATCTACGGATAATTCAAACCCTATAAATTCTCCAATCAAATATACCGAGCTTGCTAGAGCCCTTCGCAGTATAAAAAAGGTAAATAAAGCAACAGGAGGTGATATCATCTCCTACAAGATAATAAAACAATTACCCCTAAATTATTTACAAATTTTACACGGATTTTATTCCAGATGTTGGGAGGGGGGGGAAATTCCACAAGCTTGGAAAGAGGCCCAAGTAATAGGGATCCCTAAACCCGGAAAACCGAAGAGGGATCCCAAAAGTTACCGGCCCATCTCCCTCACCCCTCATCTGGGTAAAGTCTATGAAAGAATCGTGAGAACACGATTAGATTACTTTTTACAAAAAAATAACATCTTGCCCCCCTTCCAAGCAGGTTTTCGAAAAAATAGATCCTGTATGGAACAAGTAGTTAAATTGACCTCCCATGTCAAAAGAGCGTTTAATCGCCGAAGAATAATATTGGCCACGTTCTTCGATATCAAAGGGGCGTACGACTCAGTTTGGCATGGGAGGTTACTCCAAAAAATTAGCAGGCTCGGTATTGCGGGCAACACATTCAATTTTATTAAAGCTTTTTTAGAGAACAGAAAAATGAGAGTCAACGTGGGACAGTCCCTGTCCAGAGTTTACACTTTGGACATGGGCGTCCCACAAGGGAGCATGATCGCACCAACATTGTTCAACATCATGCTCCACGACATACAGAACGTATCATTAGGCAATTCAAAAATTTCTATGTATGCCGACGATATCGCGATATGGACACCCCCAAATACCAAAAAATACTCATTAATGCATAAAGAACATCAACGCCATATAACAGCCATAGCTACATACCTCCAGGAAAATGGCTTCTCATTGTCACAGGACAAATGCGAGTTTATGGTTTTCTCTAACAAAAGAGACAAAATGGATTTTACAATAGATATACTAGGTACGGAAAAAACCCAGAGCACAAAAGTTAAATTCTTGGGAGTTATTCTTACTCCTACGTTAAATTGGACACCACACATGGAACATACAGCAAAAAAGGCTTCGCAAGCCTTAAATTTCATTAAAGTAATCTCTAAAGAAAGATGGGCTAAGGACCCAAAATTCTTGGTTAACCTGGTTAGGGCCCTGGTGCGCAGCCGATTGACCTATGGAATGGAAGCTTTCCACTCATTAACCAAAAGTCAGTTTTCAAAACTACAAGCTATAGAGACTAAGGCACTTAAGATTGCACTCGGTGTCCCTGTGTACGCAGTAAACAAGTTAGTGTACAGGGACATCGGGTGGTTGCCATTAGAAAACTTGATGAGGGTAAACTGTGCCAATTTTCTGGTGCGCTGGTATGCAGCCAAGACGGACTCATTTAAAGAATTCAAAATGAATATAATAGACCCCTTTTTGAACTATGAGATTAAAAAGAAAAAGAATCCCACAGCAAGTGATAAGAACACTAATATAATTCATTTCTCAGATAACCTGTTTAAAGAGGCTAACCTGGACTTACAGGAGGTCTCTATACACCCTTCAGCGTGTTTTCCCCCATGGGAAAGAGAAGAAATTCAATATGATACAACCTTAAATAGTAAATTTTCGAAAGAAGAGGTTAATTTAATAAGTATAGCAGCGAAAGAAAAAATTGAAGCAGCAAAATATCATTTACAAATCTATACTGATGGGTCTAAAATTGACCATAAGGTGGGGTGCGCGTTTACCATCCCCACCTTAGATATAACAAAATCCTTTCAACTAAATGACCATCTTTCAATTTTTAGTGCCGAGTTATGGGCAATACTTGAAGTATGCTCCTTCCTAAATAACCTAACCAATCCTCCAATAAATGTAGTTATCTACACAGATTCACTATCCTCCATCCAGGCCCTTCAGGGAGAAACAAACAACAGACTAGAAATTATAAATGAAATCAGAATATTAATACATCAAATTATACTTAAGGGAACCTCAATAGTCATAACCTGGATACCCTCCCATTGTGGGATATTGGGCAATGACCGAGCCGATAGGGCGGCCAAAAGTGCCGCTGAAGAAAGATCAGGTACCCTAATTAACATCAAATTATCTATAAAAGAAGCTAAAAGCAAATTAAAAAGAGCAGCATTCCAAGAGTGGAGCAGAGAGCTTGAAAGCTATGCCAAAGCCCACTCTTGGGACCATATAATAGTAAAAGGCGGCCTTTTTCTGCCCATTAAACCAAATTTACAATCATTAATTTTTAGATTAAGAACTAGTTCAAATCCATGTACTTATATTGAAGTAATCTGTGAATGTGGGAAAACCCTCAACATGGAACACCTTTTTAATCCATGTATAAATATAACAAAAGAATTAACTCCACTTATTCAAAAACTTAAACTATACAACATAATGTATTCTAAACTAATAATTCATAAACATACAATAGAGGGATGGGCCCCGTTGGTCTGGCTGGCCGAAGCCTTAGTCATAACGTCCTTTGGTCAGCATTTCTGATCAAGAAGGGACAAAAACCAAAATAAGATTTAACTGTAAACTTTTAAATAAATGATTTTAATGACGGGTATAGGGTCCCTCCGGACAGCGGGCCGCGTACCTACCCACAGTCCACTCCCAAACCCATACAAATTTTTAGTTTTTCCTTTTTTAACTTACGGCATGTATTACACATGACCGGTAGGATTCTTTTGATTCCGAGTACATTTTACTCCCCCTCCCCTAGTAGATGGGTGCGCGGCCCGACCTCCGGGGGGGTGCCTTCGTAGTCGCGAACGTGAAATTACGGTCAGGGTTATCCCAATAGGTCCCCCCGCACTTAATGCTGGACTTATATAACGACGCCCTACCACTGTTTTGGCCGGAGAGGAGGGGTCCCTCTACCTCCCTCCCTCCGACCTAAACAAGTAGGAATCGTTAACTATCCCCGTCATAAAGTACTAGTTTTAAACCTTGGTTTTAAAAAATATCTTAAATATAGATGGTTTTTAATAAACTATTAAAATAACAAAATTTCTTTAAAAATCTTAACAATTGAAGACTGGGGGTCCAGAAGCAACTTTTTCTGCCCGGGCTCGGCCAAATTTGTTAGTGCCTTTCTTTTTGAGTCTGAGATAGAGTTAAGTTTGTAAATATTTTTTCTTGAGACCCCAGTCTATTTATTTTTTCATACAATCTTTTCTCACTATGTGAGAAATTGATTGACCTATTCTTTTTAAACAACATAGTATAAATAGTTGTCCACTTGTAGTGATAACTTTTTAACAATGAATATTTTTCAAAAATAAAGTCTCTAAGACACAAAACATGTAAATATCGTTTTTTCGACCTTAAAATTGAATTTTTTAACATTTTCATTAAATACTCGTTCTTTTAAACATTATTGTGGTCCTGAAGTTTTAATCATTAGGCTCTCGCCAGGAGGGGTGCAGCTCAAAAAAATATAATTTTAATCACTCACTTTTATCTAAAAAGTCAAGTTTTAACTAGACAGTAGTCTCGTACGGGCCATGGCTCATAAAATGTAAAAACCTTGACCTTTATTCAAGAGATAAACAATTATAAATAATAAAACAAATATCTAAAGTAAAATAAAAACAGCTTTTTTCTCTTCCCTTTCCCCCCATTTCCAAATAACTAAAAGTAGAACGTAATGTCCCATATGGCTTCCGCCGAGAGGACGAAAAGCATAATTAACCCGTATACCATTAGTAAAAGCTAAAAGCCCGTGTGAGTGGTTGCCAAGTCATTGACTGCTGTGTGCAATGTCGAACCGTTACTGACCCTTTTCGTATTGATACGTCACAAATGTAATTGGACAATCCAGTTCTACAACGCGAGCATATATATTATTGCTGCGGTTTTGACTCATCATGTGATGGTTGATGCTGAACCTGGAAACACGAGAACAAATTTGTTGCTTATCGCTTCGTCGCCTGTAAACCTGAAAGGAACTTATTTTTACAAAATACCGAAAGATAGCTATATGTACTTTTGCTCTCGTGTTTCTAAAACATGATTGGTGTGCTACTATTTACTTTGGTCTTGAGCCATTTATTTTTACTCGCTAGCAGCTACACAGTTATGACCAACGCTTCTCAATTCTCGGGGCTCGACGCAGACAAAAGATGGGCGTATTATCGATGGAAATCCTGGCTTATGAGCCACCAAGCCATCTTACAGAAAGTACCACCACTGTCCTCTTTACACTCAGACACCGAAAAACCGACAGACATCGTAGTTTTCTCTCCAGGGTCCATACTGAACGTCGATGCAGGGAGTCAGACCGTGACCTTATCAGCTGGGATACACTTCAATTGGCACGACCCCTCCTTAGCTTTGACTGAAGAACTTATCCAAGAATTCACAGGAGGAAATTCCTCCCTCCTTCCGGATTCTGTGGCCCTCCATTATGAAGTTCCGTGGATGCCTTTTGTGAAAATCCTTGAAGGTGCTAATGTCGAAGACGTTGTTCAAGACACTTCCCCAAACGTCGTGGTCTTCCCAAACGGAACAGTTAGCACCTTAGTGGTCTCTGTCTTTTCCTTTGTTTGTGAACTGGACATGACCTACTATCCCTTCGACAGCCATCAGTGCACCATGACTCTAGCTGATGTCTCATGGACTATTAGCTTCCTCCCCCAAACGGGACGCGATCATGTAGATTATGACGTGAAAGGAGAATGGGATATGACAAAGTTTACTTCAAGACATTCTTTGATAACTTATGGCCCCTATACCTTATATTTAGCTCATTTTGACATCAGTCTGAAACGGAAGTCTACGTTCTACCTGGTGATGATGGTGGTGCCCATGGTGGTGACGTCCTACCTGAACGTGCTGGTGTTTCTGCTGCCCCTGGAGCTGGGGGACAAGGCGTCCTACCTGATCACCCTGACCGTGTCCACGTCCGTCTTCACCTCCTTCTTCAACAGCGCCATGCCCAGAGGCATCGACAGCATCCCCTGGATCGTCATCGTCCTGCTCTTCATCTCCGGAGAGAGCGTGCTGGTCCTGCTCCTCACCTTCCTCATCTTGAGGAAACATCAGGGAGAGAAGCAGCAAGACGTCTGTGGGAATCCTTTAACAACCAGAGTGTCCCCAGAGCAGATTAAGGCAGATGAAAGCCAAGAGGGTTGCAGTGGGAACACAAAAGAAGAAAAGACGTCTGGAGTGAAGAGCCAAACTGCATCTGTGTTGAAAGGGGAGACGACAGCCGCACGACTGGAGACAATCTGCTTTGTCATTGGCATTCTTGTCAACACCATCGGCCTCACCATCATACTTTCAAATCTGGTTTGAAGGACTAGTAAGTGTATCAACTCTTCTTGGCTTGAAGTTCAGTTCCCATTTCACCACGAAACCAACTTACAATCCAGTTATTATATATGATGCAGTGCAAAATGTGGATGCTTACATCCACTTTAACAACACACACAAAACTATCCTGGAGTATTCTTTTAAATATTTTGAAACTCAGAGAAAGTATTATTTATGGTAAATACGTTTCCTCATTTGATGCACTAATGAATGAACTCTTCATAGCGTTCTCTAACTATGTATAATAGTAACATGTGATATCAATTAACATGTTCTCAGATGAAGGGGCTATTTCGAATGTCAATTGTAGAGTGACACTTTCTTCTGGACTGTCTAATGAGATTAGGAATGTCTGTAGTGGAACGTGGAAAGATCAGATAAATTGGATTTGAAACTTAAAAATGCAAAAGAAAACCCAGAACAAAAACAAGAACAAAAAAGCATGATGTGTGTGTGTGTGTGTATGTGTGTGTGTGTGTGTGTGTGTGTGTGTGTGTGTGTGTGTGTGTGTGTGTGTGTGTGTGTGTGTGTGTGTGTGTGTGTGTGTGTGTGTTTGGCAACATGTTAACTACAATATTCTAAATTATCTCTTCATTTTTCGCTACATCAAAATGTTATGTTCCTCATAGTTATGCGGGCATAGTCTTTAGCCATGGCAAGCTCCTAACATAACATCATCAGTCCAAAATCCTCCGAAGTCGGAGTGTGGCTGCTCACGTGGCGGGGTAATCAAAAAAACGTCACACACGTAATGTTCTCATCCCTAGCTGGTGAATGTGTACAATAGTGTTCATGTGCTTCGGCTGTTGGGATGATCCCTGGAGTCTTTAAGCCAGGGTAATACAACAACAACAACAACAAACAGCAACTGTGTTCATTTTAAGAAAAGCATAAATTTATTTTATCATCAAATAGAAAGTGAAAATGGTTCCCGTTCATTTATCGTGCAAGCAAGCTTAGAAATGGCAACATTACTATAATAGTACTTACTATACCGATTTTTATATATACAGATCCGCCTGAAATATCTGCTATTGCAACAAACCGTAGACGATACCAGTATAACTTAACTCTGAAGTCAAAAGTCAAGAGTACCATTCTTTATCTTCAGCCTGCATTTTTAAAAAGTGGTTGCATCCAGATTTAAGCAAAACCAGGGAACAATAAATGCTTAATTAAAGCAACCCAGATTATCCAGTTGATTTATCAATAATAATTTATATCGGTTTAATGCTCGAAATATGGCATGAAAGTACAAAAGGTAAAACGTTAAACCAAGAATTGTTAACTTTTGAAAGGGCCTAAACTAAAACTAGTTTCAAAATATAATTTGCAAGCTTGATGCGAAATCGATGGGTCATAAGCTAAACAGTATGATCTTGTCAGATACAAAGGGAGTAAAGAAGAATGATAGTACCTTCTGGCTTTGACCAGAGAAGAATGGTAGTACCTTCTGGCTTTTACCAGAGAATAATGATAGTACCCTGTTTGACCCGAGAGAAGAATGATAGTACCCTGTGGCCTTTGACCCGAGAAGAATGATAGTACCATCTGGCTTTGACCATAGTAATAATGATAGTAACCTTGGGGCTTTGACCCGAGAATAATGATAGTACCTTCTGGGCTTCACCATAGAAAGGAATGCTAGTACCTACTGGCTTTGCCCGAGAAAGAAAGGACAGAAATAGTACATTCTGGCTTTGACCCGAGAAGAATGATAGTACCCTCTGGCTTTGACCCCAGAAGAATGATAGTACCTTGTGGCGTTGACGCCAGGAAGAATGATATAGTACCTTCTGGCTTTTACCAGAGAATAATGATAGTACATTGTGGCTTTTACCAGAGAAGAATGATAGAACATTCTGGCTTTCCGGTTCCGGAACCCCCACCCCCCCCCTCCCCTACAGCCCCTAAGCCCACAAGATTTATAAAAAGCTGTGAAAAGAACAAAAAAATGGCTCGATTTTTTGCTTAATGATCACTAATTTGCAAACATTTCCGGGAGCTTTTTCCCCCTTGGTCCCCCAAATCACTACCCCCTTATTCCGCGAACCTATGTCAGCTCCCTTTGACTCCCCCCCCCCCCCCCTCCCCCGGCGAAACCCCCCCCTTATGAATCAGTTGGTAGTCCGACCCTGGCGTGTTGGAAACATTTCTGATGCCTTTGGCCTGTATGGCCTACTGAACTTTGAGTATTGAGTTGGAATTAAGCACCAGTACAGTTTTCTTTCGCTCTAAATGTTTTGTCAGCATGGACAGACCTAGGGAGAGATGGGTTGGGCGGGGGGGGGGTGGGGGTGGGGGGGGAACTGCAATGTTCGTTGACACGCTGATTCTCAGGATCTATATTATCATTGTTTGATTTTTTTTGATTTTTTTTGTTTTGGGGGGGGCATTTCAATACCCCTGGTTTCCTAACATGCTTATACACCATACGAAGGTGCGCCGAGCGCGCGCACCGCACAACACACACATACTCACCACACTCGCACTTCACTGCACGCACACACGCACGCACGCACGCACGCACGCACACATACACACCAATCA
>CM065681.1:18821683-18877714 GCA_017654935.2 Phymorhynchus buccinoides | reverse complement strand
TGCTCTTCCACCAGTCCAATCTCTGACAAAACGCCACCTTCTCTTCTTCATACTCCCCTTCTCTCTGTGGACATTCTCTTCTCGTCGGTCTCCCTCTCCCTATTGCTGCTTCTCCCTCTCTCATCTATCGGCCTTCTCCTTCCTCGATTTGCTCTTCTCCGCCATTCTCTCTCTCTCGCTCTCTCTCTTCTTCGTTCTCTCCTCCTTTCATTTCTCGCTTGCTCTCACACACCTAACCAGTATCACCAGCACCCACAAATCACGCCCTCTGTACTACTCCCTCCACTCTATACGCCTCCGCTTCTATTCTCTTCTCTCCTCCATTACGTCCCTCTCACGTCCTCTCCCCCTCTATCCGGCCCGCTCTCTCTCTGCTCTATATCCTTCCCCGGTGTTAGTTAATCTCTCTCTCCCTCTCGGTCCGTCATATCTCATTCCACCTCACTTCTTCTCTCCGCCGTCCCCGCTGTGTCCCTTCCTCTCCACGCTAATATCTCTCGTCTCACCCCAAGACAAAACCCCCACTCCTCCACTGCCATCCACCCTCGCTTCGGCGCCTCCCTATCTCTCTCAAGGCTCTCAACATCCCCTATTCTTTCATCTCCCTCTCTCTCAGGAGGCCCTTCCTCAATCGTCCCTTTCTCGCCGTCTTCCCCCGCTCCTCCCGCTCTCTCCCCGCCTGCCTCGTCTCTCTCATCCTCTTTCGCTCTTCTTGTCAGTTCTCTCCCCTTCTCTGTCATCTCTATCTCCCGCTCTTCTCTTCAACTCTCCTCTTCCCCCTTCTCCTTTCCTCGCTCTCTCGTCCCGACCAATCCTTCTCCTCCTGGTTCATACATCCTCTGAAGAAACTTCTCCAATTCACGTCTCTCCTCCGTTTCCCTCCTTCGTGTTCTCCCTATCCCCGCCGTTCCCTCACTCTTTTTTCCACCTTCCCTCTCTATCCGTCCGGTAAACCCTGGTTCAATAAAACCCCCCCTCTCTCCTCTCCTCCCTTCGTCTCTCTCTCTCTCTCTCCATGATCGAAAAAACGTGTCCCACAAACATATCTTCAATTAATCCAAACCGTTTCGTTTTAAGAGCCTTGTTTTTTTTGCTTCTGGACGAATGAGAGAATTGTGCGACCTATCATTTATGTTATAAGCCCTTTATAAAACGTACTCTCATTTCATGATGTCGGTAAGAATGTTCATTTTGTAATAATTTTACAGTCAGTTACTCTGTTATATTGTGTATCCTGTATACCCCTTCATGAGGGGCAAAGGCCTCACATGAATAACATTGAACAATTGTCCATTGTATTGTCCTCTCTCCTCTCTCCCTTGCTCTCTCTCTCTCGCTCTCTTCTCTGCCTATGTCGTTCAGAAAATAACCCACACTTCTTTTGGTAACCATCCGAATTACATGCGCCTACTGCTGGCCTATTCTTAAAATTGTTCACTTTCTCCTCTCTCTCTCTCGTCTCTCGTCTCTCTCTCATCTCTCACACACCACCACACACACACACACCACACACACACACACACACACACACATGGCAGGCCAAAAATTTGTGAGTGCATAATAGTATTACATTTTTTGTCATAAGATTTTTTGAACATATATATCACTCGCCATCGTGCCTGCAAACAGACGTACTCAAAATTGGTCATCTCGATGTATTGGACTTACAGTTGATCTAGACAAGCTACATCTCTAACAAAGCTGTAAACAACAATTTGCAAGATAAAACACTGTGGTGATGCTAAAGGACAAAAAATGACGTGATGTGCCTGAAATACCACATAATTGAGTGTTCCATTCCTCATGTGAATGACTGTCATTCGACTTATGTCTGTATTGCATGCGGACGGCAACATGTAAACCCTTCATTGTAATTTTGTTTTTAATGAACAATCAGTATACACATTTGTTACATTCAGAAAAGTACGAATCTGCAACAACTCAAAGACTTTTTGTTTTAATTACAGTAACAAAGAATGCAACAGATGATTCTTAATTTAAATATATGAATTTTTGCTATACACAAAAAATCTCAATACTTACTGGCTCTAAGTTTTTACGGACACATCTCTTTGCGTCTGATAAAATTTGAAAGACGACATGTATCAGTTTGTGATGATAAGACTGAGAACAACTTGCACTTCAAAACTTCTACATCGCCATCTGAAAAAAAATATGGTACCCAAGTATTATCTCTACCCTTCCCCTCCATTTTCTTCTCGAACATTTTAGAATTAATAAAAATGTGGTAAATCAGTAGGATGAAGAATCAGGATATAAGAGACCAAAAGAGGGCATAAGTGAATACGTTAAATTGTTGTTGTTGAAAGACATTAACAAGGAAGTAAAGGTAATTATGTAAATACTTTAGCACAATTTGTCCTCTGTCTTTGCCAAGAAGGGCCAGATCTTTTTTTTTACTGATTCTTCTTCTTCTTCTTCTTCTCATCTTCCTTCCTCACACACCGCATCTCCACTCCCTCCCCTTCTTTGATCACCAGGCAAGGCAATAGATGTGTTTTAATCACTTGGGAAACAGAGCCTCTTCTAATACGTCCAGAACCAACAATGTTCCAACATGGAGAGAGAGTCAGTTAAATCATGATAGGCCGTCTGTCCCGAATCTGTCGGAAGATGGTCAACGGGTTGCCAATGATGAAATAATATCATGAACACAGAGAAAGAGAGAAGAGGGTGGAGAGAGAGAGAGAGTGGGAGAGAGAGAGAGTGTGTGTGTGTGTGTTGTGTGTGGTTGTGTGTGTGTGTGCCTGTGCAATGTGCGTGTGGAAGGTCAGTAGATTAAGACACTAGGCATCTCGGCCTCTCAGCGTCTTTTCCTTTTTTTTTTCTTTTTCCTTTTGGGGGGTTGGCACAGCTGTGACCGGTTTTTGTAGACTATTCGTCATACTGGTATTTTAATTACTAAGGTTTGGGTCTTTGTCCAGGAAGTTTTTGAATTTGTTAGATCAGGTGCAAGTCCTCTCAGTGACTTGTGAAGTCCTCTCAACTTGATAGTATTTGCACTTATAATTGCCATACAATGAATTCCAATTCCATGTAATTGAGACAACTTACAATAAACTTAACCAACAATCAATAATAAACATCCTCTCAGTCATTAACACATGATAAAGTGGTTTTGTTTCTAATTCAGTTACCATATCTGCAGTTGCACACAAAAAAGTTGATACAAATGAAATATTAGCACAAAAAAGGCAGAGATAGTACTGCAGCTGTAATGAAAACTGTTCCCAAATGTTTGCTATTCTACTCAGTAAAAACACACACACACCAAAACATAAAGGGGGGAATGAAATATTATTAGAATTTTTTTTTTTTCTAACAGAGTCACCCATATTGGAACAACCTCCTGCACTACTAACTGGCCTCAGCTACTAACAAATTCAAAAACCTCCTAGACAGTGATCCACAAATTGCCCTGTTAAAGTACAATCCATGATTAGTGCATCAATTGGATGCTAAAAACCGCCACAGCAATTGCCAAACACTAACCAAAAGGAAGGACGCATTATTGAGAGGCTGCAAGGCCTGTTCGTCGTAATACCTGACCTGACCTGACCTGAAATTGTCTGTAACTTGCAATATGATGAATATCAACACTTGTAGTTGTACAGATCAATTAATAACTAAATTATCAATAAAATTAAAATAAGTGACAACCCACAGTAAACAGCAATGTATGTATAAACAAGCCTACCATTCCTTTCAATTTCATATATTCCAGTTTTGTTTTACCAGCTTATAACTCAGTATATCGATCTACGATCAGCTGCACTTGAAGTGGCACTTGGAATCAGGAATGCAACGATTCATGAGAAAAGCGTCAAAAAATAAAGCTTGCGTTGGAAACGAGGTGTTGTTAGCCAGACCAATCCCGGAAGATGATGACAGATGCAACCCAATCCCACCACCAACCCAGACAATTACAGACACGAGAAGGAAAGGAAAAGAACAAGCAAAGGCGGGTTTGCTTCTTACCGGCTGCGTCCTCAGTAACCTGCGTAACACACAAACAATCTTATCAACTCCGTTCCACTTCTCGCGAGAGATTTGGAGAGCACAAACATCCGCTTTGCCCAAAACCAAAAACAATAACAACTTATTGTTTTGCAGGATTCGTATGATGATCTTATTCATGAGTCCTCTTTATGCGTTTAGATATGAATCGTCGTCGTGTTTTATTGATCAGGATTGATCCAGGGCCTCACAAAGGCCGTCAAAATACTGGTCTATGTGCATATGACCTGATCACTGGCCAAGCATTTTTATTACCATTGTTTTGTATGTTTCCATGGAAACTGATCAAAACATTGGCTGGCTGGCTCAAATTTTGCCCGGGGAGGAGCTAGTGCGCGCGCCGCGTGTGTAGTGAAGTGAGCCTAGTGCGCCTACTTGTGCACACTAGGGCGATGTGTGCGTATGTCAGTGATGAGAGAGAGAGAGAGAGGAGATAGAGAGAGAGAGAGAGAGAGTAGAGAGAGAGAGAGAGAAGAGAGAGAGAGAGAGAGACGAGAGAGAGGAGAGTGAGGATGAGAGAGAGATGTGAGAGAGAGGGGGGGGGGGGCATAGCACCCAGGTCAGGCGCTCAGGCTAGAGCCTGGCCATTTTTTCATTACAAAAACACACCACCTGCGCCGCTAGCGCGCATACACACACACCACGCACGCGCGGTGCACCACGACACTTTTGATGTGAAAAAAGCTTACGACCAAGTATGGCACTATCGACTATTACAAAAACTTCAAAGTCACAATGTTACAGGTAATATGTATAACTATATAGAAATGTTCTTATCAGATAGATTTATACAAGTAAGAGCTGGAAGTACATATTCAAATCCCAGAGAACTTCAGATGGGTCTTCCACAAGGTTATGTTATTTCACCTATCTTGTTTAATATATTGATAGCAGATCTACCAAATAATATATCTAAAGACACAGTCTTAGCTCAGTACGCAGACAATATCTGCATGTGGATGAAGGTAACAATGAAGCGTAAAAACTCCGCTTAGATCCTTGAACTATACAAAAAAAACATATATCAACGTGAATTAGATAAAATAAAAACATTTATGAAAGAAAATGGTTTAACATTATCATCAGAAAAAACACATATAGTACTTTTTAAATCGGGATGCAACACAGAAAAACTTCCAATTTTTACCATCAATGGCACAGTAATCAATTATACTCAGAGTGTAAAGTTTCTGGGTGTTTTCCTTTCATCAGAGTCAAAACTTACTTGGAATCAACACATAGATTACATATTAAACAAAGCAAGAAAGGCTTTAAATTTTCTCAAAATTATAAGTAAACAACGTTGGGGACAAGATACAAAAGCGCTTCTATGTCTTGCTAATTCTCTTGTACGATCTCGATTAATTTATGCTCAGGAAATCTTCTTTAGTGCTCCAAAATATTTGTTAAAAAAACTACAATGCATCGATTGTAAAGCCTTTAAACTGGCACTTGAGGTACCAACTCATGCTTATAATCTAGGATAATATAAAGAAGCAGATATTCTACCTCTCAATGAATATCGAAAGCTTTCTGCTGCAAAATTTGTATTAAAATCAACAGTAGGCTATATGACACATTTTGTAAAGAAGAAGTTAAGTTAGATACTGAACATGATTTCGTTAAAAGAGCTAAAACAATTCACTCTTTACAACCAATCAAATCCTTTGTCTCAGATATTATTATTTGTAAAGAATTAAAAAAGTAAGTAAATTGCAGCTAAGCCATCTTTTTCGCAAGTACCGCCTTGGGAACAAATAAAACCTGCTTTTGACATTGATCATACAGATGTTAACAAAAGTCAAACTCCAAACATATTAAAAAACTTAGTTAATTTACATATGCAAAGTTGTTATAGTGGATGGATTAAAACATACACAGATGGGTCTGTTCTTCAAAATGGGAATACAGGAGCAGCATTTATAATACCCTCGTTAAAAATAGAGAAAAGATATTATATAGGTAAATATTATTCCATTTTACTGCAGAATTGTTAGCTATTTTAATGGCATTAAAATATACGCAGATTAACCTATAAATGCATTGTAAAATATTTACTTTGTTAGATTCGAAATCAGCATTAAAAGCTATTAAGGTCAAAATTTTAACATACGCATTGAATGGATATTAAAGATCAACATTAATTAATCACTTATCGAGTAAAGACATTATGTAACTTTTTTATTTGGTTTTCCCTCCCATTGCGGAATATACTCAAATGAATGGGGTTGATCGAGCAGCTAGAAGTGCAGCACGTAATTCCGAGGGAAACGATTCATCTAAATGTGATTTAGAGCTGCATGAAATATTATAACATAATTGAAAAATAACCAAAGAACTTCTGACAGCATGTTACTGACTTCATACAGTCAAATATGCAAGCTATTGTATAAAAGGCCTCAAGTACATGATTCCACTTAATTTATAAACACTCAAAGATACAAGTATTAAGACAAATCGTTCTTTGATGCTTAAACTTCGTTTAATGCTTTTAAAACAAAAATTTTCTAAAAGAATGTTACTGCCATATGTGTGACCTCAAATATCACTAAATCATTTGCTCCATATTGTCCCTAGAATTAAAAAGAAATCAAACAAAACGGATGGGAATTGGCTCGAACCATCAAACCGCCTTTCCATTGAAAAATATTAAACCACTTTAATCTCCTTAAACGTTTTTCAGAAATCCTGCACATAGGTCCTGTTGGATATTCTTTGAGTTACTAATAATGTTGGTTTTAAATTGTGTTTATATTTTTTTGTTAGCCATTTATAAATTAAGACACCCTTGTTTTTAACTCTTCATGTCATAAGTCGTTTGAAAATGTTACTGTAGGTCCGCCACTTCCCCCATCTTATATATTTGTGTTAATGTAATTTTTATAATGCCTCATATAGATTTGTATGAATAGAATGTGTAGGGAAACACCTAATAATACTACCATCCACACACTCACCCACACTCTCACTTCATACTTTTTTGTTTTGTTGTTTTGATTGTTTGTTGTTGTTTGTTGTTGTTGTGGTTGTTGTTGTTGTTGTTGTTGTCTAATATCACTTGCGGGTGAACAGACTTAAACTAAGAACGAACACACGGCACAACACACATACTACACACACACACACCACACACACACAGCACACACACACACACACACCCACCACACACACACACACACACACAGAGATGCACACACACAACACACACACACACACACAGCACACACACACACACACACACACACGACACACACACCACACACACACACACACACACACTTTTGCATTAACAAAACTGCATTTTTTAACTGTCTAACTTAATTAGAAGCATCGCTGCACCACTCCATCATGACCATGACTACCCACACTTAATTAATATGGAAGATTATGCAACGTAAAGCATCCTACAGTTTACCAAGGATAAGAATAAAAAACAAAACACTTTGGGGCGTAATTTGTTGTGTCACTTATAAACATGGCGTGTTTGCTTAGCCACATACATCCACAGCGTGCCGCTTTGGAAAAAGCAACAACAACAAAAACATTGCAATGCTTATATAATTTAAGATATGGAATCAGTGAAGGAGTTTGAGTAAATCCACGGAATTTGTCATGTTTTTGAAGCCCAAGTTCAAGAGCTAATAAATGAAAACAAAGGTTTTCTGTATTGAATGATTATTGCCTTCTCCTCCTCCTCCTCCTCCCCTCACTCCTCCTCCTCCTCCTCCCTCCTCTTCCTCCTCCTCCTTCTACTTATCGCCGTCATGCCCCTGGAATCATCGTAATGAAGATTAATTTGTGTTATGAGTATGTGGGTTTATTATTTTCTACAGTAGTGGAAAATCATGATACAAGTTTAGTGTATTTTTTGAAAAATTATGACTCCAACTAAGTGCATTTGCACTAGGTCTATGCTGGGCACCAAAGGGATTGGTTGGCCTGTGGGACATATCCCAGCGCCAACTTTCCTCAAATCTCTTTGGCTGAGACAGTGGGATGTACCCCTTTGGCAAGGCATCACCCTCTAACAGACATAAGATAGACACACAGAAAAAAGAAACAATGCACACAACACGCGTGCGCGCGTGCGTCACACAACACACACAATCACATGAGAGAGACAGAGAGAGAGCTAGATATAATAATAATCATAATAAAATAAATAATAATAATACTACTAATAATAATAATAATAATAATAATAATAATAATATAATTAATAATAAAACAAAAATTCCGTCACTATTCAACTTTTGTTTGACATGCTGGTGCCCAGCAAGGAGGTTGAAGACTACCCCAACACAAGCCTGGGTGTCCAGAGAGCTGGCCGTGTCATCACAGGCAGCGACAGCAGGCCCTTCAGGACGGGGACGAGGCCGAGTGAAGACCCTGCAGAAGTAGACCAGAAGCCGGTGCTGCTGACGAGAGCAGGGGCCGCTTCAGGGACGTAGGGTGGAGAACACTTTGCCTCTGGCAACCCAGGCAGGTGTGGGGAGCGGGCCTGCAGTCCTGACGGACTACAACTAGGGAGAGGACCCTGAGAGCTGAGGAGCTCCGAAGGTGGCTGGCCAACGACCTTCAACACCTTTCTACGCCCGCTTCGACAGGCACACCGCTGATTCTCCAATGAGCGTTCAATTGCTCTCCTGGAAACTGGCTCAGCGGACGATGGAGAGGAGGTGCTGAACGGGAGGATGGAGTAGGAGGACAGTTTTCCGTCAGGTCCAACCAACGCAGTGCCTGCGGTCCTGATCGCTGCCTGGTGTGGTGCTGAAGCCACTGCCGACAACTCCCTGGCTAGCTGTGTTCGAGGGTCCTCTTCCAGCGGTCCCCTGGACTTCCGGGTTGATCCCGTAATGATCCTCCACCCTTATCCCTGTCCCCAAGAAACCCTCGCCCCACCACCCTCAATGACCCTCATGACTACGCCCTGTGGCCCTGACCTCTGTCCCCTTCAAATGCCTGGAGCGATGGTGCTGCGCAGACTGCTGGGTGCCACAACGCCAGTTCCAGGAACCCCCTGCAGATTGCCACATCCCAACAGGAGCACGGACGATGCATCATCACCGTAGCTCCACTCTGTGCTGACCACCTTGAGCGCCGAGGAGCTATAATGATCATTATATGAATTTTAGGGCGCTTAATCTTAACAAAAGCCCTAAGCCTTTACAATCCTGATAAAAAAATACTAACAAAATGAAAGCTAGACACACACAAAACACTCACAACGGCGACTTGAGGTCAAACACACACACAAAGCAACACACACACACCACACACACCACACACACACACACACACACACTCACACACACACACACACAACACACCACACCACACACCACACAACACCACACACACACACACACACACAAGAGACCTACACCTGGAGGCGCTCGTTGTCTGTGTGATGACCCCATCTCCTCCTGAACGTGGCCAAGCCCAAGGATACTGGTTGTCGACTTCCGCCGCAAACAACCAAAGCCGCTCCACTGGTCATCAAGGGGTAGTAGGTGGAGTTGGTGGACCAGTACAAGTACCTGGATCCATCAATCGACAGCAAACTGGACTGGTCCGCCACTCCCAGGCCCTCTCAAGAAAGGCAACACAGCGCTCTTCTTCCTGAGAAGCTGAACAAGTTTGGGGCTGTGCCAGAGACTGCTCGGTCTGTTCTAACGGAGCTACAGTGGAGTCAGTCCTGACTTTCTACCTCCTCAGCCACTTCGCAGCCTCAAGGAGGCACGACAGAGCCAGGCTGACGAAGATCACACAAGACAGCTGCAGGCTGATCGTGGTTCCTCCTGTTGCAGCCTCATGAAGGTGTTTGAGAAGAGGGCAGTTTATGCGTCTGAGTGGCCATCCAGGGTGACTCCGTCACCCACTGTGATAGCGAAGGATCAACTGATCTCTAATATTTTTGTAAACTGGAACAAGACAAAACAAAATGAATCCAGTTTCCTCACCTTTATAACACACTAGGGCCAATAAAGTGACGATCAGCCAGGCCTTGTAGCGATTAGAATGTTACATAGATTATCAGAAATACCAAATCTTAAGATTTGTCATATAACTTTCATTTGCCTGTTTATGATTCATCATTAAATAAGGGTGGAATGCAATGCAACGTTTTGCTATTTGTAGAAGTCAAATCGGGATTACTAGCCTGCATATGGAACTCCATCTCTGCCATTAGATCTATCAATATTCTCTCTCTCTCTCTCTCTCTCATCTCTCTCTCTCCTCTCTCTCTCTCTCTCTCTGTCTCTCTCTCATCCCTCAAATCTCTCTCTCTCTCGGCTCATCTCTCTCCTCCTCCTCTCTCCCCTCTCGCTCTCTCTCTCTCTCTTCTCTCTCTCCTCTCGTCTCTTCACTCTCCTCTCCTCTCGTCTCTCTCTCTCATTTCTAAGAAAACGATATACTCCCGACAAAATTCTTCAATTATCCAAACAGTTTTCGTCCTTAGCTGCTTTTTGCTTCTACGAATGAGAGAATTGTGCGAAACCTATCAATTTTATGTATCTAAAGCTTTATACGTACGATCAGTCCATGAGTCGTAAGAATGTCATTTTTGGAGGGTAATAATGTTACAGTCAGTACTCTGTTATATTTTGTTATCCTGTGCCCCTTCATGGAGGGGCAAAGGCCTTAATGAATAAACACTTGTAATTGTCTTGTCTCTCTCCCTCTCTCGCTCAGCTCTCTCGTCGCTCGCTCTCATTCTCTGCCTATGTCTTTCTGAAATTAACCCACACTTTCTTTTGGTAACCATCCGCATTTAACTGCGCAACTACTGCTGGCCTATTCATTGAAATGTCACTGTTCACTTTCTCTCTCTCCTCTCTCTCGATCTCTCTCTCTCTCTCTCTCTCACACACACACACACCACACCTACATGCACACACACACACACAAAACACAACACTGACACACGCGCACACAGCCCACGCGCCACGCACGCACTATTTTTTTTTTTTTTTTTTTTTTTTTTTTTTTTTTTTTTTTTTTTGTTTTTTTTTTTTTTTTTTTTTTTTTTTTTTTTTTTTTTTTTTTTTTTTTTTTTTTTTTTTTTTTTTTTTTTTTTTTTTTTTTTTTTTTTTTTTTTTTTTTTTTATTTTTTTTTTTTTAAAACAACTGTTTTTTTTTTTTTTTTTTTTTTTTTTTTTTTTTTTTTTTTTTTTTTTTTTAACTTTTTTTTTTTGTTTTTTTTTCTTTTTTTTTTTTTTTTTTTTTTTTTTTTTTTTTTTTTATTTTTTTTTTTTGTTTTTTTTTTTTTTTTATTTTTTTTTTCCACACACCACACTACAGAAAAGCACACACAAAACACTTATTATGTTCAGTCGGGGGCACCACACACACTTCACACAGACACACATTACACACACCAGCATAACACTAGAAAAATAGCTAAAATCACGTACACACACAGCAAATACATGGGCACGCTACCCACACACACACACACATATACAGAGACGCAAGGCCCTCAACATGTTGACAAAGGCATACACGCACAAGTCTGCACACACGAACGCGCGCCCGCGTACGCACGCGCAAACACACACACTCACACACAGCACACAACGCACACACACACACAACAGGAAAACCCAACACCACACACACACAACACCACACAACACAACAAAACACCTCACGGCACACACACACTGCCCACACATACTCACACGCCACACGGCACACTCACACTCACTAGCACACACACACACACATCCACACACGCATGCATACACTCACTCGCATACCCACAAACGCGCACGCACGCACACTCACACACACACTCGCACACATCACACACACACACACACACACCCACAACACGACCACAAATCACACACATACACGACACACACACACACACACACACACACACACACCACACACACACACAACACACCAGCACACACACACACACACACAACACGCTCACAGGAAGGCATGAAAAATTATCACATTAAACACTTTCAGCCATAAACTGTGATCAGAGAGATTTTCTCCTCAGCCTCAGCAACCGTGTCTGGCTTTCACAGAGAACGATGCGTGAACATAAAAGGTGATAAATGAAAGTTTGTGTATGCAACCTACGGCTTCCACTAAGGGATACACCGTGATTTAAAATAATGTGCAAAACAGTTATGAAATAACAATAAAGCCAAAAAAAACTGCTTCAGTATTTCTGCCGCACAATATATGGTTATCAAATATTCAAAAAAAATATCTCCGTCGTCCATCATTTCCACTAGAAAGTACATTCTTTGAGTATATCCTAGCCCTCCATTAAACTAAATTCAATCAAATGATTTCATAAGCAGTTCAAGTCCTTCAATAAGTTTAACTGTCCACGCCGTCTAGACATTTACAGTGACTTAAGAGTTGCACGACAATGCGGAAAATAAAATAATACGAAACTAATTGGGGTGCAAAGTGTGTGGGGGAAAAACAAAAAAAAATAAAGTGTGTGTATTGTGTGTTGAGTGAGGGTGGTGGGTGGACAAGATTAGAAAGACATGTTGTTGAGCTCCCTTCTAAAGATACCAAGGACTGAGCCTCAGCTGCTGCTGCTGGAAGAGATTCCAAACTGGATAGCTCTGGGGGAAAAGCGTATTGAAAATGTTCGTTTCTTGTTGTGATTTGAACTGTATTTTGAATGAGTGATTTGACTGTATTTGAATGAGTGATTTGACTGTATTTGATTGAGTGATTTGACATAGTTTCGGTGTTGCCAGGGAGGAGAAACTGTTCCGCTTTATGTATAAATGAGTTCGTTGACCGACTTTGTAGGCCTACATCATGGTGGCCTGATGTTTTGATCTATTGTCTCAAGTGATTCCGCATTGAAAGCTGGAGCGCTGGCTGTGACGCTTACTGGTGGTATCGTAGCAGTTGTTCACGATCTAGCCGCTCTTCTCTGAACAGCTTCGATCTCTTGCTACTCCTGTGGTGTGATGGTTCCATACTGTTGACAGTATTCCAGATGTGGCGCACTAAGTGTTGTAAGCGTTTGTTTTAGTTGTTGTTCTATTTGCCTTGTTTTTCAAATTTCTTGTAGGAACCCTACCCATACTGTTTGCTTTTTTTGGTGACCACTGTTTGACATGGGTTTTTTTCCAGTTCAGTTTGTTACTATATCCTCCTATAGGTATTTAGCACTTGACATTTCTCTAGGCAGTGGCCAACTTCAGGTGGATATTTGAAGGCGGATTAGCTATTTGCGGGACTTAGGAGCATTCATTATCAGATCTATCAGTTTAGGTTCTGTAGGCTCCCCTTTAGATCTTTTTTTTAATCAACTATCTATAGAATAACATTTATATTTTCATTTTCTTTTTTTTGCCCGTATTACTTCGGCTATTGTGATTTTTTTTTGGTGTTTTTTTGTTTGTTTTTTTATTTCTCCAAATTTGTGAGTAATAATAGTATTAATTTTTTGGTCAATAAAGATTTTTGAACATATTTAGGTGATGAGCATTTACAGTTTCATTAGAAAGAATTGTTTCCATGCAGTTATTACTCCTGTTCGTAAAAGGTTTATTGAGCTGAACGACTGTTATTTAGTTTTTTGTTAGTTTGAAATCTGCCCGCGTAGTGTTCTCTCGTCCATTAGAGTTAGTAATGTTTTGAGTTGTGTTAGATCATAAAACTGTTAAGAATTTTATACACCTCATCAAATCGCCTTTAGACGTCTGTATTCCAAACTAGGTATTCCCAATACTTAGTCTGTCCTCATATAGTTCCATATCTTGAAATTCAATATTGTTTCGTAAATCTCTTTGGCACCTTCTAAATGATCAATATGTTTTCTCAAAAAGGGACCCAGAACAGATTCCATACTCTTAATAATGGGCGTACTAATGTTTTTATAAAGAGGGAGCATAATTTCCTTTGATTTATAGTGATTGTCTGATTAGTAGATCCACATACGGTTTGCCTTTTTAACAGTATTGTTGATGTGTGGTCAAAAGATAGTAACTGGATCAACTATAACACACAAATCTTTCAGTCTCCGCATCTGTGCTCTCAAGACCCTTCTGACAACCACCATCACTGTAGTCTCTGTATATGCTGTCGTCCTGCCTAAGATTAAATGAATGGCTTAGGGGACAGGCACACGTCACTAAAATCGGCAGCGAACTGGTGCGATGCGATGGGATCTCGATGCGCAATCGCATTTGTTTCTTGGAGACCACTTGATCGTATTCGTATCGTACAAGTCGTGCGTTTTTAGTGGACGTTGGTGGCTGGCTTTTAAGTCTGTCCAGCTGCTTCCTCTTTATTTTACTTGCTAACTTATTATTTTAATGGACACGACCACCAAGGGAAAGAGAGAGAGCTATTACTTGAACACTGGGTTAAAGGGTCCACTGACAGGATAGTTTTTGCAAGAAACACGTCCAGATCAGCATGAAACACCCCTTTACCGAGATCCGCAACACTCACTTTGCTCTGTTTCCCAGAAATCAAGCCGTCAAAAGTCGATTCGTACTTGGCGGAGGTGCTGGAAGTAATTATTTCACCCAAAGAGAAGGCGTTTTGTCGTCTCTTTTTGATGCCGCCCACGTTTGCACGAACTTTTCGCAATACAAGCCTTTTTATTTGATTTTTTTTAAATTAATTTTTTATAACGTTATCTAAAGGAGTTTCGCTCACAACAAGGAAATAGCTCCTTTTTTTTTTTACTGCACTAGAAAAAATAAAACGCTTCAACCAGAATGATTGCCTCCACTCACCATCCAAATGGCTACTCTCATCGCGCATCTCCGCCAAGAAGAATCGCCGTTTTGACGGGTTAATTTATAAAAACCAGGAGCAAATTGAGCGTTACCGATCCTTGAAAAGGCGTCTTTCCTGGGATCGCGACGTGTTTCTTGAAAACTCGATCCGTGATGATGAAAATAGGGTTTTTTACGGCCTCTTCGTCGGGCCGTTCGGCCATGTGGGGCATTTGTAAATACAAAGATGGTGGGAACAATACTGGAGGCATGCCCGGAGGCAGTGTCCCATTAAAGTCCCCGAATTTTTTTAGAATAAGACAGATATGTGTAGCCGTAACCACGCCTCGGTTAAAACTTCATCGGCTATGGTACCGCCACATAAAGTTAAGCGAATAAAACTCATCCGTCCGAGTCCACCTTTACGTTATGAGGAGCTCTGCCCAGGGTTCATTCCGCACTCAGTGGAGACTCTTCGGCCTTGACGTCATTTGGTTCCAAGACGTCAAGGCCAGAGAAGTGCGAATGACACTGGCAAGTAGCTCCTTCATAACTTAAGGTGGACTCGGACGGATGAGTTTTATTCGCTTAACTTTATTGTGCGGTACCATAGCCGATTAAGTTTAACCGAGTCGTGGTTTACTGCTACACATATCTGTCTTATTAATAAAAAATCGGGACTTTAACTGGTTTAGCACTGGCCCTCCGGGCATTGCCTCCAGTATTAGTTCCCACCATCTTGTATTTACAAATGCCCACATGGCCGAAAGCCGAAGAGGCGTAAAACCCTATTTTCTCATCACGGATGTTTTTGCAAGAAACACGTCAGGGGGGGGGGGAGATCACCAGGAAGACGGCCTTTTCAGGATGGAACCTCACTTTGCTCTGGTTTTTTATAATTAAAAACCGTCAAAACGGCGATTCTTCCTTGGCGGAATGCCGGAGAGAGTAGCCATTTTGATGGGGTGAGTGGAGGTCCTCATTGCTGGTTGAAGCGTTTTTTATTTTTCTAGTGCAGTAAAAAAAAGGAGCTATTTCCTTTGTTGTAAGCGAAACTCCTTTAATAAACTTATAAAAATTTATTTAAAAAAAATCAAATATAAAGGCTTGTATTGCTAAAGTTCGTGCAAACGTGGGCGGCCAATTCAAAAAGAGACGACAAACGCCTTCTCTTTGGGTGAAATAATTTTACTTCCAGCACCTCCGCCAAGGCGAATCGACTTTTGACGGCTTGATTTCTGGGAAACCAGAAGCAAAGTGAGTGTTGCGATCTCGGGTAAAGGTGTTTTCCTTTGATCTCGATGTGTTTCTTGCAAAATCTTATCCGTCAGGGTGCCCCTTTAACCCCAGTGTTCCAGAATAGCTCTCTCTCTTCCTCTGGTGGTCGTGTCCATTAAATAATAAGTAGCAAGTAAAATAAAGAGGAAGCAGCTGGACAGACTTAAAAGCCAGCCACACGTCCACTAAAATCGCCGACTGTACGATACGATTCGATCACGTGGTCTCAAGGAACAAAATGTGATTGGCGCATCGAGATCACATGATCAAATCGTATCGTACAGTCGTGCGATTCTTAGTGGACGTGTGGCCTGTCCCCCTAAGCTCATTCATTCAATCATAGAGCAGGACGCAGCCTACTACAGAAGACTTACAGATTGTGGTGGTGTCAGCAGGGTTCTTGAAGAGCAACAGATTCGGAGACTGAAGATCTTGGTGTATAGTTGATCATTACTATCATTTGTCCTCTCGCGGATACCATGACCTAGGCAACAATCCTAGGGTGCTCCCATAGCCATATATAGTCTTGATCATCATGTCACAACCTATTAGATCCAAATGGAAATTTTGCTAATCTTTAGTGCAAACATTAGTACGCACCTTATTTAGGAGACTATGGAAAACTGAATCTTTCCTGTCCTTTTGTGAGGAAAAGAAGCCAGTGTTGATCATGAAACCAGTGGCTATAGGGAGATTTACGAAAATTTTGTTTGGTAATGCAACATGGCGAGTAATGAAATAAAATACTCGCAATACATAAAAACAAAAGCAGAAACAGGGTCATTTTATACTAATGGCACATACGGTACCACCCGAACGCCTCCTTCGCAAGATCTACCATTATGGGGTCCAAGGATCTACGTTTGAATGGATAAAATCGTTCCTGTCGATCCGATCCCAGCAAGTCCTATTTGACGGAACCAAATCAGTCACAGCGGCAGTGGTATAACTGTAAATGCCCCAGGGCACAGTCCTTGGCCCACTACTATTCCTCCTGTTCAATGATCTTCCGGACCAACTGGAGAAATCCAAAGCACGATTAATTGCTTATGACAAACAAATTGTTTACAGAGGTAATCTACAATGAAGATGACTGCAAGATACTCCAAATGAAAATCTATAACACCTTATTACTTATATGGGATATTTGGATTAAAAAAAAAAAAATCTAACGGGGAGCCTACAGAGCCTAAACTGATATATGATATTGACAATGTGACATCGCTCCAAGTCACGCAAACTAAACCAGTATCGCCTTCAAAGTACTACCTGAAGGGCCACTGCCTAGAGCTAAATGTCAATGCAGCTAAAATACCCTAAGGAGTGGATATCAGTAACGACCTTAGCTGGGAAACCCATCCCATATCAACAGGATTACTAAAAAAGCGGCAAACAGTATGGTAGGGTTCCTACAAAGAAATTTTGAAGACAGCAAATCAAACAACAAGAACAAACGCATACAACACCTTAGTGCACCCACATCTGGAATACTGCTAAACAGTATGGAACCCTCACACCACAGAAGCTAGCAAAGAAGATCGAAGCTGTTCAGAGAAGAGCGGCTAGATACGTGAACAACTGCTACGATACCACCAGTAGCGTCACAGCCATGCGCTCCAAGCTTCAATGGGAATCACTTGAGGCAATAGATCAAAACATCAGGCCACCATGATACAAACGTACAAAGTCGTCAACGACCTCCTCATAGACATCAAAGCGGAACAGTTTCTCCTCCCTGGCAACACCCGCACTATGTCAAATCACTCATTCAAATACAGTCAAATCACTCATTCAAATACAGTCAAATCACTCATTCAAATACAGTCAAATCACAACAAGAACATAACACTTTCAAAATACAGCTTTCCCCCCAGAAAGGACTATCCCAGGTTTATGGAATTTCTCTTCCAGCACAGCAGCAGCTGAGGCTCCCTCCTTCTTGGTATCTTTCAAGAGGGAGCTCAACAAACATGTATTTTCTAATCTGTTCCCACACACACACTCACACTCACAAATACACACACACACATATATACACACTTTATTTTTGTTTTGTTTTTTCCCCCACACACTTTGCCCCCAATTACTGAATTAGTTTTCTTATTATTTTATTTTTCGCATTGCGCAACCTCTTAAGTCACTGTAATGTCTACTGAGACGGCGTGACATGAACTTATTGAAGACTTGAAATGCTATGAATCAATTTGATGAATTTAGTTTAATGGAGGGCTAGGATATTACTCAAAGAATGTTACTTTCTATTGTGGAAATGATGACGACGGGATATTTTTTTAAATTATTTATAACATATATTTGGCGGCAGAAATACTGAAGCAGTTTTTTTTTGGTTTTATTGATTATTTCATAACTGTTTTGCACATTATTTTTAAAATCATCGGTGTAGCCTTAGTGGAAGCCGTAGGTTGCATACACAAACTTTTCATTTATCACCTTTTATGTTCACGCATCTTTCTCTGTGAAATGCCAGAACACGGTTGCTGAGGCTGAGGAAAATCTCTCTGATCACAGTTTATGGCTGAAGGTGTTTAAGTGATCATTTTTTCATTGGCCTTCCCTGTGACGCGTGTGTGTGTGTGTGTGTGTGGTTTGTGTGTGTCGCTGTGTGCTGTGTGTGTGTGTGGTGTCGTGTGTGTGTGTGGTTGGTGTGTGGTGTGTGTGTGGTGTGTGTGGTGTGTGTGTACGGTGTGTGTGTGTGTGTGTGTTTGGGTGTGTGTGTGTGGGGTGCTGTGTGTGTGTGGTGTGTGTGTGTGTGTTTTTTTTTTTGTGTGTGTGTGCGTGTGTATGTGTCGTGTGTGTGTTTGTGCATATGTGCGTGTGTGCGTGTTTGTATGCGTATGTGTGTGTTGTGTGTAGTGTGTAGTGTGGCGTATGTCGTCGTGTAGGTGCGTGTGTGCCACATTTGTGTGTTGCGTGTTGTTGCGTGTGTAGTGTGTGTGTGTGCTGTGTGTGCGTTGTGTGCTTGAAAGGTGTCGTGTGTGTGCGTGCGTGCGTTTGTCTAACTAGTATACAAATGTGTGATGGATGTGTTGTATGTGTTGCGTGTGTGTGTGTGTGTTGTGGCGCTGTGTGTGCGATGTAGTGGCGTGCGTGTGACCATATGTGTGTGTGCTGTGTGTGTGTCACTGTGTGTGTGTGGGTGCGTGCGTGTGTGTGCCGTGCTGTGCGTGCGTATGCGTGTGTATATATGTGTGTGTGTGCGTGTGTAGTGTGTCGTGTGCGTGTGTGTGCTGTGGTAGGCGTGCGTGCGTGCGTGCGTGTGGTGCGTGTGTGTGTGTGTGTGATTGTGTGTTGTGTGTGTGTGTTTAGCGCGCGTGTTGTGTGTGTGTGTGTGCGTGCGTGGTGATGCGTGTGGTGCTGTAGTGTGTGTGCGTGTGTGTGTGTGTGTGTGCGATGTGTCGTGGTGTAGGCGTGCTGTTGCGTGTGTGTGTGTGTGTGTGCAGTGTGTCTGTGTGTAGTGTGTGTTGTTGTGTGGTGGTGTGTGTGTGTGCTGTGTCTGTGTACATTGTGTTAGTTATGTGTAGTGTGTGTCCTATTCTTGTAGATTGTGTGCGTGACCGTGAAATGCGTGTCGTGTGACGTGCGTGCGTGCGTGCTGTGTGTGTGTTGGTTGCTGTGTGTGTGCGATGTTGTGTGTGTGTGTGTGTGCTGTGCTGGTGTCTGTGTGTGTGGAGCACTGTGATGTATAGTGCGAGTGTTGCGCGTTGTGCGCCTGTTGTACGTTACCGAGAGTGCAGCGTGAGGCGCGTTGCGTCGTCGTGCGCGGTGGCGTGCGTGCAAGTGCGTGTGGCAGTTGTGTCGCGTGTTAGTGCGGCGTGCGTGCGTGCGTGCGTTTGCGTGCTGAAAGTGCTGTGCGTGCGTGCGTGCGTTGAGAGTGAGAGTTGCGTGAGTGCGTGAGAGAGATGCGTGCGTGCGTGCGGTGCGTGCGTGCGTGCGTGCGTAAGGCGTGCGAGTGCGTGCGTATTGGTGCGTGCGTGTCGTGCGTGCCGTGCGTGCGTGCGTGCGTAGGCAGAGAGCGTGCGCTGCGTGCAGTGCGTGCGTGATGTGCGTGCCGTGCGTGCGTTGCGTGCGTGCGTGCGTGCGTGGCGTGCATGAAGTGCGTGCGATGCGTGCGTGTGCGTAGCGTGCGTGCGTGCGTGCGTGCGTGCTGCGTGCGTGCGTGCGTGCGTGCGTGCGTGCGTGCGTGCGTGCGTGCGTGCGTGCGTGCGTGAAGTGATAGGTGTCGTGTTTCGGCCGTTCGTGCTGTTGCGTGCGTGCGTGCGTGCTGGTTTGCGTGCGTGAGAGCGTGCGTGCAGTGCGTGCGTGAGTGCAGTTCGTGCGTGCGTGCGTGCGTGCGGAGGAGTGCGTGAGTGCGTGCGTGCGAGGGCGTGCGTGCGTGAGCGTGGTGCGTGCGTTGAGTGCTCGCGTGAAGAGAGAGAGTGTGTGAGTGAGAGAGGTACGAGAGCGTGCGTGCGTGCGTGCGTGCGTGCTATTGCCGTGCGTGGCGTGCGTGGCGTGCGTGAGTGCGTGCGTAGTAATCGATTTGTGCTTCTGCAAAATGCTAAACCCGTTGCATTGCATTCGTGCGTGCGTTTAATGCGTGAATGCGTGCAGGCAAATGAAATGTTATATGACAAAAAATTAAGATTTGGTATTTCTGAGTATCTGCGTAACGCGTGCTAATCGCTACAGGCCTGTTGATGATCGTGCTTTATTTGCCCTGTTTGTTATAAAGGTGAGGAAAGTGAGATTCATTTTGTTTTGTCTTGTCCAGTTTTACAAAATATTAGAGATCAGTTGATCCCTTCGCTAGCACAGTGGGTGACTGGAGTCACCCTGGATGGCCCTCAGACGCCTAACTGCCCTCTTCTCAAACACCTCATGAAGGCTGGCAACAGGAGCACCGATCAGCCTGCCAGCTGTCTTGGTGATCTTCGTCAGCCTGGCTCTGTCGTGCTCCTTGAGGCTGCCGAAGTGGCTGAGGAGGTTGAAAGTCAGGACTGACTCCACTGTAGCTCCGTAGAACAGACCGAGCAGTCTCTGGCACACCCCAAACTTGTTCAGCTTCTCAGGAAGAAGAGGCGCTGGTTGCCTTTCTTGAGGAGGGCCTGGGAGTTGGCGGACCAGTCCAGTTTGCTGTCGATGATGGATCCCAGGTACTTGTACTGGTCCACCAACTCCACCTCCTCCCCTTTGATGACCAGTGGAGTCGGCTTTGGTTGTTTCCGGCGGAAGTCGACAACCATATCCTTGGTCTTGGCCACGTTCAGGAGGAGATGGTTGTCATCACACCAGCCAACGAGCGCCTCCAGGTGTGTGTGTGTGTGTGTGTGTGTGTGTGGTGTGTGTGTGTGTGTGTGTGTGTGTGTGTGTGTGTGTGTGTGTGCGTGTGTGTGTGTGTTGTGGTGTGTGTGTGTGTGTGTGTGTGTGTGTGTGTGTGTGTGTGTGTGTGTGTGTGTGTGTGTGTGTGTGTGTGTGTGTGTGTTTGACCTCAAGTTCGTGTGAGTGTTTTGTGTGTTGTCTAGCTTTTCATTTTGTTAGTATTCTTTTTATCATGATTGTAAGCGCTTAGGGCTTTTGTTAAGATTAAGCGCCCTAAATATTCATTATAATGATTATTATAGCTCCCCGGCCGCTCCAGGTGGGTCAGCACAGAGTGGAGCACGGTGATGATTGCATCGTCCGTGCTCCTGTTGGGGCTGTTGGCAATCTGCAGGGGGTCCTGGAACTGGCGTGTGGCCCCCAGCAGTCTGCGCAGCACCATCCGCTCCAGGCATTTGAAGGGGACAGAGGTCAGGGCCACAGGGCGGTAGTCATTGAGGGTCATTGAGGGTGGTGGGGGAGGGTTTCTTGGGGACAGGGATAAGGGTGGAGGATCATACGGGATCAACCCGGAGTCCAGGGACCGCTGGAAGAGGACCCTGAACACAGCTGCCAGGGAGTTGTGGCAGTGCTTCAGCACCACCCCAGGCAGCTCATCAGGACCGCAGGCACTGCGTGGGTTGACCTGACGGAACTGTCTCCTTACCTCCTCCTCCGTCAGCACCTCCTCTCCATCGTCCCGCTGAGCCAGTTCCAGGAGAGCACTTGAACGCTCAGTGGAGAAGTCAGCGGTGTCGAAGCGGGCGTAGAAGGTGTTGAGGTCGTTGGCCAGCGCCTGCGGGTCCTCAGCTCTCAGGGTCCTCCTCCCTGGCTTGTAGTCCGTCATGGACTGCAGGCCGCTCCACACCTGCCTGGGGTTGCCGGAGGCAAAGTGGTTCTCCACCCTGTCCCTGAAGCGGCCCCTGTCAGCCAGCACCGTCTTCCTGGTCTCCTTCTGCAGGCGTTTCACCTCGGCCTCGTCCCCGTCCTGGAAGGCCTGCTGTCGCTGCCTGATGACACCGGCCAGCTCTCTGGACACCCAGGGCTTGTCGTTGGGGTAGGTCTTCACCTCCTTGCTGGGCACCAGCATGTCAACACAAAAGTTGACATAGGACGGAATTTTTGTTTTATTATTATTATTAGGGACGGGCTATTATTATTATTATTATTATTATTTATTATTATTATTATTATTATTATTATTATCTAGCTCTCTCTCTGTCTCTCTCATGTGCATGTGTGTGTGTGCGCACGCGCGCACGCGTGTGTGTGCATTGTGTGTGTCTATCTGTATGTCTGTTTATAGTGGTGATGCCTTGCCAAGGGTACATCCCCACTGTCTCAGCCAAAGAGATTTGAGGACAGTTGGTGTTGGGGAAGGTCCCCAAAGGCCAACCAATCCCTTTGGCTGCAGCACTAGACCTAGTGCAAATGCCCTTAGTTTGAGAGTCATAATTTTTTACAAAATACACTAAACTGTATCATGATTTTCCACTACTGTAGAAAATAATCAACCCACATACTCATAACACAAATTAATCTTCATTACGATGATCAGGGGCATGACTGCGATAAGTAGAAGGAGGAGGAGGAAGAGAGGAGGAGGAGGAGGAGGAGGAGGAGGAGGAGGAGGGAGAGGAGGAGGAGGAGGCAATAATCATTCAATACAGAAAACCTTTGTTTTCATTTATAGCTCTTGAACTTGGGCTTCAAACACATGACAAATTCCGTGGATTTAACTCAAACTCCTTCCACTGATCCATATCTTAAATTATAAGAATTGCAATGTTTTTGTTGTTGTTGCTTTTCTTCTAAAGCGGCACTCTGTGGATGTATGTGGCGAAGCAAATACGCCATGTTTATAAGTGACACAACAAATTACGCCCAAGTGTTTTGTTTTTTAATTCTTATCCTTGGTAAACTGTAGATGCTTTACGTTGCATAATCTTCCATATTAATTAAGTGTTGGGTAGTCATGGTCATGATGGAGTGGTGCAGCGATGCTTCTAATTAAGTTAGAACAGTAAAAAATGCAGTTTTGTTAATGCAAAAGTGTGTGTGTGTGTGTGTGTGTGTGTGTGTGTGTGTGTGTGTTGTGTGTGTGTGTGTGTGTGTGTGTGTGTGTGTGTGTGTGTGTGTGTGTGTGTGTGTGTGTGTGTGTGTGTGTGTGTGTGTGTGTGTGTGTGTGTGTGTGTGTGTGTGTGTGTGTGTGTATGTGTGTGTGTCCGTGTGTTCGTTCTTTAGTTTAACGTCTGTTCACCCGCAAGTGATATTAGACAACAACAACAACAACAACAACAACAACAACAACAACAAAACAAAAAAAGTATTGAAGTGAGAGTGTGTGTGAGTGCGTGGATGGTAGTATTATTATGTGTTTTCCCTACACATCTATTCATACAAATCTAACTGAGTGCATATAAAAATTACATTAACAAATATATAAGATGGGAGGAAGTGGGGGACATACAGTAACATTTCAAACTGACTTATGTAACATGAAGAGTTAAACAAGTGTGTCTTAATTTATAAATGGCTAACAACAAAAATATAATAACACAATTTAAACCAACAATTAATTAGTAACTCAAAGAAAAATACCAACAGGACTTATGTGCAGGATTTCTGAAAAACGTTTAAGGAGATTAAAGTTGTTTAATATTTTTTCAATGGTTAAAGGCGTTTGATGGTTCAGCAATTCACCATCAGTTTTGTTGATTTGTTCTTTAATTCTAGGACAATATAGGAGCAAATGATTTATTGATATTTGATTTCCACATATGCAGTTAACATCTTTAGAAAATTTTGTTTTAAAAGCATTTAAACGAAGTTTAAGCATCAAAGATACGATTTGTCTTAAACTTGTATCTTTGAGCTGTTTTAAAATTAAGTAGGAATTCATTGTACTTGAGCCTTTTATACAATAGCGTGAATATTGACTGTCTGAAGTCATTAACATGCTGTCAAAATTTTCTTTGGTTAATTTTTCAATATGTTTATAATATTCATGCAGATCTAAATTCACATTAAGATGAATCGTTCCCTCGGAATTACGTGCTGCACTTCTAGCTGCTCGATCAACCAATTCATTTGAGTATATTCCGCAATGGGAGGGAACCCAATAAAAAGTTACACTAATGTCTTTACTCGATAATTGATTAATTAAATGTTTGATCTCTAATATCATTTCAAGGCGTATGTTAACATTTTGACCTTTAATAGCTTGTAATGCTGATTTCGAATCTACACAAAGTAATATTTTACAAGCATTTATAGGTAATTCTGCGGTATATTGTAATGCCATTAAAATAGCTAACAATTCTGCAGTAAAAATGGAATAATATTTACCTATATAATATCGTTTCTCTATTTTTAACGAGGGTATTATAAATGCTGCTCCTGTATTCCCATTTTGAAGAACAGACCCATCTGTGTATATTTTAATGCATCCACTATAACAACTTTCCATATGTAAATTAACTAAGTTTTTTAATATGTTTGGAGATTGACTTTTGTTAACATCTGTATGATCAATATCAAAAGCAGGTTTAATTTGTTCCCAAGGCGGTACTGGCGAAAAAGATGGCTTAGCTGCAATTTCTTTATTTTTTAATTCTTTACAATTAATAATATCGGAGACAAAGGAATTAATTGGTTGCAAAGATTGAATTGTTTTAGCTCTTTTAACAAAATCATGTTCAGTATCTAACTTAACTTCTTCTTTACAAAATGTGTCATATACTGTTGATTTTAATACAAATTTTGCAGCAGAAAGCTTTCGATATTCATCGAGAGGTAGAATACCTGCTTCTTTATATGATCCTAGATTATAAGCATGGGTTGGTACCCCAAGTGCCAGTTTAAAGGCTTTACAATCGATACATTGTAGTTTGCTTAACAAATATTTTGGAGCACTAAAGAAAATTTCCTGAGCATAAATTAATCGAGATCGTACAAGAGAATTAGCAAGACATAGAAGCGCTTTTGTATCTTGTCCCCAACGCTGTTTACTTATAATTTTGAGAAAATTTAAAGCCTTTCTTGCTTTGTTTAATATGTAATCTATATGTTGATTCCAAGTAAGTTTTGACTCTGATGAAAGGAAAACACCCAGAAACTTCACACTCTGCGTATAATTGATTACTGTGCCATTGATGGTAAAAACTGGAAGTTTTTCTGGGTTGCATCCCGAATTAAAAAGTACTATGTGTGTTTTTTCTAATGATAAAGTTAAACCATTTTCTTTCATAAATGTATTTATTTTATCTAATTCACGTTGATATAGTTTTTTGGTATTGTTCAAGGATCTAAGTGGAGTTTTACGCTTCATTGTTACCTTCATCCACATGCAGATATCGTCTGCGTACTGAGCTAAGACTGTGTCTTTAGATATATTATTTGGTAGATCTGCTATCAATATATTAAACAAGATAGGTGAAATAACAGAACCTTGTGGAAGACCCATCTGAAGTTCTCTGGGATTTGAATATGTACTTCCAACTCTTACTTGTATAAATCTATCTGATAAGAAATTTTCTATATAGTTATACATATTACCTGTAACATTGTGATTTTGTAGTTTTTGTAATAGTCGATAGTGCCATACTTGGTCGTAAGCTTTTTTCACATCAAAGAAGTGTCCGTGTGTGCACGCGCGTGCGTGTGTGTGTGTGTATGCGCGCTAGCGTGCGCATGTGGTGTGTTTTGTAATGAAAAAAATGGCCAGGCTCTAGCCTGAGCGCCTGACCTGGGTGCTATGCCCCCCCCCCCCCTCTCTCTCTCTCTCTCTCTCTCTCTCTCTCTCTCTCTCTCTCTCTCTCTCTCTCTCTCTCTCTCTCTCTCTCTCTCTCTCTCTCTCTCTCTCTCTCTCATCACTGACATACGCACACATCGCCCTATGTGTGCACAAGTAGGCGCACTAGGCCTACACTTCACACACACGCGCGCGCGCGCACTAGCATCCTCCCCGGGCAAAATTTGAGCCAGCCAGCCAATGTTTTGATCAGTTTCCATGGAAACATACAAAACAATGTGTAATTGAAAAATGCTTGGCAGTGTATCAGGTCATATGCACATAGACCAGTATTTTGACGGCTTTGTGAGGCCTGGATCAATTCCTGATCAATAAAACACGACGACGATTCATATCTAAAACGCATAAAGAGGATCTCATGAATAAGATCATCATACGCATCCTGCAAAACAATAAGTTGTTATTGTTTTTGTTTTGGGCAAAGCGACGTTTTTGTGGCTCTCCAAATCTCTCGCGAGAAGTGGAACGGGAGTTGATAAGATTGTTTTGTTGTTTACGCAGGTTACTGAGGACGCAGCCGGTAAGAAGCAAACCCGCCTTTGCTTGTTCTTTTCCTTTCCTTCTCGTGTCTGTAATTGTCTGGGTTGGTGGTGGGATTGGGTTGCATCTGTCATCATCTTCCGGGATTGGTCTGGCTAACAACACCTCGTTTCCAACGCAAGCTTTATTTTTTGACGCTTTTCTCATGAATCGTTGCATTCCTGATTCCAAGTGCCACTTCAAGTGCAGCTGATCGTAGATCGATATACTGAGTTATAAGCTGGTAAAACAAAACTGGAATATATGAAATTGAAAGGAATGGTAGGCTTGTTTATACATACATTGCTGTTTACTGTGGGTTGTCACTTATTTTAATTTTATTGATAATTTAGTTATTAATTGATCTGTACAACTACAAGTGTTGATATTCATCATATTGCAAGTTACAGACAATTTCAGGTCAGGTCAGGTCAGGTATTTGGACGACCAGGCCTTGCAGCCTCTCAATGCGTCCTTCCTTTTGGTTAGTTTGGCAATTGCTGTGGCGGTTTTTAGCATCCATATTGATGCACTAATCATGGATGTACTTTAACAGGGCAATTTTTGGATCACTGTCTAGGAGGTTTTTGAATTTGTTAGTATCTGAGGCCAGTTTAGTATGTGCAGGGAGGTTGTTCCAATATTGGGTGACTGTTAGAAAAAAAGTTTTTTCTAATAAATTTCATTCCCCTTCTGTTTTGTGTGTGTGTTTTTTTACTTAGTAGAATAGCCAAACATTTGGGAACAGTTTTCCTTACAGCTGCAGTACTATCTCTTCCTTTTGTGCTCATATTTTTCATTTGTATCAACTTTTTTGTGTGCAACTGCAAGATTTATGGTACTGAATTAGAAACAAAACCACTTTATCATGTGTTAATGACTGAGAGGATGTTTATTATTGATTGTTTGATTAAGTTTATTGTAAGTTGTCTCAATTACATGGAATTGAATTCATTGTATGGCATTATAAGTGCACATACTCTCAAGTTGAGAGGACTTCACAAGTTCACTGAGAGGACTTGCACCTGATACTAACAAATTCAAAAACCTCCTGGACAAAGACCCAAACCTTAGTAAATTAAAATACCAGTATGACTAATAGTCTACCAAAACCGTCACAGCTGTGCCAACCCCCCAAAAAAGGAAAAGAAAAAAAGAAAAGACGCTTGAGAGGCCGAGAGGCCTAGTCGTCTTAATCTACCTGACCTTCACACGCACATGCACATGCACACACCACACACACACACACACACACACACACACACACACACACACACACACACACACACACTCTCTCTCTCTCTCCCACTCTCTCTCTCTCTCCCCCCCTCTCTCTCTTTCTCTGTGTTCATGATATTATTCATCTGCCACCCCTTGCCCATCTTCCGACATGATTCGGACAGAAGGCCTATCATTGATTTAACTTGACTCTCTCTCCATGTTGGAACATTGTTGGTCTGACGTATTAGAAGAGCTCTGTTTCCCAAGTGATTAAAACACATCTTATTGCCTTGCCTGGTGAAAGAAGGGGAGGGAGATGGAGAGAGTGTGTGTGAGGGAAGGAAGATGAGAAGAAGAAGAAGAAGAAGAAATCAGTAAAAAAAAAAAAAAGATCTTGCCTTCTTGGCCAAAGACAGAGGTCAAATTGTGCTAAAGTATTTACATAATTACCTTACTTCCTTGTAATGTCTTTTCAACAACAACATTTAACGTATTCACTTATGCCCTCTTTTGGTTCTTATATCCTGATTCTTCATCCTACTGCATTTACCACATTTTTATTAATTTAAAATGTTGGAAGAAAATGGGAGGGGAAGGGGTAGAGATAATACTTGGATACCATATTTTTTTTTCAGATGGCGATGTAGAAGTTTGAAGTGCAAGTGTTCTCAGTTTCTTATCATCACAACGATTACCATGTCGTCTTTCAATTTATCAGGACGCAAAGAGGATGTGTCCGTAAAACTTAGAGCCCAGTAAGTATTGAGAATTTTTTTTGGTATAGCAAAAATTCATATGATTTAAAATTAAGAATCATTGTTGCATTCTTTTGTTACTGTTAATTAAAAAAAAAGTGTTTGAGTTGTTTGCCAGATTCGATACTTTTCTTGAATGTAACAAAATGTGTATACTGATTGTTTTATTAAAAAAAATTACAATGAAGGGTTTACATGTTGCCGTCCGCATGCAATACAGACGTAAGTCGAATGAAGTCACTTCACATGAGGAATGGAAAACTCAATATTTTGGTCATTTCAGGCCACATCACGTCATTTTTTGTTCCTTTAGCGTCACCATCAGTGTTTTATCTTTGCAAATTGTTGTTTTACAGCTTTGTTAGATGATGTAGCTTGTCTAGATCAACTGGTAAGTCCAATACATCGAAGATTACCAATTTTGAGTTACGTCTCTTTTGCAGGCAGATGGCGATGTGATCATATATGTTCAAAAATCTTATTGACAAAAAATGTAATACTATTATGTACTCCACAAATTTGGCCTGCCCTGTGTGTGTGTGTGTGTGTGTGTGTGTGTGTGTGTGTGTGTGTGTGTGTGTGAGAGAGAGAGAGAGAGAGAGAGAGAGAGAGAGAGAGAGAGAGAGAGAGAGAGAGAGAGAGAACAGTGAACAATTTTAATGAATAGGCCAGCAGTAGTGCGCATGTTAATGCGGATGGTTACCAAAAGAAAGTGTGGGTTAATTTTCTGAAAGACATAGGCAGAGAGAGAGCGAGAGAGAGAGAGCGAGAGAGAGAGAGAGAGACAATGACAATGACAATTGTTCAAGTTATTCATTAAGGCCTTTGCCCCTCATGAAGGGGTACAGGATAACAAAATATAACAGAGTACTGACTGTAACATTATTTACAAAATGAACATTTCTTACGACATCATGACTGATCGTACGTATAAAGCTTTATATACATAAATTGATAGGTTTCGCACAATTCTCTCATTCGTAGAAGCAAAAAGCAGGCTAAAACGAAACTGGTTTGGATAATTGAAGAATGTTTGTGGGATATATCGTTTTCTTAGATCATGAGAGAGAGAGAGAGAGAGAGAGAGAGAGAGAGAGAGAGAGAGAGAGAGAGAGAGAGAGAGAGAGAGAGAGAGAGAGAGAGAGAGAGAGAGAATGAATGAATGAATTTTATTTATAGAGGGTAATAGAGTAAGCAATAACATGCTTTTTTGCATCCAGCCCTCTGGACATAATACATATATAAGAGAGAGAGAGAGAGAGAGAGAGAGAGAGAGAGAGAGAGAGAGAGAGAGAGAGAGAGATTTAAGACATGTTGGATTTTCTTTCTCATGCTTGCACTTTAAGGTCAGCTTTTCTGTAAGTATTTATCTTAAATCTATGTTTTGATTTTCATTGACAATTCATGCTTACTGTATGATATTTCCCCCTTTGTTTTGTTTTGTTTTTGTAGTTGTTAATTTCTGAACCTGTAGAAAATCATCAGAAAAAGAAACAAAATGTTTCTTGATTTGTATTTGTTTGAAAACTCTTGAGGATCTATTGAGTACATCAGGAACAGTTCAGAGGAAGGAAAATTATCAGAAATTTAACATTTTTGCATATAGTGATAGCGTGTGGTTTTTTTTTTTTTTAGCTCTGTGTCTATCTCTGTCTCTCTCTGTCTGTCTGTCTCTCTCTCTCTCTCTGTGTCTATATCTCTCTCTCTCTCTCTCCCTCTCTCTCTCTCTCTCTCTCTCTCTCTCTCTCTCTCTCTCTCTCTCTCTCTCTCTCTCTCTCTCTCTCTCTCTCTCTCTCTCTGTTTTCAAATGTTCTTATGTTGATAATATCTTTCTGTACCACTACCAGACTTTCAAGTTTATTGGATTGCTTCTTTAAGATTTGTGTACATGTATATATTGATTGTGTTTGTGTCATTAGCTTGTTCTCTTTCTTCTTTTTTCCTCCCAAGTCTTTTTGTTATGTTGATAATACATTTTTGTGTCAGACTTTCGGGGGACTTAAAAAAAAAAAATGAATTCATTACTGTCTTTTTTTTCTCCGTCAACCCTGTATTTCAAAAATTCAAACATGACTGTTCCCTAGAGCCACATTATCATGTAGTGACATATCTCATCTTTTTGTTATTGCCTTTATTACCGTAATCATTTTTGTTTATTATGTTATTTTGTACAATAGTTTCAGTGTGATTAAAAAAAAATCTATTGTCTTTGAGTACGTCTTTTGATTTTATTCAATGCATGCCCAACGTATATTTTCTATGCTTTAAAAAAAAAATCAATTCTTTAGAAAGAAAGAGCCAAAACACTGTCTATATCAGTTTGTGAAGAAAAACATGCATTTAGTGTTAAAACTGATTTAGTAATAAAAAGAAGTAAGATTGTGCAAGGCTTAAAATTCTGATTTCTTTATATGAATCAGTAGCTGTTGGGATGTTATTTGGGAAGCAAAATCTCTCTTTAAAGCAATTTGCCATTATATTAGGTTTTCCTATGCATTTGTCATACTTTCTCTAGCTCTACATGTTGGAAATAAACGTACAGTATACTTGATGATATCTGATGACACTTGTAGATTGATTACTGCTAATTAGAGGTGTTTTAAATGACATGAAAACTGGTGACATGTTTTATTATAGGCATGCCAATTGGCAAGAAAGTAGTTGTTGCCGTCATACCCTGGCTTAAAGACTCAAGGGATCATCCCAACAGCCGAAGCACTTGAACACTATGGTACAGATGCACCATAAGAACATTACGTGTGTGACCATTTTTTATTACCCCGCCACATGTGCAGCCACACTCCGACTTCGGATGAAGGCAGGAAAGTAGTGTGAACTTGTTTAGCACTTGGAAAGAAAAAAGATACACACATGTACATGTATGCATGCACACATACACACACACACAGACATACACACACACACACACACACACACACATGCGCACACGCACACACATGCATGCACACACAGAGACAGACAGAGAAAAAGAGAGAGCTCCTCTAGGAATCCACAAACACTCCAAATCTTGTTTCTTAGCAGACTGTAATCCTAAAATTTCGACTTTCCGTAACTTTTCTTTTAATTTTCAGTATATAATCAGCCAGTAGACAGACAGACCAGCTCCTAGTAAACAGAGATTGTTCCTTAGCATAATTTCCTTTCTGTTTCTTCCGTTTTGCAGGAACATGAAAAATGGCAAAGACACCACCAAGAAACTGGAGCAGGAGAACAGAAAGATGGAGGAGAGACTGAAGGAGCTGAAAATGGCCATGAACAGAGAGAAAGAGGAAAGAGAGTGAGTGTGTCATGCGTGTGTCTCTGTGTGTATTGTCAGCAATCTTGGTGATAAGGACAGCACAGAAAGGATATTCTGTTAAAGGGAAAACAACCGATCCCAAGGATCAGGTCTTTCTCGCCAGAAAAGCTCTGCCTCGCGGTGGCTCGCACAACAGGGAACAAAGAAGGGCGAACCGTCTCTCTCGCCAGCTGGGATCCAAATGCGGCGCGCTCTGAGCGCTTCCCCTCTTTTATACTCCGGCCGTGCCTTTAACTGCGTAAGCACACCTGAGTGTTTGCTATGTTTCTAGTTAATTCTGTATGTGAGTGTTGTGACTGTGTGAGTATGTGTGTATATGTGTGTGTGTACGTGTGCATACGCACGCGAGCATGTGAGTGTTTGTTTGTGTGCACACGCATGTATGTGTGTGTATGTGTGTGTGTGTGCTTATATAAATGTAATTTTGTGAGTATGTATGAACGAGACATGTGCATTTGTAAACTAATATACAAATATGTTGTACTACAAACACGCCTATGTCTGCCTTGGTACATGATTGAGGTATGCAAATTTTAACCCCAATCCATAATTATGCTTAAAAACTATTATTCAAAGTTTTGGGGGGGGTTTTGTTTGTGTTTTTGTGTTTTATTTCAACCAATGCATGAAGGCGTCTTCTGTTTCAGGAGACAGGGTGGGGGTTTCTGGCAGCGTGGGCAGACAGGAACCTTGACAAAATATGCCAGTGAAGTGCTTCATGACAAAACCAATAAAGTGAGAAACTAGCATTGATGTTTATGTGAGAGTGTGTATGTGAGTGTGTGTGCGTGTATGTATGTGTGCGTGTGCGTGCATGCGCGTGTGTGTATGTGACTAACTCCTGGCGTTATATTTGATTTGTGTGTGTGTGTCAAGTCAAGTCATGTCAAAATTTTATTTCCAGATGGAACATTGAATAAGCAAATAATATACTTTTTTAATACTTTTTGTGTGTGTGTGTTGTTCTCAGTATTTTTTAATGAAGAAATTGAAAAATATGCATGTGCTTATTTGCATACGAAGGTTTTTGAAAATGCTCTTACCATTGTACCAAAAAATTAGTATTATCCAGTCTCATCAATTGTAACTTGTGCGTGCTTATGGTCTTTCTTTCTTACGCTCGCACACACATATATACATGCATGTGAGGATGCATCATGCACATTCAGAGACAGAATTTCTTTGTCCATAAACCATGTGTGGCTTTGTACAAGAGATACACAGTGAAACTCCAAAGCATTTGGGAGGTTCTGAACATACCAAAATGCCAGAAGTGGAATATGATAATAAATATAAAGATTTCATATAGAGAGAAGAAACAAAAGCCATGATATGTGTCTGTGTGTGTGTGTGTGTGTGTGTGTGTGTGTGTGTGGTGGCAGACTTCCAAGAAAAAGGGAGTTAAGGTGCTGAAAGATGAACCACTAGGTAAGTGAAATGACAACCACTTTGCATGATATTATTTTGTTTAATATATTAATATTTTTAATTTACTAACTTTTTATTTATGTTTTTCATGTCATTTTAATACTCATGAAACAGTTTCAATTGATTTTTTTCTCGTGACATTCAAAATAATATTTATGTTTCAATGTAATTATGTTTCCATAAACCAGTGTATTGCTACAGCTAACGTTCCACCTCTTTTTCTAATCAAATGTACTATACTGTAAAAAAAAGAAAAGAAACAAACAACCCATGAACTTATTGTTATTTATTTGCATACAAAAAAATTGTAGAAAAATAATATACTGAAACCTCCATTATAAGACCTTAAAAAATCATCCAAAATGAGGTGTCATAAGGGAGGGGTCTTATAAGGGAACTTATTGTTATTTATTTGCGTACAATTTAAAAAAAAAGAAAAATAATACATTGAAACCTCCATTATAAGACCTTAAAAAATCATCCAAACTGAGGTCTCCTTAGGGAGGGATCTTATAAGGGAACTTATTGTTATTTATTTGCATACAAATTTTTGTAAAGAAAAATAATACATTGAAACCTCCATTATAAGACCTTAAAAAATCATCCAAAATGAGGTCTCATAAGGAAGGGGTCTTATAAGGGAGGTAATTTTAATAATTACAAAGAAAGGCAATGTCTCAGAGAAGTAGGTCTTACGTGGGAGGGAGTCTTATAATGGGAGGTCTTTTAAGGGAGGTTCCACTGTAGAAGCAAGAATGTCCAAACTTGTTACATCTTAAATGTTGTTCCTTTAAGGTTGCTATGTGGAATGAATTACCTTTTGAGTTAAAATGTGATCTTCAAATATCGTCTTGATGAAGTTCCAAAATGTGTTAGTATATTTAGAAGCTTTGATTCATTTATTTTCATAAGAAAATGTTTTAACCATACAAACCTTGACCAAAACAATACCTGCCAATGTTTAAAATGATGGGACTCCTAAAAAGCTTCACGGCTTGTTTGTTCCTACTTACTACTACTACTACTACTTTAACATTTCATTGACTTTCAAAGGTGTGATGCATGTCTAGTACCCCTTCTAGTGTGCCAATGTCCGGAATCAGTTGTGGTGGTATGATATTACATTGACTTTATGAAAACATTTTTTGGTGTGTGTGTATTTTTTTATATTTTTATTTATTGTATATATGTATTTTCATAGGGGAGTTAATTTAAAAGCAAAAACAGAGCTCAGCAGACTGGTTTTGCAGTTAATGATTTATTTTATTGTCCTTTGCCGATCTACGATCGCAAAGGAGTATGTTTTCGTTCGTGTGTGTTTCTTTGTTGTTTTTTTTTTCTCTCTTTTTTTTCTGTCTGTCCCAAGGATATCTCCCGAACCGCTTGACCGAATTGCTTCAAATTTTGTGTGGTGGTGTGTCACCATGAGAGGAAAGCATCCGTGCATAAATTATAACCGCAGTGACCTTGACCTTGGCGTATGACCTTGAAAACCAAAAATCTTTAAGGGGACATAACTTCCACACCATATGTCCTAGAGTCTTTAAATTTGGCATGTAGGTACTTTGGCTTATGGCCGTTCTGATGATGGCATACCGATCAAGGTCAAGGTCAAGGTCAGGGAGATCGGTAGGCCTTGAAAGTGGTAGGGGTCTAAAAATTGGGTTTTAAGCCATAATTTGTACTTGACAGATTTGTGTGTGGTACTGTATAACCTAGAGTAGAAAACATCCGAGCATACATTATCGCCATGCTCTTGACCTTGAAGTGTGACCTTGAAAACCAAAATTTCCTTCTTTGCGCTATATATTTCTTGTCCAAGCTGTATCTCGTGAACTAGAAGACAGAATCCCTTCAGATTTTGTGTCAGGATGTGACACTAAGAGTATAACACATTCGTACGTAAATTATCCCCCGGAAATACAATGTCGCCGAGCGGCAGACATGTTTCCGTTTTTCTTCACCCTCCTATATCTCATGAAATACTGTATAGAATCACTCCAAATGTTGTGTGGGTGTGTAAAAAGAAGAGTAGAAGACATTGCAGTACAAATTATGCCACGTGGGATTTTAATGTCGCTGAGCGGCAGACATGTCTCTGACTTACGGGTGTACACCCCATTAAGGGTGTACACCACACTAATTAAGGGTGTACATCCTGTTAAAGGAGGGGGTTTAATACTAAAAGTAAAGGACATCCTAGCACAAAATGTGCCATGTGGGGCTTAAATGTCGCCGAGTGGCAGACATGTCTCAGTGTTAAGGGTGTGCACCCCACCAATTAAGGGTGTGCATCCCAGAAAACGATTTGCACCCAGTCAAGGGTGTGTAGGTACATCACCCAAAGGTCACAAGGAAGACGGGGACCTAAGATGTGAGGGGGAAGGGAGGTACAGGGCGGGGCATGTACAGGGCGTAAGCGGCAAAGGACATTTTGAATATGGTTGTTGTTGATTAATCTTGTAGTATGATGTAGCTACATCTACATTTTCACATGTAAAATTGATCATAAAAGAGCAAAATAGGCTTCTTTTTTAGTAATTGAATCATGTTTGTTTAACAGGGAAAAACTGGAAGTAAATGTCGTTCGAAATGTTATCCTTTTTTTGTATTAATTGATGACTGAACTTTCTTTTTGCAATCTGAAATGGAGCTTGTTATTGCTGACTTGATAGATTTGCCCCGACGCAACAGCGGGCCTGGTACGATGAAATACATTGCCGAACGAAGCCCAAATAGCGATCCGGTCCAGGAGAGCAAGAACAAGGGAGCTAAATGTGGCCAGTGCGAAGACAGAGCCGCCTCCATGGTAAGTATGCATAGCATCTTATGCAATGAAAAACGTTATTAACCCCTTCCCTGCCCAATCCTGTGACTACTACTGGTGTGTGATATTATTGATGATTTCATAACTTTTGATGTCATAGCCCTGGTAATGGTTTAGACAAGTCAGGAAAAATATATCTCTACACCATTTTCTAAGATTGAGTCTAACAGGTCTCTTTTAAATTTTATAATAAGAAAGTCGATAATTTCTGTTTTCCTCTGGCAGTGAAGGGGTTAATACATTGTTTTATGTTGTGCATTTCTGTAGCTGGCAATTTGATGTGTTTGTGTGTGTTTACCCTGTCATTCTAGATAGGAAGTTTTAATTTATTTGAGAAAATTAAAGTAGTGTGTGTGATTTTTATTTTTTTTATATTTTTAAATATGATTTTTTTTTAGCAATGTCAAAATGCACCTTTTGTTGGTTGTTATATAAGAAAAATATCTTATATTATTTATTACGCAGTATGTGTGTTGTCTACTAGCGACATAGGTGCTTGGAAAATCTTGTGATTTACATTGCCTGTTTCAGAAAACGAGTCTTTGCTCTTTAACCTCTTCCCTGCCCATGTCTACTAGGGGTGTATGATGTCATAACTTTTGATGTCATAGCCCTGGAAAGATGTCGTTTTGGTTTAGACAAGTCAGGAAAGATACATCTAGACCATTTTCTCAGATTGAGTCTTACATGTCTTGATCTCTTTCGGATTTTATAATAAGAAAATCGATAATTTCTCTGTTTTTATCTGGCAGTGAAGGGGTTAATGATGGACGATGTCGAACCAAGTCGGTCTTTGATTAGGTACACTTTAAAGAAGTGTGCATATGCCCATGCCAGGTTTGCACTGTCACTATAACAACAGAAGTGCCTTTTGCACAGTGCTTTATGACTGCATGCAAACCAGCAGATAACAGCAAGGAGGAAGCTTTGCATCAGTATGAGGGATCTGCAATGCATTGACACTTTTGTGATAGACACAGCTGTTTTGGGAGGAATATTTAGCCATTTTTAGTTTACCATAAGTACCTTTTCATAAATAACAGTCAGAAATATGCTGTAGTATGTGGCTCAATCAATTGTATTCAGTGGAAATTTAGATTTTCACTCACGGGTGATTTTGTTTATGTTTGGGATACTAAGCGAATGATTTCTACTAAATATGTTTCGTGATACTGCTCAACAAAGAAAGTTTTTACAACTAATCTGATGGAAGAAATATGTTTAGAATATCATTAAGAACATACAGCCAAAATATTTTATAGGGATATGCTTAGTGTTATTTTTTTATCACAGATTTTTAGATTCAATCTTTTAACTAAATAGCTTGACTTTGTGTATGACGGAACAGCTGTGTAGAGAATGGACTGTCTATTTGTGCACTTTTCACAGACAAAAGAAGAAGAAAAAGTAGATGGTAGAAGAATAAGAAGATGATGGCGGAGAATAAAGTAGAAGAAAAATGAGGTGAATGAGAATTAGAATTAGAGAAAGAAGATAGAAAAACAACAACAACCCTGTAAACCTTGCTTAAATTGGGTGAATGTTCGACTGTTTCAGACCTGTGTTCAGTGCTCAGAGTACTACTGTGCCGGCTGTTTTGCGGCTTTCCACTTGAAAGGGGCGCTGAAGCGACATCGATCTATACCTCTCCATGTAAGTAAGGTTATATGCAGTGGAAATGGGCTAACTCAAAACTGGAGGGACCAACGTTTTATTTTGAGAGCCAATATTTTGAGATGAAAAAACTTTTGGGTATCTTCTTCTTCACTGTACGTGGCCACAATCAACTCTTTGATTATCTTGCCACGGAACCGGGAGGTTCTACCACTTATGCCGGAAGAAAAGGCTCAAAGCCTGAGAAGAAACTGAAAAGTTAGGCCTTAGACAGAAGAGGGACAGATAAAAAGATAAAGGATTAAGTGCTTGCACTGGGTTAAGACCAACCCCCCCCAGTTCAGCCGGGAAGGAACAGGCCCCACTTCCAGCAACAAGCAAAAGCAGAAGAGAAGGAAATAAAAAAGAAAAAAGGAGAAGAGAGTTTGGGTTGCTAGCCCAATGACCCCTGAGGCATAAAAATGATTAAACTGGGACCAAAAAGTTACCCAGTCTTTTTGAGTGATGTGCTTTTGAGATAGCAGGATTCCACTGTATATGTTCTCTCTGACCAAGCTTTTAAGGGTTCGATTCAGTGAGTCGGAGTACTGTGCTTCATCCTCAGGCATGGTACTTTTCAATGAATTCTCTGAATTAACCAAAAAAGTGAATGTAAATAAATAATAATAATAGTAATGAATGACTTTTATACGGCGCAATATCCTGAAACAACAGCTCAAAGCGCCTCACAGATACCGTATTTTTCGGACTATAAGGCGTACCTTTGTATTAGGCGCACTGCCCAAACTTTACCCAAATTTCAGATTTTTGTTACTATATTTTCTTACTATTTCATCAGTCACATTATAAGGTGCAGGGGTCTCAGTCTGGGAAAAAAAGTATTGCTTTATAGTCCGAAAAATACAGTACAAAAATATATAAAAAATACATGCACGCAATACTAATTCATAATACTACAATCTAAACAAAGTGACCGGGAAATACAAGGTGCAGATACAAGATACATATAAATATACACGCATGCAGCATATAATGATAGATAATAATAAATGCACTTGGAGAGGAAAAAAAACCAACCACACACACTCGCCAAGCTTAAAGTAAAGCCTTAAATGAATGTCAGAGGAGGTTTTAAGCTTAAGGAGATACCCTTTTCTGCAATTTTTAACAGTTTTATGGAGTCATCTTCAAGAGCAATTTCCCCTGATCACCGTAAAGGACTCTTTACCCCTTGACCACACCGTAAAGGAATCTTTACCCCTTGACCACACCAAGAGACAACATCTGAACCACCAAAATATTTTCAGAGAAAAAACACCTTTTTCGTCCAGTACCATGACTGATTCCAGTTTGTGGCACATTACAAAAACAGTTTCACGGAGATCATTGTGCTGATGTTGCAGGCCACAGGACCTAGGCAGTTCTTGTCGCCACGCCCCACACCCCCTTCCAATTCAAGGTACAGGCTTGTTTTACAGTTAAAACTATAGAAAAAAAGCACAATGTAATGAGAGAGTGTGTGTGAGAGAGAGAGAGAAAGACAAACGACGAAAGTTTGTTTAGCATCCTCCGGCCTGGAACAGGCACATATGGGACATTAATGACAATAAAGATAGTGGGATGATCCTGGAGGTACTACAATACCAGGAAAGTCCAGAAGGTTTTTTTAACAATCAAGATTGAGAGAGAGAGAGAGAGAGAGGATTTGTGTGTGTATAAGTTAATTTATGGCTGATAAACATATCTAAAAGATTAAGTTTCAAAACGGTGTATTAAGCACAGAACAAACTAGATGAAGATTAATTGAACAAATAAATGTTCATGTCTTTTTTCATATATGTTGAAATCATTGCTCAAGAGTGAGCGTCACACGTTTCCTTTTTTTACCCACATCGCTACACTGTGCTTTCTCCGCCATTCTTGAATGAAACATCCGGAGTAGGCCCTAGCGCAGCTTGAATTAGCGCAGAGAAATCTCGCGAGGTCGGACCCTCGCGAGATCGGACCCTCGAGAGATTGACATTGGCTAACAACAGTGGTACCCCAGCTGTGCGTCGGCTCGAACTGAGGCCGAGAAGGATAGATATCATACGTTTTTGCGACTGATAATTGTCAGAATGTGTTGCATCGGTCGTAAAATCAACAAGATTTACGGTCGTAAAACGTGTTAGAGGGGGAGTCGTAAATGAGGAGGCAAGTTTTGAAGAAAAACGATCCGTCATTCATATTTCGGTCTTAAAAGAGGGGAGGTCGTAAATCAGAGGGCCATTCGTGAGGGGGTTGACTGTATAGCCGAACATTCTCCATCAGGATTGGAGTAGAGAAAGTGACAGACAGAAGTAGCAGATTGTGAGAAGGAGGGATGGGGGTCTAAGTATCTGTAACTATGCACAATAGAGCTCAGGTATTGTTTGATTTTAAAGTAATCAGCATATCTGTCATAGGTATTTATTATTAGGTATTGTTGTATTATAGTCACAGAGGCGTCTCTGTGAAATTCGGGTTGCTCCAACCTGGAGAGTGCATCGCGCGATTTAAAAATAAAATAAAATAAAGTTTGCATGCAATTTTTGTGTGACTGGTGAGGAAGGAAAGGGGGGGGGTAAATTTTGACCAAATGACAACTTTTTTCGTTGCCACTGGGATTAACGTGTGCTGAGTGCATGGGCACACGGGGCCTCGGTTTATCATCTCATCCGAACGACTCCACGTTCAGGTCGTAAGGCCTAGTGCAAAGTGAGAGGAAAAATCCTCTGTACCCAGGTTCGAACTCGGGTTTAGTTGACACGAGGCGAACGCTCTACCACTGTGCCACTCAGTTTAGTGATGAGTTTGACAGAAAGTAAGTTGTAAGTTCAGATTTAACTCATTCAAGTCTTTCCGGCCATATATGTCTGGAATTAATAGATAGCTGTTAATTTGATGCATTTGCTTCAAGGGAAGTAAATCTGTGTGTACCTTGGTCACTTCTAAACTCGCTTTGCTCCCTTAGACCACAATTTTGCCTCTGACTTTGCTTTTGTAGTGGTTTGTTGTGGGGAAACCAATCTGTGTAGAGAGTTTTTCTATATAAAGTCTATATATAAAAAAGTCTGATCTACCACTTCCCTATGTCTTAACCTGAAGTAAAAAACCACCTAATCTTCCTTCATTTCTCCTTTTATGTATGTTTCGTTTGTGTGTATGGCCGGAGTGATTTGTGAGTTTTTTTAATTATTCAAAATCGTTGCGATGCGAATGAGTTAAGCGTGTGTACTAACTCCGGTGTTTGTGGGCCGAGGTGGTTTCATTCATCTTGTAACTTAATTGACGAATCCCTTTCTCACTTTCTTACGGCAGATTTTCCGCCTGGATACTTGATGAATCAATGTTCATAAATGTATCAATTGTTGCAAAGTTGATTTGGCTATTAGTCTATCCAGATGATTTGATGTTGTCTTAAACAGGTCAGCCGCTAGCGTAGGATCAACATCAAGGGACTCAAACTATCAGGTATCGTTGAACAGTTATGCTTCATCTTGTCTTAGTGGAAAGTGACGCTGAAGGTGTGGAGACTGTGGTTTGTGTGTGTGTGTGCGTGTGTGTGTGTGTGTGTGTGTGTGTGTGTGTGTGTGTGTGTGTGTGTGTGCATATATGGCTCACGCATTTTAAAGTGTAGAATCCTTTTTATCTGCACGCCACAGTCAACTTTGAAATTGTAACAGAATTTTAAAATAGCAAATGCAAACAAAATTCTGCATAAGAGGCCATTGTCATATTAAACAAAAAAATATACCAATCTGAAAACTTTATAAACTGATTTTCAACTGTATCTTTTTTCCCTACTGCACTCTCAGCATTACAGAACAAAAATACATAGCCACAAAGCATCATAATATTGATTTGTAAGTTTGTCCTTTTATTCTCCTTAACAATGTCAAAGAAAAGAAGTTATCAGCAGATAATCAGTTTTTCAACTTTGTTTTTGTCCTAACTTTGTCTTTGTCCTGTAATATTCTATTACAGCAATGTCGACATTGAGGAAAAAAAGTTAAGCTGCTCGGAATCTTCAAACTAATGTTCAGTTTTCTTCTTTTTTTTTCTCTTTTTTTTAATATGTACAGCATCAGTTTTATCTGTACAACATAAATTTTATCTGTATGACATCAATTTTATCTGTACAGCATCAATATTTGTACAGCACCAATATTATCTGTACTGCATCAATTTTATCTGTACAGCATCAATGTTATCTGTATGGCATCAATATTATCTGTATGGCATCAATTTTATCTGTATGGCATCAATATTATCTGTATGGCATCAATTTTATCTGTACAGCATCAATATTATCTGTATGGCATCAATATTATCTGTATGGCATCAATTTTATCTGTATGGCATCAATATTATCTGTACAGCATCAATTGTATCTGTATGGCATCATTAAACCAATGTTCACCTTTCCCTTTTTCCCCATAAAATTGAACCCCCAAAAAGTTTAGTCGAAGATTATGAGATTTTCAACGTTCTCTTTTTTCCTCTACAACAGCAATCTCAGCAAAACAACATAGTTGGTGCCACTACCAATGGGGCCAGCAATGGGAGTGGCGGTGGTCAAGCGGCCATCCGCAGTGCCAGTGGGTCTCTGCTGGACGGGGCTTACGATGAGGCCGACAGCGCTGCCTCCTTCCAGCAGGCCCTCATGGCCTGGAGACAGGGGGACGACTCCTCCACCAGCCCTGAGGCAAAACCTAAACAGGCTGTTGTCGTCTCCCCTGTGAAGTCTCCAGGTTGGTGTGTGTTGAGGGGTGGGGGGAAAGGAGGGAGGGGGGGGGGGCAAGGGAGAGTTGTGCTGTGCTGTGCATTTTGTGTATGTATAGGTTTTATGTGTCAGTGTGTTGGGTGGGGTAAGGGGTGGTGGGGCTTGTGTGTGTGTGTGTGTGTTTTTGTGTGTGTTCATTCCTATTTATTCAGGAAGAAGAGCATCATTTTGCCACTGAATTCTGGGCGTGTGTTTCTCTTTTTGTCTAAATTGTCATTGTGTCTGTGTATACTTAAAGATTCCGCAAAATAGGCCTGAACTGATAAATGCAACAGAAAAATAAAATAAAAATGTTTCTAGTGACTTTGAATGCACCATTTTGTGCTCTGTTTTCCGTTTTTCTACAATATTTACAAATAGAATCTCTCAGTACAGGGAAACCCATTTAGTACGAGTACGGTTTAAACGAGAGCCCGTATTTAACGAGTGGTTTCAAAATTCCCGACCACAAGCCTTCTTTTTCCTTGTTAAATAATTCTGCATACAACGAGCTCGCTACAACGAGCAACTTGCATATAACGTACAATTTATTGACTCCCAAAGTCAAGCTTTTATGCAAAAACTACATGGTTAGAACGAGAACGCACTTACAACCACACCGCCATCCCAAAGTCAAGCTTTCTTGCACAACTACCTGGCTAGAACGAGAACACACTGGCAACAGCATCGCCATCTTGACTGACCCCTCGATATGTAAGCGGAGTTCTGATTGGCCGATATAACAACTTGGGTGTCTGCAGCGCAAGCAGACGACACTGGACTCACTCTTTGCGCACTGATCTTGTGACTTTCGGGAAATTTTAACTTTCTCTTAAAGCGCGTGTGTGGATTTTATGTTTTTTATGTTATCGTGTGTTAATAAACTGTTTTAAAGCGTTAGTAATCGGCATTAAAAACCCTATGGATACAGGATACTGGGCTTACAACCATGCTTTGTTGGGTAAGTGTATTGTTTTCGGTTTTTCTGTCTTTTTCACACTTTACCAGCACGCACATCACAGTAGATGTGAGGACCGATTGATAGGTTCGTCAGGGTTGCCAAAATCGATAAAATGGTTTGAACGAGCAATGCTTACGAGTAAATTGGCCCTCTCCCCTGGAATTCGTACTAAACGGGTTTCACTGTATATCTGAATATATAAACATCTCTCAGTATAATCTAGTTTTCAGAGTTATAATATTTGGGGGTTTTATCAGTGAGCACTCGCTTATTGTACACCCAACCCCCGCCTAACTGGCATCCGATATTATAGGCACCTTGTTTATGATCGTTTTGATTTAGTGAGTTTCTACTCCTTTATTACTAAAAGAATATCCGGTATTATATCCACCTCTTACGGTAATTGCGAACAATTGTGGTTGGTCTGTTGGGTTGTCGCACTACTGAAGTCAACTCAGACTACTGAAGTCAACTCAGACTGTATAATTATATCTGGTGACTGATAAAGATTGATAAAGAAAACCATTCCCAAAGCTGTAGCACATCATATTTATGTCTTTTCTTATGTTCTATTTTGTCTATGCATGAAGTAACAATGGTGGAGCACTCAACTACCACATCGCAGACCAGAAAGCCAGCTCCATTGTCCCAGAGGCGAAGTCAGTGCCTCACTCCCTGTTCTATACACAGAGGCTGATGCTGAAGCTTTCTATTTTTTTCGTTTTTGTCTTTATGTGTTAAGTTACAATGGTGGAGCACTCAACTACCACATCACAGACCAGAAAGCCAGCTCCATCCCCCACCCCAAGCTGCATTGTCCCAGAGGTGAAGTCAGTGCCTCACTCCCTGTTCTATACACAGAGGCTGATGCTGAAGCTTTCTATTTTTTTCTTTTTTGTCTGTGCGTGTGAAGTTGCACTCAACTACCACAGTGCATACCAAAAAGGCAGCCCCTTGGTCCCTGAGGTGAAGTCAGTGCCTCGTTCCCTGTTCTTTGCCCAGAGGCTGATGCTGAAGCTTTCTGGGTTTTGTTTTTATGTTTTAGATAACAATGGTGAAGCACTCGAGCAGCACCAGCGCAGACCACAAAGGCAACCCCTCAATAGCAGAGGTGAAGTCAGCGCCTCACTCCCTATCCTATGCACAGAGGCTGATGCTGAAGCTTTCTATTATTGTCTTTTTTGTCTGTGCGTGTTAAGTGACAATGGTGGAGCACTCGACCAGCACCAGCACTGACCAGAAAGGCAGCCCCTCCATGCCAGAGGTGAAGTCAGCGCCTCACTCCCTGTCCTACGCCCAGAGGCTGATGCTGAAGCAGCATCGTCGCACCGAGGTCAGCCACATGTCCACCCCTCGGCTGACCAGCGGCCACGGCTCTTCTCCGTCCTCTTCAGTCACTCCTTCTTCAGGTTTCTTGTTTGTTATGTTTTGTCTTTATTTACATGGGTTATTTCCCAACTATTCAAAATTGCACTTTGAGTTATTTTTAAATTTGTGTGTGTGTGAATTGAATTGAATTGAATTGAATTGAATGAATTTTATTTATAGAGGGTAATAGAATAAGCAATAGCACATGCTTTTTTACATCCAGCCCTCTGAAAACAAATTACAAATATAAAAGTAAAATGGAAAAATGAAAATGAGCACAGACAAAGCAATATAAGAATGTAAAAAAACAACCCTGTATAGTAGCACAACAATAACAAAATCAAACCTAATATTATTAACTACACTCATTTTGAACGTGTATAAATTAAGAGTAGGCCTAAACACATACACACGGAGGAGAAAAAGAAAAAAAAAAATCCTGTGAGAGGAGAGAGAGAGTGTTGTGCGTTTTGTTTGGGTGACAGAGATGATGCTGTTCACTTTCTGAGAAAAAAACCCATGATTTATTTGTTTTTAAATATTCTTGAAATTTTGGATTGGTTTGATCTCCATCATTTCACTCTTGAGTGTTCAGTGTGTGCAAAAATCAGATTTGTTTCAAATGTTCTCTATACTTTTTCTTTAGGTTTGACATCCGTCACCCCTCGGCTCAGTTCAGTGGGAGGGAGAGTGGGTGAGGATGATGATGATGGTGAGTTAAGGTTTTTGTGAGCGTGTTTCTATTGTATTGCTAGCATGCTGTTATTGTGACGTGTGTGTGTGTGCATACGCGCATGTGCGCGTGTATGAAGCACCTTCCTCTATCATTCCTACATTTGACAATGCTTTTTCCTCTTTGATCCATCAGTATGTCGCTTTTCTTTGTACTGAATTCCAAAGATCTCTGCTAAAGATTGTGTGAGTTGTGAGTATGTACGTACAGTAAACATTTGTATCGCTTTTAAGTTTTATATATGATGTGTCCATATGCACATAATGCGTGAGTAGGAATGTGCCTTAGGAAAATGTTGCCCTATAAGGATGTGAATATTGATCAAACTCGGAATGTGCCTTAAGAAAATGTTGCCCTATAAGGATGTGAATATTGATAAAACTCGCTCTCGTTTTTTTCAGTGGAATGGGAAGAGGGAGAGGGGCATGTGGACTTTCAGTCTTTGTACGAAGCCATTTCCAATTCCTCCGAGCAAGGCAGCAATCGAGTGACCATTTCCAATGTGAAAGTGGTGGATGTGCAGTCAATCTGTGAGTGATTTGTGTGTGTGTGTGTGTGTGTGTGGGTGTTGTGTGGTGTGTGTGTGAAAGTGTTAAATTTATCTTAACAAGGCAGCAATCGTGTCACCATTTCCAATGTGAAAGTGGTGGATGTCAGTCACTCTGTAAGTGATTTGTGTGTGTGTGTGTGTGTGTGTGTGAAATAGACGATTTTTGTGGAAAAAACTAGGGGAGAGAACTTCGTGAAAAATTAGAGTTGTTTTACCTCAACCAGGACAGTGACAAAACCATAGCAACCATGGCGTCGAAGAGATAAATCTGGATGTGAGTGAACCACTTGCAAACAATTTTTTTTTTGAGAAATGAGGGATGATTACAAATGGCCCACAACTGATCGAACTTTGCAAAATGTGACGTAAAAATAATAAATTACGACAATTTTAGAATGACGTACTGTGTTCTTTCAGCAATATTTCTTTATTTTGTCTCTATTTGATGCCCGACTTCGGACCCTCAACCACAAATAGTGTTATCATGTTATCAAAATCAAACTGATGATTGTGGATACTCAATGGGAGAAGAAGAAATGTCTATTAGCTAAAGAATCTGTTTTGAAGTGCTATCAATGATTTGACATATTATTATTATTTTTGACATAACGGTGACCTAGCAATTCTTACTGTCTGCAGCCTCCGTATGCAAAACATGAAACTGATAATTATTGCATGTAAGCTTTCATGTAGACAAACAACATGCTTTCAGAATATTTCTTTATCTTTGATTGAGTATGAGTAATTTTAACAACTGATCTAATCAGTCTGCAGATCTGAATGATCTTAACCCAAATCTGTCAAAGGAATCCTGCTTCAAAATGAAAATGAAAACGGCCAAAACCTAAAACAAAAATAATGGTATTCTTTTTCGGTTTTTTAATTTTTTATATCAAACCGTACAGAATTCAAGTAATTTCTGTGACCCCTATTCATCTTGACTTTAAAAAAGAAGAAGATATATCACTGTCATTTTACAATAAAGAAAAACTGTAGGCCCAAATGTTTATTTCATGCAACAATACAGAATTCAACGAGATGTCTAACTATTTTGCTGTGGTCCAAAGAATTAACATTTCATGAACTCTTCTATTGCCATGTATTTTTTTTACTTTTTTGTCCGTCCGTTCCATCTAACCGACCATTAGTACCCCCCAGGAGAGTCCTTTCAAATGTTTATTTCATGCACAGTGCGAATTCACGTGAATGTTTTAACTATTTTGGAGAGAGCCAGAGAGAGACCCGCATTTTAGCACGTCTAGCTCTATGTAAGAGACACACGAGGGATGACAAGGGTAGCATCTCAACCGACAAGTGAGTAACAAATTTTGTCTGATTGCGCATGTATTGTATGGTTATAAGTGTACCCCCCCACGGACATAAGCTCTTAAACATAGGCAAACACATGGTAGGGTAATTGCAGTGTAACACTTAGCTTTAAGTATGAGTTCAAAGTGATGTACGATCGACTTGTGAGTACTAGGTACTTTTATCGGCTCGGCCACTTCCGTGAGAGTAGCGCTGCTCGCACCACGGTGCTAGAAGAGTTGTCTTGTAGAAGCAGAACATGTGTTGTTTTCTGTCCAAGCAGCCCAAGGAGCAGCGCTCAGCCAGCGCAGAGTCTCACTCCTACACTGTGGAGGAGGTAGGGGGCATGGAGGCGTGGGAAATGCAGCATCAGGACAGGTGGGTCGATTGTTTTACTTGTTCCTTCTGTTTCTTTCTTTATTGGTTTGAAAGTTTATTTTTCCTTGTTTCACAGAAGGCTGTTTTACATCATACAATGAAAACACACCAACGCCCACTTAAAAAATCGTAAATATTTCGATTTTTAATAAAACTTTATCGTACTCACCCAACCAAGGCTGTTTTACATGTGTTTTGTTATTTTAATTTTATATGTTACATGAAACCCTTTGCTGTACTCATGTTTTAGGCAAAAACTCTTGAGTTATCTTTTTGTGTGTGTGTGAAAGTTTGCATACATGACTTCAGTTTAATTCTATTTTTTAATGATGCCACATTGTTTTTTTGTTTTTTTAGTATTTTGAATTGATGGTGAGGGTATGTGGCTTATGCTGAAGTTCCTCTGTTTTAATTTGTTTCTTCATATTTGCTACACCCTCTGAAGTACTGAATAGAATGTCAGAACTGCAATACATATTACATGAAGAACATCAAGTTTAACAAAAGCAAGCATGCATGTGCACGCACACGCACGCACACACGCACACCACGCACACACACACATCACATACCGCACACCACAGCAACAACAAAATACATTTATCTTTTTCCATGTCACAGGTTAGCACAGAAAGAGAAAGACAAGCCTCCTCCAAATCTCCGGCCGCTATCCAAATTCGAGAGCGACGCGCGTCTAGAGAACGTGGGCGGATCCCAAATCAAGGGAGGGCCTCGAGTCCTGGACTCATTCGATACTTAAAGAAACCCCCTCTCAAGCATCGACGAGGCTTCTGAACAGAACCCATTCACCCCTAGCCATCTACGCAAAGACTATACTCAGGTCAGAACAGTGTGACTGTTATGTGTGTTTGTGTGTGTTTCTGTAGTGTGTGCTTGGGGGTAGAAGGTTTGATGAAAATTTGTGTAGGTGGGTAGATTAGTGGAGTCGTGAGTGAGTGAATGTTGTTTTGTGTGTGCATGCTTGTGTGTGCGTGTGTAATAATATGGTGCATGAGTGTGTGTGCAGGCATGAGATTTGTCAGCCTTTAGGCGATTTAGGCTTTTTGGATGGGCCCCAGAGGTAACTTTTTTACATGAACAGAGACCATTGCGAATAGAATTACTTGTTATATGTGAAATAAAATGAGTTAATATATCAATCTACTTCTATGTTGTAATTTATTGCTTAGACTACCAAAAAAACTTCAGTTTTCAGAGGGCTTCAGCCTTTCTTCAGCCTTTTCAGCTAAATCATTATTTGTGTGAGTGAGTGTGTGATGAGAACAATAGTATTGGGTGGTGGTTCATGTGGTGTGTACGATGAATATGGTATTTTTTTCAGGCCTTGTGTGCATTTCGACGAACCTCTACACTTTATATAAGGAAATAAGCGGATGGGTTTCCGCAACGGAATGGCACCTCTTTCATATTTCTTTAAACTTCATATTCTTTGGGGCGATTGTGCACGGAAAACCCATGCACAATCCTCCCCAAAGAATATGGAAGTAGAAATATGAAAGAGGTGTGCCATTACGTGGCTCGGAAACCCATCCGCTTATTTCTTATATAAAGTGTATGAGGGTTTCCGTTACGGAAATGCACACAAGGCCTGAAAAATACCATATTCATTCTTACACCACACACATGCCACCACACTACTATTGTTCTTCCCAACACTCACTCACCAAATAATGATTAGGCTGAAAAGGCTGAGAAAGGCTTGAAGCCCTCTGAAACTGCAGTTTTTTTGGTAGTCTAAGCAATAATACACCATTAGAATTAGAATTGTATATTTACTTCATTTTTATTCACTATAACAGTAGTCTAATTTCTCAATTGGTCCTCTTTTCCAATGTAAAAATTACTTCTGGGCCATCAAAAAGCTTAAATCAGCCTAAAGGCTGAACACAATCTCATGCCTGCACACACACTCATGCACATCTATACACACCACACACAAGCATGCACACACGAAACACCTTCACTCACTCACAGAATCCCTAATCTACCCCACCCTACACACTTTGTCTCAACCTTCTACCCCCAAGCACACACTGACAGAAACACACACAGCACACACATATCAGTCCACTGTTCTGACCTGAGTATATTCTTTGGTAGATGGCTGGTGTGAATGGTTTCTGTTCAAGGAAGCCTCGTCGATGCTGAGAGGGGGTTCTTCTACGTATGAATGATCCAGACTCAGTGCCCTCCCTTGATTTGGGGATCCGCCCCCGTTTCTCTATGACGCGCGTCGTCTCTCGAGATTTGGATAACCGGCCGGAGGATTTGGAGGGAGGCTTGTCTTTCTCTTTCTGTGCTAACCTGTGACATGGAAAAGGCCGAAAATGGGTCTTTGTGTGTGTGTGTGTGTTTGTATGTTGTGTGTGTGTGCGTGTGGCGTGTGTGTGTGTGCGCGTGCGTGCACGCGCATGCTTGTGTGAACTTTTGATGTTCTTCATGTAATATGTTATGCAGTTCTGCCATTCTATTCAGTACTTCAGAGGTGTAGCAAATTATGAAGAAACATAATTAAAACATAGGAACTTCAGCATAAGCACATACCCTTCACATCAAATTCAAATTACTAAAAAAAACAAAAAAACAATGTGGCCTCATTAAAAATAGAATTAAAATGAAGCATGTATGCAAACTTTTCACACACACACAAAAAGATAACTCCAAGAGTTTTTGCCTAAAAACAGAGTACAGCAAAGGGTTTCATGTAACATATAAAATTAAAATAACAAAACACATGTAAAACAGCCTTGGTTGGGTGAGTACGATAAAGTTTTATTAAAAATCGAAATATTTACGATTTTTTAAGTGGGCGTTGGTGTGTTTTCATTGTATGATGTAAAACAGCCTTCTGTGAAACAAGGAAAAATAAACTTTCAAACCAATAAAGAAAGAAACAGAAGGAACAAGTAAAACAATCAACCCACCTGTCCTGATGCTGCATTTCCCACGCCTCCATGCCCCCTACCTCCTCCACAGTGTAGGAGTGAGACTCTGCGCTGGCTGAGCGCTGCTCCTTGGGCTGCTTGGACAGAAAACAACACATGTTCTGCTTCATACAAGACAACTCTTCTAGCACCGTGGGTCGGAGCAGCAACCCGAATTTCACAGACGCCTTTATGACTATAAAGTACCTAATACTTACATTTGCCTTGTACATCACTCTACACTCCCACCAAACGCAAAGGCATTCACTGCCAAGTACCCTGCTATGTGTTTGTCTATTTTTGAGCTTAGGTCAGTGGGGGGGTTTCCCGTTAAAACAACACATGCGCACTCAGAAAAAATTTGTTACTCTCTTGTCGGGTGAGATGGCAACGACGAACAAAAAGTTTAAAAAAATACATGGCAATAGAAGAGGTTCATGAATGTTGTCTTTTAGATCCCAGCAAAATAGTTAAACATCTCGTGAATTCTGTACGGTTGCATGAAATAACATTTGAAAGGGGGGTGGGGGGTACAATTGTCGTTGAGATGGAACGGACGGACAGAAAAGTAAAAAAATACATGGCAATAGAAGAGTTCATGAAATTGTCATTCTTTGGACACAGCAAATATTTAGACTCTCGTTGAATTCTGTATTGTGCATGAAATAAACTTGGCCCTACAGTTTTCTCTTTATTGTAAAATGACGTGATATAGCTTCTTCTTTTTTAAAGTCAGATGAATAGGGGTCACAGAAATTACTTGAATTCTGTATGGTTTGATATAAAAAATTAAAAACACCGAAAAGAATACCATTATTTTTGTTTTAGGGTTTTGGCCGTTTTCCATTTTCATTTTGAAGCAGGATCCTTGACAGATTTGGGTTAAGATCCATTCTATCTGCAGACTGATTAGATCAGTTTGTTACAACTTTACTCATACTCAGATCAAAGATAAAAAAAATATTCTGAAGCATGTTGTTTGTCTACATGAAAGGCTTTACATGAATAATTATCAGTTTCATGTTTTGCGTACGGAGGCTGCAGACAGTAAGAATATGCTAGGTAACCGTTATGTCAAAATATAATAATACTGTCAAATCATTGATAGCACTTCAACAGATTCTTTAGCTCATAGACATTTCTTCTTCTCGCCATTGAGTATCCACATCATCAGTTGTGATTTATGACACTATATTTGGTTGAGGTCCGAAGTCGGGCATCAAATAAGAGACAAATAAAAGAAATATTCTGAAAGAAACAGTACGTCATTCTAAATTGTCGTAATTTTATATTACTTCACATTTTGCAAAGTTCGATCAGTTGTGCCACTTGTAATCATCCCTCATTTCTCAAAAAAGAAATTGTTTGCACGTGGTTCACTCCATCCAGATTTATCTCTTCGCGCCATGGTTGCTTATGGTTTTTGTCACTGTCGGTTGGGTAAACAACTCTATTTTCACGAAGTTCTCTCCCCTATTTTTCTCAAAAGCGTCTATTTCACACACACACACACACACAAATCACTTACAGAGTGACTGAAATCCACCACTTCACATTGGAAATTGGTTGACACGATTGTGCCTTGTTAGAGACATTTAACACTTTCACAACACACACACCACACACACCACCACACACACCACACAAAATCACTCACAGATTGAACTGACATCCACCACTTTCACATTGTAAATGGTCACTCGAATTGCTGCCTTGTGCTCGAGGAATTGGATGGCTTCGTACAAAGACTGAATTCCACTGCCCTCTCCTCTCCCATTCCACTGAAAAAACGGAGCGAGTTTATCAATAATTCACATCCTTATAGGGCAACATTTTCTTAAGGCACATTCCTAGTTTTGATCATATTCACATCCTTATAGGGCAACATTTTCCTAAGGCACATTCCTCTCACGCATTATGTGCATATGGACACATCATATATAAACTTAAAAGCATACAAATGTTTACTGTACGTAACATACTCACAACTCACACATCTTTTAGCAATCTTGTGAATCAGTACAAGAAAAGCCGCAAAGAACATGAAAATGGATCAAGAGGAAAAAGCATTGTCAATGTAGATGAATGAGGAAGGTGCTTTCATACACACACACTGCGCGTATGCCCACACACACACGTCACAATAACAAGCATGCCTAGCAAAATACAATAGAAACACGCTCACCAAAACCTTACTCACCATCATCATCATCCTCACCCACTCTCCCTCCCACTGAACTGAGCGAGGGTGACGGATGTCAAACCTAAAGAAAAAGTATAGAGAACATTTTGAAAAATCTGGTTTTTGCAGCACACTGAACCCTCAAAAATAGAGTGAAATGATGGATCAACCATCCAAAATTTCAAGAATATTTAAAAACAAATAATCATGGTTTTTTTCTCAGAAGTGAACCAGCATCATCTGTCAACACACTCAACACTCTCTTCTCTCTCTCACAGGATTTTTGTTTTTCTTTTTCTCCTCGTGTGTATTGTTTAGGCTCTACTCTTATTTAATACCCGTTCACAATGATGGTAGTTAATAATATTAGTTTGATTTTGTTTATTGTTGTGCTACTATAACAGGGTTGTTTTTTACATTCGTATATGGCGGGTCTGTGCTCATTTTTCATTTTCATTTTACTTTTATATTTGTAATTTGTTTATCAGAGGGTCTTGATGTAAAAAAGCTGTTTTGCTTATTCTATTACCCCTCTATAAATAAAATTCATTCAATTCATCAATTCATTCATTCACACACACACAAATTTAAAAATAACTCAAGTGCAATTTGAATAGTTGGGAATACACCATGTAAATAAGACAAAACCTAACAACAAGGGAACCTGAAGAAGGAGTGACTGAGAGACGGAGAAGAGCCGTGCCGCTGGTCAGCCGAGGTGTGGACATGTGGCTGACGCTCGGTGGCGACGATGCTGCTTCAGCATCAGCCTCTGGCGTAGGACAGGGAGTGAGGCGCTGACTTCACCTCTTGCTGGAGGGGCTGCCTTTCTGTCAGGCTGGTGCTGGTCGAGTGCTCCACCTTGTCACTTAACACGCACAGACAAAAAGACAATAATAGAAAGCTCAGCATCAGCCTCTGTGCATAGGATAGGGAGTGAGCGCTGACTTCACTCTGCTATTGAGGGTTGCCTTTGTGGTCTGCGCTTGTGCTTGTCGAGTGCTTCACCATTGTTATCTAACACCTAACAACAAAACCCGAAAGCTTCAGATCGCCCTCTGGGCAAGACAGGGACGGGCACTGACTTCACCTCAGGACCAAGGTGCTGCCTTTTGTATGCAACTTGGTATTGAGTGCAACTTCACACCACAGACCAAAAAAGAAAAAATATAAAGCTTCAGCATCAGCCTCTGTGTATAGAACAGGGAGTGAGGCACTGACTTCACCTCTGGGACAATGGAGCTGGCTTTCTGGTCTGTGATGTGGTAGTTGAGTCTCCCCATTGTAACTTTAACACATAAAGACAAAACGAAAAAAATAGAAAGCTTCACATTCAGCCTCTGTGTATAGCCAGGGATGAGGCACTGACTTCCCTCTGGGACATGAGTCTGGCTTTCTGGTCTGCGATGTGGTAGTTGATGATCCACCATTTTTACGTCATGCCATAGACAAAATAGAACATAAGCAAGACATAAATATGATGTGCTACAGCTTTGGTATGGTTTTTCTTTATCAATCTTTATCATCACCCAGATATAATTATACAGTCTGAGTTGACTTCAGTAGTCTGAGTTGACTTCAGTAGTGCGACAACCCAACAGACCCCCACATTGTTCGCAATTACGTAAAGGTTGGATATAATACCGGATATTCTTTTAGTAAATAAAGGAGTAGAACTCATACTAAATCAAAACGATCATAAACCAGGTGCCTATAATCTCGGATGCCAGTTAGGCGGGTTGGGTGTAACAATTAAGCTATGCTCACTGATTAAACCCAAATATTATAACTCTGAAACTAGATTATACTGAGAGATGTTTATATATCAGATATACAGTGAACCATTTATTACAATTCCAGGGATAGGCCAATTAACTTCGTTGTAAGCTTGCTCGTTCAAAACCATTTTAGCGATTTTGCAACCCTGACGAACCTATCAATCGGTCTCACATCTACTGTGATTTGCGTGCTGGAAACGTGTGAAAAAGAGAAAGGAAAAAACGGAAACAACACACTTACCCAACAAAGCATGGTTGTAGCCCAGTATCCTGTATCCATAGGGTTTTTAATGCGATTACTAACGCTTTCAAACAGTTTTTATTCACACACGATAACATAAACTAAAAATCCACACACGCGCTTTAGAGAAAGTTAAATTTCCCGAGTCACAAGATCTGACGCAAGGGTGGTCCAGTGTCGTCTGCTTGCGTCTGCAGACACCCAAGTTGTTATATCGCCAATCAGAACTCCCCTTACATATCGGGGGTCAGTCAAGATGGCGATGCTGTTGCAGTGTTGTTCTCGTTCTAGCCAGGTAGTTGTGCAAGAAAGCTTGACTGGTATGGCGGGGGTGGTTGTAAGTGCGTTCTCGTTCTAACATTTAGTTTTTGCATAAAACTTGACTTTGGAGTCAATAATTGTACTTTATATGCAAGTTGCTCGATTTGTAGCGTCTCGTTGTATGCAGAATTATTAACAGGAAAAGAGGCTTGTGGTCGGATTTGAAACAATCGTTAAATACGGCTCTCGTTTAAACCTACTCGTACTAATGGGTTTCCCTGTACTGAGAGATTCTATTGTAAATATTGTAGAAAAACGGAAACAAAGCACAAAATGGTGCATTCAAAGTCCACTAGAACATTTTTATTTTATTTTTATCTGTTGCATTTATCAGTTCAGGCCTATTTTGGCGGAATCTTTAGTAATACACAGACCACAATGACAATTTAGACAAAAAGAACACATGCCCAGAATTCAAGTGGCAAAATATGCCTCTTCCTTCCTGATAAATAGGATGAACACACACAAACACACACACACACACACAATCGCCCACACAAAAACCTCCCTCCCCCAACCCCAAACACAAAACAAAAGCACGATAGGGAGACCTATACATACACAAAATGCACAGCACAGCCAACTC
>CM065681.1:18818672-18821183 GCA_017654935.2 Phymorhynchus buccinoides | reverse complement strand
ATCTGGACAGGTATTCAGCTTACAAATGGGAAAAGGCTTGCCTGAGGTCATTAGCATCAGATTCAGTCTGTCTTCTTCTTCTTCTTGTGCTTTCCCAGGCCATATGGCCATAATGGGTAAAGTACGTATGTGTCGGGTTTTCAGTTTTCACTGATCTCCCCGCTGCGTACAGCCGACACAATCCGATTTCAGAGGAGCTCAAGGGATAAAAGTTATTTGGAAGATATTTTTGAGAAGAAGAAAAAAGGCCGGAGAATGGGACAATAAGTTAGAAAGATAGTAGAAGATAGAACGCAAAGGGAAAAGGCAGAGTCAAAGAGAGTGGCAGATTAGAGGAAGTTACAATCACAGAACTTCCAGAAGGTGGGGGAACTATTTTTTACGAAAGACCCCCCAGTATCCCAACGGGGAGAGACTCGTGGACGGGGCGGGGGTCGTCCAGCTCCCTGTATGGAGGCACGAGGCATCCACCCACTGCCCCCTTGCAGTCTGTATTCCCTTGGCCCTACAGCTCCCGTTTCTTTTTCCCGTCTTCCTTGTCTGCGGGTTCTCTGCAATGTTCGTTTTCCTGTCTTCCTTGTCTGCGGGTTCTCTGCAATGTTCGTTTTCCTGTCTTCCTTGTCTGCGGGTTCTCTGCAATGTTCGTTTTCCTGTCTTCCTTGTTTACGGGTTCTCTGCAATGTTCGTTTACCTGTCTTCCTTGTCTGCGGGTTCTCTGCAATGTTCGTTTACCTGTCTTCCTTGTCTGCGGGTTCTCTGCAATGTTCGTTTTCCTGTCTTCCTTGTCTGCGGGTTCTCTGCAATGTTCGTTTTCCTGTCTTCCTTGTCTGCGGGTTCTCTGCAATGTTCGTTTACCTGTCTTCCTTGTCTGCGGGTTCTCTGCAATGTTCGTTTTCCTGTCTTCCTTGTCTGCGGGTTCTCTGCAATGTTCGTTTTCTAGTGTCTTCCTTGTCTGCGGGTTATCTGCAATGTTCGTTTTCCTGTCTTCCTTGTCTGCGGGTTCTCTGCAATGTTCGTTTTCCTGTCTTCCTTGTCTGCGGGTTCTCTGCAATGTTCGTTTACCTGTCTTCCTTGTCTGCGGGTTCTCTGCAATGTTCGTTTTCCTGTCTTCCTTGTCTGCGGGTTCTCTGCAATGTTCGTTTTCTAGTGTCTTCCTTGTCTGCGGGTTATCTGCAATGTTCGTTTTCCTGTCTTCCTTGTCTGCGGGTTCTCTGCAATGTTCGTTTTCCTGTCTTCCTTGTCTGCGGGTTCTCTGCAATGTTCGTTTTCCTGTCTTCCTTGTCTGCGGGTTCTCTGCAATGTTCGTTTTCCTGTCTTCCTTGTCTGCGGGTTCTCTGCAATGTTCGTTTACCTGTCTTCCTTGTCTGCGGGTTCTCTGCAATGTTCGTTTTCCTGTCTTCCTTGTCTGCGGGTTCTCTGCAATGTTCGTTTTCTAGTGTCTTCCTTGTCTGCGGGTTATCTGCAATGTTCGTTTTCCTGTCTTCCTTGTCTGCGGGTTCTCTGCAATGTTCGTTTTCCTGTCTTCCTTGTCTGCGAGTTCTCTGCAATGTTCGTTTTCCTGTCTTCCTTGTCTGCGGGTTCTCTGCAATGTTCGTTTTCCTGTCTTCCTTATCTGCGGGTTCTCTGCAATGTTCGTTTTCCTGTCTTCCTTGTCTGCGGGTTCTCTGCAATGTTCGTTTTCCTGTCTTCCTTATCTGCGGGTTCTCTGCAATGTTCGTTTTCCTGTCTTCCTTGTCTGCGGGTTCTTTCTCAAGACCTAATATGAGCGGGGGACATGACCACACCCGCATCTCCAACCCTCTTTGAGAGAAGATTCAGGTGCTCATCACAAGGCGCAATTGCTTGATGGAGTTTTCTTTGAACCTCCTCATTGGTCACAATTATATGGTCATTGTGTGAGAGGCCTGGAATCTTGTAGCATCTTATCTATTTGTCCAGGATCTCTCTCCTGGTCTCTGGTGTAAGGCCAGGTGCCAGCAGGGTTTGCAAGCGTACAGTAACATTGACATTTCCATGTGATAGTGCTATTTCTTCACTGTGATCTAATTTTAGCTTCTATCCCATAAATGCATCAATATTCACCAACCATAATGCAACAGCTTCCTATAACTACATTTTGGTGGGGAATTCCTTGGATGTATGCCTCGTAATATCCCATGGGAGAGAAAGGGACAGCGCCACAGAGAATCTACGAAATATAAGTTTGCCTTGTTTTAGAAGTACGTAACTTTCAAAGCCCCCCCCCCCCCCCCTGAAAGTTCATCCAGCGGATGATTGAAGGCAAACAACTTGAGTTTCTCAGGCACCAAATTTCTATTTAAAAACAGCTCTGCAAAAAAACCCTCAAGGGGGTGCATGATTTCACTTTCTGGTTCATAGCCTTCCACAATTATTTAAACCAAATGAATATTATTATAGACAATACATATACAGAGGGCTATCCATAGTATACAACGTCAAGCGCCTGTTTGGGACTATCTTCCTGCTTCTCCTTCTTCTTCACCCAGTTCC
>CM065681.1:18806172-18816172 GCA_017654935.2 Phymorhynchus buccinoides | reverse complement strand
TACTACTACTACTACTACTACTACTACTACTACTAGGGGAAGACGGGGCAAAAAGCGCATGGGCGGGTAAGAAGCCCACCCCAATTATCTCATGAAATAAAGAAAAATTCAGTCAAATTTGCCCATGAGACGAATGCTAGACATTAACGCTCGTCTCATGTGCAAAATGAGACTGAAATTTGCTTCATTTCATGAGATAATTGGGGTGGGCTTCTTACCCGCCCATGCGCCTTTTACCCCGTCTTCCCCTACTACTACTACTACTACTACTACTACCAGAGAGAATGTAACAGAGATGTGAAACTATATAATATGTAGTACTATTACAACCACCACCACCACCACTACTACTGCTACCACTACCCGTGTGTGCGTGTGTGTGTGTGTGTGTGTGTGTGTGTGTACGTGCGCGTGCGCGTATGGTGAATTTTATTAGGCCTATGGGAGTATAAATTATTCACTCACGCACATACACATACGCATGCGCGCCTGCATGCGTACACTCACATAGGCCACGGACCTAGGCCTTGCACACAATATCTTTATCAACTTTTTTTTTAACTAACAAAATTTAAAAAAAAAATTTAAGTCTACTAATAAACATTTCTGAAAAACACGGTTCTCAGATTATTTGGTATATCAAATAATGGGTTCTGTTATCGTTAACAATGTACAATTTTGTTTTTAAAAATCCCTTAACAAATAGGGGGAAATGTAGAACAGCCTCTTCATAGATTCGTTAATTCCCAGGGAAACGTTTTTTCATTATAACACTAGATGATAAAGGCAAAAGTCCTGTACCACTGAGATTATTTTACCTACTAACCAACAGACGGGTTCGTTATAGGCTTCACTCACGATTAGATACACCCATCATCATTCATATAGTAAAAAGCCAACTGTCCGTGTGTGTGTGTGTGTGTGTGTGTGTGTGTGTCTGTATGTCTGTCTGAAACACGAAACGGGCCTTATAACTCTGCCGTTTTTCGACCGATTCACTTCAAATTTGCTGTGAGCCCTCACGGGGCGAGGCGGCCGTGTCATTTGCGCGGTTTCGCAAATGCGCGAAACGCGCATCCGCCGGCCTCTCGGCGCCCGTATCTCCGGCGTTTCTGGGCCGATTGCCTTTTTGGCAGGAAGATGACCGGGGCCGGGGTCGATCCGTGTGCCAAACCGGAAGCGAACCGGTTCAGAAACGCCCGCGCTACATGCCGCTTCACCTTTTCACAAATAACTCCGCCGTTTCTTAACCGAATCGCCTAAACTTTGCTGTCAGGCTTGCTATGACCCGGGCAAAGCATGGCAGGAAATTGGAACAGCATCTGTTCATAAATGCGCGCGAAAAGCACCAATTTACAGTTTTGCTCACTGTGACGAGGTAATGGGTTAAAAGGCTAAGTCCCTAGGGAAGACTTTAGAAAATTTGCCTTTAGCCCACTTCTCTAGGGTATGGGAGATGAGCAACTTTCCCGGCCCCTTTTCATCTAATAAATTTATATTTGTGCCCGGGTTCTGGCTCGTATGGTTGTAAGAAATACAAGTGGTTGAATTGCTCTAAATGGCAGACAGAGAGAAGTAGGGTTTTACATGAAATTACAAGACTCCCACTCTCATCAGTCTGACCAAAGGGTTCAGGATTATTTGACACTTGTATTTTATTTACTCCCAAAATCTGCATAAGATTATGCAACAATAATAATAAAGCAGCTCAATGGCGCCAAAACAAAATATGGATAAAAAAAACAATGAAATCCGAAAGGATTCACAAGACTTTTGTCTTTCTATAAGGTTCGCCCCATGCCGGAAGGGTTACTAATTATCTTCAGTGTCCGTAGGAAAGTTCAAATGATTGGCGCAGTCCGGGGACTTAACTCATGGCTGTGCTGAAGTTCCTCCGTAGGGATCGGCGAGTGCTGGGTTGGCTGGGCTTGCTCGTCAGATGAGAGTAGCTCCCAGTCGTTCCGGTTACGGCTTCGCGGGATGGCACGGTTCAGGCGTGGTCTCCTCGCGGATTCTGGGTACCTCGTCACAGTGGCGGCGGTCCCGTCTTGGTGCTTGGTGGAGTCCGGGATAATCTTCCGGCCCACGATGCCCTGCTGATAATCACAGGAGAAGGTGGATGTAGATCTCTATGGCTTAGAGACAAGGGTCTTCAGTCGGCAGGGCATTAGTGAATCCCAACCGGCTAGAAGGCTTCCCTTGTACAATAGCACTAGTTAATAAATAAACTGAATTTCAGTTAACAAACTGAGATCAGTAAAACATAAAAGGTGATCAAGACAACATCACTCTCCATCCAACACCTGGAAAGGAATGGTATCATAAAGTGCAAGATTGCGGCCCATAGGTTTCCTACTAAAAATAGACAAAAGGGTTAGTAGGCACCAAAGTTAGTAGGCACCAAAAGTGTTCAAGTCAAAAACACACACACACAAATAATCAGTGCACATAAATAGAATAGAATGTTTACCACTTCTTTTCAATAACATATCTATCTACTCCTTATTCATCATTGAACATAGGATCTAGATCAAAACTAGGGTCAAACAAACCAGATCTCAATCACCTGCCATCAATAATACTTACTAGTGGGCTTATTATGACAGGCTGGGAGTGTTGCTCTAGCTACGTTTCAGCGTCTTGTGTGAAAACTTTTTCTCACCACTCCAATTATAGCCTTCACTTTCAAACAATGAAAGCCTGTCATTGGTTTATAGCAGTCGACACATCACAAGATGATGTTCAAAATGTACAGAACAATCACGCGCCGATTACAGCATTATCACATGCCGGACATTCCTAACCTTGCTCATGATAGGAAAGGCAAAACCGTCTTCAAAGGGAATTGACCGTGGTTGTCACTTTCTCGTGATGAGGAGGGTAGATAAGAGGGGGGGGGGGGGGGGATGAAGGGAGATAACCTCTGTAGGGGTTACATGCCGACCGGGGAGGGTAGATCCAAGAGACAACTCCCTTAATCGGCGTTCTCTTTGATGGTGGATGGCAATTAACGTGGCGGCTGGTCGAGACATGAAAAGGAGAGAGGGTGGGGGGTGGGGAGGGGAGAAGGAAGGGGGGGGGTGTAGATACGAAATAAAGAAAGCGGGTCGCACAGGACACTTACGTCACACTCACTAGGCCAAACGACATCTGTCCAAACGTGCTGTTATTAAAGGGGGGGCAGGAGACCATGGTTCACAAGTGCTGGGGTGATCAGTAGGTCAGCCAGCTGGTTATGGGTGGGGTAGGGGGTGGGTGGATGGGCGGAGGGATGGTGGGGGGGGGAGGCAGTGGAGATTACAAGGGGATGACACTACACGTATCTGTATTATTAAAAAATCGGGACTTCACTGGTTTAGCACTGCCTCCGGGCATTGCCTCCAGTATTATTCCCACAATCTTTGTAATTACAAATGCCCCACATGCCGAAAGGCCGAACTATGATTATGAAACACTCTTTCTGCGATAGGTAAAGATGTGCCCCCCCCTGAAAAGAAAGACCAGTAAAGGTAAAGATGTGCCACCCCCACCCCACCCCTGCATTTCTCGGTTAATTCTATTTTTCCGTTTGTGCCTTTCTTACCATACATAAAGCTGTATTTTAGGAACATTTTTAGCTAATAAACTTTTTGGAATACTAACCCTAGCCCTAACCCTAGCCCTAAACCTAACCCTACCCCGCGATTTGTCACAGTTGTGGTTCGTTGCGTTTTTCCGTCTTATAGGGTGGGGGGTAGGGTTAGGTTTAGGGCTAGGGTTAGGGATAGGGTTAGTATTCCAAAAAGGTTATTAACTAAAAATGTTCCTAAAATACAGTTTTATGTATGGTAAGAAAGGCAATAACAGAAAAATAGAATTAACCGAGATAGGTAGGGGGGGGGGGGGCACATCTTGCAGATAAGTCCCCGAGCAAGTAAATGTGGGGAGGGGGTAGGTGTAGGGAGGAGATATGTGTGTGTATGTGCGTGTGCGTGCGTGCGCGAGTGAGTGTGTGTGTGTGTATATGTATATGTGCGTGCCTGCGTGGGTGGGGGTGGTGTGTGTATGTGTATGCCTATTAGCATGTGTGTGAGCGATTATTTGTTTTGTTGTTGAATTTCTTGCTTTTTAATTTTGTTGTTGTTAAGCACATAGAGCTAATATAGGGGTGGTAGGACCCCCCCCCCCCCCCCCCCCAAATGGATACATGTAGGGGGGTGGGATGTCTTCCGTACAAATAGTTTCCCCCACCTTCTGGAAGTTCTGTGCTTATAACTACCTCTAATCTGTCAGTCTCTTTGATTCTGCCTTTTCCCTTTGCATGCTGTTATCTACTATCGTTCTGCCTTTCCGGTCCATTCTCCTGCCTTTTTTCAAGAAATACTTTCAAAAAGATTTCCTCTAGCCAAAGTCAGACATGCTGGGCCTAATTATTCTTACTTAGGTGCATAACAGCAGCATGATGCATCTACGTTCGTAATTGACAGAAATTCTCCTGCCTTTTTTCAAGAAATACTTTCAAAAAGATTTCCTTTACCCGAAATTCTCCTGCCTTTTTTCAAGAAATACTTTCAAAAAGATTTCCTTTACCCGAAGTCAGACATGCTGGGCCTAATTATTCTTACTTAGGCGCATAACAGCAGCATGATGCATCTACGTTCGTAATTGACAGAAACATGCCTGAACGATCCAAGAACAAGAACTTAGAAGACGAAGAAGAAGAAGAAGTACTCTCTCTCTCTCTCTCTCTCTCTCTCTCTGCGTGCGCGAGGTCAAAGTGAACCCCCCCTAAAATGAAAGACCTTATACGTTTGTGATCCATTTTCTTGGAAGGTGAAATGCTGCCTTCTTCTTGGAAATGTAAAACCGAAAGTTTCACTTTCGTGTGTTTGAGACTGGCTCAAAGAAGGTCAAAGGAAAGATCTTTCACTGCCAGTCAGACATGCTGGGCCTAATTATGCTTACTTAGGCGCATAACAGCAGCATGATGCATCTACGTTCATAATTGACAGGAACATGCCTGAACGACCGAAGAAAAAGAATAACGAAGAAGAAGAAGAAGAACTACAACTCTCTCTCTATAGCCTGAGTCGAAAAAAAAGTGATGTTAGCAGGGGGATAGGAGGGGGGGGGGGGGGGGGGGGGGGGGGGGGCGGGTGCGCGCGTGCGCGCGGTCAAAGTTTAAATCATGATGAAACACTTTCTGGTATAGGTCAAGATGTGCCAACCCCCTACATTTCTCGGTTAATCTCTGTCTCTCTCTCTCTCTGTCTGTCTGTCTGTGTCTGTCTCTGTGCCTGCTCCGCGGGCGGAGGACGTTAAACAAATTTTCACTCATCCAACCGGAACAGCAGTTGTCCTCTTTGCTCTTTGTCTGTCTTTCTGTCTGTCTGTCTCGCTAGGTACTTCTTCTTCGAATTTGGAAGGTAGATGACGGGGACGGTGACGATCCCTGTGCCAAACCGGTGGGGTGGGGGGGGGTGGGGGATGGTTGGGGGGGGGGGGGGGGGGCAGTGGCGATTACACCGGGATGAGACTACACGTATCTGTATTATTAAAAAATCGGGACTTTACTGGTTTAGCACTGCCTCCGGGCATTGCCTCCTGTATTGTTCCCACAATCTTTGTATTTACAAATGATTATGAAACACTCTTTCTGCGATAGGTCAAGATGTGCCCACCCCCCCTACATTTCAGGGGGGGGCGCGCGTCGCTGTATGTCTGTCTCTCTCTCTCTCTCTCTCTCTCTCTCTCTCTCTCTCTCTCTCTCTCTCTCTCTCTCTCTCTCTCTCTGTCTGTCTCTCTCTCTCTCTGTATTTGTCTGTCTGTCTCTCTCTCTGTGTCTCATGTCTCTGTATGTGTATGTGTCTCTCTCTCTGTCTGTCTGTCTCTCTCTGTTGTCTGTCTCTCTCTCTTTCTCTCTCTCTCTCTCTCTCTCTCTCTCTCTCTCTCTCTCTCTCTCTCTCTCTCTCTCTCTCTCTCTCTGTCTGTCTGTCTGTCTGCCTCTGTGCCTGCTCCAGATGGAGGACGGGGGCTGGAGGGGGGAGTGGGGCTGGAGGGGGACAGGTGGGGGGGAGGGGGGGCTGGGGAGGGGAGGGGGGCTGATGGAGGCGATGGTGGAGGGTGTGGTGGGGGGTGTTCAAGGGGGGATGGGGGGGACGGGGATGGTTGGGGGTGGGGTACAGTGGGGGGTGTTCATGGAGAAGAATGAATGCTTTTTTTGTTTTAGTTGTGGGTCCCCAGATTTATTAAAACGGAGCTACAATGGTTGAACCACAGATTAAGAACCTCTCTGGTTTAACTAAGTAGGCTTTCAGTTCGTTTTTCCTTTTAGTCCTTTGCCGATCTACGATCGCAAAGGAGTATGTTTTCGTTCAGGTTTGTTTCCTTTTTTTGTTTGTTTGTTTGTTCTTCTTTTCTGTCTGTCCCAAGGATCTCCCGAACCGCTTGACCGAATCGCTTCAAATTTTGTGTGGTTGTGTGTCCCCATGAGAGGAAGGCATTCGCGCAAAACTTTTTGCCGCCCTGACCTTGACCTTGGTGTATGACCTTGAAAAACCGAAAACCGTTAAGGGGCCATAACTTCCACACCGCAGGTCCTAGAGTCTTCAAACTTGGCATGGAGGTACTTTCCCTTATGGCCGTTCTGCAGATGGCGTACCAATGAAGGTCAAGGTCAAAGTCAGGGAGATCGGTATGCCTTGAAAGTGGTAGGGGTCTAATAATTGGTGGTTTTCTGTCCCACGCATATCTCCCGAACCGCTTCACCAAATCGTTTCCAATTTTGTGTGGTGGTGTGTCACCATGAGAGGAAGGCATCCGCGCATAAATTATTGCCGTTGTGACCTTCACCTTGGTGTATGACCTTGAAAACCGAAAATATTTAAGGGGCTATAACGTCCACACGGTTGGTCTTAGGGACTTCAAACTTGGCATGTAGGTACTTTGGCTTACGGTTTTTCTGATGATTGCATACCGATCAAGGTCACGGTCAAGGTCATGGAGATCCGTAGGCCTTGAAAGTAGTAGGGGTCTAAAAATTGGGTTTTCAGCCACAAAAATAAAAATATAATATTTCACGGACCCAACGAAACCGGTACTCAGAGTTACCAGTACTTGGCGTTACCTGTAGTAGGCATTTCCGGTACTAGACGTTACCAGTACGGGGCGTTGCGCTAGTCTTTATATTAAAAGCCAAGTGTCCCGTGTGTGTGTGTGTGTGTGTGTGTGTCTGAAACACAAAACGGGCCTTATGACTCCGCCGTTTTTCGACCGAATCGCTTCAAATTTGCTATGAGCCCTAACAAAGCCCTAACGATGGCAACGGCAACCGAGGCGGCCGTGTCATTTGTGCAGTTTGGCAAATGCGCGAAACGCGTATCCACCAGCCTCTCGGCGCCCGTATCTCCAGTGTTTCTGGACGGATTGCCTTTGAATTTGGAAGGTAGATAACCGGGAACTTTTCTTAACCGAATCGCTTCAAATTTGCTGTACTCAGCGTTACCAGTACTTGGCGTTACCGTTACTAGGCGCTACCGTTACTAGGGAGAGCGCATCACTCTCAGAGCAGCACCAACGGGAAACGGGGCCTTCTAACTCTGCCGTTTCTTAACCGAATCGCTTCAAATTTGCTGTACTCAGCGTTACCAGTACTTGGCGTTACCGTTACTAGGCGTTACCGGTACTCGGCGTTGCGCTAGTCTTCATTAAATTCATTTAGATAAACATCCAAATCCAAATCTAAACCAAATCCAAATCTAAACCAAATCCAAATCATCTTTATTATCTCATAACAGAGAAATTGCAGCCAGGTGCACATAAGAAAAACAACAATAAACATAGGCCTATTTATCAACAACAAAGAATATGAACTAATAACTAATAACACTGCAATGTTGTAATTAACAAACCGGACAAGCATGAACAAATAGTCCAGTAAAAGCAGAACGCATTTTTAAAATACAATTAAAGTACCCTTCAAATCAACAATTGAAAAACGAGGCAAGAATAACGTTTAAAAATGCAGCAGTGATAGTACAGTGATAGTACATACACCATCTCTACACAGACAATTTAGACAAGGACATACACAGCAGTAATCTATTGCAGAACATACATTATCATTATAAAAACAATAATTGAATTTCAGTCGCTTAATTGAACTTTTTGAAAACTGATTTGACAAAAAACATGTTGAATTGTGATTTGACCACACACACACACACACACACACACACACACACACACGCGCACACACGCACACACACACGCACACACACACACGCACACACACACACACACACACACACACTATCAAGTTTTCTGTATTTCTGAAAGGGGGAACGTATTATGTTTCAAACATAAACACAGGAAAAGAAACGAAATATTATTTCTGACATAAGCAATGCTAACAATACTTGAAATTTATTTTATATAAAAAAAAAGTAATCAGAAGAGTAGGGGGTAGGGGTAGTAAAAATCGTAGAAAGAACTCGATTTATATTATAAACAAATAATTTTACTATTGTGAGATTAAGGAATATTAGTGCGATGATTTGGGAGTCGTACAGCATGGCTTACTGAAATGTGTAAGTACTTCCGGTTTGTTTTGTCTTGAACTTAGGACAAATCACAAAAAACGGCAAAACGAATCTTTTACTGATAAGTTTTAGTCTAAAACGGCCATTAGTATTTAATAATGTTGATTTTTAAGCAGCCATGGACATCTTTGGTATTTCTACAACCTTTTCATGCCCAAAATTGTTCACTTCCGGTATGGATTTTGTTTTAGTGCTTTGATTTTGATTGGTTGTTAACTCATGCAACAAAGACGACATAATTTACAGTCAGTTTAATAATTACAAAGACGCTTATTAAAATGATTTAATCAATATGATCATTCTTTTGTCCATTCTTCCATTAAAAATATGTCATGTACAAAATTAACGGTTTTAACGGTCACAAATGAAATTTCCATATTCTGAATATTTCAAGTACTATTTCACAGTAGTTTAGTTTTATATTTTTGCTCAGACCTGATCTTCCTTAATTATTTGAAGGAGATGGCAATTTCAGTTAAAATTGAAAGTTAAATAATGGTCAAAAACAGTCAATAGCTCTCCTTCAATCAAATCTCATTGACATCTCTTTCATTCAAATCTAGTAAATTAAAGGAACTTTTTTTTATACAGTCTCCTCGCTGAAGTGTAGAAGTCGAACATAATATTATTTCCCATCTACGTTCTTCCAATGATTCTGTTAATGGGCTTTTTAGGCGAAGTTATTGTCATTAGCGCTTGACACAGTGCTGCTTCATTTGAAGGCTATTTCTAAGCAATGTCAAACTCACTCTCTTTTGCACAGCTAAAATAGATTATTGCCTTCTATTGATAAAGTAAAGTGCTATAAGCGAGTAGAGTGGTCACCAGTGGGGCGACCAGAAGCGCTCATTCAGTAATTAAAGATTATAAACACGTCTAAAAATCAAAATGGAATATTTTAATTATCAGATTTCTCAGAAATTATGGCACCTATTTTAAAGCAATTTGGTTAGACACATTTTAAATGCGACCTTTAATTTTAAACATTCAGAATAGTAGGCCTCATTACGATCATTTAATTATATCCAACATTGTTACATCTGGGTGTTTTTCGTTACATACGTTATCATGGCTCATGAGCTGAACGGCGAATAACGGAATATTTTTTAGTGCTGAATATTTCACGAAAAAATGTCACAATGTTAACCATTTCGGGTCCTCAGTTGCCAAAGTGCATTAAGTATTTGAATGCTATTTTACTGTCAAAATGAACAAAAAAACCGATTATATTTAACCCATGATATACAATTTTCTCTCGTAGCTGAAGTATGATTTCTTGCTAGCAGGCCTATTGGGGTCTGCAACGAACACCTTTTGCAAGAGTGAATGCCCTTGGAGGGTGGGGGAAGATGGTTAAGTACTGACCAGACATGGGGATAACTCTCGCCAATAACCCTATTTGATGCCACTAAATGGCTGCC
>CM065681.1:18781172-18801172 GCA_017654935.2 Phymorhynchus buccinoides | reverse complement strand
CATTAGTTTAAGATATGGCAATTTAAAGATATTTAAGATAATTCTAACGGTTTTAACGGTTATCTTGAAATAAAATCAGTACTTTATAACGAAACTTTACAGTCATTCAATGGCACAATCTCGTTAGTAAACAGGTTTTTAATATTATGATTAAATTACAAGAGAAAGCCCAAAACACTATGTTGGTAGTTTAATCCGTTAAAAACGGTTATTTACAGCCATATTATGCCTAGCTATTATCTGAGATAACGAGTATCATCCTTGATACATTGAACTAGTCACTCCCTGTTTGAATTGCATCATAAGCAGTTGAAGAGTTGTTGCTGAATAGATAAAAAGACGCTTTGGGTCTCTCAGACTGGTACAAAAGCCTGCACCCCGATTCTAAAGTACTGCCTCCCTTATATGGCTTGTTACAGATGAACAAGAACAGGGTGAATGACATCTATAATAACAGCAAAGGCGAAAAGAACAAAAAACAAAACAATAAACTTCACAGTTTTATGGAGTTTTTGAAATTAAAAATACCTCTGTCATCTTAAACTCAAATACAGACACCAAAGAAGGAAATCTCGATTTAACCACCCCTCTTTCTATTATGAATCCTTTCTAAATATTTAAGGGTACAAAGTACCTTTGTTTGGTGTCGGCTGGTAGTTTGATTCGTTATTTACATAACGGAAGAGAAAAAAACGAAAATAAGAAGAAAATCGAAGTTTTTACGGTTATCTAACTAACCCTACCCTCAAAATGAAAATACAGACGCCAAAGAAGGAAAAATAGGTCATAAAAACCCTTCTAGACATGTGTAGCCCTCATTTTAAAAAAAGGCAAACATCCGGCTTTCGATTTTAATCATAAAAACGCTTCAGAAAATCATAGTGGCCCCCCCCCCCCCCCCCCCCGGCGGGGTGAGGGTTCACTTCTATGGCATTGCGGTCTATAGACCTAGTCTTTTCACGGGGTTTTCCAGTCTATTAACTCCCTTGCGTGTTGCGCGCTTTCGGTTCTGGGCTTTTCCTCGTTTCTCAGGAAGAGCATTTTGTCGACATCACAAACAGAAACTAACTTGACTTGTTCTCACGCTTTGATCTCAAGCATTCACAGATATAGGAATATTTCTGTGTAGGTAATATTATTGATCTGTGGAAGCCTCAATCAAAAGATATGAGTGTCAATGTAAGACAGGACACCGTTCTAAGTTTGAGGAACACAACAACAGAGCAAAGACCCGAAGATTTTCCTCCGCCGTGCCTACAAAGCCAGGACAGTGCTCAGACTAGCTCCACCACTTCCAACCACTATGAAGACATAGACTCTATGATAGAGCATGGCAGCACCAACCCAAGGATAAATCCACCCCCCAGACCTCCCTTACCATCTCAGACATCAAGCAGTCCTGGACCCAGTAGCTCAGAGGGAAGCGAGTCCTCAGGCCAGATGCTTCTGACGAAATCCGGACCCGATTCGGAAACAGAGTGCGAGAAACTGGAAAAATCCACTCAAAGAATCAAGACGGTCGTCATCGTTTTACTCGTCGTCTGCACCATCGTCGTCATCGTTTATCTCATCGTCATTGGCTCTTTGATCACCCAACTGTCCAAGAAGACTGACCCTGTCTCTGCAGCACGACCACAGCCCCCTACCCACGGGGCGAGAGTTAATGAGTTGGGCGGAGGGAACTTTGATTCTCTGTTGGATCGTGAGAACTGCGTGCACGAGGATCGGGTGGAGGAGTTCAAGAGGATCTGGGACCCCGAGGACAAGCAGGACATCATGGACCTGCTGAAGGGCAGCGGGTTCATGTACCACTCCCTCTCCAGTGTGTACTGCTTCACCTCCCTGCAGTGGGTGCCGGAGATCATGGGCAAGGTGAGTCAATGCAGAACAGCAATGTTGGCTTGAAGTACATTTTGGCATAGGCCTAGTTGATGTTTCGCTCTCTAGGACCTAATCTCTCTCTCTCTCTCTCTCTCTCTCTCTCTCTCTCTCTCTCTCTCTCTCTCTCTCTCTCTCTCAAACACACGCGTGCTCACTATGCTATGCTAATGTGGTATACATTACACAGGACGTTGATTGTATTTTACATGTAATATCAGCTCCAATTTATTCATTGGTCTGTGAAGTGAAGACTGAAGTGAATATGATGAAACATAATAATGAACCGGTTGTGACATGTCTGCGGGTCGAGATTCACGTGAAATCCTTCCGTCTAACAACAATGCTACTAAGTACTATTTTCGCTCACCATGCTCAAGTAGACCCCAGATTGGGAAGACGGGGTAAAAAGCCCATGGGCGGGTAAGAAGCCCATGGCAATTATCTCATGAAATGAAGCAAATTTCAGTCACATTTTGCCCATGAGACGAGTGTTAATGTTTAGCATTCGTCTCATGGGCAAATTTGACTGAAATTTGCTTCATTTCATGAGATAATTGGCATGGGCTTCTTACCCGCCTATGGGCTTTTTACCCCGTCTTACCCTATGTGTTGTGTTTTTTTCAAATAACAACATGTATTGTGATCACATACAATCATAAAATCATGGGGTGTAAAAAAGAAGGGGAGGGGAAAATGGAACCCTAGTTCAAATCATTTTGTATGGGCACTTAAACGCGAAAGTTGAGTAGATATACATAGATAAGTTGAGTAGATATACATAGATATAAATGTTGACGGAAAAACGCAACGAACCACAACTGTGACAAATTGCGGTGTACTGCAGTACATAGTGGGGGGTAGGGTTAGGTTTAGGGCTAGGGTTAGGGTTAAGGTTAGTATTCCAAAAAGGTAATTAGCTCAAAATGTTCCTAAAATACAGCTTTATGTATGGTAAGAAAGGCAAACACGGAAAAATACAATTAACCGAGAAATGCAGGGGGGGTGGCACATCTTTACCTTTACCCTTCTCTTCTTCATACACATACAATACTGCATTACAGTGGGCTTCGTTCGTTGTTTTCGTTGCAGATCAATTCCAGGGTGCAAGATTCCGTATCCTACATTGGTAAGTACTAGGCCTAATTATGCTCTCTGTGTGTGTGTAGGTAAGGTGTGTGTGTGTGTGTGTGTGTGTGTGTGTGTGTGTTTTGCGCATATGAATCTAAAAACATGACATCAATCAAAATATCAGGAAAGGAAGGGGGTGACAAAAATGATTAGACTATATTAATTGCCCCACAGTGTGTGTGTGTGTGTGTGTGTGTGTGTGTGTGTGTGTGTGTGTGTGTGTGTGTATGATTGTGTGTATGTGTGCGTGTGTGTGTGTGTGTGTAAGTGCGTGCGTGTATATGTTTTTCCCCCCCAGAATCGAAGCGATAACATCAAAATAACGCAAAATGGGGTGAAAAAAATGACAAGACGATTGCCATCGCCCCACTTTTTCTTACACACGTTTTAACGATGTTGTAACAACAGGTAGTGTGTTTTGAGAACATCAAGAACAAAATTAATGTCGATTCAGTCTTGGGTACTTCCCAGACTTAGTTTCGATATGAGCTAGAACACCAAAGTGGACAATTCGTCAGTTCTACATAGGTCTACTCATAGGCCTACAACATAGATTCATTGCTATGAGTCATAGTATGACTGTCATAGTATGACAGTCTCAACCAGATTGTTATTTTCATGCACGGAAGAATTCCCTTTTAAAATGGCCTACCGTAATAATTATAGCCTAACTTATGTACGGAAAGTATTGTCTTTTGTATCGTTGGATACCCAAGTGCAATGATAGACATATTCATTGACATATATATGTTCTATGTGTGTGTGTGTGTGTGTGTGTGTGTGTGTGTGTGTGTGTGTGTGTGTGTGTAAATACAGAGAACCAACAAGAGAAAATCAACCACACTGTGAGCCTTTACATCTCAAGCAACAAGGAAGAAACGAATTGCTCCACCGAAAGTGAGTGAATTTACCATTGACCTGATTACATTTAGGGTGTGTGACTTTAAAGACCACCCACGTCATGTGTTAAAATCACGGTTTCCATGTGTGTTCCCTCTTATAGCTGGTAACAAATCTTAAGAAATCTTCCTAGCATAAGAGGGAATGTGACGCGTGACGTGAGGGGTCTTTAACACTTCGTTATGAAAACTAATCTTCTCAATCACTAAAAAAAAAAATGATCAGAACAATTCTACCTGTCATACAGTTCTTTAACCTTTTTTTTGTGTTTGATGTTTTTTGACATCGGAATTCGTTAGCTGACGACAGCGATATAGTTCGGACGCAAAGTTATGTATCTTTTAGTGGGCAATTATGCCCATGGCCCGGGAACACAGAACAAGAATGCCTAATTGATAATACTGTAACAATAACAAACAGTATAAATGAACAAGATGTAATGATAATCAAACAGTTTTAGAATCATGTTCTCTCGTTGTTGTTGTTTTTCAATGCACTTCATCTTCAATTGGTCAAGACATGTGTTGTAGGCCTCTTGTATTGTACGAAAAAGAAAGTTGTTTGTAATAGACGATTTTCGGAAAAACCTAGGGGAGAGCACTTCGTGAAAATTAGAGTTGTTTACCTCCATTACTCGGTCAAATACCATAGCAACAATGCAACAATGGCATCGAAGCTTGAAACCACAGGATGCGAGTCAGCGACTTGCAAACATTTCTTTGTGTGAAAAATTAGGGGTGGCCACTGGCCACAAACTGATAAAACTTGCAAAATGTGACGTAAAAATATAAATGACAAATTTATTTAGAGTGACGCACGGTGTTCTAAGTGCTGCTCTCAAACACACGAGTCGATAGGCTACGAGAGCTGATGGTAGAGTGACTTCCCCTGTTTGACCGATTGAATTAGGCAAGATCACTTCCATGCACAATGAAATTACTCCCCTTAATTATTTCTGAACAAGTCCTATTGATTCTCACATTACCATTGCTAATCTTCGTTTCGCAAATATTTGTCTTCAAACGTACACAAAGAAAAACATTTTGTTTGGCGTGCACTCAACAAACAACAAACAACTCAACACTCAACAACATTAGCCCAAACATCAGGTTAAATTTGACCAATGATGAAATCATTTGTGTAAAGGGCCTGCAGTCAATATGAATGGTTTTTGTTGTTGCAGGTAAAGAGCCGATTGACCCCACTGACCCTCTGCACTCAGTGTACGCCCATTTCTTTATGGACACCGATATCAACTACACCCGTAAGTATCCTCCGCCATTTTCTCTCTTCTTCTTGCTTTTGATGCCAGTTGATCTTCTTAAAACCACAGGAAAATTTGATTTTAGCCATGTGATTATTAAGCGCATAAAGCTTGCTTTAGTAAGACCTATGCTTTTTAAGCAATCCATTCGTACTCTGCTTTACTTACTATAGCTTGCTTTAACCCTTTCGCCGCCAGCCATTTTTCAAGCCAAAAAATGCCATTAAATTTAACTGGGTAGAGAAGAAAAATTATATGCAATATTGGGAGTTCCTCTGTGACATGTATAACATTAGGCCTATCCTTGCCTCCCAAAATGAAGAAAAAAGAGTCTTTGGATTACAGTCCCTGATTTGATGCCTTTCAGTGACATGGGTGCTAAATCACTCTGGTGCATAAATGCGACATTGGCGGTGAAAGGGTTAACAGCAGCCTTCAATAATAAAAAAAAAAAGAAGAAATCAACTATAATCGATAGCTTACTGAATCGATGACTGAAGCTTCATTTTCTAGGAAAATACAAAACACCATAAATTTGCATTTCAGATGTTGTTGATGCGTCCGCGCCATTGACGCACATTTTCTCAAAATGACGCACGCTCGAGTGGTGTGATGTGCTTGTTGAGCGTGACGCAATGATCAAAGCTTGCCGAGTTCATGTGTAAGCCTATCGTGTAAAAGCTCTTCATAAGTAATGGTCACAGTACACGTTGCTATTTTCGCTCTTCCCCCATGACAACTCAGTGATACACAAGTCGTATTATTGACAGCGTATCACCGCATTGCTAAACTTCAATCTTCAAATACTTTAGTTTAGAAGGATAAGAATTTAGGCTGGACCTAGTCTTCCATTCTGTCCTTGGTTCTAAGCATGCAATACATAACTAATACTATAAATGAACATTGAGACACAGGAACATTGCCAACAGAAAAACAACAACAGTAATATAGCAACGACATGGTAGGCCACGGGGAAAGAGCGAAAAATATTGACATGTATTTTGACCATAAGCCCGCTGTTGTCATAACTACTGCAGAGCCAGAAGAAAACGTGCGGTGGATCCTGGAAGGGCAGAGTCAGTCTACGAAGCAAGGCGTGGACATCCTGAGCAAGGGAGGTCAGTTCATCATCAGGCAGTCGGGGTTCTACTTCGTCTACACCCACCTGGTCTTCATGGAGGGAGACTCCAGGGACAGGCTGCACCGCGTTGTCAACAACAGAGAGTAAGACCATACATGCACACGCGTGCCTCTCCACAGTGTGTGCGCTCATACATACATACATAGAGACATAGGCATGCACGCAGATCCCTACGCATATAATTTGTTTAGGACATTTTAGAGGTGAAGAAACTGCCCTGCAATTAATGCTTTGCAAAGATGTAGTGTTGTTTTTGTGTGCACTTTTGTAGAGGTCTGGCGTGTGTGTCAAGTCAAGTCAAGTCAAAATGATCTTTATTGACGATAAAATAATTAACTTAAAAAAGCTTTTTTACGTCCTTAGGAGTGTGTGTGTGTGTGTGTGTTTTCCCCCAAAATGTCTGTCCTCAAATGCCTTTGGGCAAGTGAGTGGAGATGTACTCTGGCCAAAGCATCTAGACTATAAACAAATTTTAGCCCAGCCTGCCAGAATAGCTGCTGCTCCCTCTGCTATCTGTATGTATGTATGTATGTATATATGTATGTATGTGTGTGTTTGCATGTGCACACATGTAAGCAAACACACACATGCATGTATGTTAGTCTCTAGATCTGTGCCACTATAGATGTCTTTCTCTCACATCTACACGCGTGTGTGTTGGCCTTTGATTGCAGTGGTCAGCGCACCAAGCTGTTGGAGACATTCCAGGGGTCAGCCTCCTTACTGCAGGGGGTGTTCAGGCTCCGGACCAACGACCGACTGAGCGTGGAGGCCTCCACAGAAACGCTGGACACGACCAGGGAGAAGATGTCTTACTTTGGCGTCTATCTCATCCGTACCTGAAGTTATAAATCCCCGTGGAAATGTTCAAAGCATCACTGTCGTGATTTCTGAGTTGTTAGGTACAAAAGGGGTACAAGGGGTAGTCTGTATGCCAGAATGTAATATCGCATAAGACATTTTTAAGAAAAAGGTTAATAGTAACTTCTGACAAAATACCTCTCAAAATGCAATGTAGTTTGCAGTTCTTGTTCCTTGTTTTTGTTTTTTAAAGGAATATGCACGATACAGGTGGCGCTAAATTTCCCCTAGTGGCTGACTGTGTCGTAAGAAACACAACTCTTTCTCCATATAAAATGGCACCAATGTGTAGCTCCTGTACTAAAGGGTTTCAGTGAATGAATGATGTATGGATAATATGGCGTAAGAATGAACTGACGAAATTGTGAATGAAATGGCCTATTCTCTGGTGGGAACAATACTGGCTGCATGCCCAGAGGCAGTGCAACACCAGTAAAGTCCCGAGTTTTTAACAATATAGATAAGTGTAGCGGTAACCACGCCTCGGCTAAACCTCATCGGCTATGGTACCCTAACCACGCCTCGGCTAAACCTCATCGGCTATGGTACCGCCACATTGTCTGTTGACTGCTTTTTCTCTCTCTCTCGGCATGGTGATGAAAATGATGTTTTGCGTCCTCTCGGTCATAGACACATATGGGACATTTGTAAATACAAAGATGTTGGGAACAATACTGGCTGCAATACCCGGAGGCAGTGCAACACCAGTAAAGTCCCGAGTTTTTAACAATATAGATAGGCGTAGCGGTAACCATGCCTCGGTGAAACCTCATTGGCTATGGTACCGCCACATGGTACGTGAATGGTACATGGTACCATGGTATCTCGGCATTGGGGTGACTTTGTGCATAGTGATTGATCGTGCTAGCATAATCTGGTGGACTCCCAGTCGTGCAAGACATTTATTGAAAAATATACAAGTTTATTTATATTTGTGAAAAGTATATCGCTAAAATGTTTGTATTTTTAGAATATAAGGATTATTTTAAACATATTCATATCTTAGAAGGACTAAAACCGCGTTACTAAAAGAACAAATCTCATAAAACTGTCAACAAAATAGTATTAAGGGATATAATAACTCTTGACGTGAGTCAGGTGGAAAAATAGGGGTGGGGTTGAAAATGTGTATGGTGCTCAGTAAAAAACACGATAACATACTGTTTTTTTGTGTTTACTATGGAGAATATACATTATTTCATCTATTATAGAAAAAAACTAGTTAAAAATTACACTTGTGGCGGTGCCATAGCCGATGAGGTTTAACCGAGGCGTGGTCACCGCTACAGCTATCTGTATTAATAATTAAAAAATCGGGACTTTACTGGTTTCGTACTGCCTCCGGGCATTGCCTCCAGTATTGTTCCCACCATATTTGTATTTACAAATGTCCCATATGTGTCCGATTCAGACCAAGGGGACGTGAAACACCATTTTCGTCGTCAGAAAAAAACTAGAATGATTTTATTGTTGAGTTTCTTTCTACAGGCATTTGAACAATAAAATTTAGGGAAATATTTGTCAATACTGCAACAATTTTCCTAAACTTCCTATTGACTAAATTATACTTCCTTGCCATTTGACATAGATTCTGATATTAAATATGTTGCAGTATCAGGCAAGATTAATTGAAAGTTTTTAATAACTTAAGTGTATGAAAGGTGTCCAGTTTTCAGTAGACCTGATTTTACCTCAAAATTGTCCAACCCCCCACATTTCTACCATGATTTACAAGAAAAGTAGCATGGTGACCCTGTGTTTTCTTTTCAGTTTTGACCTTAGAAGTATGTGTAGCTGCTATGACAAAAGTCTTGATCATTTGTCATCGTGGGAAGTAAAAGGCACGTATCCCCTTCAAAATGTTTTTTTTTTATCCCTGAACATTTTCCACGCATGCCTTCTTTGAACAAATGGGTGGTTCAAAACAAACGCAGTATATTCTCTAATAATGCTCTTTTTTTTGCTGTTGTTGTTTTTAAAGATCATTAGGACACCCCAAAAAAAAATCCCACCAAAAAACAATATAATAACAAATGAAAACATAAAATAAAATAAAAAAATTAAAAAAAGGATTCCCCTTTAGGGGGTAATTGGAATACAATTGTTATACAAATTATGTTCTCTCTTTTTGTTAACTTTTATTTTCCTTTTATTCGTGGACTGGGCAGATTATGTTGCTTAGTGGTTGAACTATAATCATTAAATACTTGTAGCGGTGCCATAGCCGATGAGGTTGAACCGAGGTGTGGTTACCGCTACACCTATCTGTATTAATATAAAAAAATTGGGACTTTACTGGTTTCGTACTGCCTCTGGGCATTGCCTCCAGTATTGTTCCCAACATATTTGTATTTACAAATGTCCCAAATGTGTCTGATTCAGACCAAGAGGACGTAAAACATCATTTTCGTCGTTATGTTGCTTATAATACAGCATGTACAGGCCTAAAATTATAGCCTTTAACATTACGCAAAAAATATCGCTTGCTTTGAAATAGTTAGTGAACACAATACATCAACAAACGCTGCTTTCAGTAGAATATCTGTCTTTTTTTAAATGTAGTAGAAGCAGAAGATAACTGTTGCAACTCTAAAAATAACTGTTTAATCAGAACAAAATATCACATACAGACGGGTTTTCTGCATATTGTTTTCATGTTTAAGTTAGAAAGATGACTTTCTAGTCCTCTCAAAGATTCAAAACCCCGGAGTTATTTTACCAAGGGACTTAAATCCTAATCCACCTCTTGAAAAGTTTTTTAAGAATTGGTGTTTCCCTTCAAATTAAAATCTCTTACTTTCTTACCTAAATCATGTAAAAGCATCAGATTCTGATATTAATAGAATGCTCATCATTGCAGAATTATCTAATCTAATCTTGAGAAATAGATGTAAAAGCGATAAGATTAAGCAATTGAAAATTAAAGGAAGAAATTTGTAACCCCAGAGTTCCAAGTTTCTTATTGCCAAGAATTTAATTTCTCCGTGAGAGATAATTTTTATTTGCTTTGATTTTTGACTTGAAGTTATGGTCAATTCGTTTCGATGATAAATGATATTAGGTCATACATACAATTGTTGGAATATATGGGGGGGGGGGGGGGGTCATAGAAAATCGCTTTCAGTTTGACAATGCAATCACACGTTTTTTTATTTTGTTTTGTTTTGTTTGTTGCTGTTGATGGGGGTACCCGAAAATAAAGTTACACTTACAGTGATCGCGCTATGAATTTTGAAAACCAGTCCCATCAGCGACAAAGCCCACCAACAACCGGTGTCAAAACCAGTCCCAGGGAAACAAAACACCAGTGAAAAACACAATATCAAAACCTCTGTTAAACAATTTATCAGTCCTAGCAAAAATCTATCAGTCCCTGGGACTGAGAAGTAAATTTTTTGTCAGTATTTTGGTTTTGCAATCAGTATTTTACTGATAATTACCAGTAAACGCAATCACTGAGTTACAGTGAACAGCATAAACTGATCATTATCAGCACGATAATAGGGTCTTTGATGCTTTTTAGTGACATAGGTGTTAATTCACTGTGGTGCTAAAATGCGACTTTGGTGGTGAAAGGGTTAACAGCACAGCATCACAGCATCTGGCATATATTGTCATTTTTGATGCAAAGGCATCATAGCCTGTCAAAGACGCATAAAATAAAAGACAATATCAGGCCTGCAGCAGGCTTTCACCTAACAAATAATCTTTGTCATCAAAAACCGTCACAGCTGTGCCCAATACTACAAAAACTAAATTGAAAGGGCACTTCAGAGGCAGCGAGGCCTATTTGCCCTCATTACCCTGACCTGACCTGGGTGATTTTTTTAATGAAAATATTTGATGTGACGTTCGGAGTTAATTCCCATCTCTCGGGAACTGGGATCGATTCCCGGTTCAAATGGTTGGGCGTCATTGGGTATATCCCAGTTGTGCCTTTAACACACACGCACCCGGTCTTGTTCTTTCGTTTCAGTTCCTAACCCTGCTTCCCCGAAAACGGCAGAATGCTGCTTCTCTGTGAACATTTGCAATGGGAACCTTTGATGGGGGAGGGGGGGGGCTAAACTAAACTACAAATAAGCCTATTATTTTTTTAAAAGTAGGCTCCGCCCCCCCCTCCCCGTCGACCTATTGGATTGAATGGAAAGCACACGACAGAGTTCAATCTTAGTATCAAGGCCATTGGGTTTTTTCATGGTGTGGTTATGTTTTCAAAAGCATAAGTTTTACGTCACTATTTTAGTGGAACACCTTCAATGACGTAATTCTCTCTCTCTCTCTCTGTCTCTGTATTTCCGCAAGCTTGAGCGTGTGTGTGTTTGTGCGCGTGTTATTTATTTAAGAAAATTCATATAGCTATTCACTTAAGCTCTAAGTGCTGTGCATGTGTCTATGTGTGTGCCCGCGTGTGTCTATGTGCACTTGCTTATACTATTTTAGTGTTGTTGTGTTTTCAATGTGGGCACTTGCTCATGTGTCTTGTAAGAATAGGCATTGGATAAAATCTGCATCCTTGTTAAAAAAAGGTTTTTATGTGTTCAGTGTTCTGTGTGTGTATGAGTGAGTGTATGTGTGTGTACGCGTGTGCCACTGTGTGTGTGATTCTAGTTATACTTTTATATGTTTTCTGGCAACGTAATCTATATCAGTTAATGTATGATTTGTATGTGAAAAGTTATTATTATTGACTTGCCCTAGCTTGAAACTGTAATGAACATATTCATTGAATGTGGATATGATTGTGTCTGGGAATCACAATCCTTTTTGTCCAGAAACTATTTATGTAATATTAATTACATGTTTTAAAAGATACATTTCAAGATTCATGGTTACCGTCTCTTCAGCAGAGTAACAAATGTTTATGAGATAGATACTATAAAACAAACGTTCGGAAAGAAAACCATATTATAACATTGCCTGTAAATATATTATTATTAGTCTATAAGTTTGATTAAATTTAGAGGTAGTTGTTAGAAATTACCTATATAAAAAAAAGGACGACGACTTGGACTTGGCCAAATTTGTGACAAATGTAATATGGCTGTTGTAATTGAATGTCCATATTTTAAAAAAACATCGAGGTATTTTGCCAAGGTATTATATAATTATAAGTAAAAATCTGTTTTTTTAGTTAATGTGCAAGCCACAAATCAAAATCAAAATGGCAAAATTCATAAGATTAGGACAATTGTTTGACAGTAGACTGATGAATGCGGGTATTTCTTTGCTTGTGGCCACTTATTTTATATTCTATTTATCCTCTTTTAGATGCCCCAAAGAGGGGTCAAGGGATTATTATTATTATTAAATTGAAATTGCGCATGCGCCCATGTGTGTGTGTGTGTCACTGTGTGTGCGAGCGCATGTGTGTGCGAGCGCATGTGTGTGCGTCACTGTGTGCGCAGGAGGATCACTTGAAGATGTTAACCATGAGAACAGTCCCATATTCATAAATTCCACTGATGACCTGTTGTGCCAACAACCAGCTGCCACTGTGTCCCATATGGCCCAGTCAAGTGTCATAATGCAGCCTTGCTACAGTCTCACATCACCCCATGATAGGCCTATGTCACTATGGCAAGCCATTTAAACATTGTCCAGCCTTCTATGTCCAAACAGCCTTCCTTTTTTTATTGTGAATTATTGTGCCAATAAAAAATATCCTAGGAAAATCGCATATCTTTGAAATAATGGGAATTAAATGCGCACAGAGAGAGAGAGAGGGGGGGGGGGGTGCAGAGAATTTGTGTGACGTGATTGTGGTCAGACCCGTATGTGTATCTGTTTGTGCATGTACATGTGTGCAAGGCCACATTCTACCTTTGTGCTGTGTGTACATGTTTGGGCCATATAAACGTTCTCCCAATAACATTGCTTTTTATGACATTTGTCCCCCAGTCACTACAACGTGTGTTATAAAACAAACAGATTATGATGAAAACTTGCTGCAGTGTCTCAGTGTCTCTCATCACCCCAAGGTAGGCCTATTTCACTATGGCAAGCCATTTAAACATTGTCCAGTGACTTCGGTTTCTTGTACACGTCTTTATGGTTACACTAAATCAAATTCTCTGTAAGCCTTGATGAGATCGCATATGTGCTTAAATGTAGGCGCAGAAGTACCCCGGGAAAAGCATCTCCACTATACACAAATCTAGTTCTCCGGAAATAATACATGTACACACATTGTAAGTGGGCCAAATAGTTATTGACGATCAATCGCCCTTTCTGCATGCCCCTATGTCCCATGGTTGCATGCTCCAAGACCCACTCATAGACTGTCCAAGGTCCTGTGTAATAGGTATACATTCATGATCATGATCACTAACAGAATGCAATTAGACGGACTGAAATAGCACAAAAGTTCCTCTCATATCTGTCTGCTCTCTTAACACCTCCCCCCTCCCCCCAGTATAACTGATCAACGATAAGCACTGAAAAGCACGAACTTCCACTTCCATATGTACCCAAATCTTGAGCACTTTTGGCATACAAGTATTCGCGTCTCCCAGAATTGTTGTTATTCCCATTCAACACACACACACACACACACACACACACACACACCACACCACACCACACACACACACACACACACACTTATCATACAAATGCATGGTTGTGAATATTCCCAGTATTTTTGGAGGGTTTTTTTATTAACAAAAGTTAACTCAGTAAATTTCGCTTTCCCCTTTTGGTTTGATGCTTCTTTCGCATTACTTTCTACTGGGGTTTTTTCTGTGTGTTTTTTTAATAATAAATTTCCTTTATACATGTATGTGTAAGACATTGGTGAGCTCCTTTTCCATTTTTGTTCCCTTTTTATATTATTCTATTAACAGCATTGACTTAAATTGATAAACAAGGAATGAGATAAATCACTTATATACATTACAAAAAAAAATAAACAAACAAAACCACCAAGAAACTAAACAATGTTTTTCCGCAAGAACATGAAATGTTATATGATTTTAAGCTGGAACATTCAAAATCAAATATACAATAAATAATATTTCTGGGTGAATCCGAAATGTGAACCATGAACGTTTTGAAAGACGCAAAAATGTGAAATGTTAGTGAGATCACTTTATGTTGGAACAATGTAACTGACGTAAAAATGTTGACCATATTTTTTATACATTGACAAATAATCTGTATATTTACAATTTAAAAAACAATAGCATTAATTGGTATAACAATCCGAAAAAACCCCACAGTATATTTTGAAATCTGCTCAGTGTTTTCTTTTTTGCTATTTAAATCTATGATCTTTACTTTACTTTCACTTGACAACGAGGATATTCCTTGAAACGTTGTGTTTTTTCTCTCATTAAAAAAAGGACGAAACAACCTATTCAGCGTTTTTTTCTTTTGTATACACGTACGTTTTGAGAGACAAAAAGACATGAAGTGAAGTTACAATAATAAACATTATGATGTACATTTACAAATTGAACAGACAATAATATGTGTAGGTGAAACAAATTAGCAAAATAAAACAATATGAAATGTCCATCATCAGAAACAAGCTGCAGTGAAAAACCGATAGTGAGAGGAAATCATTCATAATTTTTTTTTCAAATAATACAACGCAATCCTCCAATAATTACAAATGTACAACTTTTTTATTTATTTATTTATTAAGACAACTTTTATAGCGCCTAATCTTTAAGCTCTAAGCGCTTCAATTCACTTGTTATTCATGACAGTTTTATATAAACATTTTACAAATGAAAATCAGTTTAACGTCCTATAAACATTTTATATTAACATACTGACAAGACTAGGTTATTTTTTTTATAAGATAGTAGTAATGCTTTTTATTATTGAAAAAAAAGAGGATACTTATTCATATTTATTTATCCAAAAAAACATTGTAATCCTATAAATCTGTGATGGCGAAAGGAATAATGTTTAGTAATAATGAACTGATATACTCATATGCTTCTCGGATATAATGATGTGAAATGATTATCTATTATATTCGTATGAGAGGATTCAGTAACTAAAAAAACGATATAGCAAATCTGAACGGAACAATGTTTAGAAGTCATGTAATTCTACATTATTTTTTTAAAAGAAGGTAAACATTACATTGTTAATGTTTCTACATTCTGAAATGATGGACAGTGAAAGTCATAACCTGTTTTGATGAACAAATCAAAATGAACGTCGTGTCCTTTTAAAAGAAAAACCTCAAAAGAAGTTTTGTCCCGATACCATGATGCAATAAAATGAAGTTTTGTACTGTTCTGATCAATTAATCACAATGAATGTCACATACTCTTTTGCTGATGTAATCATAATGAAAGTCACGTCCTCTTCTGATAATACAGTCAAAACGAAAGTCACGTCCTCTTCAGTTGATGCAAGCAACATGCAGTCACGTCCTCTTCTGATGATGCAAACAACATGCAAGTCACGTCCTCTTCTGATGATGCAAACAACATGCAAGTCACGTCCTCTTCTGATGATGCAAACATGATGCAAACATGCAAGTCACGTCCTCTTCTGATGATGCAAGTCACGTCCTCTTCAACAGTCACGCTGATGAGTCACGTCCTCTTCTGATGATGCAAACAACATGCGAGTCACGTCCTCTTCTGATGATGCAAACAACATGCGAGTCACGTCCTCTTCTGATGATGCAAACAGTCACGTCCTCTTCTGATGATGCAACAGTCACGTCCTCTTCTGATGATGCAAACAACATGCGAGTCACGTCCTCTTCTGATGATGCAAACAACGTGCGAGTCACGTCCTCTTGTGATGAAACTACTTGAAAAGAAAACCTACATTTTCTGATGAAACCCCATTTTAAAGTGGAAGTCTTGTAATTTTCTATTGGAACACAGTAAAACTCAAACCCGTCCTTTTGTGACAAAACTGTATAGAGTGTAATGTGATGTCCTCTTATAATGAAACATGCTGAAATGAAAATGCAATTATCTTTTCCAAAGAAAAGATCACATATAATATTATGTTCTTTAGAGTGAAACAAGATAACAGTAATGTTGTTGTTATTTGTTTTGTTTCCGTACCCAGGCTAAAAGACTCCAGGGATCATCCCAAAAGCCGAAGCACTTGAACACTATGGTACAAATGCACCAGCTAGGGATGAGAACATTACGTGTGTGACCGTTTTTTTTATTACCCCACCACATGGCAGCCACACTCTGACTTCGGATGAGTGATGAATCTGATTAATTAAATACGGAAACCTTACACACACACACCCCACACCCCCTCTCTCTCTCTTCTGATGAAACAATATGAAATGAAAATCACATAATTTTATGGCTAAATTATTTGAAATGCAAATCATGTCCTTTAATCGTGAAATAATTTGAAATGATTGTCAAGTAAAGTCCTACTCTAATGAAACCTAAACTGAAAGTTATTTCCTTTTTCGAAGAATTAATTTAAAATTAAAAAATAATGTAACCTTGTAATGAGACTACATTAAATGAAAGTCATGTCCTTTATAATGAAATAACCTGAACAGTCGGTTCCTGATCTAATGAAGCAGCCTGAAATGTCCTTTATCATGAAATAATGTGAAGAAATCCTATCCTGCCTTTGCCTGATTATGCAAGCTTAAATACTATCCATGTTAATTTTTAGATGAAATACTTATCACGTTGTTTATGAATGAAACTTTTGAGTAATTCTCAAAAACAACACCAAGAAATGAAGAGTCAACAATTTTCGTTCAACCACTCTGACATAAAAATTAAGTACAAAACCACAAACATTAGCACATAAATTGTGCCCTTTTCTAATCAAATCGAATCTGAAATAAAGGATGTGTCCTTTTAAAGATCAAAACATATATCATGCATATTTTGCAGATCAAACAAATCATTCTTATGCTATAAGTCAATTAACTTCTAAATTGATAACTGCTCTCTCTCTCTCTCTCTCTCTCTCTCTCTCTCTCTCTCTCTCTCTCTCTCTCTCTCTCTCTCTCTCTCTCTCTCTCACTCACATTTAATAAGGCAATAAGGGTCTTACACGGGAATGCAATTTATCAATCACAATGCAATTTAAAAGTTTGATCATAACAGATCGATTGTTCGTTTATCAAGCGATTCGAAGGTAAGATTAGAAATGATCAGAAACAGTTTTTAATGAATAAGATATTGTATTAACTTTCATAAATTATGTTTTTGTTTCTTTTTCTTCTCCTTTACTAAATGCAATGCCAATTATCAGGGGAGCAAACTTACACACTAGTCTGTGTTTTATAGTGATGGAGAAATCAAATCAAATCAAATCAAATTCACTTTATTATCTCCCCTTCTCCTTTACTAAATGCAATGCCAATTGTCAGGGGAACAAACTTACACACTAGTCTGTGTTTTATGATGGAGAAATATGAATTAGAAAATTAAACACTGTCCCAGGTACATGTCTTCTGCTTGAGTCATGACAAATTTAAAGCCACAGAACTTTCAATGTCGCAAAATGGAATTCTAGGACTTACAAGACACACAAAGGGAATACTACACGGCGGAATTCAGGAAAGTTTTATTCTGTTATATGAACTGTAACACGATTTTGAAGTAAACCAAAAGTGATTCTTCTTCTGCTTGAGTCATGACAAATTTAAAGCCACAGAACTTTCAATGTCGCAAAATGGAATTCTAGGACTTACAAGACACACCAAGGGAATACTACACGGCGGAATTCAGGAAAGTTTTATTCTGTTATATCAACTATAACACGATTTTGAAGTAAACCAAAAGTGATTAAAAATGTACATCTGAAAAGTCAAATAAAACAAAATGTTAGTTTGTGGGTGTGGAGGATACAACACAAAACAAAAATGATAATTCGGTCACATCATCAAACGATAATAAGAAATGAAACAAATTTTGAGATTATAAATGACGTTTCCCATAATCATTAAAGTCAGAATAACAAATGCATCGACAGTGTTGTACTCGGCAAGGCTGTAAATTTAATGCTCGAGGGATTGGTCTGCAGTAGGTGGGACTTTAAGCAGCAAAACAACTTGATCTTAATTGTTATGGAGGTTAACTATAAAGAAAAGACAATGATCACTAGTTAAAAAACAACAACACAATGTTCATATAATGACGCCATGCGCTACAAATCGAACAGCACGTTATTCAAATGCGTCAAATGGTACAGACCAACTATTTTATTATGTCTGTATAATAAACTACAAGTCAATCGCATGTCAACTACACCAGGAGTCATGTTAAAAAGAATCAAATAACAATCTGCTTGAATCAGGGGTCATACACTAAAACATTAATAGGCTACATAGGGGTAATGTACTTAAAAAGCAAAAACGATCATAAGAAATACACAAAAACAACAGCCTACTGTCTTTTTACACAGCATATTATTGTACCCAATGCTCCAAATAATACTGTTTTATATGTTAGGGATCACATTAAAAAGCAAATAATCACTTGCTTTTTTTCATTATCATATGCTACAAATCAAATAACAATATATGGTTTAGAACAAGAGTCAGACTGATTTTGTTTTTATAAAACATGTTTCTTGTTTATGTCAACGGTAAAATACAAAAACACAATAAAATTAAAATTCCTCTCCACTGGGACGAATGCAAAAGAAGAAATGTTCTTCATATCATAACATATGCGAAGGTGGGAGTCGTTGTAGTGGTGGTGTAAATTATGTGTGTGTGTGTTTGTGGTTAATGTATTTTGATTTGTGAAATGGAATAAAGCATTTGAGAAATATTCAGTATTACTATAATTATTAGGTCAAATTAGCATCAATCAAACTATTCACATTTTGCTAATATCATGTGACATAGAGAAAACAAAGAAAGCAATCACAGGTTGCTAATAGCATAGGCCATAAATGAAAAATCCAACATTCACATTTTGCTAATACCATAGGTCATATATTACAAATGAAACATTAAAATTTTGTTGAAACCATGAGCCATTATACTACATAACAAACAAACAAATGTTCCTTTCATCTGGTGTAATACATTGTCAAATTAAGCATAACGATGTGGCTTTGAATGGGGAACAGATGAAGTTTCGGTTGATGAAGCTGTTAGAAAATGTTGCATATACTACATGTTATGCTACACAACAGACCCCAGATAATAAAAGATTGCATCAGGGGTCATATACTGCAATCAATCAAATGAATTACCTGCTAATGTCAAGGAATAGGGGAGGGGCGGGGGAATAGCAAGATTAACGAAAACAAACGTGTCGATTTTCATTCAAGTGGTGACTTACTTAATACAAATCAAATAATAGCACCAGTTTTTGCAACTGCTCTTTCTGTCACATGCTCTTTCTTTCAGTATTGTTGAATCTGGAAAGATGGAAACCTGCACTGGTTGTTCCCACATGCAGGGGTGCTACTGTAGTAAGGTTCCAAAACAAGAAACTGGAATTCCTGAAACACCCCTTACACATGCATCAATTTAAGCATTTTTCTGTTTCTTTTCAAGCCTTTCTGAGAGAATTTCCGTGACATGTCTTTTAAAGTACCATGTAAACGCACATTGATAATATCAGTTATTGGGATTTGCGAGTGTGATATTGCATGTATCCTATCTCAAGTGGCTTGCTGTTTATCACACGAGGTCTCGACATCACAAAAGTCATGTACCATGCCCAAATCCAAATAACTTATAATATCACACGCTTCCAGGCCTCTAAGCACTACTTGAAGATCGGTATATTATGTTATACTGAGCGTTTGAACTACATGTATTGCCACGTCGGACCAACGTTTGAAAAATGCTGCTTGTCGGACTATTGCCATGTCCAACCACTGCCACGTAGGAGTATT
>CM065681.1:18776172-18778672 GCA_017654935.2 Phymorhynchus buccinoides | reverse complement strand
TTAGATCTGCATGAATATTATAAACATATTGAAAAATTATCCAAAGAAAATTTTGACAGCATGTTAATGACTTCAGACAGTCAATATTCACGCTATTGTATAAAAGGCTCAAGTACAATGAATTCCTACTTAATTTTAAAACAGCTCAAAGATACAAGTTTAAGACAAATCGTATCTTTGATGTTTAAACTTCGTTTAAATGCTTTTAAAACAAAATTTTCTAAAGACGTTAAGTGTATATGTGGAAATCAAATATCTATAAATCATTTGCTCCTATATTGTCCTAGAATTAAAGAACAAATCAACAAAACTGATGGTGAATTGCTGAACCATCAAACGCCTTTAACCATTGAAAAAATCTTAAACAACTTTAATCTCCTTAAACTTTAATCTCCTTAAACGTTTTTCAGAAATCCTGCACATAAGTCATAAGTCAGTTGGTATTTTTCTTTGAGTTACTAATTATGCACTCATTGTTGGTTTAAATTGTGTTATTATATTCTTTTTTGTTATTTTATTTTTTTAGAAATTAAGACACACTTGTTTAATTCTTCATGTCAGTTTGAAATGTTACTGTATGTCCACCCTTCCCTCCCATCTTATATATGTGGGACAACAACAAACAAAGATTGAGGGGGGGGGGGGTCTGTTAACACTTACTCTGGTGCAATTCTGCCACATGCAATATAGTGTGGCTGGTGAATTAACAGAGAGGATAAACTAAAATAACGGGTTGTCTTATGCCCTTACGTTTATTGAAGTCTGTGTTGACATTTGAACATAACATGTTGAATGAAAGTTTGAAAGAAATAAACAAATAACCACGTGACCTGTGTGCTGGTGCTTCAGGTGTAATAACGAACCCTCCAACCTGCTATACAGGTGCTAATCAGGTGAAAAATCAGGTAGTGTATGGTTTAGTGTCTGTGCTGATGCAATAAAAATCTTGAACGGAATGTCTTTTGTGTTAAACTGACATCCAGGAACACGTAACTCGGGATAACCCAATAATGAAGCGTTCGTGTCGAAATTCAGGTGCAATCCAGGTGTAATCCAGGTAGCAACCCAAACTGTAATTCATGTGGTAAGCACGCCATAGTAAGTCTGCTGTTGATACTATTTGGGGACAATGATAAAGTAACAGCACCTCCACCACCCCTACAAAGCTTCACCATTGTTATGGAAACAACACACAATAGTATAAACCAAATTCCTGACAAAGGTAAAACACAGGTGTGACAGGTAAGAACAGGTAAGAACAGGTATGTCCAGGTGAACAAGAGTAGCCACATAAACCAATGTATAATGGTGTAAAAACGAAGTAGCATGCCAATTTAAGAGTTGTAGAATGATTTGCCAGTTAGACAGGTGTGTCAGGTACTCAGGTGTGCCAGGTTGAACAGGTAAGAACAGGTATGTCCAGGTGAACAAGAGTAACCACATAAACCAATGTGTAATGGTGTAAAACGAAGTAGCAAGCCAATTTAAGAGTTGTAGAATGATTTGCCAGTTAGACAGGTGTGTCAGGTACTCAGGTGTGACAGGTAAGAACAGGTAAGAACAGGTATGTCCAGGTGAACAAGAGTAACCACATAAACCAATGTGTAATGGTGTAAAACGAAGTGGCAAGCCAATTTAAGAGTTGTAGAATGATTTGCCAGTTAGACAGGTGTGTCAGGTACTCAGGTGTGAACAGGTAAGAAAGTAAGAACAGGTATGTCCAGGTGAACAAGAGTAACCACATAAACCAATGTGTAATGGTGTAAAACGAAGTAGCATGCCAATTTAAGAGTTGTAGAATGATTTGCCAGTTAGACAGGTGTGTCAGGTACTCAGGTGTGACAGGTGAACAGGTAAGAACAGGTATGTCCAGGTGAACAAGAGTAACCACATAAACCAATGTATAATGGTGTAAAACGAAGTAGCATGACAATTTAAGAGTTGTAGAATGATTTGCCAGTTAGACAGGTGTGTCAGGTACTCAGGTGTGCCAGGTTGAACAGGTAAGAACAGGTGAACAAGAGTAACCACATAAACCAATGTATAATGGTGTAAAAACGAAGTAGCATGACAATGTAAGAGTTGTAGAATGATTTGCCAGTTAGACAGGTGTGTCAGGTACTCAGGTGTGCCAGGTGAACAGGTAAGAACAGGTGAACAAGAGTAAGCACATAAACCAATGTATAATGGTGTAAAAGCGAAGTAGCATGCCAATTTAGGAGTTGTTTTCTGATTTACCAGTTAGACAGGTGTGTCAGGTACTCAGGTGTGCCAGGTTGAACAGGTGTGGTAGTTGATTATATTCCAACAGGTGTGTCACTGGTATGCCAGGTTGAACAGGTGTGGTAGTTGATTATATTCCAACAGGTGTGTCAGTGGTATATGCATGCCACTTGAATGGATATGTCAGTGGAACATTACTGTAATGTTGTACAGTGGAACAGTCAAACATGTATGTCCATTGATTAGGTGTGTCAGTTGAACTGGTGTGAAATGGTAT
>CM065681.1:18756172-18771172 GCA_017654935.2 Phymorhynchus buccinoides | reverse complement strand
ACACACACACACACACACACACACACACACACACACACACTCCAATTATGCAAACGTTAGAATAAATGTCTGTGGAAAGAAACAGTGGGTTGTTATTTTGTTTCTTACATTCATTCATACACACACACAGAGATACATACATACATGCATACATACATGCATACATACATGCTTACATACATACATACATACATACATACATACATACATACATACATACATACATACATTACATACATACATACATACAAACATACATACATGGGTTGCGGCATTTTGCCCCCGGGCCATTCGCCCCCCCCCATTCGCTGGGGCCCCCCCCCCCCCCTCCCCCCCGACCCCCCCCCCCCCCCCCCCCCCCCCCCCCGGACATTTGCCCCCTAGGGCCTTTTGCCACCCGGCCTTTTGCCTCCTAGGCCAAGGTGTGTGTGTGTGTGCGCGCGTGCGCATGTGTGTGTGTGTGCGAGTGTGTGTGTGTGTTTGTGTGTGTCTGTGTGCATACGCGCGCGCGTTTGTGCATGTGTCTGTCTAAGTCTGTCTGTATGTAAAGAGAGGTTTTATATCATTGTTATGTGTGTGTTTGCGTGCGTGTGTGTGTGTGCATGGGGGACAAATTGCCAGCGGCTAAATACCCGTGGGCAAATGGCCGGGGAGCAAAAGGCCAAGGGGCAAATGGTCGCGGGGCAAAAGGCCAAGGAGCAAATAGTGGGGGGGCAAAGGCCTAAGTGGCAACAGGCCTAGGGGGCAAAAGGCCTAAGGGGCAAAAGGCTGGGAGGGCAAATGGCCAGGGGGCAAAAGGCCTAGTCTCACATACATACACATAAATACATACGCACGCACGCACGCGGACACACACGCACGCACACACGCACACACACACATACATACACACACATACATATATACATGCATACATACATAAATACATACATAAATAAATACATACATACATACATACACAGGTACATACGCACGCACGCACGCGGACACACACGTACACGTACATTCATACATACACACATTCATGTATGCATACATTTATTTTTACATGCATGCATGCATACATACATACATACATACATACATACATACATACATACATACATACATACATACATACATGCATACATACATACATACATACATACATACATACATACATACATACATGCATGCATGCATACATACATACATACATACATACATACATACATACATACATACATACATACATACATACATATATACATACATACACGCATACATACGCACATGCATACATACATACATAAATACATACATACATACATACATATATGCATGCATATGCATACATACATACATACATACATACATACATACATACATACATACATACATACATACATACATACATACATACATACATACATACATACATACATACATACATACATACATACATATATACATACATACATACATACATACGCACATGCATACATACATACATACATACACACATGCATACATGCATACATACACACATACATATATACATACATACATACATACGCACATGCATACATACATATATACATACATACACACATGCATACATGCATACATACATACATTTGTGTGTGTGTCAACTGACTTGTTTCTGACTATATCTGTGAGGTAGCAGCCCTGTGCAGATGCTTGCTATTCTGGTAGGCTGGAATGTAACAAAACAAAACAAAATCGCAATAGCGACCGTAATTTCGGTGAAATAGTGTCGCAGTGGCGACCGTAGCGACCGTATTTTTGGTGAAATAGAGTCGCAGTAGCGACTGTTTTTGCCGTGAAATAGTGTTGATCGAGAGTTTATGGTGAAATAGTGTCGCGGAAGCAACCGTATTTGCCGTGAAATATTGTCGCAGTAGCGACCGTATATTTGGTGAAAAAGTGTCGCGCAATGTAGCGACCGTTTTTATGGTGAAATAGTGTCGCGGAAGCGACCGTATTTGCCGTGAAATATTGTCGATAGAGCGACTGTTTTTATGGTGAAATAGTGTCGCGTAGCGATCGTATTTGCTGTGAAATAGTGTATTTGCTATTAAATAGAGCGACTGTTTTTGTGGTGAAATAGTGTCGCGACAGTATTTCACCATAAATCGTATCGCTAGCGATAGAATCTATGGTGAAATTCTGTCGCGGCGACCGTATTTCACGGCAGCGACAGAATTTTACCATAGATCCTATATCGCTAGCGATCGTATTTATGGTGAAATGCTGTCGCAGCGACCGTATTTCAAGGCGACAATATTCTATACGACACCAGCAACTGAAATAGGGGAAGACGGGGTAAAAAGCGCATGGGCGGGTAAGAAGCCCACCCCAATTATCTCATGAAATGAAGCAAATTTCAGTCTCATTTTGCCCATGAGACGAGCGTTAATGTCTAGCATTCGTCTCATGGGCAAATTTGACTGAAATTTTCTTTATTTCATGAGATAATTGGGGTGGGCTTCTTACCCGCCCATGCGCTTTTTACCCCGTCTTCCCCTAGTATCCAAAGGGACATAAATAGGTATGAAAAAATCTCAGTTTACTGCTGGCACCGTTCCTCCAGCCTACAGGACTCAAAAGTTAGAGCATTTGGAGATCTATGCGTCTGTCTATGTGATTACTCTATCTGTCTGTATGTCTGTCTCTCTCTCTGTATATGTCTCTCTCTCTGTATCTGTCTCTTTGTATTTGAATGTATATGATGCATATGTGTGCGTGTACGTATATTATGTGTATTTATATGTGTGTGTGTATGCGTGTGTGCATGTATGTGTGTGAATGTGCGCGCATGTGTGTGCGCGCGTGCGTGCATGCATGCGTGTGAAGCGCACATGTGTGTGTGTGCATGTGTGTGTGTAAATTAGTGTTACCTTGTATCATAGCAACCATGCAAAACTATGAATAGATACTGTATCTTCAAACAGCAGCAAGTTATAGGACGATTGTATACTCTCAATGTTGAAGGTCCATCTTTGAATACTTTATGACAGTTTCGAGTTCTGAACACTTGTATCAGGAGAGTTGTCTTGGGAAGATCGATAGCTTCACCGTGGCTAAGCTCACTACAGACGTTTTTGCAGTTCATTAGTTCCCGAGCGAAGCTTCGGGAAGTATTGTTTTTGTTTCATCCGTCCGTCCGTGCGTGCGTCCGTCCAGCTGCGTTTTCTTGAAAACCTTTCAATCTATTTCAATAACTTTTAGTGTACACGTTTTAGAGGAATTAACCTATCGACTGATTGCTTTAGTTTTATTTCAAGTTCAAAGTCATGCTGATTAAGGAGTTCAAACCCCCAAACTCTTAATTGCTAATATCTCGCGAACTTTCGCACGTATTTCAATGCGGGTTTTTTTGGACAACGGTTTCTGACGAAAGGACTATGCTACTATAAGCATGTATTTGCGAGCGCATTCAAGTGCGCGTGCGCACGTGCGTGAAAAGCACAGGGTCCGAATCCCAAGGCTGTATCTCAAGACCTGCTGCATGGAATCGCTTGAAATTTAGTGTGGTGGTGCACCGCCGTACACAAGAGGTCCCATACAAAAATGATGACTGTGCTGACCTCGACCTTGAAGCTTGACCTTGAAAACGTACATTAAATTTCTTCTTTGGGCCATCTTTCATATCGTTGGACTTATAATGTTCACATTTGGTATGCAGATGCATTGGCTTTTGGTAATTCTGAATAGTGAATAACAAACAGGGTCAAGGTCAAGGTCACCATAGATATGCTTTGCCTGAAGGACCATCTGTAACCGGTCATCCACCACCACACATCTTTTGTACACGTCTTGAAGCTTCTTATCGTCGGTTTTTCAATTTTTTTAAAGCAAACAATACGTACAACCATATCACCTCAGTACAACAGCAGTATATACAGTCAGCTAAGGCATAGTATCCCGAGTCCTCACATACACCACATAAAATCTAAAGATGTTTTTATTATGCACGGTTTGTCCTTAACGAAGCTTAATCCGACAACTACTTCATGGCGATTTCAGGGTTGTTGTTGTTGCTGTTGTTGTTGTTGTTGTACCCTGGCTAAAAGACTCCAGGGATCGAGCAGCCGAAGCACTTAAGCACTGTGGTATAAATGCAAACATTACATGTGCGAACGTTTTTGATTACCCTGCCACATGGGCAGCCATACTCGATGTCGGGGGATTTGGGAGACTGATGATGTTATGCTAGGAACTTGGTTTTTTAATTGTTTCTTTTCTTTTATTTTATTTTCGGGGCGTAGCTGCTAGTTCTTACTAAAATTGATTGATTCAATTCTAGTCTTCGTGATCATTATGGAATTTGCTTTTCTTTTCGTTCTTTTTACTGACACTTTCCCCCGTTCAATGTTTATAGCAATGTACATTAGAATTAAATATGACGAACAAAGTTATAACATAAAAATAATAAGATTCAAACCATCACTCATGTCTTATCATTATGTGAGAGACAGAGGGTGAGTGGGACAGAGATGACAACGAATTGAGAGAGAGAGAGAGAGAGAGAGAGAGAGAGAGAGAGAGAGAGAGAGAGAGAGAGAGAGAGAGAGAGAGAGAGAGAGAGAGAGAGAGAGAGAGAGAGAGAGAGAGAGAGAGAGAGAGAGAGAGAGAGAGAGAGAGAGAGAGAGAGAGAGAGAGAGAGAGAGAGAGAGAGAGAGATTTCGCAGTATATCTAGAGTCAATGCCAATCCGGCTACCGTAGCGGTCGCCGGGGGAGAACCCCGACCGGCACAGCTCCCGCCCTTCATTTACCACTACTTTGATCTATGGCCCCCTACTTCCCTAGTTTAATATGTGGTTGGGGCAGTGGGGGGGGGGGGGGGGGGGGGGGGGGGGGGGGGGTGGGGGGGGGGGGGGCAGACAGACAGACAGACAAACAGACGGACGCACGGCTCTCATTGCCGTTGCTATGTGTCACTTGTTGTTTCCGGAACTGTGAGTAAGAAAATATGGACACTTGAGGGAAATGGAAGGAGACAAAGGATGGTGAGGGGGAAACAATGCGCCTAACTACGATTGTTTGGCACTTGGCACAGTGATAAAGAAACAGAAGTCAATAAGAATATACTGCGCGCGCGTGTGTATGTGTGTGTGTGTCTGTGCGTGTATGCGTGTGTGTTTGTATGTGTGTGTGTGTGTGTGTGTGTGTGTGTGTGTGTGTGTGTGTGTGTGCGTGTGTGCGTGCGTGCGCGCGCGCGTGCGTGCGTGCGTGCGTGCGTGCGTGCGTGCGTGTGCGCGCGCGCGAGCGACTATGTATGTGTAAGTCAAATGGTGTGTGTCAGAAACAGTGTGTGTATAACTGTGTTAGTATTGCTTAGTAAATATGAAGAAGCGTTTCTGCCCGCCCAAGAAAATGTCTTTAGCTTTAGGTCATAACCGCTATGCAACACGTGAAGCGTTTCTGTGGAGCGGTTCCAAAGATGTCCTGAGAAACATAAACAAATTTAGAAGGAACAAAGCAAAAGCGAACAAAAATGTGGGCCTCCTTTGGACTATGAACACAGTTTACTGTTTGCGTGCGTTTACTGTGTGGAAACTTGTTTCCAAGGGGGCACAAAAGACCTCGCTAATAATTAACAATTCTCTTGAAACTATTCTGAGAGGTTCCCACTTTTTCTTAAGAAAAACATTGCAATTGACTTGTTAACTTTTAATACAATACCTAACGTTTTAGAAACCGAAGGACATAATATGAGCTAGGATTTAGTCTTCGCGCGCGCACATAATTTGATATGTGTGTTTAGCAAGTTTCCATGGACTCCGTGAGAGACAAACAATGGCGTCCTTATTATTTTAAACTCCGAAAAAAAAAGTTGAACAAGGGTATGACCGAGCGGCAGACATGATGACTGTTGTCTTCTTTTGCTTTTCCATGCCCGCATTTCCTAACGCGATATAACAGTCTTTCTCTCCCCCTCTCTCCTCCCCTTCTCACCCTTGTCGACCCTGAGTTAGCTTAAGCTAATCTACCAACTACCAACTGCAATAATGTAAATGTGAAAGATACGGCCATGATGGTAATTTGACATGTCAAAGGTCAAGTTCAATACACAACAATATAATAGCTGGGCCTTATCCGCATCTCACTACATCTCGGTAAGCATTCTATCCACAGATGTTGGGACTTCAAAGATATACAAGACATGACCACAAAAAGAACACTGTGCGTTTTAATTGTTGACTTTCAAGGTCAAGGTCAAGGTCAGCGCGGATACAATGTCCATAGCATCAGTTAGTCTTAGGGACTAACGAAATTTAGGGATCCAACGAAATGTGGAGCAATTATGCCTTCAGTTATGTTTTGCAGAACATGAGATATTGTCTGCTCAAGGACAAAGGTCAAGGTCAAGATCAGATGCGAAGAGTTAGTACAGAGGAGACATCGCCGTCCTATCATTATTACCCACAACATTTAAGGCGATTATACACAGCGGTACACACGAAATTACAACAGAAAAAACAGCAAGTTCAAAGGTCATGGTGAAGGTAACTCTGTCAATGTGTCTTTTCTATTCAAGGTAATACATCACCTACAAAGGTTTGAGTCGATTCTGCGCAGTGCATCAGAAGATATTCTAAAGAGGGACATGAACTAGAAACACAACACGACAAAACATAGTTCACCTTCCCATAGTCTGGGCAGAGGACAATGATACTGGCGTGTGCATTGGGCCTTTGTACATAATTCAATGATCCAAGAAAACACAGATTGTTGTGTTATTGATGGTTTGAATTGTTAATTATTAACGATGTCTTTTTGTGCCTACTTGAAAACAAGTTTCCACACAGTAAACACACGCAAACAATAAACTGTTCATAGTCCAAAGGAGGCCCACATTTTTTTTCTCCGCTGTTTTGTTCCATTCTATTTTCTTCTCTCAGGAAAATCTTGTTAACTGCTCCACAGAATCGTTTCACATATTGCATGGTGGTGTTTCACCTAAAGCTAAAGACATCAGTTGACAAATTAAAACCTTAGGCGCATTGTTTCCCCATCACCATTCTTTTTTCCTTTCCATTCCCTCCGGTGTCCACAGTGGTGACATCCCGCTATCGCTACGTATCGATAACACTACCAAGATAAATCAGTATGGCTTTCACTACGTATCGATAACACTACTGGGCTAAATCACTACGGCAACTTTAGGTTAGGGTTAGGGTTAAACTAGGGTTAAACTTAGGTGAGGAATAGGGTTAGGTTAGGAAAAGGGTTAGGGATAGGAATAGGGTTAGGGTTAGTTTGTCGGAATTCAAACTGACAGATTGGCACAGTCATCATTTATTTTTCTCTATGGATCGTAGTGGCAACAACGAGTAGTTCTGTCAATACTTAGTGAAAGCGCTACGCACCCTCCACAGTTTTTGTTCTTACAGTTCTCGAAACAAATAGTACATTGCAACGGCAATGAGAGCCGTGCGTCTGTCTGTCTGTCTGTCTGTCTACCTGTCCATCTGAATAAAAAATTGTCTGTAAACAAAAGAGGTTTTCTGATCGCCACAGGCCACGCCAAGCAACTGAATTGATCATATATTACTGCAAATAGGCAGACATATTATCGATAGCTCGACGATAATGCTCGCTGAGTCACTTATCCTCCAATGGAAAGTCATATCAACGTACTCCAAGTGACTTTGGTGTTTTTATAATACTGCATATTATTGTGTAAGATTTGGCATTGTTCAGTGGCGTAGGAACAGGGCGAGCAAGCCAGCACGAGAGAGAGAGAGAGAGAGAGAGAGAGAGAGAGAGAGAGAGAGAGAGAGAGAGAGAGAGAGAGAGAGAGAGAAAATTAATTAGAAGCCTGGCACTTCCCTGAGCATCGTATATTAACATTTCAGGATCACGGTTTTAAAGCCAAACACGATCAACTTTATTAATAAAAGCATGCTGTGACGGTCGACTTTAAAAGTGGAAATTGTATTTACATATAAGTGTACAACTATTTACAAGCTCCTATCTTTGTTGAATCTTCTTCTTGCTGAAAATGTTCTCAACTGTACTCAATTAAATCACTTGTCACTGAATGTCAATAAAACCAAATACATGTACAAAAAAAGACAAAAGATGAACTCATAACTTCTACCAATATTTATTTGCAATAACAAAATTGAAGCAGTTTATTTGCACAAAATATTAGGTGTTGTCTTTGACAAAGATCCGTCTTGGCAGACCATACAAGTCTTTAAGGAAACGTCTGTCTAGAAAAAACATTGCAGCTAATAAGCAAAATTAAACATTAAGCATTATGTAGATGACATTGCAATATGGATGAACACTAGTTTAAGGAAACATTTAAATAAGAAGATTATCAATCATGTGCAGAAGATGTATCTCTAACCTGTGCAAGACACAGCAACCAAACGCCTCGTTCAGCATTCAAACTGAACTCTTTATTTCTAAAGTATGACATATGGACAAAACCACAACATCAAGCAACACAGAAACAATCAGTTTCATGCTATTTCTATAATTATATATGCATCATTGTTTCATTTAATAAATTAATCTCCCCGATCTCTACCGTCCAGGCATCAACGCCACACTTTCTCAACTAATTCGCATTAAACTAAGGATAGTTTTATCGTTTTCGATAAATTCTAGATAAACGTATGATAACCAACTTTGTTTTTCTTTTTACAAATTTCATGAAGACAAAACAAAGACACGCACACATACATACACACACAGTGACATAATAGAGTTATAATTAAAAAAAATTATGACTACAATAATAATTCCATCTCTATCATAACTGTCACCAATATAATTGATAACACCAACCATAAACCAGGGGTGAGCACAGGGTAAGTAATGAATATAAATTGTGTACAAAAAGGGGTAAAAGTATAAATGGACAAAGGTACATTGAATTAGAAATTATCAATAATCAACTTTCTCAACCAGTTACTAATACTTGAATAAACCCTAACAGTTTTTAAATTCACTTCAGTTTCCTTTCGTCCCAGTTTTCTGTGCTGTTAGCATAACCCTATGTTTTGCTCGCACCTGTGCAAGACACAGCAACCCAACGCCTCGTTCAGCATTCAAAAGTGAACTGAAGGCGAAACTGGTAGCTGCAATAAATATCCTTGCCGTTAGTTTGAATTCATTTGTTTACAGTCCCGAAAAAGCATGCACCATTTATTTATGTTCAACCTGATAACTACCCACCCAAACTGGGTCAGAATTGAGTTGCTATTTTGCCTTCATACATATAGTTCAATCACACATAGGCCAAATGATAACGTTACACTAGCTTACATATCAACAAGAATGAAACAACTTGTTTAATAAAATTTAAAAAATAGTTTAGAATTATCAGGAGAAAAAAAACCCATGTTAGTGTAACAACGGCGAGCATCCTCCTGTATTACCTATTTTAAAACCAGAGGATAATGTCTTGAAATATCAACAGTGTGTTACATTTTTATGAGTCGTTTTTGCATCTAAACGTATTTGGAAAAAGCATATAGAAAACTATATTAAATAAGGCAAGAAATATATTTAATTTCTTAAACAAATAGTGAATTGTCAGCCTTGGAGTCAAGATACGAACATATTGTTGCATCTGTCAATTTCTTTAGTGCGATCTAAGTTAAAGTATGGACAAGAACAAGCCTTTTTTCTGCTCCAAATTACCCGTTAAAAAAGCTACAAAGTATGGACAGCAAAGCTGTTAAATTGGCTTTAAGGGTGCCAGTTCATGCAAAAACAATCAAAAGCTATCAAGCGGCAGAGGTTTTTCCTCTTTGTGAACAACGGCTCTTAGAAGTGTCAACATTTTTTATTAGAAGCCTATCAGTCAAACATTATGTTACTGAGGAACGTTTCGTAGACTCCAACAAAGATTGTCCAAACCGATCCAAACATTTAATATGTATAACCAATTAGAAAATACTCGTCTGCACTTATGTCTGACTGTAAGATTGAGTTAACATCAATTTCTGAAGTTCTCATAATTATCTAAGATTCTCCTTGGGAGCATTTATGTGGACATGTTGATTATGACTACACAAATGATTTGAAAAGTGAAAACATAAATGTGTTGGTAAATGAAGTCAGAGAACATAAAATTATTGACAGTTGTTATAGTAATCACCTTAAACTTTATACTGATGGCTCAGTTATCAATAACATTGGACGTGGTTCTGGTTTTGTTATACTAAGTTTAAATTTTTAAAAGAATGTTCATCTTGGCCAAGGTTTTTCAAATATTTACAGCAGAATTATATGCAATATTGATGGCTTTGACTTACATTTATTATACTCCCATGTATGCTTATAATATTCTTATATGTATTGATTCAAAATCTGTCTTGCAATCTCTACGGAGTTGGGATGGTAATGCTCGAAGATATTTACTTTTTGATAGCCATCACCTCATACACTTTATAATGATTCAAGGAACATAATATCTTGATTTGTTGGGTCCCTTCTCATTGTGGGTTGAAATGGAATGAAACAGCAAGTAGACTCGCTAAATCTGGAGCTAAGCAATGTTTTGATTGTGATTTAAGATACCCATTGAATATTTATTTGGCTGAAATTGTGTTAAATTTGGAAAACTGTGTAAACAACAGAAATCGTGGGGGGAAGCTAAAAATATTTGACTACTTGTCTTCGCTACATTTCCAAGATAATAACTAAGCTAACGTTAACTGAATGGAGCACTGAATATTCTTATAATGGTTTATGTATTTGTGGTATGCCTATCTTAGTGCGCCATGTGTTGATAGAATGTCATATCTTAACTCCAATTCATAAAGACAAATATATTGAATTTATGTTATTACTTTATTACTTTTGGTATTGGTATTCTTATTGATTTTTCGTCTAATATGGTGAACAGACGTTAAATAAACCACTGAACTGACATCCATTCTTGTTAACTTTTCTTTAATGCTCATATTCTCTCAATAATCGATTATGCTGCAACATTATGGAATAATTGCAGTGATACCAATTTAAAGATTATCTATCATACAAAAAAGAAGTAAAACTGATTATTTGTTGTTTAACTCAAGCTCTCTTTCCAATTAAGACTACAAACAACTGGATATACTAATCTTCCAAGACATAATATTCCTTAACAAGGCATTCTGCATACCTAATATTGTTAACGAGAATGCTCCAAAAAGATAACAGACAAATTTAAGACACACACAATTAGACAAACCCATTTGCTATAATTCCCTCGACCAAATAACGATCTATTCAAATCTAGCCTCCTGTATTTGTGTGGAGATTTATGGAACAAACTACCCTCCAAATGAAAAACAACAAACAAACAAAAGTAAGTACTATTTCAAGAAAAACAATCTCTTTAGCAGACCATATTAATCTCTCATTATATTTTTCTTTTGTTTAAAATAAGGGACAAGATAGAGAAAACATGTTGATATATAAATGTGATGTTAAATTTTGTATTGTTTATGTATATATTGAACATCCGTTTCTTTGTTTCTTTGTTCATATTTTCTTCGTTTATGCTTACCCCCCCCCCCCCCCCCCCCCCCCCCCCCCTCCCCCTCTTCATTGTTTACTACTTTGGAATGTTTCATCCTGTCGTTATTTGTTCTCTTTTTTTTCTTCTTTTTTTTACGGATGGCTTGATGAAAAAAATATACCATTTGATTATTCAATGTTTCATCCGGAAATAACATTTTCACTTTGACTTTGACACACACACAAGACCAAAGAAGCATGGGAACAGGGACTCTCTTTGTTGACACAAGTGAGCCCAAAAGGTAAAAAGCACGTTCCTGTTTAGACACTTATTGAAACAGAATAATACAAATTCAGAAAACTGCAAAAATTACCACAAGAGGGGTCGCAAATGGATTTGCTAGTTATGTAGCAGTACGGTTATTGTTGGTACAGAAGATAAGACAGAAAGCGAGGCACGGAAATGGAAGTAATCGTATAATATAAATTCAGTATTTCAACATTTAACACAAGAGTTATCCTAAGTGGATTATGCTAGTCCGGTAAGCATTTTAGACACATTAGAAGTAAGTTTGCTTTTGAGAGAGAGAGAGAGAGAGAGAGAGAGAGAGAGAGAGAGAGAGAGAGAGAGAGAGAGCAAGAAGAGCAAAGAAGAAAACCCACCCCACCCACCCCCCAAAAAAAAGAAAAAAAAGAAACGAGAAAAACTTACCCCCCCCCCCCCCCACACACACACACACACACACAAAACGACAAGAGAACATAAAAACAAAAGACCAAAACATAGTAAAGCGTGGACAGACAAAAAGAGGGGAAAAAAGAAAACAAAAGGAAGTGTGCTGGTAACACAGCAAGACAGCAGCACAAACATGCATAAAAACAGTCAAACGTAGCCTAATGTGGGATCAAACGATGAGCGAAATGTCCAATGTATAACACGGGCATGATCTTCCAGGACACAAATGTGGCTCACCTGAAGGATAAGCACCAGTGTGTCAAATACTCAATAAACGTTTATTTATGCAGTCAAGATATTATGTGGCACCATGACTATGTGTATTGCCATCCGTCTTGTGTTTGTTTCAGACCGATTGATTGCTGCTTCTAACATAGGCTAGCAGAACTACAGAGATAAACAAATATTACAAAGACGACGGCCATAACGATGTCGACGGCAACGACGACCGTGGCCACCGCTTATCTATGGTCGCCTTTACAAACACTTTTTCTGGAGGTGGGTCCAGCTTCCACCGTATACCCAGGCAGAACTTTCAACGTCCAGACGGGTGACTGCCTGCCATTGACATCGAGGCGACGGAAAACGATATTCACAAGTGCGCGCTTCAAAGAACTGCGCACATTTCTCCATGCAACCCTCCAGAGTGTCGATGGTGCTTGTTGCACCCATGTTGCTGCTTGTGATCTTTTTGCTTGGGTAGGCCAGATATGACGCCTGTTGAAGCTCCAGGTGACATGATTGCTGACAGGAGTCCTGGGACAGGGAGTAGTAGTAGCCCGGGCTGCAGAGACAGGAGCCAGCGAAACACTCCCTGAAATGAACCACCCCGCATTCTGAGTCGCTGCCGCATGGCTTCTCCAACCACATGGATTCGTCCAGACGCCACACGGAGATCTCAGGGTCGGTGATGATGTGGCTGACTTCCTCCGTCTCCTCTCCATGGCCCCGACACATCACGGAAGAGGAGGAGTCACCAGAGAGTGACCGCAGCGCCACTGACTTGCATGAAGACACGCTCTTGCACAGCATGGCACAGTGGATCGGGGAGGAAGCTTCTCTTTCAAAACACACACTCCCCACTGCAGTTTGTCCAGGGGAACGTAAATTAACAAACCTCTGAGAGAAGGAAAGATGTTCCGCAGTGTTTATGGAAGCTACAGTGCATAGTAAGAGACCGATGAATGCAGAAAATTTCATTTTGAAATCCAAACACTCAACTCTCAATAAATGACGCTTTCCCGACTGTGTATGGAATTCAACTGCCGCAGAATTGTCACCCAAAGAAACTTATAACGGTCTGTGTTCTTGGATCATTGAATCATTTATGAAGGCCCAATACAATGCTAGTGTCATTGTCCTCTGCCCACACTGTGGGAAGGCGGACTATACATTTTGTCGTGTTGTGTTGGTTGTTCATGTCTCTCTTCAGAATATCTTCTGATGCACTGTGCAGAATCGACTCCAAAGTTGCAGACGATGTATTGCTTTGAATAGAAAAGACACATTGACAAAGTTATCTTCACCATGACTTTTGAACTTGCTGTTTTTCTCTTGTAATTTCTTGTGAACGTTGTATATAATCGCTTCACATTTTGTGGGGTGAGCACACAATATCTCATGTTTTGCAAGACATGATTGCTCTAAATGTTGATGGATAGCCTAATCTCTAAAACTAACGGATCTGCTCGATACATTGTAACCGTGCTGACCTTGACCTTGAAATTTGCCTTTTTTTTCTTTCTTCTCTTTAAAAAAAAATCACCACTTTCTTCCTCTTTATTTCTTTCTTTTTCTATCTTGCACACTCTCTCTCTCTCTGTCTCTCTCTCTCTCTCTCTCTCTCTCTCTCTCTCTCTCTCTCTCTCTCTCTCTCTCTCTCTCTCTCTCTCTCTCTCTCTCTCTCTCTCAATCTCCATCCCTTGTTGTTGTTGTTGCCGCTGCCGTCGTTCCCGTCCTCCATCGCTGCTGTTGTTCTCTCCTCCAGTTTCTTCTTCATCTTCACCTTGTTTCCTTTTTCGTCGTTCCTGGCTTTCCTTTTTCCTTCCTTTCTGTCCTCCCTCTCTGGTTTAAATGTTTTATTTTCCAAATCCCTAACTGAAGCAACCCCAAGCAGAGCTTATGGCCTCCCTCTCTCCGAATCCACAGTATAAACCCTTTTTTTCTTCTTTCTTTTCATTTTCCATCTTTCTTTCTTTCCTGTCCTTTTTTTCTCTCTTTTTCTTTTTCCTTTCCTTATTCTTATTTTTATTTCCATCTCTTTTTTTTCTGTATTCTTGTTTGCAGTATTTTTCTTTCTTAGTCTCTTTTTTTCTTTGTTCCTCATTTCTTCTTTTCTTTCTTTATCATTTCTCTCTCTTTTTTCTTTTCTTTTTTCCTCATTTCTTTCCCTTCTTTTTTCCCTTGATGATAATTATGATAATGAGTCTGATGAAGATGATCTGTGGTATCCATTTTTCTTGACAGGGCTGTCCTCCACGCTCCCTGCTGTCCTCCACGCTCCCTGCTTTCCACGCTCCCTTGTCCTCCACGCTCCCTGCTGTCCTCCACGCTTCCTGCTGTCCTCCACGCTCCCTGCTGTCCTCCACGCTCCCTGCTGTCCTCCACGCTCCCTGCTGTCCTCCACGTCCTGCTGTGAAGATGTCCTCCACGCTCCCTGCTGCTCCCTGCTGTACGCTCCATCCTCCACGCTCCCTGCCGTCCTCCACGACTGCTGTCCTCCACGCTCCCTGCTGTCCTCCACGCTCCCTGCTGTCCTCCACGCTCCCTATCAAATTTATCCTGGCGTCAA
>CM065681.1:18721172-18751172 GCA_017654935.2 Phymorhynchus buccinoides | reverse complement strand
TGTGTGTGTGCGTGTGTGTGTGTGTGTGTGTGTCCTTCTAATGACTATGTTTAATTGATTGTATTTATATAGCATTTTTGCTGTGATTGTGATACATTTATGCTTGATAGTGATATTGTTATACTGGCGTGTGTGTGTATGCGTGCGTGCGCGCGCGCGTGTCTTTCTGTGTGTATGTGTGTGTGTGTTTTAAACTTTTAAAGCACTTATTTAATCTGTTTATTTATGTTCTGCTGGCACGTTTTGTGTGAAGAAAAATTTCCATTTAAAACTTGTTTTGTTTTTGATGGACTATAACGTATTTGATTTGATTTGATTTGTATAGATGACGCACGTGTTTCAGTGCACTAGACAAGTGAAGATAAGTTTTCAGTCTAAAGCGTCATTGCTTCATACCAGGTAATAATAATAATAATAATTGGCACTTATATAGCGCACAAATCTAGAAAATTCTATTCATGGCGCTTTACAAAGAAATAAACCTATAAACATTCACACACACACACACACACACACACACACACACACACACACACACACACACACACACACAAAGAAAGACGATGAAGGGGAGAGGGTGGGAAGGGGGGTGACGCGGGGTAGCAAGATTTCTCCCAGTTCTTATTGACTTTTAACTGCCGAGTTTGATTCTTGTTGTTGTTTTATTTGCTTGATTGTGTGTTTATTATATGCACGTAAAGCGCACGGGCCAGACCTGCTTTCAATCCCGTACCGAAGGACGCGACATTCAATTCGATTTCCCCGTTGAACTGGAGTGGAAAGAAAAAGCGAGACCGGGATTCGAATCCGGGTCACGCCCGCATTGAATTTGTCGACGAAAAGGGCGTCCATATAAAGTTACTTCTATGGCTCCAACCCACCTGCGTGCGCATCTCGACCATTCCAACGGAAGTGTCGCCATCTTAGTCCTTATTTGTGTGTAAACAAAGTGAAAATAATGTTATCTAAATGTGTAAAGAAAACATCCAGATGTTACAAATACAGTTTAGATAAGTTTCGAATTGGAACAGCCAAATACGCAGCATCGATCTGGCATTTTTCAAAAAAAGGTAAGGACTAAGATGGCGGTCTCCCATAATATGGCGCTCCTTGTGGCCGGATATGACGACACGTGGGTACCAGCCATTGAAATCGATATTTAACGAACGACAAAAAACAAATACATTCATATTAGAATGGCAAAGATACTGGACCATTCTTAATGAAAACTGGTAGAACTGCCTACACCAGGTACTCAGGCATTAGAGCCATAGGAAGACCAAGACGTCGATTGGGTGATGGGGTGGCAGACACCCAACAAGCCCACAAACTTGACCATGCTCCGGGCCACCCGCCGTGCCGCAGATAGGGAACTATGTCTCCCTGTAACGCCCTCAAGGGTATAGGCGGACAGAAGAAAGAAAGAAGATGGAAATGCAATATTTATATATTCAGTGCCATAAGAAGTGTGCCACTAATGTCAGTTTATCTAAAACATCAAGGCGTGTAAACGCAGTCCCATCCATTCAAACACATTCAGGGAGTACGTTTACACACCTAGTCATCATGTTACTCCTCGCATTAATAACCGCTTTGTCTCCCCCCGACTTATGTCATGCCTTGATTTTCTTTTGTTCTTATTTATTGGGGGTTTTAGCCACATGCAATTTCTAAGTTCGTTCTTTCTTTGTTATGCTCTGATACATTGTTAATGTTGTTGATGAAGGTGATGTATTGTTGCTGTTGTTACTGTTGCTGTTGCAGCTATCGTTGTTGTAGATGCTGCAGTTGCTTTGACGCGTGTGCTACTTTGGCGGACACTAGAGACATGCAGAAAGACATGAAAACAGGGAGGAAGTTGTAAAGATGAGAGACAGAGACAGTGAGAGACAGAGACACAGAGAGCGATATAGAGAGACAAAGACAGAGAGAGAGAGAGAGACAGACAGACAGACAGACAGATCTTTCCCTTGGCCTTTTGATGATATACATGATACACGACTAACAATATGTTTTTAAAAAAGGCTATGATTCATAAATAGACAACTGTCAAGCGGGTTAAAGTGCTTATCAAGTGACTGATATTTGGTTTTAGCATTTTCAGAGTTATGACCCAAATAACATTGGTCTGCGCTGGCAATATCTTAGCCTCACTGCAGAAAAAAGCACTTCACATTTTGTTCGGTGGTCTATCACCCGAAGCCGACATGTCTTCTTGAGAACCAATGTGAAATAGTGTATGTGGAGGCGTAAGGCATCACACAGGGAGTGTCTGTCTCCCCTGGCAATATTGTGTGAACCGCTGCACAGAATCACTTAATATGGTGTTCGGTGGCTTGTTACCTGAAGCTAATGTGTCTCGCCCAACTGCTAGCTAAACTGGGGTGTCAAAATCATACTTTTGTTATTCATGTATTTGACGAGTTCTTTAAACCAAATTTGCTCAAATGTTGTGAAAAGTCCATAATGTTAAGCTGACTGTGTTACTTTTTCAAAACTGTAACCAAAACCCAGACAATAAGTGTGAGTAAAATAAAATATAAAACAAAAACACAAAATGACTTTAGTTAAAATCAATAACTGGTTTTCGGGTGATATTTGAAAGACTGTGGCTACATAGGACTTTATATTTTGACTTTCTGTGTAAAAGGAATATTTCTGGAACCAAAGATTGGATGTCTATCCTACGCATGTAGGCAGTTGACCAAATAGATGGAGGGTTAAAAAAGCACCCAAATTATTTCATTAATCAAGACAAGGTGACGTGGCTTGCTCTCTCTCTCTCTCTCTCTCTCTCTCTCTCTCTCTCTCTCTCTCTAAGTAGTGTCCCAGCCTCTGCCCCTCTCTAAACGCATGCTGAATTTCTACAGTGTGTTTTGGTACGGATAACATTTCCTAATTTTAACGAACTGAATAAAAAAAAGTGCATTACAAGAACATTAACAGGACATTTAAAACGAACACGAACCGAAATACAACACTTCTCTGGATTTCGTAATGTGTATAAATGTAGCTTTTTTAACCTTATATTCTGTTATCTCCGATTGTGCTGCAACACACCTGCATCCACAAACCGGTGCATCCAACTCCTTCAATACTACCCACGCTCCCTCTTACTTTCTGCCATCCATTGTGAACTAATTCCAGCCCATCTTTCTAAGATAGCCGTTGTTGCCTCCTTTTGCTATCTGGAGATCATAGTTGGAGACGGTTGACTGGCACGCGATGTTGTGTTCGTGTCCCTAAGACTATGGAGAGCTTGGTCATGTTAAAAAACCCATTTCTGGTCAGTGTATTATATAAGTAGGTCTGGTTATTGTAAACCCAACGTATCTTAGCCGCCGGCTGCGTAATGATAATAATGATTAAATCATTGTTCTCATGTGCTCTAAACTGCTGCACGCGTTTTTGAAGAGATAGACAAACACAAAAATAAAATAATAATGATTTAAATACCAGTAGTAATAATAAGCATACACAAAGCAAATCGGTACATTGGATCGTTTTTTTCTGTTCAGAACACAGAACAGATCATAATGTTAAAGCTGAGTTTGTTTCTGAGGTTAACCAAAAAAACCAGACATTGGACACAAAAACGTTTATAAAAGCAAACCAAGTAATATATGTTTTTTAATCGAGCTACCTTCTTAGTGAATCGCTAAAATGTGGCACAGTTCATTTGATCTCTTCCCCTGGGAAATGTGGTCGATGCCATGTGGCACATCCCTTCCCCTCGGAATGTGGTAGATGCCATGTGGCACAGCCCTTCCCTTGGGAAATGTGGTTGATGCAGTGTGGTACATCCCTTCCCCTGGGAAATGTGGTTGATGAAATGTGGCACACCCCTTCCCCTGGGAAATGTGGTTGATGTGGCATGGCCTTCTGGCACTGTGCTGTGGTATGTCCAATGAAATGTGGTTGATGTTGCATGGCCTTCTGGCACTGTGCTTGCTGCGGTGTGGTATGTCCAAGGAAATGTGGTTGCTATGTGACACAATGATTCAGGAGACTTGAGTATGCGCTGGATTCATCACTCCAAGGTTGGTTCCTTCCTCTGGCCTGGAACAAAAATTCAAAAAAAAGGAAAAGATCGAGATCAGATTTCTTAATTCCAGGAAGCGCAAGCGAATTTCAAAATCAAATTTTGTTTATTCCAGAAAGAGCGAGCAAAATGTCTATGTCCAAATGGCAAGCAAAAAATGGTAAAAAAAAACCAAAAACCGAGATCAGATTTCTCAAGTCCAGGAAGCGAATTTCAAAATCAAATTATAGAAAATAACCCTTGGCTGAATTTATTAAGTTTTGTTTTCGGCTTTTATCAAAATGGCTCCCCACGACTATGTTGATTCTGCATCAGTTGGGTACATATATGGTCAAATAATTTATAAATGCTTGTTCTTGTATTTCTGAACTCGTTGTTTCAATGTAGTGAAGTTCCTAGTCGATGTTTTAAGCATGCCAACACCTCCCATATATTTTGATACACTTTTTGTTGTTGTTTACACTCGACGACATGTGGAAAGTTCATCATTTTCATTCATGATGTATTAGCCGAATTCACATTAAATGATTCTCTCTCTCTCTCTCTCTCTCTCTCTCTCTCTCTCTCTCTCTCTCTCTCTCTCTCTCTCTCTCTCTCTCTCTCTCTCTCTCTCTCTGATGTGTTCACTTATTTGTGTGCGTATGATTGTATGTGCGCACGTGTGTGAGTCTGGATATTAATGCCTGCCTGAGCGCGTGCGCGTATGTGTGTCTGTTTCTTTACAGTTTAAAGTTATCTTAAATTACGCAATAAGCATAAAGAAATATTGACACATACACAAAACGCACATGCCCGTGTACACAGCACCTGTACCCTTGCAGTCTAGTTCATTGGAAATCTAAGTAGCCTTTTGTCTCCTTCAAGTGTGAAGCGGCGGGATATGCAATCCTTTTTCTTCAGCGTCCACGGGCCATATGACCATAATGCGTAAGATAGGTACTTTATAGTCGCATATGTGTCTGTAAAATTCGGGTTCCCACCTGGAGAGCGCGTCGCAGCCAGAGGCGCACCACCTAATTTTTATTTTATTTTGCATGCGTTTTTTGTGTGACTGATGAGGAAGGAAGGGGGGGGGGGGGGGGGGTAATTTTGGACCAAATGACAACTTTTTCGTTGCCACTGGGATTAACGTGTGCTAAGTGCATGGGCACACGGGACCTCGGTTTATCGTATCAGACTGTGAGGCCTAACTAGTGCAAAGTGAGAGGAAAAATCCCCTGTAGGCCTACCCAGGTTCGAACTCGGGTTTACTTGACACAAGGCGAACGGTCACCTCTGTGCCACTCTACACCTATGTGTATGTGTCCGGTTTTCAGAGGTCTCCCTGCTGCATTCAGATGCCACATGGAATATTTTGAGGGGGGGGGGGGGGGGGGGGAGGCAGGAGAATGGGCCAACGATGCAGTAAGAATATGAAAAGGCAGCGAAGAGCAGGCCCGGCGTATCCAGGTACGGCGCTACGGCCATGGCCGTACCACAACAACAAAAAAGACAAGGGCGTCGCCGAGCGGCAGACATGTCCGTCACCAGCAATGCCACGCACTGGCGACACCCCGTAGAGTGTCACACCCTGACACAAAATTGGAAGGGATTCTGTCTTCTAGTTCACGAGATACAGCTTGAAGAAGAAACATATAGCGCAAAGAAGGAAATTTCGGTTTTCAAGGTCACACTTCAAGGTCAAGGTCAGCATGGTGATAATATATGCTCGGATGTTTTTTTCTCTAGGGTATACAGTACCACACACAATCTGAAGCGCTTCTGTCAAGTAGCAATGTGGAAAATATGGCTTAAAACCCAATGTGTAGACCCCTATCACTTTCAAGGCCTACGGATCGCCCGGACCGTGACCTTGACCTTGATCGGTATGCCACCATCAGAACGGGCATAAGCCAAAGTACCTTCATGCCAAATTTGAAGACTATAACACTAACGGTGTGGGAGTTATGGCCCCTGAAAGATTTTCGGTTTTCAAGGTCGTACGCCAAGGTCAATGTCACGACGGCAATATGGTTTGCGCGGATGCCTTCCTCTCATGGTGACACACCAGCACACACAATTTGACGTGATTCTGTCAACCCGTTCGAAAGATATCCTTGGGACAGACAGAAGGAGAAAAAAATGACCCTCCGATTTTCAGGCTCCAGCGATCTTTTTGACCTTGACCTAGACCTTGATCGGTATGCCATCATCAGAACGGGCATAAGCCAAACCACCTTCATACCAAGTTTCAACATCCTATGTTGATCGGTGCCCGAGATATGGCTAAAAATAGATTTTCGGTTTTCAAGGTCGTACGTCAAGGTCAAGGTCACAACGGCAAAATGGTTTGCGCCGATCTCTTCCTATTAAGGAGGCACACCTTCACACAAAATTTGACGCGATTCGGTCAAGCGGTTTGGGAGATATCCTTGGGACAGACAGAAAAGGAAAAAAATGAAAAGAAAATACAAACCAGCCCATCGCAATAGCCCGTCTTGGTGACGGACTAAAGAGAGAGAGGGGGAAGAGAAGGGCACGCCTGTTCCAGAGTGGCCAAACAAAGTGTGTTGCCGCAGATCCTCAATTTCTACAGTGACAGAATAGTCCAGGTTGACTGTGGTCACTTACTGGAAGGAAGGAAAGACAGTGCGCTTTACTTTCGATTTCGATCATAAGTTGAACACTTCAACAAGCTTCACTTCCGGAAAGATCAGTAGCTAAAAGCAACAACTCTGTACAACTCTTTGATCGGCCTCACCACTTATGCAGAGCATGCGCCGGGCCTGAAGAGTAATACATTAGTGGAAGCTATTAGCACATAATCTCCAGAGGGTGGGGGAACTATTTGTATAAAAGATTCCCCCACGGGACATGCAGTCGTTCAAGCTTGCGCAGTATTTTGTAAACCGCTGCACAGAACCACTTCAAATTTTGTCATTTCAGTGCTGGTAGATTAAAAAAAACCATGTGTGCTATCCTGTTGAGTAGGCCCGGTTGTAGCAGTTAGGTAATCGCCTTATTACTCGTGGAAACCCTAGGACTGCGCGCCATTGTGTTCACGTGTCGTGTCCCCGTGTGGCTGTGCTCCCTAATGACGTTTCGTTATGCCCACGTGTTGATGACCCCCCTCCTAAAAATAAAAAAAAGCCTATCCTTTCCCCCAACACGATCTCTAACCGTAAACATAACCCTTAGGCCGTGTACACACATAAGCGGAGATTCCGTGCGGAATCCTGTGCGCAATCCATAAATAAGTGAAACCAAGAACGGAAAAGATTTGCGCACGTGTCCGAATTTCCGATGATGAAAATGATGTTTTACGTCCTCTCGGTCATAGACACATATGGGACATTTGTAAATGCAAAGATGGTGGGAACAATACTGGCTGCAATGCCCGGAGGCAGTGCAACACCAGTAAAGTCGCGAGTTTTTAACAATATAGATAGGTGTAGCGGTAACCACGCCTCGGTTAAACCTCACCGCCACATTGTGTCCGAATTTCCCCTATATGCGTAAACTTTTATCCTTCTTTCTTCCACTTATTTAGGGTTTTCCGTACGGAACTTACGCATCTAATGTGAACCCGGCGTAAACCTGAACCCAAGTCTCGGGGTATTTTTTGAAAGGGATGCACACCAAAGTGAGGTTTTCTAGCTGCCTAACTGGACATCACTCTCAATGGCTCATATTACTTCCCTTTGCCAAAAAAGAGCAAAACTAAGATTGTAATCAGAAAAGGTGGAATATGAAAAGAAAATGGGACAGGTGGGAAAACGGGACGAGGCAAAATGACAAAACGAACTGGGAGAAGGTGGAATAGGAAAAGACGAAATGGGAGAAGTGGGAAAACAGGACGAAGGCAAACTGACAGAAAACGAACTGGGAATGGGTAAAGTGGGAGAAGGCTAAATAGGAAAAGATCAACTAGAAATGAAATCCCACGTGGCATCATTTGTACTGCAATGTCCCCCCCCCCCCCCCCCCCCCCCCCCCACACACACACAAATAATTTGGAGTGATTCTATAGGCCTACCCACGGACCTACATTGCAATGTAAGTTCGTGGGCCTACCGTATTTCACGAGATATGGCTTGTACCCACGTGTCGTCATATCCGGCCACAAGGAGCGTGCCATATGATGGCAGACCGCCATCTTAGTCAGTAACTTTGAAAAATGCCAGATCGATGCTGTTTACACACAAATCTGACTAAGATGGCGACACTTCCGTTGGAAGGGTCGAGATGCGCACGCAGGTGGGGGGGAGCCATAGGCACAAGCCACAAACCTATAACTCACTTTGTCGGTCGGTCAAAAATTGTCGCACTTCAAATCGAGGCTACAAAATTGTCGCACTTCAAATCGAGGCTGCACTTCAAATTGAGGCTGCTCTTTAAAATGATTTTTCATTTTCAACTTAGCCTCGTTGTGGATCCGAAAAGCTGTTAATAGTATCACTTGAATTTGCAGTCAACTTTAAGTATAACCGTTTCAAAGAGTCTTTCTATTCCTAAAATGCTACATTTTCAAATACAACAACGCTAAAAGTAATTTGTACATAAATGAATGTATACAAAGTAAGGTAAAATGCAACAGAGATACAATTATAATCATTCTTATACAGTCAAAATGCAAATTAAAACAGCCTAGAAATACGACGTCACGTCGTGGATTGGCTGAGGTTCATGAAACCGTTGACTTTTATTGGGTCGAGAGGACGTAAAACACCAGTTACCACCACGTTGACTTTTATTGCTTCTCGGCCTTTGGGCTAAGATCAAAGTGTAAGTATGGTATCTGTTCTTATCAGCTTAATATCTGATACGCTCTCTATCAGGGGCTTCGATATTAAACTGATTTTTGAACCTCGGCGAAGTGTCAGGGGCTTGCTCCACCTTCGCCAAGGGTTGGCCTGGTATTGCAGTACCTCCAGGATCGGCCCACTATCCCCAAGGGGAGAAACTCCAATGACACTTTCTTTCCTCCGTTTTTGTTTGTGGCACAAGCCACAAACCTATAACTCACTTTATCGGTCTGTCGGTAGGTCCAAAATTGTCGCACTTCAAATCGAGGCTGCACTTCAAATTGAGGCTGCTCTTTAAAATGATGTTTCGTTTTCAACTGTCGCACGCCACAAACGATTGCGAATCCGCGCTTATTTTTGTGTGGGGTTTTTTTCCGCGAATTCACAAAGAGCAGCACATGACCGGGACTGATGGCGGAAGATTTGCCAGGAAGTCATATGTGATGCCTCAACAACCCACCGCTGAGTTATGAGATCAGTGACGATTCAATTCAATCAAAGAACTTTATTGTCTCAAGACTGAGAAATTAAATTGTGGCAACGCCTGCGATTCAATCACATGAAAACACGACATTTATGAGATCTGGAAAGCATGCAAAACAACATAAAGGAAAATAGTATGCAGAATCAAACACAGTAAATCGATCAAATCATTTCCAGACATTCTAAGATACAAACACTACATACAACATGCGCGATATCAACATAGTTCCCACATATACTAAGGTAACAGTACAGAAAAAACATTCAATTATAAAAACTAAACGGCAGTACATTAAGATAATAGATAATGCAAGATTAAATATAAACATTATACATACATTAAGATATACAAGATTAAATATAATCAAGTATGCATACATTAAGATAATACAAGATTAAATATAGACATTTTTAGATACATACGCATGTATATATACATACATGCGTGCGCGTGCTCACAGACACACACACACACACACACACACACACACTGTAAAATTCAGTAGTGGGAATAGAAATAGACCGGAAACTGTAAGAGAAGAATGCAATGATGTAAGAGAAGTGTTCATTTGTTCAGCATAGAAATTGACATTGGAATAAAACTGTTCTTGCATCTGACAGTCTTGAGTTTGGGAGTCCGGTAGCGTCTACCAGAAGGCAGAAGCGTGAAGCACTTGCTGAGCCCATGGCTGCAGTCACTCGCAATCATTCGTCCTTTTCCTTTCACTCGCCGCTCATACAGCACATTCATACTCTCCTGTCTCACACCCACAATCTTACCAGAAACATTCACTACCTTATTCAACACATTCTTACTCTTAACGCTCAAACTACCAAACCAACAAATAAAGGAAAAGGTTAAAATAGATTCAATAAAACATCTATAAAATCCACGCAGTACTGTTCTGTTTACATCTAGGCTTCTAAGTTTCTGGAGACATAACAATAAATTCTCGATTGACACGTCTCATGTATGGCTTCAACATTGGCATTGAAATTCAATTTATCATCAATTATCGTCCCCAAGTACTTATACACACTCACTCGCTCAACTTTCATCCCATTGATAAAAAGATCAGGCATAATTGAAGGGTTTCTTCTAAAATCAATCACCATTTCTTTTGTCTTTTGCACATTAAGATCGAGGTAATTCTTATCACACCAGTTGGAAAAACTGTGAACATGGTCAGAGTACACTTGGTCAGAATTTGAGAGATCTTGGAGAGCAGAGTCATCGGAATATTTAATGAGTGGAGTAGTGTCAGTGCCAGTGCAGTCGTTTGTGTACAGGGTAAAGAGAACAGGTGAGAGGACAGTGCCTTGAGGAGAGCCAATGGAAGTGTATTTGATAGAAGAGAGAGCATTTTCAAAGCGGACAGACTGGGACCTATTGACGAGAAAACTAATAATCCATTTAATGAGACGGAGGTCTACCTGATAGGAAAGAAGTTTTGTGGCCATTAGGTGAGGCTGGATAGTGTTGAAAGCTGAAGAGAAATCTATGAACTGAACACGCACTAAGGATCCAGGCTTTTCGAGATGAGTGTAGGCGTTGTGGAGCAGAGTGAGAGTTGCGTCGTCAGTGCTTCTTTTAGGCGTGTATGCGAACTGGCTTGGGTCAAGGTATTGTGTTGTCTGTGCTGTAATGCGTTTAAGAACGATTCTTTCAAAACATTTCATAGGAATTGAGGTCAGAGCGACGGGACGATAGTCGTTTAATGAGGTTGGTTTGGTTTTCTTGGGGACAGGACATATCACAGACTTTTTCCACAAGCTGGGAACATGACAATCATTCAAAGACCAGGAAAATAAAACACTAAAAACTTTGCACAGCTGAGCAGCACATGATTTTAAAATACGCCCACAGATGACGATGAAACACCATTTAGCCGAAAGTAGAACCGTTTGTATTTCTGGTAAAGTATATAAAAGATACAAGAGTAGGGGAAGACGGGGTAAAAAGCGCATGGGCGGGTAAGAAGCCCACCCCAATTATCTCATGAAATGAAGCAAATTTCAGTCTCATTTTGCCCATGAGACGAGCGTTAATGTCTAGCATTCGTCTCATGGGCAAATTAGACTGAAAGTTTCTTTATTTCATGAGATAATTGGGGTGGGCTTCTTACCCGCCCATGCGCTTTTTACCCCGTCTTCCCCTACACTTTCTAAACACATAAATCAATGTGAAAATATCCATACTATACAAAAACTCCTTTCTCCCCCGTCTTGCTCAGTTAATTTCAACTTTGCTCAGTTAATTTCAATGTTGTGTTAGATTAGGCAAAAACTTGAAATTAACCGAGCACGCGGATAATTTCAAGTTCGGATTATTTCAAGTCATTTGGTGGTCCCAAGGCACTTGAAATAAAGCAGGTTTCACTGTATACTCTTCTTTAACATGCACAGTTTGAGAAGTAAACACAAACACGTGGCAAAATCAAACCTATTCCTATTCAGAGAGAGTCTTCTTTTCAGTTTTATGACGAATTCATTTCTTCAGAAACGAAAATAAGAAACTTATTCGTCGAATGTAATTGTTGTGGTTCTGAGAATGGTATGCTTTGTATTGGCCAAAGAGAGAGAGAGAGAGAACACTGGAACACTGGATTTTTAATGTGAGGCCTTATTCATCGAATGTAACTGTTGTGGTTCTGAGAATGGTAGGCCTATACTTTGCATTGGCCAGAGAGAGAGAGAGAGAGAGAGAGAGAGAGAGAGAGAATAATTATGGGGGCTTGAACTCAGCATTTCATTATTATTGCAAACCGTACTTCTAGCATCTGAACCTACATGAAACCTGTCTTTTTCTTTGCTTGCTTAATTGTGTTCTTCAGTTTAACGTCCTTCCATTAAAGACCCAGTGACGCACCACAATTAAATCCCTTGTTTTTTCTGGGTAGCTGTGACCCACATCCAAATTTTCCCTATTTTTCTCTCTCTGTGTCTCTCTCTGATTCTCTTTCTATGTCTCACTCTCTCTGTGTCTCTCTCATTGTCCCTCTCTGTGTCTCTGTTTGTAATTTGTCTTTCTCTCACTGTGTGACTCTGTTCCCACCCCCACCCCACCCCTTTTTCTCTCTCTTCATCTGTGTCTCTGTGTCTCTCTCTCTGTGCCTGTCTCAGTCTCTGTCTCTCTTTCTCTCTATGTGTTTGTGTCTCTCTTTGTCTCTGTATCTCCCTTTTTCTTCTGTGTGTCTCTGTCTCTCTCTATGTCCCTAACTCTCTCTCTCTCTCTCCCCATTTCGGACTCTCTCAGAAAGACAGAGACAGAGAGAAATACAGAGACAGAGAGACACAAAGAGAGAGAGAGACAGGGAGTGAGACACAGAGAGAGAAAGAGAAACGTAGACAGAGAGTGAGACATACACAGAGAGACAGAAAGAGTCTGAATGAAGTCAGAGACAGACACAGAGAGAAAGACAGTGAGAGACAGAGAGACAGCGACATATTATACAGAGACAGAGACACACAAAGAAAGAAACAGAGAGAGAGAGAGAGAAAGACAAAGAAAAAAAGAAGCATGAGAGAGACAGACACAAAATATAGAGAGAAAGATAGAGAGACTGAGAAAGAGAGGGGGCGGGGGGGGGGGGGGGGTTGGCATATAGAGAGAGAGAGAGAGACAGAAAGGGAGACGGAGAAATACAGAGAAAGAAAGACAGAAACAATGAGAGTGAGAGAGAGAGAGAGAGACAGAAAGGGAGACGGAGAAATACAGGGAGAGACTGAGAGGGAGAGGGGGAGACACAGAGAGAAACTGAGAGACGCAGATAGAGGCAGAGATATAAAGAGAACGACAGAGACAGAGGCTAAACAGAGAGACAAATAGACACCGAAACGTAACGAAATGAATTTTTATTAATGCAGGGTAATGAGATTGGCATTGCTTTTTTACACTCAGCCCTGTGGCCAAACAAGAAAACTAACAGACCAACAAATAAGTAATGCAAAAACATTATAAAGAAACATAAGCATCAAAGCAATCCTTCAAACCACCATCAAGAATAACAATATACAAAATATCAATAGGGAGAAGAGTTAAGGACAACAGACAGACAACATAAGGTATTTGAAAAGAATGAGAGAGAGAGAGAGAGAGAGAGAGAGAGAGAGAGAGAGAGAGAGAGAGAGAGAGAGAGAGAGAGAGAGAGAGAGAGAGAGAGAGAGAGAGATGGGGGTTGGATGGACAGACAGATAGCTTGGCAGACAATAGGTAGAGAAAAGGAAAAAACCAGAGACAGAGAGACAGAGGCACACAGAAAAAGAGAGAGAGACAGACAGACACACAGAGAGAGAAACACAAACAAAAAAACACAAAGAGAGTGAGAGGGAAAGTAGCCTGTTATATTTTCCCTCATGAGACAAAATAACCTGAATTTTATTTTGCCACATGAGGTTATATAGCCATTGACAAATAGCATTAGGGGAAGACGGGGTAAAAAGCGCATGGGCGGGTAAGAAGCCCACCCCAATTATCTCATGAAATTAAGCAATTTTCAGTCTCATTTTGCCCATGAGACGAGCGTTAATGTCTAGCATTCGTCTCATGGGCAAATTAGACTGAAAGTTTCTTTATTTCATGAGATAATTGGGGTGGGCTTCTTACCCGCCCATGCGCTTTTTACCCCGTCTTCCCCTAATGATCCCTGACGCTTGACGTCATCACAGTACCTGCACACCTGCAAACACACACACACACCGCCTATTAGTCCTACACGCAATAGGTAGGAGATCTAGTCTATATCAAAAGCCATTCAGATCTAGTTATGCTTGGATCACAAAAGTGTGAAAAGCGCGTTGTGTGTTACGGTAAATAGGCAAAATAAAGTTCCAGAAAAGGAAGGAATGTGGGAAATACTTTGTCTGTGACCACACATTTCTAAGTGAAATAAACATCTATATTCTAACGTTTGTTTGGGTTTTTTACCCAAAACGTATAATAAATATAGACTTATCAGAATTGTTTACACCTTTACTACTCTAATACAGTGGAACCTCCCTTATAAAACCTCCCATTATAAGACTCCCTCCCACATAAGACCTACTTTGATACATTGCCCTTCTTTGTAAGTATTAACATTACTTCCCTTATACGACCCCTCCCTTATAAGACCTCATTTTTGAAGGTCTTATAAGGGAGGTTCCACTGTAGTCACAACTCTAATACGGTAACGACATTTTTGGTATCCATCTTTCCAGTTTCAGCATCACGGCGCACGTTGCAGACGATCTTTTCCCTTTCTTACCAGCTTTTAAAAAAATTTAATGTACAAATATACGATTCATATCAATGAATGAGTACTAACTTGTTTGCATAGGGTTCGGATGGCTCAAAGGAACTATATGCAAGCACGACAAATATAAAGAATGTTTTAAAACTAGGAATAAACAATAAACTTCCAAGGTCATCGTCATCATCACCACCACCATCATCATCATCATCATCACCACCTTCATCGTCGTCATCATCATCACCACCTTCATCGTCGTCATCATCATCACTGGAAATAAAAACTGCTGTTCTGTAGATGTGCATGAGTGCGTTCGTGCGTGCGTGCGCGCGTGTGTGAATATGATCAACAGCCGGAATGATTTACGAATCACACTTGCCAAAGAACAAAATGTGAAATATTAGTCAAACTGGACAATACGAGGGTTGATAATTAAATATTGGCAACGATCCTGACATTTGTAATCTGGAAAACGTATAACAAAGATACCAAAGAAAACTTCATTCTTTAACGCATTTGCTTGCACACTATCATCATGATGTCACGTCCTACGTGAGTGTATGACGTCATCGAAAATATGATGTATGCACCTGTGACCAAAACTGTTGTATTCTTGAGCTGACTGGTTTACTTGCTGTAATTTCAAAGGGATGAAACCTGGGAACTATATCGTATTAAAAAAAATCATTCCGATTTGAGAGATATTTACAGTTGATTGTACACTTCTTATTGCACAATGTGCAAATGTGTTGAAGTTTTTAATCCTGGAAAGTTGATCTTCCGAAAATGTCACCACTTAGTTCACGTTTTTGCAGTCCTGAGCGTGCAAAACATGCCTTTTTCAAGAAACTCACTGATAAAGATCCATATTATGAGACTGTGGGGAAGCAGTGAGAAGAATGTCACTTCTTTCAGTACAATAGAAAAGGTAATGCATAAACATCTTCTAGTGAGAATGCTCGCATTTGCAACAAAATGTGTACCCAATTCCCTAAGTGACGAACATAAGACTCAATGTAATGCTTGTCGGACATAAATGCTTGGAAAGTTTGGACCAAATGGACCCAAATAAATATGTGATGTCATCATAGGAAATGAGACTAGGCAAAGCTGCTGTATCTTTTTATTTTTAAGCGCCAATGAGATGTAAAGTGGTCTTGTCTGTGACAAACCAGTTGTTCTGCAGTCAAAATTCCATGTTTGCAAGTGACATTTTTGCATTTCTTTAATAATCCAAGAGCCTGCCATTATTAATAATAAGCAAAATAAAACAACACATATGGCAAACCATTTTGCTCAAGTGTTACCTGAGCAGTCTGCAACCGGCGCCCGACCATTGATACAAGCAAGGCTCTACTTTTGCATGAAAACGATATTGCCTATAAGGTCAAGCTCGCCGTGACCTTCTGAAAAGAGTAAGGTAATCAATGTTTGAACCACCTATTCTAAAGACTTCACTTATCTCCAAATTACATATTTTTCTGATTTGTTTTTAATGTTTGGCTTGACAAAATATTTCTGGTGCCTAGGCCCTCGCAAAAAGTTCAAAGTCACAGCTCTGACCATCGCCTTAAAGAAGCTACCAAAATGACCTGGAACCCTGGCGTAGAGGGCTGGAACTGTGCATACAAAGAGGAGAGGTGTTCTTCCTAGGAATACAAACGTTTGAAGACTGAACTCTTTTATTCATATTTTATGGACCAAAGGACAAAATTTACTGATCAACCCACATATATAAGTGTGTGTGTGTCATTGTGTTAATAGACACACAAACACACGCATGCGCGCACACACATGCACGTATGAATACGTGCGTGCGTGCGCGTACACACACACACGCGCGCAATTTCTGTATGATGGTATGGAAGACAAGACGATTGATAAAGCCTACAATCTACATGGTGTATTGACAGACTGTTTAAAGTCGATGGCATTAAATGCAAGTGAGAATCTCGGCTACAGAATACCATAACATCGGTTAAGCGAAAGTGGAGTCTAAGAAATTTAACGGATTAGCGAAATTCGGATAAGTGAAAGTCAAAAATGATCTCCCCTGATACTTTCGCTTATCCGTCGTCGACAGTATTACCGACATAGACAATAAAGAAAAAATGAAAACATTAAAAAAAAAAGGCATTTTTCAATTTAAGAATACATTATGTCCGAGATTAATAACATTTAATAACTCATACAGGAGAAAGAACACGAATGTTTCTCCTTTTTCGAAGCTCCCATGACAGAAATAAAGCAGCTCCAATCGAAACTGACACCACACTGTGACAGGGTTTTTTTCCTGGAGGGAAACAATGGCGTTGCTATACCATCTAGCCTAATACACGTAGGCCAACTTCCCTAGCGTTTAACGCCCGGAAGTTGCGACTTGCATGTATACAAAGATATTCTAAAAGGGTAAGATGGACTACTTAAGAGCTCGGCGAACCAGGCTGATAGAGTTATCGTTAGTGGCGACAGTACACGTTTCACAGTAGAGGCTATCCAAAAACTCAGACTGGAACTTGAACGGAGAATTCAACTGGCCTATCGACGTGTAAAATGTGTACTGTTTAAAAGGGACATAACCAGTGTTTCTGTCCTCACTACTCATATAGGGAAAAGAGACTGGATGCTTATCTTCCCCTATACAGTCTTTGATGTATATCAGTTGTTAGGTCAGTTTGTCAGAAAAGAGCATAGACCATGCTGTCAATGAATATTTGGGCAAATTTGAGAATGTTGTCTACATAATTGTCACCGATGACAAAAGACAACAACAAACAAATCCAACCTTTACCTATGTTCATTTTTGCTTTGGTCTTTTACAGTCATAGATACAGGATAGAACATATCTGTGTATGGGTGCTACAGTACTAGTCTATAGTCCGTGGTCTGTACAAGCAAAAGTCTGTAGAAACTTCAATTAAAAGAATGAGTAGAAGGTCTATCAATTCAAGGTGGAGTAGAATTATCAACTGGACTAACGCCGAAAGAGCCGAAGGTTTTCCTAATGTGTCAAACCGCGACAGTTTTCAGACTAGCTCCACCAGTGGTCAGACTAGCTCCACCAGTGGTCAGACTAGCTCCACCAGTGGTCAGACTAGCTCCACCAGTGGTCAGACTAGCTCCACCAGTGGTCAGACTAGCTCCACCAGTGCTCACACTAGCTCCATCAGTGGTCAGACTAGCTCCACCAGTGCTCAGATTAGCTCCAGCCACTATGACGAGGTAGTCGTGCCAGTGAGCACCAGAGGCATTGGTGGCAACTCAAGGGTAGGCTTACATCTACGTGGCAGATATCCTTTGCCATTCTCTCAAACTTCAAGCGCTTCTGGATCCGAAAGAAGCGAGTCCTATGCCCAGATGCATCTGATGAAACCCGATCTGCAAGGAAAGTGCCAGGACCTGGAACAATCCGCCCAGAAGATCAAGCGGGGGGTCTTTTTTCTCGTCGCGGTTTGCGCCATCGTCGTCATCGTTTATATCTACGTGATTGTTTCTTTTTTGATCCACCAAAATCAACCTGACTGCGTGTCAAAGGAGAAAGTGGATGAGTTCAAGAGGGTCTGGGATCCCGAGGACAAGCAGGACATCATGGACCTGCTGAAGGGCAGTGGGTTTGTGTACGACTCCTCCTCTGGGACGTTCTGCTTCACCTCCCTGCAGTGGGTGCTTGACCTCATGGGCAAGGTGAGTCAAGGCAGAACACGAATGTTGGATTGCTGATTTCTGTTCTTTGCCCAGTACAGTGGAGTAAAAGATTGTCGCGTTTTTTCAGGGTTTTTTTCCCTTCTTTTTTTGTCTGTCTCAAGGATATCTTGTGAACCGCTGGGCACAGTCACCTCAAACTTTGTGTGCTAGTGTATCACTAAGAGTATGAGATCATTGGACAAATTAGAACTGACTTGACCCTGTTTTTGAAGTTTGACTTTCATAACAAAGTTCATCTCGTGGACATATCTTTCACATCGTTGGAGGTACAGTCTTCGAACTTGGTAGGTGGGTATATTGGCTTAGAGTAATTCCGAATGTTGTGAAGTGATTACTTTGTTGATCTTTGACCTTGACATTTGATTTCAGGCATAGCAAAATGGTGTTTTTTGCATTTACAGGCTTCGCGTTTAGTGCGTTGATAGACTGACTCAAGGTCTTTTATGGTGAAAAATATTGGTTACTTTGACGACCTTGATCTGGACTTTTGATCTTGTCTCTTTGAGTGGAAGCTACAGTCCGAAAACCATACGCAGGCCTATTCTTGATCATCATCACCCAAGGAATGCAGTTGGAGACCTTTTGTTGCTTGTTAACCTTAACCTCTGCCTTTGTGGCTTTGGTCTGTGAACCATTGGATGTACTCCCATATTATCAAATAACGAATTCTTCGTCAACATCACCTGAGGAATGCAATGAGAGACATTTTGAAGCTTGTTGACTTTGATCTTGAGCGTGGACCTTGGACATAACAGGTCAAAATTCAAAGTGAACGCAGAGCAGTGACTGTAGGCCGAACGGTCTATCCCTATAACTAATTCCTTGATCAGCAATCAGTGATTATTCAAATCCGCTAGGTTAATATTTTTTTAAGCCCTCCGTTTCACAAATTTGAAGCACGGCCGTCTGCTTTTTAAATGCATTATTACCAAACAAAAGAGCGCCCTTGGTTAAAACTTCAATATTGTGTCAAACTCTTAGTATAGAAGACCTATGTAGCCTACACGTCTTGATACCACTCTACATGACTGCAATATAAAGCAAGTGATGTGATATAAGTTCTCTTTTTCAATGTACAATGTTGCGCTCATTATTGATTGCAGATCAGTTCGAGTGTGCAAGACTCCGTGTCCTCCATTGGTAAGTAGGCCTATTTATGTAGGATGTTTGGATAATAGTGTGTGTGTGTGTGTGTGTGTGTGCGTGTGCGTGTGCGTGTGCGTGTGCGTGTGTGTGTTCTTCAACTTCAACTTCAATTTTGTTTTATTTTGTCCTCAGATCAAACAAGGATAATGTTCTTACGGACGTGGTCAAACATACACACAAGAAATTAAACAAATTTGTATATAATTTTTTTTTTAAGTTATTAATACATGCATTAAAAGTATTCTTTCTTACAAATGTGTACCCCGACATAACTCACATCTCTCGAGTTATGTTACATCTTGCGCACGTGTGTGTGTTAAAAATGATAGGGGAAGACGGGGTAAAAAAAAAAACGCATGGGCGGGTAAGACGCCCACCCCAATTATCTCGTGAAATAAAGAACTAGATAAAGAACTAGAACTAAATTAGAAATTTGCTTCATTTCATGAGATAATTGGGGTGGGCTTCTTACCCGCCCATGCGCTTTTTACCCCGTCTTCCGCTATCAATCAAAACGTCAGTAAAGGAGATGAAAGTAAAATGCTTCCAAGTATAAGATCATTTCAAAATTTCTTGTTTTTGCATTATGCAAAATGTACCAATGCGTCTGTAGATTCCTAAGTATTAAGTTGTTGCAATTACGTTATTAATCTAATTAATTATTTACCAAATAAGTCTATTTTTAGGCATTAATTAAACACTATGTCAATGTCATAATCTTATGATTGTTGCGCAACTTCAATCTTACGTCATTACAAGTAAAATCATTTTCTTGTGTATGTGATATATTGATTAGTTGTATGCTAATTGTTTGTTGTTATGCAATAGAAAACAATATACCGATGTACAAGTAGTGCAAAGAGGCCTGCCAGCCGTGAGATATAAAACAATATCCAGAGATATCATTTGCATATATTAACCCATAGGCTTAGTGTCAACGCGCGTGAGAAAAGGTGTAAGAATACACCGTTGCTATTAGAAACTTGACGTCACAGTTAGCCTATATATCTCACGGCTTGTACACTCGCACACGACTATCTGCAGTACTCAAACCATATTTTCTTTATTTGCATCAAGTGATGTTTAGTAAAACAAAAAGCCCAAACATACTCCTAACCCTGTGCCTTAGCCCAATAAATGCAAAAGGTTGTTTCTGATGAACATTTTACATTAAAAAAAAAATTGTGAATAGTAACTTTTAGTGAAATTGCAAATGATAAAAATAGCGGCCAGCAACTTTAACTCAAGGTAGTGTCACTGCAAATAGCGCCTTCTGAGCAGGACACCAAAAAACGTCATCTTAGTGAACTTACGCAATCACTGAAATTACGTCATCATTGAAAGTTCGTCATTGGCGAAATGACAATTATGGCCTGTGATTACAGTGTAAAACGAATATGTCATTGTAAAGGCTATTTTTTTATACAGCAAATTCCAGTAGGTTCCGATTAATAATCAGTTTCCTTTCATAATGTATCAATGAGCAAGATCAAAATAGCTAACGACTTTCTAACTTGGAGAACTATATTATTTGTGGATGAGTGGGATTTTCTTGCTACGGTGAAGTGGTTAGTATTATTTTAGATATGCATGCATGGCCGTCTCGCTTCTTCGTTGCGTGTTTGATTATCATCTGAAAGAGGTGAAATATCGGTATATATCCGTTATTAGGATTTGCGAGTGTGATATTGCTTTTATCCTATCTCTCGTGGCTTGCTGTTTATCACACTCGGTCTCCGACCTCGTGTCAAACCACTTGAGATAGGATAAAAGCAATATCACACTCGCAAATCCCAATAACTGATAATATCCAGAGATATCATGTTATTTGGCACTTAAATAAAGTTGCCTTATTCTCACTCTAAATATTGTGTGTTCTTTGACTTATGACAAAACAAGTTTTGTGTGGATGCAAAAGACACAAATGATTAGATGACATTCATTGCCCCACATTGTGTGCACTTGTCATGATGGTGTCGTAACAATAAATAGTAACCTGCTATGTTTTAGGTGTGTCAAGAAGACAGCAGTTGGTTCTCAATCAGGTCATCTCCTATTTCAGTTTCTGTGTGTGCAAAGAGATTCTAAAAGGGTACTTTGTACATAGTGATGACAGCATGGCCACGTTCTCTTCATACAAGGAAGAAATCCTTCCCCCGAAATAACTCTTAACCTAAATGTATCAGAACGGAACAGTAGTGTCTTTGTTATCTACAGTAAGTGTATGGTTGGATGTCCAAGTGCATGGGTAGTCTTTGTTTGTGCGCATAATTGTCACGTGTGTGTGTGTGTGTGTGTGTGTGTGTGTGTGTGTGTGTGTGTGTGTGTGTGTGTGTGTGTGTGTGTGTGTGATAATGGAATTTGGTATTAGTATTTGATCATGTCTGTTCAGGCAATGCCCAATTTCAGTTTCAATATGTGCAATAATTTGACTGTTATAATTGTTCTATTTGCGACAGCGCGCTCACTCTGTGTGTGTGTGTGTGTGTGTGTGTGTGTGTGTGTGTGTGTGTGTGTGTGTGTGTGTGTGTGTGCGTGTGCGTGCGTGTGCGTGCGTGCGCGCGTGTGCGTGCGTGTGTGTGTGTCTGTCTGTCTGTGTGTGTCTGTCTCTGTGTCTGTCTGTCTGTCTGTCTGTCTGTCTGTCTGTCTGTCTGTCTTTGTTTATGTGTGTGTATGCGTATGTCTGTGTGTGAGTGTGTTTGTGTATGTGTATGTCTGTGTGTGTGTCTCTCTCTCTCACTCTCTCTCTCTCTCTCTCTCTCTCTCTCTCTCTCTCTCTCTCTCTCTCTCTCTCTCTCTCTCTCTCTCTCTCTCTCTCTTCTCTCTCTCTGTCTGTATGTGTGTGTGTGTGTGTGTGTGTGTGTGTGTGTGTGTGTGTGTGTGTGTGTGTGTGTGTGTGTGTGTGTGTGTAGGGGAAGACGGGGTAAAAAGCGCATGGGCGGGTAAGAAGCCCACCCCAATTATCTCATGAAATAAAGAACATTTCAGTCAAATTTGCCCATGAGACGAATGCTAGACATTAACGCTCGTCTCATGGGCAAAATGAGACTGAAATTTGCTTCATTTCATGAGATAATTGGGGTGGGCTTCTTACCCACCCATGCGCTTTTTACCCCGTCTTCCCCTACGTGTGTCTTTCTGTGTGAATTCAGAGGACCAGCAAAAAGAAATCAGCCAAACTGTGCATCTCTATATGTCAGAGAACAAGACGACAACCGACTGCTCCACCGAAAGTAAGTGATTTACATTACATTAAATTCCCCACCTTCTCCGTGGGGATACCGGGGTCTTTTGTAGAAATAGTTCCTCCAACTTCTGTGTTTGTAACTTCCTCTAATCTATTACTCTCTTTGACTCTGCCTTTTCCCTTTGCTTACTGTCATTTACTATCTTTCTGCCTTACCGGTCCATTCTCCTGCCCTTTTTCTTCAAGAAACGCTTTGAAAAAGATTTCCTCCAGCCGAAGTAGGACTTGCTGGGCCTAACTATTTCTTAGTTATGCGCAAAACGGCAGTATGACGCATCTGCGCTCATTGGAATTGACAGGAAACTGTCTGAGCGATCGAAGAAGAAGAAGAAGAAGATTCCCCACCGAAAAGTCAGTGATTTACGTTACATTTACAGTGTGTAACTTTTAGAACTCAGCATGAAACTAGGTCGTTTTCTCAGCTAACGATTGCAAAAAGTACAGAACAGTTTGATCTGTCATACAGATTATTTCAACCATTCTTCTTCTTCTTCTTGTTTTTTTTTTAAAGCAAAAACTCCTAAAGGTCTCTGTACACGTGAACATTTTTCAATCTTTCCCCCATGGCAACACAGTGATTTTCAAGTAATATTATCAGTGGCTATCACTGTGTTCATATGGGGATAGAGTGAAAAAAACGTTCACTTGTATTGATACCTTTAGAAATCGAAATGTATTGGACCTGGAAACTGAAGACTAAACACATGTAGGCCCTATCTTTAAAGGGGCACCCTGACGGATGAGGTTTTGCAAGAAACACGTCGATATCGCCAGGAAAACACCCTTTACATAGATCGCAACACTCACTTTGCTCTGGTTTCCTAGAAATCAAACCGTCAAATCGGTGATTCCTCCTTGGCGGAGGTACTGGAAGTCAGATTCTATCAGTGAAAGAGAAAGCATGTGCCTTCTCTTTTCTAAAGGCCGCCTGACTCGCTTAGACCAAATCACGAAATTTCCACACTACGAACCTTTTTTTTAATTTACAGTTTACCAAAAGGAGTTTCGCTCACAACAAAGGAAATAGCTCCGATTTTTTTTTTTACTGCACTACAAAGAAGAACAAATTTCAACCACTCTTGAGTGGCCTCCGCCCACCCCGTCCAAAATGGCTTATCTCTCTGGCAACTCCGCCAAGGAGGAATCGCCGTTTTGACGGTTTGATTTCTAGGGAGTCAGGCTCTCTTTCTTGTGGTCTCGACGTGTTTCTTGCAAAAACTCATCCGTCAGGGTGTCCCTTTAACCATTCCTTGAGCATAGAACACAGAAGAAGAACGAAGAAAGCTTTTTCTTGATTGGCTCTCGCGTTGCCTTTGGCCCAAACTTCAGGCTCAAGTCGACCAATGAGAAAAGCCATTGAAGTAAAAGGCCTGCAGTCAATACAAAAGGTGTTTTTTTGTGTCGTTGCAGATGAGGAGCCGATTGATTGTACTGACCCTCTTCACGCAGTGTTTGCCCATTTCTTTCTGGACACAGACGTCGCTTATACCAGTAAGTTCAAGTGGCAGTGATATATTGAGTTGCCCAACTTAACTTAACTAATTGTATTCCTTTTTCTTCAGTTTTTATGATGAATTATTAGTGCTTGGAATCATTTTTCATGACCTTGATATTCATGTTTGATTATTGTTCACTTTTCCCTGAAAGTCAGTTGTATTGATCATTATTTAGTTTATCTTACAAAGTATGACTGACTTCCATCGATTGTAAAACGTGATGCAGCCTGTTGCTAGTACTGTTTGTATGTGTTGAGTACTTATAAACCTCGGCTTGTTGTACTCTTGTCTATATATATATATATATATATATATATATATATATTGTTGCTGCAAAAGTGTAATAATAAAACATTTGTTTAAACCAAGGTCAAGTCAAGTACAGTTTATTGTCTCAGAGCAGATAAATCAATTTTAGGTGCGACATTAAATCATTTAAAAACACATCACAATACAATCACAGACCCACTGACCCACCATGATTAAGTCCCTTGTTTTTTTCTGGGTAGCTGTGACTCACATGCAAATGCCCCCAACTTCAAAATGAGGCTGCTCTTTAAAATGATGTTTCGTTTTCAGTTTGGGGGCATTTGTATGGGAGTCAAACCTGGTCAAAACAAGATTTCGTACCAGCTATAAGAGGGATAACACGTGAAACCCGTGATTTTGACACGTGATCTGGTGGGTCTTTAAGACAAATGGGATTAAATTAGGAACATATTTAAAACAACAACACAATCACCAGAAGCATAATAACATAGGCCTAATTATGATAAAATAATAACAATAAGTTATAGGGATTAGATTAGGAGCGTTCAAATTAAGATCACTCTATGACACAAAGTCTCATCACGCATCATGAATAAATTACACATCTCTTCGAAATGTTTAAGGATTTTTACGTTTATACTGTCTGTCTGTCCGTCTTTCTTTCTTTCTATCTGTCTTTCAAGAGAGGAGATAGATTGAAACAGAGATGTGGTGTTTCACTCAAGTTAATCTGAACGTCACCCAGAGCTGTACAAATGTTACTTTTATTCTCTGAGTCACACAGCAGACTCCTGTACCCAAACAAAGCCCAAATGGCTGCCAGTTGTCTGTGCTTAGAAGATCGGTTTCTTAATATCATTTTGTTTTGCTTCGTGCAATTTTGGCTGAAATCATGCAATCATTAAGCGCTAATTATTGCTAATCTTGTACAAGGCCCTACTCGTATAAAACAAATCATTGTTACTTACTTTGTTGTTGTTTGTTTTGTTTTCTTTGCTTCTTTTTTTTTCTTTTCTTTTTTTCTGAAGTGTTCTGTTTCAGCGCCGTACAAAAACAAATCAATTACTGTTAGTGCTAATATCATAACTAGAGCTTGACACACACAATAAATCATTAGCGCCATTAGACCCGAGTTCCAAGTTTGGTTGATGCGCCCACACCATTGACGTACATTTTCTTATAATAGCGCATGCTTGCACCCCATCGTCATACGCAAGTTTGAGGTGTGCCGATAACTGAAGTTCGCCTTATTTGCATGATGCAAAACCGATGAATTTATAAACGTATCATTATTGGGCAAGCACGCAGATCAACACCCCATCCTCCGTTTCTCGGTTCTTTCCTTTCTTACCGCAGATTGAGCACTTAAACGTCTATCGTTTTTTTATATTTAACGTTAACTTGCATCCATTTACACCATTAATAACATGCATTCCATAATAGTAGAAGGTACACGCAAGACGGGGGAAAATGCAACGAACCAAGACTGTGACAGGGGGGGTTGATCTGTATCTTTACCCATTGTTGTAATAACTAATGCAGAGTCGGACGTAAACTTGCTGTGGATCCGAGAAGGGCAGGATCTGTCGTCGAGGCACGGCGTGGACGTCCTGAGCAAGGGAGGGCAGTTCATCATCAGGCAGGCGGGCTTCTACTTCGTCTACTCCCACCTGGTCTTCAAGGAAGGAGACCCCAGTGAAAACCTGCACCGCGTTTTCAGAAATAGGAAGTAAGAACATTAGCAATTTAGCACAAGTAGTGTGTGTGTGTGTGTGTGTGTGTGTGTGTGTGTGTGTGTGTGTGTGTGTGTGTGTGTGTGTGTGCGTGCGTGCGTGCGTGCGTGTGTGTGTGTGTGCGTGTGCGTGTGTGCACGCGCATGTGCGTGTGTGCGTGTGCTGTGTACACGTGCAACGTGTGTGTAAGCATACATACCTACATGTGCACGTATGAATACTCTTGTACACAGCACACATATAACACACACACACGTATGAACACACACACACACACACACACACACACACACACACACACACACACACACACACACACACACACGCACGCACGCACGCACACACACACTCGTCTAAAATCACATAATTATGTGTATAGACATTAAATTGAAGAAGACATACACACACAGAGAGATGTGTTCATGTATATTTGAAAAAGTTTGTGTGCGTGTTTGCCTCTCTCTCTCTCTCTCTCTCTCTCTCTCTCTCTCTCTCTCTCTCTCTCTCTCTCTCTCTCTCTCTCTCTCTCTCTCTCTCTCTCTCTCTCTCTCTCTCTCTGTACATGCGTGCGTGTGTGTGCGTATGCGTGTTTGTGCGTGTGCGTGCGCGCTCGCTCGCGCGCGGCTTGTAGGAGGCTGGTAAAGTCGGTGAGTCCTATCTTTCAGTCTACCTTTACATACAATTATGTGTGTTGGCCTTTACTTGCAGTGGTCACCGCACCAAACTGTTGGAGACGTTCCAGGGGTCAGCCTCCTTACTGCAGGGGGTGTTCAGGCTCCGGACCGACGACCGACTGAGCGTGGAGGCCTCCACACAAAAGCTGGACATGACCAGGGACAAAGCGTCTTACTTCGGAATATACTTTATCCGTTTTGGCAAATGAAACAATCACACCCCTGATCGTCACGTTCCTTCGCAGGTTAGCCCTACCTGTTCGAATGGGCGGAGCTACTACAGAGTCCAATCACATGCAAGGGCGAAACGGGAATGCAGTTTCGTTATTTTCAACAAATATGTACAACCAAATCTACACCACGGAAACTGAAATGTCAGTTAAAAAGGTTGATGTCATTGAGAAAACACAACTTGCAGGACAAGTTGATACTCTCGATTCTGCAAGGACAGCGTCACAAGGACACCCCCCACCCTCCCCTACCCATCGTAGAAATACAATATTTACATTCATATGTTAGTATTAGGCTATATACTGTAATTTAATTAAAGGTAAACAAAAGCAATCAAACATTCTTTTAGCAATGGTACCAGAGCTATTTTCTTGGCACATTTGAATAAAGGTCCTTAAAGGGTATAAATCGTCTAAACTATGTTTTGGAACAATTAGTAGATGTCATAGCACACTAGGGTTAATAACAAATTAAAAAAAACTGGCCTATTTGTTGCAAAAAAAGAGAGGCAAGATTACGGAAAATTTTAAATTGATTCCGTCCGGGGTTTTCATAGGCCGGATTTCCCCCCTCCCCCAAAGAGGGCAGGGGGCTCGGAAAATTTGAACCCTATGTTTTTTAGGTTTGGGGTACCATAGCCAATGCAACAAAACCAAAAAATCAATGTTAGCAACCACATTGAGCCAACGTCTATTTTCACTACTTAGCAACTTGCATAAGAGACAAACGCTGTACGCAATGAGCTATAGAGGCGACAACTGTTGATGACTTTAACTCATGTTGCCGATTCAAATTTAAAAAATTGATTTGCATCCAATTTGTTCAAGTGACTTTTGAATAAAAGCAGTCACTGCAGACATAATGTGGTTTTACATCATTGTGCACAATTTGGTTGCGCTATTATTTGTACTTTCTGAGAAAATCATGTTAAAGTTCTTAATGATGAGATGTGACCACACACGCACACGCACACACACGCACACACACACACACACACACACACACACACGCACCAAATTTTGAGAAGGCTTGCATACAATAGACGTGCAGAGAAGATCAAGGGACATAAACACATCCGCTGACACACACATTATTTGGCACACTTCCCACAAACAAAAACTATCGTGCGTGTGTGTGTGTCACACACACATGCGCGTGCAGACGCTCTCGTGCACCTCTCTCTCTTTGAGAAGGCTCTCTCTCAATCTCTCTCTGCTCTCTCTCTCTCTCTCTCAATAAAAATATATATATATTCCCATCTTATCACCCCCTGATTATGTAATTATTTGTGCTATTATTCCCTTTAAAATGTCAATTGTATCGAATTGTCTTCTTTTTTTCGTAATCAATTCAAACCACCATGCGCGTGCAGCATTGCTCATTATTATCCATGTTTGCTTTCTTTCCCAATTTGATTCTCTGTCAATTATTTCATGTGCCAATTTCTGTTTCTTTTTCTTGACTTGATCTTTTCTCTGAGTTTTTTTATGTCAATTTTTCATTGCCTGATGCATGGTGTGAGTGTGTGAGTGAGAGGGCCAGGTGCAAAGAAGCTATTGTAGCTTATCCTTTTTACTCTCAATAAAACATTCGTATTTCGTATTTCGTATTTCTCTCTCAGAGAGAGAAAGAACAACGAAAAGCCGAATTCATGCCAACCCTATAGTCTTTTAGTGGGTTTAAAAAAAATCTCTTAACGAGCCTGTCCCAACCACAAGACATCTAACCAGTACAACAGTGTCAATCCCAGCTGTTAACGGGACCACCAGGACCGAGGCTGGGGGAGACTACCGCTCAATTGCACCCACAGTACTTCTTCTTCTTCTTCGTTCGCTCAGACAGTTTCCTGTCACATGAGGTAGATGCGTCATGCTGCCGTTATGCGCTTAACTAAGAAATAGTTAGGCCCAGCATGTCCGACTTCGGCTGAAGAAATCTTTGTAAGAATTTATAGACAAAAGGCAGGAGAATGGTAAGATAGAAAGATAGCAGATGACAGTAAGCCTGGAAAAGGCAGAGTCAAAGAGAGTGACAGATTAGAGGAAGTTACAAGCACAGAACTTCCAGAAGGTGGGGAACTATTTGTACGAAAGACCCCCCGGTATCCACGGGGGGGGGGGGGGGGGGGGGGGGGGGGGGGGAGGCAGTACTCAATAAGGTATTAGGTACTTTATAGTCACAGAGGCATCTCTGTGAAATTCGGGTTGCTCCCACCTGGAGAGCGCGTCGCAGCCAGAGGCGCGCCACCCTTTTTTTTTCTTTTCTTTTTTTGCATGCGATTTTTGTGTGTGATTGATGAGGAAGGAAAGGGGTGGTGGTGTTAAATTTTGACCAAATGGCAACTTTTTCGTTGCCACTGGGTTTAACGTGTGCTAAGTGCATGGGCACACGGGACCTCGGTTTATCGTCTCATCCGAAAGACTCCACATTCCAGACCGTAAGGCCTAGTGCAAAGTGAGAGGAAAATTCCCCTGTACCCAGGTTCGAACTCGGGTTTACTTGACACGAAGCGAACGCGTTACCTCTGTGCCACTCTACACTCTACAGTTCAATTGCGCCTCCTCGGGTATGTATGCACACCTGGATTCTGCAATTGGTGTATCTTAGAAGTTACCCCCCCCCCCCCCCTGGGGATACCAGGGGGGTCTTTTGTATAAATAGTTCCCCCACCTTCTGAAAGTTATGTGCTTGTAACTTCCTCTAATCTGTCACTCTCTTTGACTCTGCCTTTTCCCTTTGCTTACTGCCATCTACTACCTTTCGGCCTAACCGGTCCATTCCATTCTCCTGCCTTTTTTTCAAGAAACACTTTCAAAAACATTTCCTTCAGCCGAAGTCGGACATGCTGGGCCTAATTATTTCTTACTTGGGCGCAATAACGGCAGCATGACGCATCTGCGCTCATAATTGACAGGAAACCGTCTGAGCGATCGAAGAAGAAGTTAAACTTCAGATGAC
>CM065681.1:18701172-18706172 GCA_017654935.2 Phymorhynchus buccinoides | reverse complement strand
CTTGAGAACAGGAATCAAGATGCCGCCTTGTTTCCAGCCCATGGTCTCTGGTGGGGGGAGGCAGGGGTGCTGCAGGTGAGCTTGTAGCCAGATAGCTGTCTGATAGTGTGCCCGCTGTGTGTGGAAACACAAGGCATCACTTGTTGGAGGCAATGTTTCTGGTGCATAGGCTTTACGAAACAGGACTGACCGAGCCATGTTCACCGAGTCACAGTTTTGTACACCATACACACTGGAGATGAAGACCAGCATTTCGCAGTGTCTCGTCTGTGAGAGTATCTTTTCCCAGTGAACTCAACAGATCAGGTTGCTGCATGAAGACCTTCAAGCAAGTTGTCTTACTATGTCCAGCCAAGTACGACGTTGTGTCACAGCCCGTGAAGGCATGAAATCCAGCCAGGTTTGGAAGCTTGTCTTTCGATGGCTGTGATTTCTACAACAGCATGGACGGGGATGTATTTTCTGGATTTGGCAGTGCCTGCTCTTATCCAGACTTTGGGACACTTGATGCGATGAAAATGCGCCAACAGCAGAACTGCAACATCCGTGTCCCTGGAGGACACAACAATGCTGCTTGCCTCAGCCTCACCGTGTACACAGTGCAGGATTATACTGGTGTCAGCCTCCTCGTGTGATGCCTCCAAAGGACATACATCTGCATTGGGGTTTGAGGACTCCACCTGTGTGACATCACTGAAACCACCACCTGCAACAATAGTTTGGTCAGCTGGAGCATGCAGTATGATCTGCCTTGACAAAAACTTCGCCAGGTCAGCCTTGTTGTCAGGGTGAGACATGTAGTTCTCCCACTTTGCTGGTAGGGGTACGTCTCTGCCTTCATCAATGTTTTTTTCTGACTGGCTGATAATATTTACCTCGTCTTCTCCGTGTTTCTGTCTTGATGGAAGTCTGGTTGTATCTGTCGAAAACGACATCAATGCGTTTGAAACCACGCCCAGCTTGATGAAGATAGTTGATGAAAACGTCTGCCAGGTCTCCAAAGGTAGCTGCTTGTTGGGGTTTTCCAATGCTGCAGATGAGTGCCTGTCCATCAACAACAAGTGTGGGATTGTCACCAAGATCATCCTCATCTAGGTTTGGTGGACAGTGTACTTCACGAGTGAGTGCCTGAAGCAGAAGCGCTTTTGAACCTGAACGTAGCGTCCCATTCATCTCTGCTAGTGCAGAGGGTACTGGCATCAGTTCGTGCTTTAGAACCATGGAGAGGTCAACGTTCCGTCCTGCCTCATAGGCAGTGATCAATCTCTGAAGAATCTTCCTGTCTGCCTTTATTGTTTTCTGTTTGGCACTGTGCACATTCTTCTGGTTTACTTCATCCAGACTGGCAAAAGTTAGTGGCTTGTTCTTTGTCTAGGCATCACGAAACTTTACCTTCCTTTCAGCATGAGGGAGCAACCTCTCGTCAACAAACGTGTTCAACTGATTTTGACCTTTCTGCTGTGCAGTTAGCAAGTCCTCCTCAATGCTCTTGTGGGCGAGATCTTTGGCTGCAATGTTTTGCAGTTCTTCAGGAACATCGCTGGAGAACAGCTGGAAGTTCTTCAGAGTAGTGAACACACTATCTTCATCTTTCTTGTCATGCCTTCTTCTTCCTCTGTTGCACTCATTATGGTTGACAGTATCATCTAGATCAGTGTCAAAAGCTTATCTGGTTTCACAGGAAATGTGGGATCGTATGTTGTAGGACAGCGTCCATCTGCTCAAAGCTGATGGTGTTTTTGTGATACCCACGATTCCGCCACACTTTTTCCCTGTCCCATTGAGCCACTCCTGGCTTTGATCTGGATCACCTTGGTTGAAAAGCTGCTTACCACGTTTCACCACAAAGTTTCCAGCTTCAAATTCAGCTTTGACCTCTTCTGGCAGTTGCTGCATGTTGCTCACGTACACAGAGCCCCAGCGTGCATAGTTGGTGTGGTCATATCGCATCATGTATGGAAGCATGGACGTGAATGCGTGCAGATGCAGCTTCCAGTCACTATCTCTGCTAACTCTGGTGAACATTAGCATGATTTCCACCATTTGCATGTAAGTCCACCAAAACTGAAAGTTGGCCCCATCTTGGGATGCAAGAAAGTCATCCATAAGATCTCTGAACTGCTTGGAAGCAAGAAGAGACAGCAGCGCATCTGTGTATTCCTTCTGTACATTGTCTTCAATCTCCTCTCTCAGTTCTCTCTTTTCTTCATTGATGAATTGCAACAGCAGGTATGAGGCCACTATAAGGTTACTTATTACTTTTTAGTATTTTTATACTGTTTTTGACACTTATTTTAAAATAATTTAAATCAAATGGCAGAAACAGATTTATACAGGTAGGAAATTACAACAAAATACTAAAAGTTTAGCACAAGTGCTCTACAACGTAAGTAAATAAGGTGTGTTTGAATCAAAACCGGTTCCGTATTTTCGTTTGTCGGCCATTTGAAAACACGATATTTCAGACAAACTAAGCAATTTCAGTCTTGTCAGACAAAAGAAATGGATTCAGCACACACACATCCATTAGAAAGTGTTGTCTGACAGCTCCTAACACGAAATGCCTGGGGGATGTTTGTTTTTCTGAAATTTGTCCTAGTCTAGTAGTAGTAGTGATATTTCGGAAATGTATTGAACTATCCTTTGTCAAACACAATCATGGACACTTGTTAAATATCTGTTAATACAGGCAATACCAAGTGGGGGTTTGTGTGTGTGTGTGTGTGTGTGTGTGTGTGTGTGTGTGTGTGTGTGTGTGTGTGTGTGTGTGTGTGTGTGTGTGTGTTTGTTTGGGCCGTGTTTACGAGAGAGAGTGAGAGAGAGAGAGAGAGAGAGAGAGAGAGAGAGAGAGAGAGAGAGAGAGAGAGAGAGAGAGAGAGAGAGAGAGAGAGAGAGAGAGAGAGAATGAGAATTGAATTGAATTGAATTGAATGAATTTTATTTATAGAGGTCAGCCCTCTGGAGAGAGAGAGAGAGAGAGAGAGAGAGAGAGAGAGAGAGAGAGAGAGAGAGAGAGAGAGAGAGAGAGAGAGAGAGAGAGAGAGAGAGAGAGAGAGAGAGAGAGAGAGAGAGAGAGAGCATGCGTCAGAAGGGCAGAAGCCTCGTGGGAAATGTGCATCTCTCTCTCTCTCTCTCTCTCTCTCTCTCTCTCATCTCCTCGGATTATTACACCTGCAACACAGTGAGAGAAAGAGACATGTTAAGTGTTTCCTGTCAATCCTTCTGTGTGTGTTTTTTCTTTGTGTTTTTTTAGGGGAAAAAACCCAACAACGGATGTGCAGGTTTACTGTTTTTATACCCTGCTAGCTCAGATTTTCGCCCCAGACAGTTTTTGATAACTCGTAGTACATTTAAAAAAAATATATAACATGGTGTAAAAGGGATTGGAGTGGGGGGGGGGGGGGGTGTACATTTAGTTTAATTATTTCAATGGCGGTGATGTCTAAAGTTCTGAGATAAAAGAATAACGTTCATAATCGTTTGTACTGAAGATGTTTTTATTTACAACTTTGGGTTGGTTGTGATGTCATTCGATCTTCTGAAGATAAAACAAATCATCTCACGCACGCGCACGCACACACACACGCACACACACACACACACACACACACACACACACACACACACACACACACACACACACACACACACACACACACACACACACACACACACACACACACACACACATATTTGGTTATTTTTAGGCTTATAGGCAAGAACAGATTTTTTTCATAATTTAAGCATTTCGTTCTTTTTCTTAAAAACGGCTGCAAACGGTCGCATTTTTCTCTTTCTAAGCCTATTCCTTGTTCTCACAGACTGTTCTTCTTCTGATTGAGGATGTTTATCCTGCCCCATGCCCAAACTCTTCGCTTAGACTGCTATTGACGCACGGGCTGTGTGCTTTGTGAGTTCGTGTCATCCATTCCACCGGCACACACTGCCTACTCGACCCACCACGTCACGTGTCAAAATCACTTTTTTAACGGGTTTTCCCTCTTATAGCTGGTAAGAAATCTTAAGAAATCTTCCTAGCATAAGAGGGAACGTGATACGTGACGTGGGGGGTCTCTAACGTGCGCGCAAGATCTTGTGCGTGGGTTCGCATACAGGACCTCGGTTTAAAGTCTCTTGTGGGAGTAGGCGCAGATCGCCCGTGTGAAAATTGTTCTGCCACAGGAAACAGTCTCCATGCCAGCATTGGGCTCCGAGAATGACAGACAGTGGCCCATCCAATACGGCAGCAGGTAATGCATCATGTAGAGATGAGCAGGTGTGTCTTAGAGTTCCACTGTTCCGGTAGATAATGAGCGTCGCTATTGAATGGAACGGATGGCTGCCAGGATTTCCCTAGATGAGAAAAACATACAATTATTGATGAAAGAGGCACATGACTACTCTCTCAGTGTGTGTGTGTGTGTGTGTGTGTGTGTGTGTGTGTGTGTGTGTGCGTGCGCGTGCGTGTGCGTGTGCGTGCGTGCGCGTGTGCGTGCGTACGTGCGTGCGTGCGTGCGTGCGTGCGTGCGTGCGTGCGTGCGCGTGTGCGTGTGTGTGTGTGTGAGAGAGAACACTGAACACTGAACTGTTTTAATGTCATTGGCTTACATAGCTTAGATGACATGGGGGTGCGAATAGAACAAAATAATGGAAAATGAAATAAAATCAATCAATGCAATAAAAATAACAAATAAAAACAAATGTCTGTCTCGACCATCCAATCATATTCAAATTAAGTATATCAGATTCCTACACTTATATCCTAATACAATATTCAAGAACAGTGTGTGTGAGAGAGAGAGAGAGAGAGAGAGAGAGAGAGAGAGAGAGAGAGAGAGAGAGAGAGAGAGAGAGAGAGAGAGAGAGAGAGAGAGAGAGAGAGAGAGAGAGAGAGAGAGAGAGAGAGAGAGAGAGAGAGAGAGAGAGAGAGAGAGAGAGAGTAACATTACACCGAACAAAATGACGGTTATTCTGTCTTAATAATAAATCACTGGCATTCA
>CM065681.1:18646833-18700672 GCA_017654935.2 Phymorhynchus buccinoides | reverse complement strand
AAATACCCGCATTCATCAGTCTACTGTCAAACAATTGTCCTAATCTTATGAATTTTGCCATTTTGATTTTGATTTGTGGCTTGCACATTAACTAAAAAAACAGATTTTTACTTATAATTATATAATACCTTGGCAAAATACCTCGATGTTTTTTCAAAATATGGACATTCAATTACAACAGCCATATTACATTTGTCACAAATTTGGCCAAGTCCAAGTCGTCGTCCTTTTTTTATATTGGTAATTTCTAACAACTACCTCTGTTTTTATTTTTATAGAGGTTTTTTTAGAAACTTTAATAGAAACAAGTTGAGTTTTTGTGTAAAATCTAAATTTATAGTGATAAAAGTGTTTATTTAAAAGATATTTAGCAGTTTGCTATTTACATGTCTAGCAGGGAGAGGAAATCTATGATTAAAAAACCCCAGGGCCACAGTTAAAATTTTTTATATTGTGCTCAAGGAGCTTTATTTATAAAAAAATTAAAAAAGGAGGCAAAGGCCTTCGTAACTTTTTATACAATATATACATTTAAGTGAATGGTTAAGGTCCGCTATACAAGTTAAGTGACCAGAGGGTCACGGGACCTAATGTTTAAGAACAGGTTTTTTTGTATTGTTAAAAACATTTAACTTAATACAGAGCAGCACTAGACTGCTATAGGGTTACTCTAAGCATTACATGATCAAATGATCACGGAGTGCCCTAGTTTAAAAGAACTATTAAAAAGTTTGTATGTGCAAAAATATATACATCGGAGTTTTGTACATATGTTCGTGACTTTCAGGTTCAATTAGGGTTTTATTTTTAGTGACAAGTAAAAATGGTTTCTTTTGGTTAGATTTAAGATCCCAATTGTTATAGGATATATTTAGCTTATTAAACTTTTGTTTTAAATTTTATGGACATCGCTAAAATATATTTAAACCAAAGTCTTCTGCTTTAGTTGTTAAAACGTATGTTAAAAGGATTTTATCTGGTGCATTATAAGTAGTTTTATATTTATAAAGATTAAAAATGGTTTTAAGAGTTACAATTAAAATTTAGTTTGTTATGTTTTATTATTTAGTAGTGAGGCCTTTTTCCTCTTTCCTTTATTCATCAGTAGGGGCTCTAGCTCCTCCAATGTGTATAATTAAATCGAGTAGTACTTCCGTGTGCCACTCGCATACACCCAATAGGTGTACAAAGTAGCATCACAAAAATAGACTTATAAAAGGCTGTATCGGTTTCACCTTTATGTATATAGTTATATCTAATTCTAACTAAAAGTATTTACTAAGTTGAGTGAGGGGACACTCCGCCAGAGGCCACTAATTATGTTAAATATTACTTGGGTATTTTTGTTTTATTTCTTGCTGGTTATTTGTTTTAAGGTTATGGTTAAGGATTCCCTTCGGTTAGGGGCGTTGCCTCGGGTGCGTCGCCAATAGGAGCGACCACCGGAGGTGTCTCAGGCTGGCAAGAGATACCCATCTGTCACCATCCTGAGAGACCCAGCCAAAGTCTCTCCTCCTCTTCCAAAAAGAAAAAGAAAGAAAGACGATGCTCCACAACTACCAGGGTTTCGGCACCTGGGTCGCACCCGACATCCACCTCCGGGGGAGGGACTAAAAGAAAAAATGTCATGGGGAGGTGTGAGTCTGTATTTGAGGGAAAATGTGATCTGTTTGCTTTGTTAAAAACGGGCAAGATGGGACGGAGCTGGGGAGGGGGAGGATGCCGATCCGACCCAAGCACAGAGTCCCCATTAAACTTAATTGTAGTTTTAGATCATTAGTTATATTAAATGTTTAAATGACGCCTGGCCAACTGTCTCGGCAAGCCAAGTAATAGGAGACCAACCTAAGTTGTGGTGTTTTGTTAAAATGTTCTTTTCGTTATATAACAAATTGTTTCGTTTAAATTTTTGAAGGGTAGGTTGTAGTTCTGTTTTTATTTGATCACAGGGATTAAAAATATGCTTAAGATTGAAAATTTCCCCACAACAGCAGGGGGTGTTCTTAAATTTGCAGTAGATTGAATCTGTATAAAATCTGAAAATTCTGTTTTGAATTTTATATGGGACAGGTAGGAAAAGTCCTTCTTTGATGAATTTCATATGCCAGGAATGGGCCGTGGAGTAGGCGTTCAACTCCTCAGTCCACCTCTGGAATGAACTTCGTTTCAAATGTTTTTTTATTTCAGAAAGAGATAGTTTTAAATTAACAGTTTGACCTATATTTTGTTCTGCTGCCATTTTGTCTGCAAGGTCATTTCCTTTTAATCCAAGATGGGAAGGGATCCATGTTATGGTTAGGTCAGTGCCTTTTATTATTATTTGATTTATTAGGTTTTTTATTTCCTGAATAATCTTAGTTCTATTGTTGGAATTTCCTTGCAGGGCTTGTATGGAAGACAAGGAGTCTGTAAGGATTGTGGCTTTAAAGGGAGGATTTGGAAAGTCATTCAGGAAAGAGCAAGCTTCGAGAATGGCCCAACTTGAAGTTCGGCGCTAAAAATGGAAATTTTAGAATTTAAACAAAAAGATTTAGTTATATTGAGGGCTGGAATAGTACAGGCACAGCCTATCTGCGATTCAGAAATCTTTGATCCATCTGTATAAATTAGGAGTTGATGTTGAATGTTATACATTTTTTCTTTGGCCGCAACTGAAAGTAAATTTGGTTGATCTGTTTTTGAGTAGGACTGGTGTAGTGAGGTATCGAAATCTGCGGATTCCCATTCCCAATGTGGAATGGGATATTTAGGGTAGGTTTCTATGTCATCTATTCCCAGGCCTGCCATGGAAAGCATTTCCCGGGAATAGTCTAGTGGCTGGCAGACTTGTGATTTTATTGGCTTTTGTTGATGATAAGTTGGATGATTGTAAAAGGGGTCTTCAAATTCTGCTGAAAAGCTTTCAAGCGTGAACTGATTTGTTGCGTAAAGTCTAGTGGGAAATGCTGTTGTGTTTAATTTCATTAGGTGGTCGAGGGGGAGCCACCCCACTGAACCATAAACAAGTTTGGAGTTTGCAAATAGTGGTAATCTAAGGGCTGATTTAAGGGCTTTAAGTTCTGTAGTTTGTAGTTTTTGTAGTGTATTTTTTGGAGTACTATGGAACACTTCCATGCCATAAGTTAGGCGACTGCGGACTAATGCTTGTGTTAAGTAGGCAAGAAACTTGGTATTTTGTGCCCATGCCTGGGAGGAAATAATTTTAATAACATTTACTGCTTTTGTTGCCTTTTTACAAAGATGCTCAATATATGGGGACCAATTTAAACGAGAGGTAAGCAGAACCCCTAAAAATTTCACTTTATTTGCCATGAATCTTTTTTGGCCTAAAATATTAATAAAGGTGTCTTTTTGTTTTAAATTATAGCGAAAACACATGAACTCGCACTTGTCCGGGGACAAGGCGAATCCGTTATTCTGCAAATAGTCTACTATCAGATTTGTGTTAGCCTGATGGGACTCTAAATATACTGCAAGTGCTTTAGCTCCCTTTGTAAATGCTGACGACCAAATGGCTATGTCGTCAGCATACATGGAAATTTGACAGTTTTTTAATTTTAATTTAGCAATGTCATGAATCATGACGTTAAAGAGAGTCGGGGCGATGATGCTGCCTTGTGGGACCCCTATGTCCACCTGGTGTTTTTTGGACATGGATGATCCCACTTTGACTTTCAGTGTGCGGTTTGTAATGAAACTTTGTATGAAGTTAAACATGTTGCCCTGAATACCGAGCCTGCTGATTTTATCTAACAACCTCCCATGCCAGACGGAGTCGTACGCCCCTTTGATATCAAAGAAGGTGGCGAGGACTTTCCTGCGTCTTGCAAAAGCTTTTTTGACATAGGAGGTTAGTCTTATTACCTGTTCCATGCAGCATCTATGTTTCCGAAAACCTGCCTGGAACTTTGGGAGTACGTTATTTTTTTCTAGAAAATATTCCAGTCTGCGTTTTACGATACGTTCGTAAATGTTACCCAGATGGGGGGTGAGGGAAATGGGGCGGTAGCTTGCGGGGTCCCTAGCCGGTTTTCCAGGCTTAAGGATCCCCACTACTTCGGCCTCCTTCCAAACTTGTGGGACTTCGCCCTCTTCCCAGCATCTGTAGTAAAAATTATGCAAAACTGTAAGAAAAGATGGGGGCAATTTCTTTATGAGAGTGTAGGAGATGATATCTTCTCCTGTTGCTTTATTAGTTTTAACAATAGAATTAATGGCTGCAGCAAGCTCGATAGTCTTCAGAGGTGCATTAATGGTGTCTGAATTATCCGTGGATTTTTCAAATGCATAATTTACTTTACGTTTATCACGTTGATAAACGGGTAGATGTTTGGTTTGGCTTGCCATAGCAAATTTGTTGGCCAGGACGTCAGCTGTGCTAGAGTCAGATGTAGTTAGTTGGTCACCATCCAAAACACGAGTGTTTTGTTGGCGACCTTTATTTTTAATTAACTTTAAATGTTTCCAGGCTTTACCTAGATCCTTGAAGTCAACTATTTCTTTTTTGTTAAAGTAATCTTTTTTAGAGTCATTTATTAAATCATCACATTCTTTTTCTGCTTTCATTTTTGCTTCATAATTTGGTCTAGTTGGGTGTAAGTCAAAAGTGTGATATTTTCTTTTTTTCTTTTTAATAGCTTTTTTGATGTCGTCACTCCACCATGGTTTACTATTGGGTTTAGTAGGAGGAACAGTGAGGGGGATAGCTGTTTTTGCTGCAATCAAGATTTTTTGTCTGATGTTTTCATGTTTCTTTATTTATATTACTTATATTGTCAATTTTATGTTTGGAGAGTAGGGATTGAAATAGTGGCCAATTGGCCTTTTCAAAGTTAAACTTAGGTTCGGGCGGGAGGTTAGTATTATCTAAATTTGTTTTAAAATGAATAGAAATAGGTTTGTGGTCTGAATGAAGGGGATCTGAAAGAGTGTACCATTCGTGATTTATGACTAGGTTTGGACTAACAAGGGATAAATCAATTGCAGTTGGGTGACGATTTGGGACATCCTGATAGTGGGTGGATGAGCCATCGTTTAATAAAATTAAGTCTGATTCGTTTATTTGATCGTTCAAACGGGTGTCTCAATTTTTTTTTGGTACAGAATGGTTCCCAGCTGCTGTGGCGTGCGTTGAAATCGCCTACAACCAGCCAGGAATAGTCTAGGGAAAGGTTTAAAAGCCAGTTTGAAGAGGGAGCTTTGGAGTATCCTCTGGGATAGTAAATATTTAGGACGTTTGTGAAAGTATTATCAACTTTAATTTGGACCATGGTGGAGTAACGTATGTCAATTATGTTATCTTCCGGGGAAGAAACTTCTGTATAATTTATGGATTTGTGTATACATGTGGCTGTGGATACCTTGTCCTCTTTATTACTAACTGAAGGAGGGTAGTAATTACCTGCAATCCGAGGAAGGTTTTCATAACTTTAAACGAACCGATTGCAAACATAAAACATCATACTGAATTTCAGAAGTTGCCAAAAAGTGGATGAGATAGTCTTGAGTTGTATTTAAAGATCTACAATTCCACTGAAACACATTCAGACTCTCGTGGGTGGCAGTGAGGGAAGGATTTTTAGAAATGTTATATTTAAATCATAATTTTAGATTTCCCCCGTTGTGAAATCAACCTGGGTCTTGATCCCTGGAAATCCGGGGATGTGCCACAGGCAATTTCTGCAAGGTGCAAAATGTTAAAGGCACCCTTGGGGTCAATTGAAGTGTTGTCGCTCTCCTCTGACACTAGGGAGGCCAAATCCTCGATCAGGCCTTGGGTTGATTTGTGGTCCTGGCCTGTGCCAGACTACGAAGGATTCGAGTGACAAAAAGTTCTTTCAAAGGTTTCTTTCCTTCTTTTTGAATATTTACATTTATATTCTGGAAGGTTGTAGATGAGGGGTTTGTGGTATTAGTATCTGAGGGAGTTGTTTTATTAGCTGTCATTAAATTGTCAATGTGTTTAGCTATTGTTGTCATTATAGTCTCAGTCTGTCTCTGAAAATGTTTGGCGATCATTTCCTCAACTTTTTCTTCTGTTATTTGTTCTTGTTTTTCTTTTCTTTCTGAGTTTTCTGTGGGATCTTTTTATGCCCCTCCTTTTCTTTCTTCTTTCCTTTGATATGGGGGACGAGGTTTGTTCCATGGTTTGTTCTTCTGAGATTGGAAGCTCAGAATTTGTAATATGTTCCTGATGATCTTTTACAGGGTCTGTCACTTGTTTTCGTTCTTTAAGTTTGCTGGCATAAGAAACAAGAGGTTTGTGATTTGGGGTTGTTTGAATTCGCCAGGAGTGGTCTACAATGGGTGGGTCTGGCTTTGGCTTATTTTCTCTTTGTTCTTTTTTAGTTTGGATGTTATTTTTTGCTCTTCTGATGGCTTCGCTGTAGGGAAGAAAAGCTTCTCCCCTTATTTTGTTAGCCCTCAATCTCAGCTGGTATTGAGGGCAACCTTGGTAGGCTGCGGAATGTCCGCCACCACAGTTAATACAGTTTGGAAGTTTAGTGGTCTTTTGATGAGTGTCCAGGTGCAGAGCACCTGGTGCAAATGTCAAGTTTTGCTTTGCACTGGCTTGGACCGTGCCCATATCGTGCACACCTGCGGCACCGTCGCACTGGGGCGACGTATGGGGCCACGGGGAACTCCTGGGCGTCAATCTTGACCAGTGCAGGCCAAATAGGTTTTCGGAAAGTAATTTTGATGGCTCGGGATTCCGTGCCATCTCTGTTCTTTAGTCTGAGTATTGCTTTGGCCTCTGGTATGTATTTGAGGAGATCATCAAGGTCTTCCTCAAAGGGGATTGGCTTCACTACTCCCTCAGTGGTAGCTTCAGGTACAGAGCATCTGATGTTTATGGAAGCTATGGTTGTCATGTTAGCCAGTTTCTGTTGTTGTTTGGCTGATCTACAACCGATCAGCCATCTGTTCCCGGGGAGTGGCCTCTGACTAAGAATGTCCCCCACGTTGTTTCGAAAGATTTTGAGATTAGTTGTGGGACCCAGTGATCTGAAGGTGGCTGTGCCAGTGCACATATCCTCCAGATACACTGGGGGAACTTTGTTTGTGAGATGAGAGGGGGGGCGTGTTCGTCGATTTGTGACTTGGACGAAATCCCCCTCCTCATCTGTTTCCTCTGAGCTGGAATCTATATCTGTAGGTTCTGTTGTCTCTTGCGAGACAGTCTTTTTATGGTTAGTTTGTTGTTTTTCTGCTGAAGGGCCCCAGATGGATTGGACCTCTGTACTTTCAGTTATGGGGGGATTTTCTGATTGTCTGGGGGAGGGTGCCATAGAGGTCTCCTTCCCTTGGTCTACAGAGTCCAAAATGATGATGTTCAGGGTTAGGGGAACTGAGTCCCCCACTGGTTTTCTTTCCGAACGTTTGTTTTATAGTATCTATCTCATAAACATTTGTTACTCTGCTGAAGAGACGGTAACCATGAATCTTGAAATGTATCTTTTAAAACATGTAATTAATATTACATAAATAGTTTCTGGACAAAAAGGATTGTGATTCCCAGACAATCATATCCACATTCAATGAATATGTTCATTACAGTTTCAAGCTAGGGCAAGTCAATAATAATAACTTTTCACATACAAATCATACATTAACTGATATAGATTACGTTGCCAGAAAACACATAAAAGTACAACTAGAATCACACACACAGTGGCACGCGCGTACACACATACTCACTCATACACACACAGAACACTGAACACTTAAAAAACTTCTTTTTTTTAACAAGGATGCAGATTTTATGCAATGCCTATTCTTACAAGACACATGAGCAAGTGCCCACATTGAAACAACAACAACACTAAAATAGTATAAGCAAGTGCACATAGACACACGCGGGCACACACATACACATGCACAACACTTAGAGCTTAAGTGAATAGCTATATCAATTTTCTTAAATAAATAACACGCGCACAAACACACACACGCTCAAGCTTGCGGAAATACAGAGAGAGAGAGAGAGAGAGAGAAGGAGAATTACGTCATTGAAGGTGTTCCACTAAAATAGTGACGTAAAACTTATGCTTTTGAAAACATAACCACACCATGAAAAAACCCAATGGCCTTGATACTAAGATTGAACTCTGTCGTGTGCTTTCCATTCAATCCAATAGGTCGACGGGGAGGGGGGGGCGGAGCCTACTTTAAAAAAAATAATAGGCTTATTTGTAGTTTAGTTTAGCCCCCCCCCCCCTCCCCCATCAAAGGTTCCCATTGCAAATGTTCACAGAGAAGCAGCATTCTGCCGTTTTCGGGGAAGCAGGGTTAGGAACTGAAACGAAAGAACAAGACCGGGTGCGTGTGTGTTAAAGACCTTCTCTAGCAGAGCACCAAATTCGGCTGAACGACCTCTTATCATACACCCGACCCCTGCCCTAACCATAATTTTAAAAAAATCGACACAGCTTCTTAATAAAACGGTAAAAACTGACTTTGACGCAGTTTGACACACCTGGATTGACCCCGATTGACCCCTCACATCGGAAGCAATTAAAAGACGTCCATGTTTGTTGGGAGTCCCAAACCATAATATCAAGCACTGCCATTGTTTGGCAGTCAGTGCAGCAGTGTATCCCTTTGTCGCATTTGTTTTCTTTTGGAGATGCAGACAACGGAATGTTGTGTTTTTTTATTTTGACAAAGCAATCAGCCACAGGCTATGAGAGCATGAGGATAAGATCTGCAAGTAAGTAAACTGTTTCGATGACGATGTGCGAAATTTAGATCTAGTCATGATAATTCTACCAAAGTAGTGTTTGCAAACGTCGAAACAATCTTCTTCTCTGGTCTAGTATCAGTAGTATGTCTGATTGAAATAGATCAAATTGACTACAAATAGTTATGTAATGAGTAACAACAGCTTAGCGCATTTCACTGCAGTGTGAGCACTCTTGATGTGTTAAAAAAAAAAGGATAGATTCCGTTCGAATATCAGTGCGTTTTTTTAATGGCTAAACTTTGTGTCTGATCAGTGAAGACAGTGAACAATTTAGAGCTGCTACAGACGGTCTACGCAGTATAATATAGAGCATTTCAGTCTAGACTTGTTATATAGGAAGGTTTAACCCAATTATATCTAGAAAAGTGTCGTTCTAACACTGTAACAGTGCCTTAGTTATCTAGACTAGTCTAGATCTAATGCATGCGCAAGACTGGAAGGAAACTAAACACTAACAGTAACAGCAGCCACTTCAGTTTGTTGTGTTGCCAGCGCGTTTGTGCGCGCGCGCGGGTGTGAGTGGGTAGGAGTGTGTCTAAGCGTGTGTGTGTGTGTGCGTGCGTGTGTGCATTTGTTCTTCTCCTGCTAAGGTAACCGCAGTATCCACTGTATGCAGTTTGATCTTGCTGGTAGTGTTTGTAGTGTTACTGTATCCATCACTAGATTGGCTATAAATTACTGGATCTAGGCTTCTGAAGAAATTGTGTGTATGTGTGTGTCAACATGACTCTCTCTCTCCCTGTGTGTGTGTGAGTGTGTGTGTGTGTGTGTGTGTGTGTGTGTGTGTGTGTGTGTGTGTGTGTGTGTGCGTGCGTGTGTGCGTGCGCGTGTGTGCGTGCGTGCGTGCGTGTGCGTGCATGTGTGTGTTTTTTCACATAAATTAATTCAGTTTCAATTTCATTTAGTTTTAAAATTCCCTTTAATTTTTTGTAACTACTAATTTCGAAAATTGTGCTTTCCTGAACTGAGTCTCGCCACCACCACCACCACCACACGTGCGGATACCGGTAAGGTATTTCATACAAATAGCTACCACCACCACCACCCTTCCCCCAGCTTCTGGTAAAAGTTCTGTGCTTATAACCTTTTCCCTTGGCTTTCTGTCATCTAGATATTTCTGCCTTAGTGTTCTAAAAACTCTTATAAAGATTTCCTCAAGCCAAAGAGGGACAGACTGGGCCTATTTTGTAGTTATGCGCAGAATGTCAGCATGAGGCATCTGCGCTCAGAAACTGAGTGATAGATGAATAATTGTTATTTTGTTGTATTTATCGTGGGGGACATCCCGCAATCGCTACGTATCGGTAACATTGCCAAGAAAATGAAGATAAACCAGCCCGGCTTTCACTGCGTATCGATAACTCTACTGGGCTAATTCACTACGGCAACTAAGGGTTAGGGTCAGGGTTAAACGTAGGTAAGGGATAGGAATAGGTTACGAAAAGGGTTCGGGTTAGGATAAGGAATAAGGTTAGGGTTGGTCTGTTGGAATTCAAACTGACAGATTGGCACAGTCATAATCAATTGTTCTCTGGGAAACTATTTTAATGACAGTGAGATAAGGAACGGGAAGGTTGTGTGTGTTTGAGGGGGGGGGGGGGGGGGGGGGGGGGGGGTCACAGTGTGTAGAGAATTCAAGCTATAATTATTAATTTTAAAATGTATGCATCCTCGTAATAATACAAGATAGACTTGAATTGTTTTATAACTCAATATTTAGCTCATAGAATCGATGACATCAGAGCCACTTAATAGCTTTCATAAATATCATTAGTTACTTAGAAGCATGAAACGTGTCTTGGACTTTTACACATAATATTAATTTGAATAATACACATGCGCGCGCACACACGCACACACACACACACACACACACACACACACACACACACACACACACACACACACACACACACACACACACCTCTTTATAGTATTATGAATAAAACAAGGTACATGTCAATTATGTCACATTAGTCATGCCCAATAACATACATGTGAACTCCTGACAAATGCAACCTGCTGCTACTGTTTGTACAATGTTAAATGGTCTACTTTAGTGACTTTCATATTACTTGATCAATGGAAAACATCAGCCATTGCTTTGTTGGAGTGAGTGGTTACAGTGCAGCCTCCCTTATAAGACCTCTCATTATAAGACTCCCTCCCATATAAGACCTACTTCTCTGAGACATTGCCCTTCTTTGTAAGTATTAAAATTACCTCCCTTATAAGACCCCTCCCTTATAAGACCTCATTTTGGTTGATTATTGAAGGTCTTATGAGGGAGGTTCCACTGTATTAGGAATTTGCAGAATATTTATATTAATCATGTTAAGTAATATGGATTGATTCATTGTATTAATATATTGTATTATTTAGTTATAAGTATATTAATAAATTCTGTCTTTTCAATGCACTTATGCATTGTCAATGAATTGACATTGTCATTGTCATAATAATGATGTTTAGACATTTGATTAGCATGTATCTCATATATCTCATATATATGTGTAAAAATCAAAATAATTTTACACCAAAATATATGACTTATTGTTATTATTAAACTGTTGTAATGTGTGTTATATGACTGAATATATAGAAGACGTATATAAAAGACGTATTATAATAAGGCTTTATACTGAAAAATGTCTTCCCTTGTCTTGTGCACTGTAGTGTGTGCGCCACCTACATAAAATTATTGCTTTTTTCTGACACGAAGTAAAAGTATGCACTCTGCCCCTGACTTGTCATTGTGTAGCGTGGTCGATTCAGTCTTAAAATGATCGCCCTTTCGTGTCACGAAGAAGCAATATAAAGCCCCATTAACACTTCGTCAGATGATAACAAGAAAACAACTTGTTCTTGGTAGCACTAGTACAGTTTTAGGCGAAGGGCTTTTACATTGACATATTGTGTTCCTGTAATAACAGGTGCCTGTCGTAAATGACTTACTGGTTTTCTTATGGCTTACTAAAATTTACTTACATGTTTGGAATTAACCAATCTCTGTTCTTTATAATAACAGGTGATGTGGCAGGATAACCAGAAGACTTTCACAGGTGGGAACTATGCATTGTGTTGTTAAGTCAGCGTTTGCAGCTCATACCCACAAAGGAGCGTTTTCTTTAATGTGTGTCTTAGATCATTGTTATGTTACATTTACTGTGGTTATGTACATTTTATTTATTCAACCAGAGTATGGCTGTCTTTGAATTTTAAAATGCAGGGCATGAAATATTAATCATGCTTTACTTTAATGGACTTTATTATAATTATAAAAAAATGGACATTATTAATCCATACACTTTACTGTCATTGTTCATAACAACACAGACACTGACATTACTAATCCACACACTTTACTGTCATTGCTCATAACAACACAGACACTGACATTACTAATCCATACCCTTTACTGTCATTGCTCATAACAACACAGACACTGACATTACTAATCCACACACTTTACTTTCATTGCTCATAACACATACACTGACATTACTAATCCACACACTTTACTGTCATAGCTCATAACACAGACACTGACATTACTAATCCACACCCTTGACTGTCATTGCTCATAACAACACAGACACCGACATTACTAATCCACACACTTTACTGTCATTGTTTATAACAACACAGACACTGACATTACTAATCCACACACTTTACTTTCATTGTTCATAACACAGACACTGACATTACTAATCCACACACTTTACTTTCATTGTTCATAACAACACAGACACTGACATTACTAATCCACACACTTTACTTTCATTGCTCATAACAACACAGACACTGACATTACTAATCCACACACTTTACTTTCATTGCTCATAACAACACAGACACTGACATTACTAATCCACACACTTTACTTTCATTGCTCATAACAACACAGACACTGACATTACTAATCCACACACTTTACTTTCATTGCTCATAACAACACAGACACTGACATTACTAATCCACACACTTTACTTTCATTGCTCATAACAACACAGACACTGACATTACTAATCCACACACTTTACTTTCATTGCTCATAACAACACAGACACTGACATTACTAATCCACACACTTTACTGTCATAGCTCATAACAACACAGACACTGACATTACTAATCCACACACTTTACTGTCATAGCTCATAACAACACAGACACTGACATTACTAATCCACACACTTTACTTTCATTGCTCATAACAACACAGACACTGACATTACTAATCCACACACTTTACTTTCATAGCTCATAACAACACAGACACTGACATTACTAATCCACACACTTTACTGTCATTGTTCATAACAACACAGACACTGACATTATTAATCCACACACTTTACTTTCATTGTTCATAACAACACAGACACTGACATTACTAATCCACACACTTTACTGGACTGTTCATTTACCGGGTAGTTTGTTTATTTATTTTAGTAGAGAGTTTATGCCTTGACTAGGTTAATGCAGATCTTTTCTATTGTAGTTCGTGTAATTTGAATGTGGATGTAGAAAGATTTTAGTTTTAGTGTGTTATGACCTATGAACACTTACAAAATTGTTGCTGATTGTGTGTGTATGTGTGTGTGACGGTGTGTGTGTGTGTATATGTGTGTGTGACGGTGTGTGTGTGTGTGTGTGTGTGTGTGTGCAGAGGCAGTGTGGGTGTATTCCTCTTTGAGTGAGGCTACAAATGCCGAGACATGGAACTAGCAACAGACTGCAGTGGACCACAAAGAAAGGGTGTAAATGATGCCGGAGAGGTTCCAGCAAAGCAAGCAAATCAGCACCAGTCACCACATTTGTTTTTCAAACATTATATAAAAAAAATTATTATGCTAATTTAAGTCGGTTTAGTGACAGCATTAACAGGTCTTTAATCTTTTTTTGTGTGAACAATTTATTATAATAATAATCAAACAGATACAAAATTAGCAAAATCATAAAATGCTAAAAAGAAGTACAAAGGGATATAATTTAATGTTGTACCCATGTACAATAGACACTTTTTTTGCTGTCCGATCTACTGTTCTGGCCACTTCTGGGCCATACAGTGGTGTTGCTCCAACGCTGTTCATTCCAAGTCCCAACTCACAACCACACCCTGGTTTGTCAGGTCGCAGAATCCGAAATCAGCCGTCCAAAGGGAGAAAATCTATGTTAGGCTGTCAGGAGGCGACCACCAGAGGAGACATTGCACTGCTGCTGAGTCACTTCGGTGGAGTTCAGTGGAGCCTGTTTTGAGCTAACATACACAGGAAACCACCCACTAAGCCCCCTACTGACGACAATAATGTCTTAGTCGCAGAACTACCGTGAGCCCCAACACGTCTGTCCACCGACTGACTCCCATGACTTTGACGCACCAAATTTGAAATCAAAACTGGTCACCATAACAGCAGGGTATGCAAGACCAAAACAATGAAGTTCCTTATTAGTCTGAGACTACATGACAGGGCCATATTCTATGCTTCCTTTCATAATGATACCCCGATGTTAACCATGCCCTTAATACCTTAATAAGTAGAGCATCTCTCTCACTCTCAGTATCGCATCCATCAAGTTGATGAAGCTGGACTGTGTTGTTTCATTATTCCCATACCAAACTCATTCTGGCAAGAACCGAAAAAAACATTGCCTCTGATGGATCTCGAACCCGAGACCTTCCAGCCACTAGTCCATGACATTACCACTGCATCAAGGCATCTTCATCAATAAACACATTTTTGTTCCTATAAAATAACCAGAAAAAAATGCCCAACACACTCTTATTGGATCCTAAATGATAGTTTCATAAAATATTATATTGCAGTACATTGATACCTGTTTTAAAAAAATCATTTTTTTAATTAATTATATTACCAAAATGATATAGTAGTAAATCAATCTTCGTCTTATACCAGTTGAAAGGTTATAAATCTGTGCTCTATGCAAAGGTGAATAAGATATAATTGTATCTGTGTTCTGGGTTACTTTTTTTAACCTAGTTACTTCATCACATGGAAATTTTTTTATATAACTTTCCAGAAGCCCAGACAACAGGTGTTATGTTTGTGTGTGTGAGTGCGTGCGTGTGCGCGCTTGCGAAAATGGCCTTTGCTCTTGATTCTTGAGAATTTTATTTGCTGTGGATACTTTGCATGAAAAATTTAACATTTCTGTTGAAAAAGGCAACAGGCTAATCAATATAAAATTAAAAACAGAATATCTTGTAATTGTATGAAAGAAAAAGTACAATTTTAAGATATGTAAAGCCGGCGACAGACTATGTGACTGCCTCATGGGACTCGATCAGGTCGTGACGTTTCACCTCATTTGCATACCATCCTTCTCGATCAGTCTGACTCAGTCGGGCCCAGTCAGGTGACAGGGCCGAATAGGGCGGGTTCTAAATTTCACTGATCGAGTCTGATGGCTTGTGACCTCTTCTGTGCGGGAAACAAAATTTGATCTAGGGGAAGACGGGGTAAAAAGCGCATGGGCGGGTAAGAAGCCCACCCCAATTATCTCATGAAATGAAGCAAATTTCAGTCTCATTTTGCCCATGAGACGAGCGTTAATGTCTAGCATTCGTCTCATGGGCAAATTTGACTGAAATTTTCTTTATTTCATGAGATAATTGGGGTGGGCTTCTTACCCGCCCATGCGCTTTTTACCCCGTCTTCCCCTACGTCACGACCTGATCGAGTCATATGAGGCAGTCGCATAGTCTGTCGCCGGCTTAAGACCTACATACAAATGTATTGTACACGATCTCTTACCAATTCTGGTTTTGTGGGTTAGCTTTTAATCACAGTGATATTTTTATTTTGAAGAGCTCGTGCAAAACTCGCCTTCCTTGCTTGTTTGCTCCGTGCTCGCTTTTATGAGTTTTCATCATAATGGTTTTTTTGTCATTGTGTACCACTGTATTTTAAAGGCTGTTTTAGTTGCCCTGGTGCTTTGCCCGTCGAAGGTTGAAAAAATAAACCGAAATATCGCTATATTATCAGTGTTTTTTAAAATATATTAATTGTAAGAATTAGAGAACATTACCCCCTACCCCCTACACAGTTTTAATTCTGTTCTGACGTTATTGATTTAATTTAATTCATTAAAACAATATTTGTTTATTTATTAATTTTTTTATTCATGCATTTGTTTATGTATTTTATTAATCAATTTGTTTCTGCCATTTCATTATCTATTTATTTTGTGTTCTGGCTATTCCACAGTACTTATCGGTTTATTTTCTATTTATCTCTTGCATTACATTAATATAGTGTGTGTGTGTGTGTGTGTGTGTGTGTGTGTGTGTGTGTGTGTGTGTGTGTGTGTGTGTGTGTGTGCCCCTCCTCTCTCCTTCCATTGTTGCTGCTCCCCTCTATTACCTCCGTTCTCTATCCCACCTTCACCCTCCCTCTTCTTCCATCTCTTTACCCTCAACTCCTCTCTTTCCCCGTCCTCTCTCTCCAAGTCTCTCCATCTTGTCTCTTCGCCCCTTTTCTGTTTACAATTATTTTCTAACTCTATACTCTTCCCAGTCTCATCACCCTCTTCCCCACCTTCCATCTCCTACACTGTCCGATGTCATCACGATTTGTTGTTGTTGAGCTTCAACAATGTTGGTGGGCATGCTTGGCAGGACGCTGGGACGAACATTAGCTAGGAATGTGTATGAGACAATAACATTCTTCTTGTCGATGTTTCGTTATTTGCCTTTCTTACCAAACATTAAGCTGTATTTTATTAACCTTTTGAGCTAATTATCTTTCTGGAATAATAAATCGCAGTCATGATAAAGGCCATTATCTAATAGCCCCCCCCCCCCCCCCCCTATAAGACGGAAAAACGGGACCTTTACCGAAGTGTTTTTTCACCTTGACTTGTTATCCCTACTACTTTTTATTTTATTTTATCGAAGTGTGATTTGTATTGTCGGCATTTTGGAGGCAAGCACTGAGGAAGAGCAGTTTACAGCTCCAAATATTTGCCGCTTTTGAATAAATGAAGTGGCAGTTATTTGTTCTGTATTAGTCCCCGAGCCGAATGTTCGGGGAGCTATTGTTTCTGTCTGATCCGTCCGTGCCTCCGTCCGTCCGTCCGTCCGGCTATTCGTCCGTTTTTCTCAAAAATTATTCAGTCTATCATCATCACATTTGGCATACTAGTTTGCCAAGATGCAAGCTATCCACTGATGTATTTAGTTTTACATTAAGGTCAAGGTCGCGCCAGTTACGGGGTTCAAACCCCAAAACACATAATCGCTAATATCTCGCGAAGTTTTGCATGTATTTCAATGCAGTTTTTGTTCACATTTCTTGATGAATGGTCTATAACACAGTTGTCATGAATTTTTCTGTGCGCTCGTGTGCGCATGATCGCGCGCACTCAAATCACGGGTCCGAACCCTAAGGCTATATATCAAAAACTATTCGGTTTTGTGCTGTTTTGATGCGTTTTTATGTAGTTACGTGCTGTTTTGATGCGTTTTTATGTATGTGTACAGCCGACACATTCCGATTTCGGAGGTGTACAGCCGACACATTCCGATTTCGGAGTAGCTCGGCGATGCTGCGAGGGGACTTTGCAGCCGCTCGGCGTTGCACTTGTTAGTCTTGTATTAGTACTGTAATAAGATTCCTTATTATTACAACTATTACTATTAGTAGTAGTAAACTGTATTATTATTATTTCACAGGGAAATAAGAGAGACTTTGAAGACTAGTTTGGATATATTCACATTTAGCCCTGTAAAAGGGCTATTATTTTAATCATTATGTGATTGGTATAATTTTGTTTCACACGTTTGATTAATGTTATTTCAGTTATGTTGTATCTCTGTCATGTTGTTGCACCTAACCTGAATTTCTCTTTTGGAGATATTAAAGTATACTTGAACTTGAACTTGAACTTGAACTTGAAAAGGAGATAATTCATAAACGGAAAAAGGTGCAACCAGTGCTTCTTCTGTCAATGATATTATACGATGGATGCAAGGCGGCTCCTGGTTTTTTTTAAATCTGAAAACCAGACGGCGCTTGTTTTTTTAAAAATTTTGACCGCCCAAGGGCCTGGGTGGCCCCTGGACCCCTGCCTTGTCTGTTTTTGGATTTTCTCCAGTTGCATCCATGTATATTGCCTGCTCTTACAGAGAGAAGTGTGCGTTTTGACAATTGTTTATTTTACACGTTTTTAAAATCATCACTTAGTATCTTATGTGCGTGTGTGTGCAAGGATGAAACCTGGACAAAATGAAAAGCAGGAAGGCCTTGGTTCTGGCGGGCCACCTTGGTGGGGTCAAGGGATGAACTTGTTTGTGAGGGTCAGGGGGAGAAACCCCAATACAGAAAGTTTTTGTTGTTGTACACTTTTACTAATAAAATCAGAGCAATAAATTGTAGAGACAGCTTTCATTTTTTAAAACAATAAAACAATTTTTTCCCATCTCATTTCAGGGTAATAATCGTTCAATAAAGTACTGCAAAATCAGGATTTTCTGAAAAACAACAAAGCCAAAATCAGAATTCCTGCTTTTCCTGCAATTGGTTTCATCCATGTGTGTGGGTGGGTGTAAATAATAAGAGAGATTTGAAAGAAATATTTTTGTTTAGAGATCAGTTATGTGTGTTGAATGAAAGAAGAGAGAATGATTTTTTTTTATATCATTAAAAAAAATCACTGTCTGTTTTTGTTTTCATTATTAGTTCCTACTAGCTTCAAATCGTCCATTTTTTTAAACTCTTTTTTGTTTTCTTTGAAGCACTCTATTCTTCTCTGAACTCCCCCCCCCCCCCCCCCCCCCCCCCCCCCCCCCCCCCAAGCAACAGGATATCGGCCATACTACTAAATTCTTTTTTGATGTGCTTGAACATCATAAATGGACAGAAGCACGCTAAATTAAAGTTTCCAATTTTCATACAATATGGATGGCACCGCTCTTAGTCTTGCGATGACGCGTTCTCCAGGTAGGAGCAGCCCGAATTTCACAGAGATCTAATAAGTCTCTCTGACTAGACTACACCAAAATTATATTTTAAAAAGTCTTGGGTTTGATTTATTTGTTTTCACCATAATTGGGCTGTACATTACATACCCCCCACCCCGTCCCCGCCCACACACATACCTTTTTTTAATTTCTTGTTGTTCGTTTGTTTTCATGATTTTTGTTACATTTGTAATACATTAAATATGTAATGGTACATAAGGAAACCATACATTGTTTTCTGTGTATTCGTTAGAAATCCTTGCTGCATACAGTGAAAGCAAAATCAGTTTATGCACACACAAAGATGTGCCCCCCCCCCCCCCCCCCACCTGCATTTCTCGGTTAATTCTATTTTTCAGTTTTTGTCTTTCTTACTATACATAAAGCTGTATTTTAGGAACATTTTTAGCTAATAACCTTTTTGGAATACTAACCCTAGCCCTAAACCTAACCCTACCCCCCACTATGTACTGCAGTACACCGCGATTTGTCACAGTTGTGGTTCATTGCGTTTTTCCGTCTTATAGGGTGGGGGGTAGGGTTAGGTTTAGGGCTAGGGTTAGGGATAGGGTTAGTATTCCAAAAAGGTTATTAGCTACAAATGTTCCTAAAATACAGCTTTATGTATGGTAAGAAAGGCAAAAACGGAAAAATAGAATTAACCGAGATAGGTAGGGGGGTGGCACATCTTGACCTTTACCGATTCTAGTCATACTACTTTTTTTTTAACACCACGAGTATCATAAACACATTGTGATTGTTAAACAAGATAGGTAGTAACCTATTGTCAACCACTGAAATATTGTTTAGTAACATATAGTCAACCACTGAAATATTGTTTAACAATCACAATGTCTTTATGATACTCGTGGTGTTCAAATTTAAAAAAAACTATTTTACCCCATGTATAGTTTGTTCATGCAATCATGCATTCACACATGGTATATACAGTATGCAGACAAATGCAAATTAGGTGTACGCCTATACATTTTTTTTAAATGCAACTGCATAGAAAATGGCTTCACCTGCAAACATTATTCTTACTGAACATTGGCTTGCAATCAAATACCAAGTGGCTTAAATAAATAATAAAAAATAAAAACAATGAATGACATCAGCATCTCAGATATATGAATTAATTTATGTCAAACAGTCAATCATTCAAGTAATCTCAATCAATCAGTCAAACCATCATTTAATCAATCAACTAATCTTTATTGTCCTTTTATAACACATAATGTAATTTGTTTACTGTCACCACTTAAAAAAAGAAAAGAAAACAACAACAAACGAGACACAAACAGACAAACCACAGAGAAAACAGCAGAATGTAAGACAAGAGTTTGCAAAAGAATACAACCTAAGATATGATTTTAGATTTAAGTGTGAGGCAAAAAATGGGATTTAAATGATTGCATAATATGTGTGATAATACATGGACAAGTGGCACACGTAAACGCGCGCGCGCACGCACACACACACACACAGGCCAGGTCATCAAAATTAGGGCATTGATGTTTTTGCCACTGTGTGGAAAATATTGGTTACGGTGGGGCTTAAAAACATCAACTTTTTATTCGATCGCTCAGACAGCTTCCTGTCAATTATGAGTACAGATGCATCATGCTGCCATTACGGGCCTAAGTAAGAAATAATTAGGCCCAGCATGTCCGACCTCGGCTGGAGGACATTTTTTGGAAATAGTTTCTTGAAAAACGGTAGGAGGATAGACCGGAAAGGCAGAAAGATAGTAGTAGATGACAGCAAGCAAAGGGAAAAGGCAGAGTCAAAGAGAGTGACAGATTAGAGGAAGTTACAAGCACAGAACTTCCAGAAGGTGGAGGAATTATTTATACAGAAGACCCCTCCGCCCGGTATCCCTTTGGGGGGGGGGGGGGGGGGGGGACATTGCGTTGACAGTCCACTGACTGGTCTTGATCTTGATTCGTTACAACGGAAGAAATCCAATTCTGGATATAAGCACTGGCGGGAAGAACTTGGGGAAAGCAACTCTCTAGCTAAAAAAAACACCCATCAACTATTTCTACAAATATGGCCCAGGCAGCCAGGTCCCACTGATCGGGCCCTCAGCATGATGCCGCGCCTTGCAGGAGGGGGGGGGGGGGGGGGGGGGGGGGGGGGGAGTAAATTGGTGTTATGGCATCTGACAGAGCCTTCCTGAACTGCCCAGCAGACGGTAGGCTGATGCTCGATGGTACATGGTAGTTCGTGGGGAAAATGAGTTTCTGAAGATCACTTCGGCAGTCTGTTCCGCCCGATGGTAGTTCGTGGGGAAAAGGAGTTTCTGGTCACTTTGCCAGGCTGCGTGTGCTCACCACCAAGCTGATAAGATTTGATTAAAAAGTGCAGTTTTATAACTGCTTTTTTCTTTCTTTTGTTGCTTCAGCTTCAGATATCGCCTTAAAGATATCAGTTGTGATGTCGCTTCGCTGCTAGACAGCTTCAACTCAAAGGATGTTTGTCATTTGAATAGATCTACACCTATTCTAGATCTGCAGTCAGAAGAATATGACTTGAAGATAGATAACACAGGACAGCCAGCGTTACCGACATGCTACAGAGGCTCAGATGGAATCCACTGCAGCAACGCCGACAAGCCACCAGACTCACCATGCTGTATAAAATACTCAATGGCATGGTGAGTGTGAACAGGAGCAAAGTCATACCTCAGCCAGAGCGGCAAAGCAGGGGTAATTCACAACAGCTCCTCATCCCCCAGTGTCGGACTGTCGCTAATCGCGAATACACACTCTATTCACGATGGCGACGGTCGGACGCAGTACCGTCAAAGCTCTTTTTTTTCACGAACAATCAAGTAGTGGAACGACCTGCCAACACCCGCAGTGGAGGCCAGAACTCTAGAGAGCTTCGCAGCCGGAGTCTGGAAGTTTCTCAAAGGACACCCGCCTGCTGCACCTGCTGCGGCTGGTGGCCCCACTCAGGGGTCATCAGTCTAACAACCAAGCAAAGCCCCCCCCCCCCCCCCCCCCCACCCCCCCCCCCCCCCCCCCCCCCCCCCCCCCCCCCCCCCCCCCCCCCCCCTGCAGATTCCCATCAAGCTAGGCGTTTTCCTTTTGTCCGTCCTCTCTCCTCTTTCTTTATTCTTCGGCCTCCTGGCCATTTCTTCCGGCATATGTGGATGAACCTCCCCGGTTCCGTGGCATAATAATCAGTGTGTTGATTGTGGCTACGTACTGCGAAGAAGAAGAAGAATGTGAATCAACCTTCCTGGAACTTGTCAAGCAAACGTCATTTCTTCTTTACGTCACTGCTGATGTCAGATGAAAGTGTTCTTTATTTTGCGCTAGTCTATCATGTGTTCTCTTCCAAATTCTGATGACCAGCTGCTGTTTCTTTATTGTTTGTTGGTATCACGATCCAAACTACCTTCGCATTCATCCTGGAGGTGTCTGTTTTAGTCTCGGCTAGCCTGAAGAAGACCAGTTATTGACCTTACTTTACCGTGTTTTCACGAATGCTCAATTCGATCATTCAACCGAACATTGCAGCCGTTATCGGCAAGTAAGAAAGTTATCAATTGAACGTACGTTGTTAGAAGAGAAAACTGAAACCAAGGCATAGCTACAATACTTATCAGCAAACAGAATGCGACTAAAATAAAAGCACAACTCCTAGGAGATGCAGGAGCGATCAGCTACTCTTCTGTAAGCGCAAGGTCAAGGACAACAAAGCTGTAAGCGATGTAACATCGCTTACAGCTCTAACCTTTCAGTTCCGGAAAAAATCCAGGTGCAAAATGGCGTCTTCAGAGTCCGATATCTAGGTCACTGGGTCAAATTGATTGTCGCGGTTATGGCAAATGACATTGCTTTTTCGACCCCAAACGAATTCTGGGGAGAAACTACGGCACTAGAGGGGGTCTTTAAAGGCACAACTGGGGTATACCCAATGACGCCCAACCATTCGAACCGGGAATCGATCCCAGTTCCCGAGAGATGGGAATTAACTCCGAACGTCACACCAAATATTTTCATTAAAAAAATCACCCAGGTCAGGTCAGGTCAGGGTAATGAGGGCAACTAGGCCTCGCTGCCTCTGAAGTGCCCTTTCAATTTAGTTTTTGTAGTATTGGGCACAGCTGTGACGGTTTTTGATGACAAAGATTATTTGTTAGGTGAAAGCCTGCTGCAGGCCTGATATTGTCTTTTATTTTATGCGTCTTCGACAGGCTATGATGCCTTTGCATCAAAAATGACAATATATGCCAGATGCTGTGATGCTGTGCTGTTAACCCTTTCACCACCAAAGTCGCATTTTAGCACCACAGTGAATTAACACCTATGTCACTAAAAAGCATCAAATTGGGGTCTATTATCCAAAGACCCTATTATCGTGCTGATAATGATCAGTTTATGCTGTTCACTGTAACTCAGTGATTGTGTTTACTGGTAATTATCAGTAAAATACTGATTGCAAAACCAAAATACTGACAAAAAATTTACTTGTCAGTCCCAGGGACTGATAGATTTTTGCTATGACTGATAAATTGTTTAACAGAGGTTTTGATATTGTGTTTTTCACTGGAGTTTGTTTCCCTGGGACTGGTTTTGACACCAGTTGTTGGTGGGCTTTGTCGCTGATGGGACTGGTTTTCAAAATTCATAGCGCGATCACTGTAACTTTATTTTCGGGTACCCCATCAACAGCAACAAACATAACAAAACAAACTAAAAACGTGTGATTGCATTGTCAAACTGAAAGCGATTTTCTACAACCCCCCCCATATATTCCAATTGTATGTATGACCTAATATCATTTATCATCGAAACGAATTGACCATAACTTCAAGTCAAAAATCAAAGCAAATAAAAATTATCTCTCACGGAGAAATTAAATTCTTGGCAATAAGAAACTTGGAACTCTGGGGTTACAAATTTCTTCCTTTAATTATCAATTGCTTAATCTTATCGCTTTTACATCTATTTCTCAAGATTAGATTAGATAATTCTGCAATGATGAGCATTCTATTAATATCAGAATCTGATGCTTTTACATGATTTAGGTAAGAAAGTAAGAGATTTTAATATGAATGGAAACAACACCAATTCTTAAAAAACTTTTCCAGAGGTGGATTAGGATTTAAGTCCCTTGGTAAAATAACTCCTGGGTTTGAATCTTTGAGAGGACTAGAAAGTCATCTTTCTAACTTAAACATGAAAACAATATGCAGAAAACCCGTCTGTATGTGATATTTTGTTCTGATTAAACAGTTATTTTTAGAGTTGCAACAGTTATCTTCTGCTTCTACTACATTTAAAAAAAGACATTCTACTGAAAGCAGCGTTTGTTGATGTATTGTGTTCACTAACTATTTCAAAGCAAGCGATATTTTTTGCGTAATGTTAAAGGCTATAATTTTAGGCCTGTACATGCTGTATTATAAGCAACATAACGACGAAAATGATGTTTTACGTCCTCTTGGTCTGAATCAGACACATATGGGACATTTGTAAATACAAATATGTTGGGAACAATACTGGAGGCAATGCCCAGAGGCAGTACGAAACCAGTAAAGTCCCGATTTTTTTATATTAATACAGATAGGTGTAGCGGTAACCACGCCTCGGTTCAACCTCATCGGCTATGGCACCGCTACAAGTATTTAATGATTATAGTTCAACCACTAAGCAACATAATCTGCCCAGTCCACGAATAAAAGGAAAATAAAAGATAACAAAAAGAGAGAGAACATAATTTGTATAACAATTGTATTCCAATTACCCCCTAAAGGGGAATCCTTTTTTTAATTTTTTTATTTTATTTTATGTTTTCATTTGTTATTATGTTGTGTTTTTTTGTGGGATTTTTTTTCGGGGTGTCCTAATGATCTTTAAAAACAACAACAGCAAAAAAAAGAGCATTATTAGAGAATATACTGCGTTTGTTTTGAACCACCCATTTGTTAAAAGAAGGCATGCGTGGAAAATGTTCAGGGATAAAAAAAAAAACATTTTGAAGGGGATACGTGCCTTTTACTTCCCACGATGACAAATGATCAAGACTTTTGTCATAGCATCTACACATACTTCTAAGGTCAAAACTGAAAAGAAAACACAGGGTCACCATTCTACTTTTCTTGTAAATCATGGTCGAAATGTGGGGGGTTGGACAATTTTGAGGTAAAATCAGGTCTACTGAAAACTGGACACCTTTCATACACTTAAGTTATTAAAAACTTTCAATTAATCTTGCCTGATACTGCAACCTATTTAATATCAGAATCTATGTCAAATGGCAAGGAAGTATAATTTAGTCAATAGGAAGTTTAGGACAATTGTTGCAGTATTGACAAATATTTCCCTAAATTTTATTGTTCAAATGCCTGTAGAAAGAAACTCAACAATAAAATCATTTTAGTTTTTTTCCGACGACGAAAATGGTGTTTCACGTCCCCTTGGTCTCAATCGGACACATATGGGACATTTGTAAATACAAATATGGTGGGAACAATACTGGAGGCAATGCCCGGAGGCAGTACGAAACCAGTAAAGTCCCGATTTTTTTATTAATACAGATAGCTGTAGCGGTGACCACGCCTCGGTTAAACCTCATCGGCTATGGCACCGCCACAAGTGTAATTTTTAACTAGTTTTTTTCTATAACAGATGAAATAATGTATATTCTCCATAGTAAACACAAAAAAACAGTATGTTATCGTGTTTTTTACTGAGCACCATACACATTTTCAACCCCACCCCTATTTTTCCACCTGACTCACGTCAAGAGTTATATCCCTTAATACTATTTTGTTGACAGTTTTATGAGATTTGTTCTTTTAATAACGCGGTTTTAGTCCTTCTAAGATATGAATATGTTTAAAATAATCCTTATATTCTAAAAATACAAACATTTTAGCGATATACTTTTCACAAATATAAATAAACTTGTATATTTTTCAATAAATGTCTTGCACCACTGGGAGTCCACCAGATTATGCTAGCACGATCAATCAGTATGCACAAAGTCACCCCAATGCCGAGATACCATGGTACCATGTACCATTCACGTACCATGTGGCGGTACCATAGCCAATGAGGTTTAGCCGAGGCATGGTTAGGGTACCATAGCCAATGAGGTTTAGCCGAGGCGTGGTTAGGGTACCATAGCCAATGAGGTTTCACCGAGGCATGGTTACCGCTACGCCTATCTATATTGTTAAAAACTCGTCACTTTACTGGAGTCACACTGCCTCCGGGCATTGCAGCCAGTATTGTTCCCAACATCTTTGTATTTACAAATGTCCCATATGTGTCTATGACCGAGAGGACGCAAAACATCATTTTCATCACCATGCCGAGAGAGAGAGAAAAAGCAGTCAACAGACAATGTGGCGGTACCATAGCCGATGAGGTTTAGCCGAGGCGTGGTTAGGGTACCATAGCCGATGAGGTTTAGCCGAGGCGTGGTTACCGCTACACTTATCTATATTGTTAAAAACTCGGGACTTTACTGGTGTTGCACTGCCTCTGGGCATTGCAGCCAGTATTGTTCCCACCAGAGAATAGGCCATTTCATTCACAATTTCGTCAGTTCATTCTTACGCCATATTATCCATACATCATTCATTCACTGAAACCCTTTAGTACAGGAGCTACACATTGGTGCCATTTCATATGGAGAAAGAGTTGTGTTTCTTAATAATAATAATAATAATTAATAACATTTATATGGCGCAGCTCAAAGCGCCTTACAAATACAACGCATATACAAAACACATGAACATGATAATACAGGCACGTAATACTACTATTAAAATACACAATAGAACACCAGGACATACAGATCATATAAGATACATATAAATATACACATGCACAATAAGAGATAATAACAGATGCAAACGGAAGAAAAAATGAAAACACACGCACTCGCCAGCTTAAGGCCAACATATTGACGTCGTTAAAAATAATAATTGAAAATGAATGTAAATGAAGAGAAACGACACACACTCGCGTACGCCCATGCACACATAAAAAAATCAAAATCAAATCCCCACCCCACCCACTAATCCGCTCCAGTCAACAAAATGACATAAGTAAATAATAAAGTAAGAATGGAGAGGGGAGGGGGGGGATTCACACACACACGCATGCGCATGCACACACGCAAGCATACACACACAGAGACATGCATGCGCATGCACACACACGTACACACACACATACACACACACGTACACACACACATACACACACTCACACACACACACACACACACACACACACACACCCCTTGGAGTTCTCTATCTCAAACATAGCGTACACATCAAGGCACCATCTCTCTACTTCGCTCCAACACGTCGGCCTTCATTAGAGGGAAGAATGAGGGGAGAATGAGGAGAAAGGAGAATCACTCAACAAAAGAAGTGCAGTAGGATTTTCTGAAGAGATAGGTTTTCAGGTTCTTCTTGAAAGTGGGGATAGATGATGGGCTGTTGCGAAGACTGTCGGGCAGACTATTCCACACCTTTGCGCACTGGAAGCGAAAGGCTCTCTGCCCAGCTGATTTTAGATTGTAGTTTGGGATCTTTAGGAAGTTTTGACTGCTAGAGCGAAGAGACCGAGAGGGTACATATGGCAAGAGCGTACTTGAAAGATAAGCAGGGAGAGAATCGTTGTGAAATTTGAAAGCTAGGGTGGCCATCTTGTACTCGATACGTGCTGGAATAGGAAGCCAGTGTAGCTGTTTGAGAAGAGGCGTAATGTGGTCGCGTTTTTTCTTTCGCAGTACGAGCCTAGCAGCATTGTTTTGCACTTTTTGTATTCTAGAGACAGATGAAGAAGGAAGACCAGCAAGAATGCTGTTACAGTAGTCTAATCTAGAGAGAATCAGTGACACAGTCAGCCACTAGGGGAAATTTAGCGCCACCTGTATCGTGCATATTCCTTTAAAAAACAAAAACAAGGAACAAGAACTGCAAACTACATTGCATTTTGAGAGGTATTTTGTCAGAAGTTACTATTAACCTTTTTCTTAAAAATGTCTTATGCGATATTACATTCTGGCATACAGACTACCCCTTGTACCCCTTTTGTACCTAACAACTCAGAAATCACGACAGTGATGCTTTGAACATTTCCACGGGGATTTATAACTTCAGGTACGGATGAGATAGACGCCAAAGTAAGACATCTTCTCCCTGGTCGTGTCCAGCGTTTCTGTGGAGGCCTCCACGCTCAGTCGGTCGTTGGTCCGGAGCCTGAACACCCCCTGCAGTAAGGAGGCTGACCCCTGGAATGTCTCCAACAGCTTGGTGCGCTGACCACTGCAATCAAAGGCCAACACACACGCGTGTAGATGTGAGAGAAAGACATCTATAGTGGCACAGATCTAGAGACTAACATACATGCATGTGTGTGTTTGCTTACATGTGTGCACATGCAAACACACACATACATACATATATACATACATACATACATACAGATAGCAGAGGGAGCAGCAGCTATTCTGGCAGGCTGGGCTAAAATTTGTTTATAGTCTAGATGCTTTGGCCAGAGTACATCTCCACTCACTTGCCCAAAGGCATTTGAGGACAGACATTTTGGGGGAAAACACACACACACACACACACTCCTAAGGACGTAAAAAAGCTTTTTTAAGTTAATTATTTTATCGTCAATAAAGATCATTTTGACTTGACTTGACTTGACACACACGCCAGACCTCTACAAAAGTGCACACAAAAACAACACTACATCTTTGCAAAGCATTAATTGCAGGGCAGTTTCTTCACCTCTAAAATGTCCTAAACAAATTATATGCGTAGGGATCTGCGTGCATGCCTATGTCTCTATGTATGTATGTATGAGCGCACACACTGTGGAGAGGCACGCGTGTGCATGTATGGTCTTACTCTCTGTTGTTGACAACGCGGTGCAGCCTGTCCCTGGAGTCTCCCTCCATGAAGACCAGGTGGGTGTAGACGAAGTAGAACCCCGACTGCCTGATGATGAACTGACCTCCCTTGCTCAGGATGTCCACGCCTTGCTTCGTAGACTGACTCTGCCCTTCCAGGATCCACCGCACGTTTTCTTCTGGCTCTGCAGTAGTTATGACAACAGCGGGCTTATGGTCAAAATACATGTCAATATTTTTCGCTCTTTCCCCGTGGCCTACCATGTCGTTGCTATATTACTGTTGTTGCTTCTGTTGGCAATGTTCCTGTGTCTCAATGTTCATTTATAGTATTACATGTAGTTATGTATTGCATGCTTAGAACCAAGGACAGAATGGAAGACTAGGTCCAGCCTAAATTCTTATCCTTCTAAACTAAAGTATTTGAAGATTGAAGTTTAGCAATGCGGTGATACGCTGTCAATAATACGACTTGTGTATCACTGAGTTGTCATGGGGGAAGAGCGAAAATAGCAACGTGTACTGTGACCATTACTTATGAAGAGCTTTTACACGATAGGCTTACACATGAACTCGGCAAGCTTTGATCATTGCGTCACGCTCAACAAGCACATCACACCACTCGAGCGTGCGTCATTTTGAGAAAATGTGCGTCAATGGCGCGGACGCATCAACAACATCTGAAATGCAAATTTATGGTGTTTTGTATTTTCCTAGAAAATGAAGCTTCAGTCATCGATTCAGTAAGCTATCGATTATAGTTGATTTCTTCTTCTTTTTTTTTTATTATTGAAGGCTGCTGTTAACCCTTTCACCGCCAATGTCGCATTTATGCACCAGAGTGATTTAGCACCCATGTCACTGAATGGCATCAAATCAGGGACTGTAATCCAAAGACTCTTTTTTCTTCATTTTGGGAGGCAAGGATAGGCCTAAAGCTATACATGTCACAGAGGAACTCCCAATATTGCATATAATTTTTCTTCTCTACCCAGTTAAATTTAATGGCATTTTTGGGTTGAAAAATGGCTGGCGGCGAAAGGGTTAAAGCAAGCTATAGTAAGTAAAGCAGAGTACGAATGGATTGCTTAAAAAGCATAGGTCTTACTAAAGCAAGCTTTATGCGCTTAATAATCACATGGCTAAAATCAAATTTTCCTGTGGTTTTAAGAAGATCAACTGGCATCAAAAGCAAGAAGAAGAGAGAAAATGGCGGAGGATACTTACGGGTGTAGTTGATATCGGTGTCCATAAAGAAATGGGCGTACACTGAGTGCAGAGGGTCAGTGGGGTCAATCGGCTCTTTACCTGCAACAACAAAAACCATTCATATTGACTGCAGGCCCTTTACACAAATGATTTCATCATTGGTCAAATTTAACCTGATGTTTGGGCTAATGTTGTTGAGTGTTGAGTTGTTTGTTGTTTGTTGAGTGCACGCCAAACAAAATGTTTTTCTTTGTGTACGTTTGAAGACAAATATTTGCGAAACGAAGATTAGCAATGGTAATGTGAGAATCAATAGGAATTGTTCAGAAATAATTAAGGGGAGTAATTTCATTGTGCATGGAAGTGATCTTGCCTAATTCAATCGGTCAAACAGGGGAAGTCACTCTACCATCAGCTCTCGTAGCCTATCGACTCGTGTGTTTGAGCACACTTAGAACACCGTGCGTCACTCTAAATAAATTTGTCATTTATATTTTTACGTCACATTTTGCAAGTTTTATCAGTTTGTGGCCAGTGGCCACCCCTAAATTTTCACACAAAGAAATGTTTGCAAGTCGCTGACTCGCATCCTGCGGTTTCAAGCTTCGACGCCATTGTTGCATTGTTACTATGGTATTTGACCGAGTAATGGAGGTAAGCAACTCTAATCTTCACGAAGTGCTCTCCCCTAGGTTTTTTCCGAAAATCGTCTATTACAAACAACTTTCTTTTTCGTACAATACAAGAGGCCTACAACACATGTCTTGACCAATTGAAGCTGAAGTGCATTGAAAAACAACAACGAGAGAACATGATTCTAAAACTGTTTGATTATCATTACATCTTGTTCATTTATACTGTTTGTTATTGTTACAGTATTATCAATTAGGCATTCTTGTTCTGTGTTCCCGGGCCATGGGCATAATTGCCCACTAAAAGATACATAACTTTGCGTCCGAACTATATCGCTGTCGTCAGCTAACGAATTCCGATGTCAAAAAACATCAAACACAAAAAAAAGGTTAAAGAACTGTATGACAGGTAGAATTGTTCTGATCATTTTTTTTTTTAGTGATTGAGAAGATTAGTTTTCATAACGAAGTGTTAAAGACCCCCCACGTCACGCGTCACATTCCCTCTTATGCTAGGAAGATTTCTTAAGATTTGTTACCAGCTATAAGAGGGAACACACATGGAAACCGTGATTTTAACACATGACGTGGGTGGTCTTTAAAGTCACACACCCTAAATGTAATCAGGTCAATGGTAAATTCACTCACTTTCGGTGGAGCAATTCGTTTCTTCCTTGTTGCTTGAGATGTAAAGGCTCACAGTGTGGTTGATTTTCTCTTGTTGGTTCTCTGTATTTACACACACACGCACACGCACACACACACACACACACACACACACACACACACATGCATAGAACATATATATGTCAATGAATATGTCTATCATTGCACTTGGGTATCCAACGATACAAAAGACAATACTTTCCGTACATAAGTTAGGCTATAATTATTACGGTAGGCCATTTTAAAAGGGAATTCTTCCGTGCATGAAAATAACAATCTGGTTGAGACTGTCATACTATGACAGTCATACTATGACTCATAGCAATGAATCTATGATGTAGGCCTATGAGTAGACCTATGTAGAACTGACGAATTGTCCACTTTGGTGTTCTAGCTCATATCGAAACTAAGTCTGGGAAGTACCCGAGTCTGAATCGACATTAATTTTGTTCTTGATGTTCTCAAAACACACTACCTGTTGTTACAACATCGTTAAAACGTGTGTAAGAAAAAGTGGGGCGATGGCAATCGTCTTGTCATTTTTTTCACCCCATTTTGCGTTATTTTGATGTTATCGCTTCGATTCTGGGGGGGAAAACATATACACGCACGCACTTACACACACACACACACACGCACACATACACACAATCATATACACACACACACACACACACATACACACAATCATACACACACACACACACACACACACACACACACACACACACACACACACACTGTGGGGCAATTAATATAGTCTAATCATTTTTGTCACCCCCTTCCTTTCCTGATATTTTGATTGATGTCATGTTTTTAGATTCACATGCGCAAAACACACACACACACACACACACACACACACACACACACACCTTACCTACACACATACAGAGAGCATAATTAGGCCTAGTACTTACCAATGTAGGATACGGAATCTTGCACCCTGGAATTGATCTGCAACGAAAACAACGAACGAAGCCCACTGTAATGCAGTATTGTATGTGTATGAAGAAGAGAATGGAAAAGGTAAAGATGTGCCACCCCCCCTGCATTTCTCGGTTAATTGTATTTTTCCGTGTATGCCTTTCTTACCATACATAAAGCTGTATTTTAGGAACATTTTGAGCTAATTACCTTTTTGGAATACTAACCCTAACCCTAACCCTAGCCCTAAACCTAACCCTACCCCCCACTATGTACTGCAGTACACCGCAATTTGTCACAGTTGTGGTTCGTTGCGTTTTTCCGTCAACATTTATATCTATGTATATCTAATCAACTTATCTATGTATATCTACTCAACTTTCGCGTTTAAGTGCCCATACAAAATGATTTGAACTAGGGTTCCATTTTCCCCTCCCCTTCTTTTTTACACCCCATGATTTTATGATTGTATGTGATCACAATACATGTTGTTATTTGAAAAAAACACAACACATAGGGTAAGACGGGGTAAAAAGCCCATAGGCGGGTAAGAAGCCCATGCCAATTATCTCATGAAATGAAGCAAATGTCAGTCAAATTTGCCCATGAGACGAATGCTAAACATTAACACTCGTCTCATGGGCAAAATGTGACTGAAATTTGCTTCATTTCATGAGATAATTGGCATGGGCTTCTTACCCGCCCATGGGCTTTTTACCCTGTCTTCCCAATCTGGGGTCTACTTGAGCATGGTGAGCGAAAATAGTACTTAGTAGCATTGTTGTTAGACGGAAGGATTTCACGTGAATCTCGACCCGCAGACATGTCACAACCGGTTCATTATTATGTTTCATCATATTCACTTCAGTCTTCACTTCACAGACCAATGAATAAATTGGAGCTGATATTACATGTAAAATACAATCAACGTCCTGTGTAATGCATACCACATTAGCATAGCATATCGAGCAAGCGTGTGTTTGAGAGAGAGAGAGAGAGAGAGAGAGAGAGAGAGAGAGAGAGAGAGAGAGAGACAAAGACACAGAGAGAACAATTGAGCAATGGTTTATTTCCTTTAGGCTACTAGCACCTATAAACAGGGTCAAAGAACGAAAAATAGCATACGATAATTTACTATACATCTCAATTAGATAACAACATCAAGATAACAACATCAAAGACAGAGAGAGTGAGAGAGAGAGAGAGAGAGAGAGAGAGAGAGAGAGAGAGAGAGAGAGAGAGAGAGAGAGAGAGAGAGAGAGAGAGAGAGAGAGACAGAGAGAGAGAGATTAGGGCCTAGAGAGCGAAACATCAACTAGGCCTATAGATACCAAAATGTACTTCTGGCTACAAACCTTCAAGCCAACATTGCTGTTCTGCATTGACTCACCTTGCCCATGATCTCCGGCACCCACTGCAGGGAGGTGAAGCAGTACACACTGGAGAGGGAGTGGTACATGAACCCGCTGCCCTTCAGCAGGTCCATGATGTCCTGCTTGTCCTCGGGGTCCCAGATCCTCTTGAACTCCTCCACCCGATCCTCGTGCACGCAGTTCTCACGATCCAACAGAGAATCAAAGTTCCCTCCGCCCACCGACGCCGCATCATGAACCAACTCATTAACTCTCGCCCCGTGGGTAGGGGGCTGTGGTCGTGCTGCAGAGACAGGGTCAGTCTTCTTGGACAGTTGGGTGATCAAAGAGCCAATGACGATGAGATAAACGATGACGACGATGGTGCAGACGACGAGTAAAACGATGACGACCGTCTTGATTCTTTGAGTGGATTTTTCCAGTTTCTCGCACTCTGTTTCCGAATCGGGTCCGGATTTCGTCAGAAGCATCTGGCCTGAGGACTCGCTTCCCTCTGAGCTACTGGGTCCAGCACTGCTTGATGTCCGAGATGGTAAGGGAGGTCTGGGGGGTGGATTTATCCTTGGGTTGGTGCTGCCATGCTCTATGTCTTCATAGTGGTGGGAAGTGGTGGAGCTAGTCTGAGCACTGTCCTGGCTTTGTAGGCACCGCGGAGGAAAATCTTCGGCTCTTTGCTCTGTTGTTGTGTTCCTCAAACTTAGAACGGTGTCCTGCCTTACATTGACACTCATATCTTTTGATTGAGGCTTCCACAGATCAATAATATTACCTACACAGAAATATTCCTATATCTGTGAATGCGTGAGAACAAGTCAAGTAGTCTCTGTGTATGTCGACAAAACGCTCTTCCTGAGAAATAGTTCGCTGAACCGAAAGCGCGCAACACATAATGGAGTTAATAGACGATAATTTTAGCATAGCTGTTCTGGGAAAACCACGGACCTGGAAAACCCCGTGAAAAGACTATGATTACTTCTTTTTTTTATAGAAAATAAATTTCAAGTATTGTTAGCATTGCTTATGTCAGAAATAATATTTCGTTTCTTTTCCTGTGTTTATGTTTGAAACATAATCTTGATAGTGTGTGTGTGTGTGTGTGTGTGTGTGCGTGTGCGTGCGTGCGTGCGTGCGTGTGCGTGTGCATGTGTGAATGCAGTGTTATTAGTTATTAGTTCATATTCTTTGTTGTTGATAAATAGGCCTATGTTTATTGTTGTTTTTCTTATGTGCACCTGGCTGCAATTTCTCTGTTATGAGATAATAAAGATGATTTGGATTTATTTAGATTTGGATTTGGATGTTTATCTAAATGCATTTAATGAAGATGGGTGTATCTAATCGTGAGAGAAGCCTATAACGAACCCATCTGTTGGTTAGTAGGCCTAGGTAAAATAATCTCAGTGGTACAGGACTTTTGCCTTTATTATCTACACATAAATGTGTTATAATGAAATAACGTTTCCCCGGGAATTAGCCAATCTATGAAGAGGCTGTTCTTATTTGTTAAGGGATTTTTAAAAACAAAATTTTATATTGTTAACGATAACAGAACCCATTATTTGATATATATAAAATAATAGAACCGTGTTTTTCATAAATGTTTATTAGTAGACTTAATTTATAAAAAAAAATTATTAGGTAAAAAAAAGTTGCTAAAGATATTGTGTGCAAGGCCTATGTGATTGTACGCATGCAGGCGCGCATGCGTGTGTGTATGTGCGTGAGTGAATAATTTATACTCCCATAGGCCTAATAAAATTCACCATACGCGCACGCACGCACACACACACACACACACACACACACACACACACACATACACACATACACACACACACACTTACACACACACGCACGCACACACTGACGCACACGTGCACGCACGCACACACACACACACACACACACACACACACACATATATATATACACACACACACCGCGCGCGCGCGCGTATAGATTAGCCCGCTAGGTAAACAAACTTCAGTAGTAGTGGCTTACGTAACGTCATGGTCAACCTACGTTGTTGACATTGACCCACCTTTTAACCAACAGTGTTTAAAGCCGGGTGTAATAAGCTTAGTAGTAGTAGCAGTAGTAGTATAGTAGTAGTAGTAGTAGTAGTAGTAGTAGTAGTAGTAGTAGTAGTGGTGGTGGTGGTGGTGGTGGTGGTGGTAGCAGTTGCAATACGGTAGTAGTAATAATGTTAGTAGTAGTATGTATGTATTATGTTGGTAACAGGTACAGATATATATTCTTGATCAGCACACACACACACACACACGCATCCAAGGACGCACAAATACATGCCGCGCACACACACACACACACACACACGATGGCGCGCGCCCATGTGTGACGAAGTAATGGGTTAAAAGGCTAAGTCTCTAGGGAAGACTTTTAGATAATTTGCCTTTAGCCCACTTCTCTAGGGTATGGGAGATGAGCAACTTTCCCGGCCCCTTTTCATCTAATAAATTTATATTTGTGCCCGGGTTCTGGCTCGTCAGATGGTTGTAAGAAATACAAGTGGTTGAATTGCTCTAAATGGCAGACAGAGAGAAGTAGGGTTTTACATGAAATTACAAGACTCCCACTCTCATCAGTCTGACCAAAGGGTTCAGGATTATTTGACACTTGTATTTTATTTACTCCCAAAATCTGCATAAGATTATGCAACAATAATAATAAAGCAGCTCAATGGCGCCAAAACAAAATATGGTTAAAACACAATGAAATCCGAAAGGATTCACAAGACTTTTGTCTTTCTATAAGGTTCGCCCCATGCCGGAAGGGTTACTAATTATATTCGGTGTCCGTAGGAAAGTTCAAATGATTGGCGCAGTCAGGTAGACTTAGCTGTTTGAAGTTCTGGGCTTGCTCGTCAGGTGAGAGTAGCTCCCAGTCGTTCCTATTACGGCTTCGCGGGATGGCACGGTTCAGGCGTGGTCTCCTCGCGGATTCTGGGTGCGGGTCGTCTTGGCGGCGATCCCGTCTTGGTGCTTGGTGGAGTCCGGGATGATCGTCCGGCCCACGATGCCCTGCTGATAATCACAGGAGAAGGTGGATGTAGATCTCTATGGCTTAGAGACAAGGGGCTTCAGTCGGCAGGGAATTAGTGAATCCCAACCGGCTTGAAGGCTTCCCTTGTACAATAGCACTACATGTAGTTAATAAATAAACTGAATTTCAGTTAACAAACTGAGATCAGTAAAACATAAAAGGTGATCAAGACAACATCACTCTCCATCCAACACCTGGAAAGGAAGGGTATCATAAAGTGCAAGATTGCGGCCCATAGGTTTCCTACTAAAAATAGACAAAAGGGTTAGTAGGCATAAACTCCGGTTCTGGTACCAAAAGTGTTCAAGTCAAAAACACACACACACAAATAATCAGTGCACATAAATAGAATAGAATGTTTACCACTTCTTTTCTATAACATATCTATCTACTCCTTATTCATCATTGAACATAGGATCTAGATCAAAACTAGAGTCAAACAAACCAGATCTCAATCACCTGCCATCAATAATACTTACTAGTGGGCTTATGATGACTGGTTGTGAGTGTTGCTCTAGCTACGTTTCAGCATCTTGTGTGACAACTTTTTCTCACCACTCCAATTATAGCCTTCACTTTCAAACAATGAAAGCCTGCTATTGGTGTATTACAGTCCACACGTCACAAGATTGCTGTTCTAAATGTACCGAACAATCACGCGCCTATTCCATCCTTATCACATTCCTGACATTCCTAACCTTGTGATTGGAACAGCAAAACCATCTTCAAAGGGAGATAACCGTGGTTGTCACTTTCTTGTGATGAGACGGTAGAAAAGGGGGGGGGGGTGAAGGGAGATAACCTCGGTAGGTGGTACGTGCCGACCGGGGAGACAATTCGAACTTGAAACAGACAACGCCCTTACTCGGCGTTCTCTTTGAACGCGGGATGGCAATTAACGTGGCGGCCGGACAGAGAAATGAAAAGGAGAGGGGGGGGGGGAGGGGAGAAGGGGGGGGGGGTGTAGATAAGAAATAAAGAAAGCGGGTCGCGCGGGACACTTACGTCACAGAGGCCCCCCGAAGAAAAGATTCTGGTACCGGAATCTTCCTGTGGAACGCCGACTCCACTTTCGACTTGGGCGACAGGGACAAATTAGTGGGGAGACTGGGTCGGCTGGAATGGTGGAACATCTGGTCGCAACACAGAGTTCAAAGGAGCAGGTGGGTTAGAGATCAGTGGAATGGATTCCGACTGAGGTTGGTGCGGCAATCCTGTGTTGAGTTGTCCCAAGGTTGATTGCAGAATAGCAAACACCTCTTGCCTGAGTTTCCCCTTTAGCCTGGATTCATCATTGCTGATGATGTGGTTTGGTAGGCCGATTCGGGCGAAAATGGCTTTGAGTGCCGCGGCTATCTGGCTAGCATCAAGTGAGGAGATTGGGGCGGCATCGCACTGCATGGTACATATGTCGACCACGGTGACTATATACCGGAATTTCTTCTTCCGTTGAGGTAGAGGCCCGACCAAGTCGACTGCCACTCGCTGAAAGGGAGGGGTAGGTGACGGCTGTACGTGCGGCGGCCTGTCCCGATAGTACCTTCGGTGGGTGTTTGCGGGTACAGTGCTGCCTTTCACCTGAGGTACCTGTGGCGAGTGGTCTTGGGTCGTTAGGCGGACATTCCTTGGGAAGGATTTTCCAAGTTGTGGCGGACTTGGGGACTTGGGACAATCTGGATTGGCTCGCGCGGCAATTTGGTTTGCCGCGTTGAGAGGTTTCTTCCCTGCTGAGGGAGATTTGCTCTTTGGGAAGGAGGGAGGGAGTTGGTTTGTGGATTGGGGAGAAGGGAATCCTGCTGAAACAATAGCAGGTTGAGAGGGGTGCCCTAAAAACACATACTGTGATCCAAGTATGAGGTCATAGACAGGACTGTCCATGAGCACTGCCTTGATGGGTCCCTTAACATATCTGGTGTCGACATTGATTATGGCGACTGGCAAAGTGGATGGGGGGATTGCAGCATCAGGGCCTTGCAGAGAGATGAAGTCTCCCGTGTATGCTGACGCGGGGACTAAGGATCCGCAGACAATTGCGTCGCATGACAGTCCAGTGTCATAGAGACACTGAACAGGGATGTTGTTGACAGTCGCCTGTCCAACGACTGACGGTGTGCCTGGACACTGTACTGGGGAGGGGTTTGTGCAGTTCTGCGAAGTCGAGACGACTTGCATAGTTGCAACATTTTGCCGCTTGTAAGCAAGTTTCCTGCAGTCATCCCGATTGTGGGTGTTCGACTTGCAGTATGAGCAGAATAAGGGTTGTCCCAGTGGTTGTCGTTCATGGGTAGAACTGTTTGACCCACTGTTGGAGTTGGGGTTAAACCTGCTCTGCTGTGAAGCAGTGGACCCAACTACTTGCTGTAGTTTTGGCCTTTTAGGGGCGCTAGGTTCATCATGGGCTAGAGTGTACCTGTCACTTAGCTGGATGAGGTCAGCCAGAGTTGTGGCACCTTGTTCGGCAGTAAAGGTGCGTAACTCTGGGGACATGGTTTCGCGCAGTTGCTCGCCAACCATCAGTTCCCAGAGATCCTCATAGGACTCTGATTTGGCAGAAAGGGACACCCATTTAGTCAGATAGTTCCCCAGTCTATCTGAAAATTGGGCATAGGACTCTCCCCTACCTTTTCTGGTTGACCGGAACTTTTTCCGGTAGGCGTCCGCTGTCAACTCGTATCTGTTGAGCAGGGCTTCTTTCAAAGCTGGGTAGTCGGTAATTTGGCTTGACGGAAGTTTGCTGTACACCTCATAAGCCACACCCCTGAGACTTTGGGCAAGCTTGAGGTTGAACTTTTCCGGAGCAAGCTCAAATTCCTGGGCCAGTCTTTCAAATCTATCGAGGAATGCATCGATAGACTCTGTTGCCTCATTGAATGCCTCCAATGTGAAGGTCATGGCTGAGGTATGAATGGGAGGGGGAAAATTTTGAGGGGCAGCAGTCTCAGAGTCTGCTGAGTTTTCAAGCTGCTTCATAGCTAGCTCATGGTCTCGCGTTTTTTCCCGCTCAGCGGCCTCAAGGTCGAGTTCTTTATTTTTGGCATCCTGCACTAGTTGTCTCTGCCTTAACTCATGAGTACGGATTTGCTCTTGAGCGTCGCGATCTTTATCTGCCTCTTGAGCCTCGCGATCTTTATCTGCTTGTTGAGCCTCACGATCTTTATCTGCTTGTTGAGCCTCGCGAGCTTTATCAGCCTCTTGAGCCTCATGAGCTCTCTGCTTATTAGCCTCTTGAGCCTCCCGAGTTTTGTCAGCCTCTTGAGCCTCATGAGCTCTCTGTTTGTCTTTCTCGGCCTCCTCGCGAGTTTTCTCTTTGTCATATTCAGATATGACAAAATTTGCTAACTCTTGGCCTGACATTCCTAGAGACTCTCCCCATTCTTTAAGTTCCCTCCTAAGTTTAACAATCTCAGCCATGGTTGTAAATACAACTATTCAAAATAAAAACAAAGCTGCTGAGTTGAATGTATCAAACAACACTTAACTATTTCAACATAAACAGAAATAGCATGCACATCAAAATAAAGTCATAAATAGCATTCAAACAAATCAAATCAAAACACAGTGAACCAAATCACAATAACTTTCCCAGTGGACACAAGATAAGTTTTGAAAAGGAACTACCGTTTGAATTGAAATTTGTTAGACTTTATGAAAAAAATATCCCGGACGCGAGCCCCCAATTAGATGTGACGAGGTAATGGGTTAAAAGGCTAAGTCTCTAGGGAAGACTTTAGATAATTTGCCTTTAGCCCACTTCTCTAGGGTATGGGAGATGAGCAACTTTCCCGGCCCCTTTTCATCTAATAAATTTATATTTGTGCCCGGGTTCTGGCTCGTCAGATGGTTGTAAGAAATACAAGTGGTTGAATTGCTCTAAATGGCAGACAGAGAGAAGTAGGGTTTTACATGAAATTACAAGACTCCCACTCTCATCAGTCTGACCAAAGGGTTCAGGATTATTTGACACTTGTATTTTATTTACTCCCAAAATCTGCATAAGATTATGCAACAATAATAATAAAGCAGCTCAATGGCGCCAAAACAAAATATGGTTAAAACACAATGAAATCCGAAAGGATTCACAAGACTTTTGTCTTTCTATAAGGTTCGCCCCATGCCGGAAGGGTTACTAATTATATTCGGTGTCCGTAGGAAAGTTCAAATGATTGGCGCAGTCAGGTAGACTTAGCTGTTTGAAGTTCTGGGCTTGCTCGTCAGGTGAGAGTAGCTCCCAGTCGTTCCGGTTACGGCTTCGCGGGATGGCACGGTTCAGGCGTGGTCTCCTCGCGGATTCTGGGTGCGGGTCGTCTTGGCGGCGATCCCGTCTTGGTGCTTGGTGGAGTCCGGGATGATCGTCCGGCCCACGATGCCCTGCTGATAATCACAGGAGAAGGTGGATGTAGATCTCTATGGCTTAGAGACAAGGGGCTTCAGTCGGCAGGGAATTAGTGAATCCCAACCGGCTTGAAGGCTTCCCTTGTACAATAGCACTACATGTAGTTAATAAATAAACTGAATTTCAGTTAACAAACTGAGATCAGTAAAACATAAAAGGTGATCAAGACAACATCACTCTCCATCCAACACCTGGAAAGGAATGGTATCATAAAGTGCAAGATTGCGGCCCATAGGTTTCCTACTAAAAATAGACAAAAGGGTTAGTAGGCATAAACTCCGGTTCTGGTACCAAAAGTGTTCAAGTCAAAAACACACACACACAAATAATCAGTGCACATAAATAGAATAGAATGTTTACCACTTCTTTTCTATAACATATCTATCTACTCCTTATTCATCATTGAACATAGGATCTAGATCAAAACTAGAGTCAAACAAACCAGATCTCAATCACCTGCCATCAATAATACTTACTAGTGGGCTTATGATGACTGGTTGTGAGTGTTGCTCTAGCTACGTTTCAGCATCTTGTGTGACAACTTTTTCTCACCACTCCAATTATAGCCTTCACTTTCAAACAATGAAAGCCTGCTATTGGTGTATTACAGTCCACACGTCACAAGATTGCTGTTCTAAATGTACCGAACAATCACGCGCCTATTCCATCCTTATCACATTCCTGACATTCCTAACCTTGTGATTGGAACAGCAAAACCATCTTCAAAGGGAGATAACCGTGGTTGTCACTTTCTTGTGATGAGACGGTAGAAAAGGGGGGGGGGGGGGTGAAGGGAGATAACCTCGGTAGGTGGTACGTGCCGACCGGGGAGACAATTCGAACTTGAAACAGACAACGCCCTTACTCGGCGTTCTCTTTGAACGCGGGATGGCAATTAACGTGGCGGCTGGACAGAGAAATGAAAAGGAGAGAGGGGGAGGGGGAGAGGGGAGGGGGGGGGGGGGTGTAGATAAGAAATAAAGAAAGCGGGTCGCGCGGGACACTTACGTCACACCATGCATACACCCGTGCGCACACGCACGCACATACACACATTCATGCACGCACGCACACACACCACACGCACGCACACGCACACACACACACACTGTCGCACACATAAGCCTAAATGCGCGCGCGTACAACACCACACACACACACACACACACACACACACACACACACACACACACACACATATACACACACACAAACACACACACACACACACACACACACAATTGTGTTACTATGTCAAGGGGAAGGTACGGTAGGATACCATACAGAGGGGTTAGCTGCAGCCTTCAAATATCAGTTGTGGTCTACTGACGACAACTTGAATGTCAACAACAACAAAGTGATTACATTATGAGAGCACCTGTTTAGAATTATCTCAATTTGATTGGTCAATACGGCACGTGCACTTCTGATTGTGTGCGTATGTGATCCTTGCGTCGTAACTAAACACATGATAGGCCTATGTGTGCAATGTTCAAGCGCATGCGCGCGTGCGACAGAGAGAGAGAGAGAGAGAGAGAGAGAGAGAGAGAGAGAGAGTATGTGCGTGTGTGTGTATGAGAGAGAGAGAGAGAGAGAGAGAGAGAGAGAGAGAGAGAGAGAGAGAGAGAGAGAGAGAGAGAGTAGTTTGTGCGTGTGTGTGTGTGTGTGTGTGAGAGAGAGATAGAGAGAGAGAGAGAAGAGAGAGAGAGAGAGAGAGAGAGAGAGAGAGAGATAGAGAGAGAGAGAGAGAGAGAGAGGAGAGAGAGAGAGAGAGAGAGATGTGCACAAAACGAATCACGTCCATATATATGTTAACACAGGCCTATGCACATAACACATGCTCTGAATTAGACCCAAAGCAAAAATAAAGTAAAATAACTACAAATAAACAAACATAACCTATAGACCTACTGCTCGTATTGTTTCAACCTTTGTATCGGATTACCTACCTAACAGTAGGCCTATGGTCGTGTATATCTGCAATTATAGTATGACTATGCCTATGCAGCACCCGAACTGCACAAGTACCTGTAATTAATTGCAATGTTAGAAGAGTGCAGTCTTAAGACAATAGTGCGGTTGGGGTTTTTTTGGTTGTTGTAGGTTGGGTTTTTTGTGTGTGGATTATTAAAAAAAATTGGGTGTGGTTTTGGAGAGTGGAGACAAAAGACTTTTAGCACGGGAAACGACTCTAACTCCTTTGTGTAGGTCCAAAGAAGGGGATTTTCTACATGCATAGCGGGCTATGCATCATAGGGGGTTCCCCTTCCAGAAATCTTCACTGAGGTAATCTCTAAATTGGGCTAGCCGTCATTGACACAACAGTTCCTGTTTTTCTGGTAAATTGGGTTAGTTAGTTAAACAAAAAACAAAGGAACAGGAGGGGGTGGGGATAGTGTAAGCGAAGATAATTCGTTTTTTCGTCCCAAGTAATGATCAAGAATACGAACGAGAGAGGAATAAGAGGGTCTGAAGGAGGAAGACAGGAGAAGTAGGGTTGAAGAAGAAGGTGAAGCAGGAAGATGGGTCCCAAAAACAGGCGCTCGACGTTGGCGTTTTATAATACGACTAACTCTGCTTAGATGCGTTGTCTATTATTGTTATTTACAATTAACTATCGTTGGCCATGAGCCAGAAAGTGAAATCATGCAACCCCCGGGGGACGTTTGCAGACCATAATTATTTTTCTTTAGTAATTTAGTTCCTGAGAAACTCAAATCAAGTTGTTTGCCTTCAGTCATCCGTTGGGATGAACTTTCAGGGCCCCCTTGAAAGCTATGAATTTCTAAAACAAGGCAAACTGTTATATTTGGTAGATTTTCTGTGCCGCTGTCCCCTTCTCTCCCATGGGATATTATGAGACATACATCCAAGGAATTCCCTACCCCAATCTATCAGTCAAAAGCAGGTTGTTTGCCTTTGGTCATCGGCTGCCTGTGGCAGTGGCATGGTCAAGACTTAACTTGAAACGACACGCGTCAAGATGCTCAGGGCGAAACATATATTTTTAGTAGCAGAAATATATTTTACATCATTATTTCTTTCATGTTTTAATACCAAAATGTAGTTATAGGAAGCTGTTGCATTATGGTTGGTGAATATTGATGCATTTATGGGATATAGCTAAAATTAGATCACAGTGAAGGAATATCACTATCACATGGACATGTCAATGTTACTGTATGCTCGCAAACCCTGGACACTGGCCTTCCTCTCACACAATGACCATGCGACCAATGAGGAGGTTCAAAGAAAACTCCATCAAGCATTTTGCGCCTTCAGACGAGCACCTGAATCTTCTCTCAAAGAGGGCTGGAGATGCGGGTGTGGTCATGTCCCCGGCTCATATCAGGTCTTGAGAAAACCACCCTGAAAAGAACATTGCAGAGAACCCACCCGCAGACAAGAAAGACAGGAAAAAGAAACGGGTGCTGTAGGGCCAATGGAATACAGACTGCAAGGGGGCAGTGGGTGGATGCCTCGTGCCTCCATACAGGGAGCTGGACGACCCCCGCCCCGTCCACGAGTCTCTCCCCGTGGGGATACCTGGGGGGGGGGGTATTTCGTAAAAATAGTTCCCCCACCTTCTGGGAGGTCTGTGCTTGTAACTTCCTTTAATCTGCCACTCTCTTTGACTCTGCCTTTTCCCTTTGCTTTCTATCTTTCTGACTTATTGGCTCATTCTCCTGCCTTTTTCAAAAATATCTTCCAAATAACTTTTCGCCCTTGAGCTCCTCCGAAATCGGAATATGTCGGCTGTACGCAGCGGGAAGACCAGTGAAAACTGAAAAGCGGACACGTACGTACCCTCTCCATTATAGCCATATGGCCTGGGAACGCACGAGAAGAAGAAGAAGACAGACTGAATCTGATGCTGATGACCTCAGGCCGCTTCGTGAAGCCTTTCCCTTGCGATTTCAATGAGAGACTTAGTGCGATTTTTCTCACGCCAGAGGGCATGACGCTCGTGTGGGGCTAATCCTCTCTATATTATTAGTTGGGGATAAAGAAAGAGAGAGAGACAGTGAGTGGTCCTACCATCACTCTCTCTCTCACTACGCCCAAGTAAGAAAATCGCGTGATAAGCCCCTAGTGCATTGACTGCCCTCTGGCGTGAAAAATATCGCCATAGGTTGACCATTGAACTTCTGTTCCCATTTGTAAGCTGAATACCTGTCCAGATGAGAGATTGGTGACAAGAAACCTAATCTACCCTCCCGCTGAATGGCAACATGGATTATCCCAGCAGAATACCTTCTTGAGACGATAACTATAGTTTGGGACAAGGTTTCCCATTCCTCAGACCACACTAGTGTGGTTGACCATCAATTAAGGCACATGGTGCTGGAATAGCCCAGATTCAAGCATTCTGCCAGCTCGGGCCATCTCATTATCATTCAAACGCTTTTCAGAGGGATTGTCCAGGCAAGGTGAGCAAGTCAGTGACACAAAAGCAAACACGCGACACAGGTTTTGACCTAGGCGCTGTCCATGTCAATTTTAAATGGTTTGAGTCACAAAGCTGCATACTGTTTACTGTAGTGAACACTGTTCACTTGGTTTTTAATATGATGACAATGATTAATGATGTCACTGTCAATATCAAGCAACAAATTACGTTAATTACGGAATGCTTTGCCACAGTTCAGAACAGAACGTGATGCAAAGCACTAAACGTGGAGTGTTCTACAACAAGGTAGCTCTTAGCGTTGTATAGTGAATGCGATGGAATATTGCTGAAAATATGACTCAGTGTTTCATCTTTTGTTGAGTGTGTGTGTGTGTGTGTGTGTGTGTGTGTGTGTGTGTGTGTGTGTGTGTGTGAGAGAGAGAGAGAGAGAGAGAGAGAGAGAGAGAGAGAGAGAGAGAGAGAGAGAGAGAGAGAGAGAGAGAGAGAATTAGTATTTGGTATTTGGCATAGTCTAATCACAGAGACTTATCTCTGTGAAATTCTGGCTGCTCTCCCCCGGAGAGTGCGTCGACGCAAATGCAGCGCCTACCCATTTTTACGGAAAATATGACTGTGTTTCATCTTTTGTTGATTGTGTGCGTGTGTGTGTGAGTGAGAGAGAGAGAGAGGGGGGGGGGGTGGTGGACACATTTCTCGAATATAAAAACGGACATGGCATAGAAAGGCCACACACACTATTGGATGATTACTTACTCCTTTATTGGCTAAACCTGACAATAATGCAATAATACATTTCGTGTTAAACGTTGACTTTCATAAATGTCAATCTGAGCTCAATCATTTTAATGTTTTGGTTCATGGAATAGATTTTGTTTTACTATAGTAGTAGCAGCAGAAGTAGTAGTAGTAGTAGTAGCAGCAACAGTAGTAGTATTAGCAGTAGCAGTAGTATTAGCAGTAGTAGTAGCAGTAGCAGTAGTAACAGCAGCAGCAGTAATAGTAGTAGTAGTAGTAGTAGTAGTAGTAGTAGTAGTAGTAACAGCAGTAATAGTAGTAGTAGCAGCAGTAGTAGTAGTAGTAGCAGCAGTAATAGTAGTAGTAGTAGTAGTAACAGCAGCAGCAGTAATAGTAGTAGTAGTAGTAGCAGTAGTAGTAGTAACAGCAGCAGCAGTAATAGTAGTAGTAGTAGTAACAGCAGCAGCAGTAGTAGTAGCAGTAGTAGTAGCAGTAGTAGTAACAGCAGCAGCAGTAATAGTAGTAGTAATAGTAGTAGTAGCAGTAGTAGTAGTAGTAGTAGTAGTAGTAGCAGCAGCAGCAGTAATAGTAGTAATAATAATAATAATAATAATAATAATTTAATTCATTTTTAAAAAGTGACGCCTGTCCCTCGCGAGGCTCCAGGCGCCATTACAAAGATAAAAACCAACAGGTTTAAGAAAGAAGAGAAAGGAGACATACAAGATTAAAACATAAAAAAAAAGAACTTTGACATCGTAAGAACAAGATATCATTAGAAAACATTAAAATTAATACATGCGGGGAACATATACCCCCAGCCCCTCCACTCTCTCACCACCCCCTTCCCCTCCCCCCTCCCTCACCCCGCGCTGTCTCCCCCCCTAAAAAACAACAACAGCAAAACACACCCTCCACTCTCTCTCGCGCCTTCTCACTCACACACACACACACACGCACGCACGCACTCACGCCACTCACCTACACACACGCAATCACACACACACCGTTTGGAATAAGACATATCAGCAGGTTGACGGTTGATACACGTCAGATTAATCATGGTTAAAATAGGTATGGAATAAGAAGGTCTTCATGCCTGATTTAAAAGCGTTAAACGTTTGTGCATTACGAAGGGCTAAAGGTAACGAATTAAAAACAGTAGGGCCAGCAAAAGAAAAAGAACGCTTGCCATATGTCTCCAGGCGAACTCGCGGGATGGCCAAATGACCAGCGTCTGAGGAACGGAGAGATCTCGATGGTGTGTATGGCACAACTAAGTCTGAAAGATAGGAGGGAGCAAGATCGTGGAGGCATCGAAAACAGAGGGTGGCAATTTTGTATTCGATACGGGCTCGAACGGGAAGCCAGTGCAGCTCCCTCAAGAGAGGGTAGTAGTAGTAGTAGCAGCAGCAGCAGTAGTAGTAGTAGTAACAGCAGCAGCAGTAATAGTAGTAGTAGCAGCAGCAGTAGTAGTAGTAGTAGTAGTAGTAGTAGTAGTAGTAGTAGTAGTAGTAGTAGTAGTAACAGCAGCAGCAGTAATAGTAGTAGTAGTAGTAGTAGTAGTAGCAGTAGTAGTAGTAGTAGTAGTAGTAGTAGTAGTAACAGCAGCAGCAGTAATAGTAGTAGTAGCAGTAGTAGTAGCAGTAGTAGTAGCAGTAGTAGATGGGGAAGACGGGGTAAAAAGCGCATGGGCGGGTAAGAAGCCCACCCCAATTATCTCATGAAATGAAGCAAATTTCAGTCTCATTTTGCCCATGAGACGAGCGTTGATGTCTAGCATTCGTCTCATGGGCAAATTTGACTGAAATTTTCTTTATTTCATGAGATAATTGGGGTGGGCTTCTTACCCGCCCATGCGCTTTTTACCCCGTCTTCCCCAGTAGTTAGTAGTAGTAGTAGTAGTAGTAGTAGTAGTAGTAGTAGTAGTAGTAGTAGTAGCAGCAGCAAAAACATATTTTGTAATAGGTGTATGTTCAGTATTATGACCAAAAATGTAACATCAAAGTTGATATTAGCAATCCACAACAAGCTTTTTTTTAAATTTCTCTTTCACTTCTCCCCCAAGCAACGCCGGTTTGAAATAATGTGCTTATGCAATAAATTGCACAATATTGAGAGTATAATGAGTACAATATAATCAATCAATTAGTTTTATGGCGTGTGTTATTGGTTTATCTAGGTTAAACACTGTGTCCCCTGTGGGGATACAGGGGGGGGGGGGGGGGTGTCTTTCGTACAAATAGTTCCCCCGCCTTCTGGAAGTTCTGTGCTTGTAACTTCCACTAATCCATCACTCTCTTTGACTCTGCCTTTTCCCTTTGCTTACTGTCATCTGCTATCTTTCTATCTTACTGGTCCATTCTCCTGCCTTTTTTCTATACATTCTTACAAAGATTTCTTCAGCCGAAGTCGGACATGCTGGGCCTAACTATTTCTTAGGTGCATAACGACAGCATGATGCATCTACGCTCATATGACAGGAAATTGTCTGAGCGAACGAAGAAGAAGAAGAACACACTGAGACAATGTTATGCAATGATAAGCAAGCCTGTAAATTATATACTAATATGTACAGTGGTATGTAGATGCACTAGCAATAGCATACGCGCGCACAAGTAAGCATGGACACACACATATACACAGAGAGAGAGAGAGAGAGAGAGAGAGAGAGAGAGAGAGAGAGAGAGAGAGAGAGAGAGAGAGAGAGAGAGAGAGAGAGAGAGAGAGAGAGAGAGAGAGAGAGAGAGAGAGGAGAGAGAGAGAGAGAGAGAGAGAGAGAGAGAGAGAGAGAGAGAGAGAGAGAGAGAGAGAGAGAGAGAGAGAGAGAGAGAGAGAGAGAGAGAGAGAGAGAGAGAGAGAGAGAGAGAGAGAGAGAGAGAGAGAGAGAGAGAGAGAGAGAGAGAGAGAGAGAGAGAGAGAGAGAGAGAGAGAGAGAGAGAGAGAGAGAGAGAGAGAGAGAGAGAGAGAGAGAGAGAGAGAGAGAGAGAGAGAGAGAGAGAGAGAGAGAGAGAGAGAGAGAGAGAGAGAGAGAGAGAGAGAGAGAGAGAGTGAGAGAGAGAGAGAGAGAGAGAGAGAGAGAGAGAGAGAGAGAGAGAGAGAGAGAGAGAGAGAGAGAGAGGAGAGAGAGAGAGAGAGGAGAGAGAGAGAGAGAGAGAGAGAGAGAGAGGAGAGAGAGAGAGAGAGAGAGAGAGAGAGAGAGAGAGAGAGAGAGAGAGAGAGAGAGAGAGAGAGAGAGAGAGAGAGAGAGCGCGCGCAGCTCGTGTTCCCACAGAATCGAGAGTGAAAAGTTTAACCTCGATTCTGAAACCGCTGAGACTCGCACAATAATAACACAAATCAATAGAGTTCGTGAAAATTGTACTTTCGGTTTCCTTTTTCATGTTTCCAGGAACCTTTCGTTTTCAGTTTTCATTTTAGGTACATCTGTCTGTCTGTCTGTGTGTCTGTCTCTCTCTCTCTCCCAACACACACACACACACATTTTAGGACAGTTGTTGTTGGAGATGGTCCCCAAAGACCAACTGACCACAAAGGCTGCAGCACTGACCATGACGGGTGCGTAGCGCTTTCTCTACGTATCGAAAGAACTACCCGTTGTTACCACTACTACCCACAGATAAAAATTAACGATGACCGTGCCAATCTGTCAGTTTGAATTCGGACAGATTAACCTTAACCCTAAACCGAACCCTTTTCCTAACCCTAGCCCTATTCCTTACCTAAGTGTAACCCTATTTTAACCCTAACCCCAACCCCTAGTTGCCGTAGTGATTTAGCCTAGTATATATATCTAGTAGTGATATCGCTACGTAGTGATAGCCGTACTGATTTATCTTGGCAGTGTTATCGATACGTAGCGATAGCGGGATGTCCCCGCCATGACCTGTGCAAAACACCTACTAGTTTGAGAGTGAAAGTCATAAAGCTGCAGCAACAAGAACATCAGAAAGACCACAGTCATCTTTGGGCACACGGAAGCATCCGATCAAGATGTCACCAGGGTTTGAGCATTGGAGTTTTGTACAATACACTTTTTTTCTTATCCTACAAAAACAAAACAGAGGATCAGGAAAGCGTTCTCTGTCGAATTCACATAGCCCAAAGTTAGATAACACATTTATATATTTTGAGAAAAGAAGAGACACCGTTCTCTTTTGCCTGTGTGTGTTGTGTTTGTTTGTTGTCGTTGTGTTGTTGTTTTTACTGTAAAGCGTCTTTTAGACGAAGGTAATGACCTCAGAAAAATGAATGGTGATTATGTTCTTCAAATAAGCCTCTCCACAGACTTATCAAATACATTCCAGTGTCTGTGATTTTAGAATTAAAAAAAAAAATGTAAACATCTGTGAAAGAGTTATTTGAAAAAATGGTTCTCGTGTTATGAAAAATTGACAAATGCATATTACACCTGTTGACAAACTGAATAGCTCTGAACTCGCCTCTATCTATGGCGGACAGAGCTTTTCTCACTCACTACGTCTGTTTAGAGCAACAACCATGTATCTCCACTATATAATATGCAAACATCTATCTTTTGAGCACTGAATATCATCCTTCAGATAACAAATTATTCACACAACTACAACACCAGCAAGCAACCGCAAGCCATACACATGAAGCCATATACATGAACACATAGGACTACGGCACACCTGAAAACCCCACACAAACAAAAACAAAATAAAACAACAACAACAACAAAACAGAATAATGAAGTGTTTAGGGTTTATATGCGTACGTTTTTAGCTGCACTCATCTGGATCACTATATAGACTAAACGATTACAGGGCAGTTCACATCAATTATGGCACAATTCAAAGCTCTACAGTTACATTCTGAATGAGTCAGTGTGGGTTTTTTATGATAAAGGATAACAAGGATAAATATTTCTTATATCCGCTGTATCAGGGGCGTAGGTGATCCCTTAAAATGAACATAGAAAGAGAGACGGAGTCATAGACGGAGACAGAGAGAGAGAGGATCAGGGAGAGGGAGAGATGTGTAGAGTGCAGAGTGGCACTGAGGTATCGCGTTCGCCTCGTGTCAAATAAACCCGAGTTCCCACCTGGGTACAGGGGATTTTTCCTCTCACTTTACACTAGGCCTTACCGTCTTTCGGATGAGACGATAAACCGAGGTCCCGTGTGTCCATGCACTTAGCACACGTTAAACCCAGTGGCAACGAAAAAGTTGTCATTTGGTCAAAATTTACCCCTCCCCCTTTCCTTCCTCATCAGTCACACAAAAATCGCATGCAAAAAAACAAAGTTGGGTGGCGCGCCTCTGGCTGCAACGCGCTCTCCAGGTGGGAGCAACCCGAATTTCACAGAGACGCCTCTGTGACTATAAAGTACCTAATATTTAATACCTTATGTGCATGCACACCCAAACTATGCAGGTAAGCCTACGATGGTACAGGCACAGGAGAGACAGAAAGATAGACACTGAAAATCAAAGGACCTCGGCCCCCCCTCTCAAACACCTTTAAAAACAAGATTAATTAATAACACAAAATTAACCGTTGCCATTCGTCACCTTTCCCTGACTCTTTCTCTTGAAGGAAATAATTTTAAAAACATACAGGCATTTCACAGGAAAATATCCCAAGCACTAGTAAAAAAGGATAACAAATACATACTACTGTAGTAAGCTAAAATACATTAAAAAAAAGGCTATATAAGCAAATGTGCACTGCAGAATGGACAACAGGTGCCCACTCAGAAAAAAAAAGTGACACCAAATAATTATCATGTGTACATTGTTTAGGCAACTTGCTTAGATAGCCCTCGAATGTTATCTAAACAATGTACACATGATAATTATTTGGTGTCACTTGTTTTCTGCGTCACAAAGTGATATTTCTCTCACTAGTCCCACACAGCTCATTTTGAGCCACAACACACGGCAACATCTGGGTTTGACTTAAAATATGTTTCAAATAACGGCTCAAATTAAATAATCTACATAATAAAAAACATGTTTTTCTTGAACAACGGAGAACGACATACAAAAACTGTACTCAAGATGATCATAAAACACTGCTTAGACTTTATTAAACTGCTATAAGAACTTCCTAATTTTATTTCGGCCATATGGGCGAACATCTATTATTAAAAGACCAAAATCTTTATTCCAGTAGGACCTTAAATGCCAATGTACTCGTAAAATAGTAATGAGCATTAGAGACTCGAACAGAAACACAACAGAAGTGGGCCTGGTTTGCGGTTTTTTTTAGACGAACTTCATATCTTAAAATAATTTTAATTTACAAGTGGCATTATTTGTTGTAAACAAACAACCAAACAATCAAATTTAGAACTGTTGTTCTTACAATGCCTCGCACAAAATTAAAATCATTGAAAGAAATTAACCAACAAAGAGAGAAACAACAAGTAATTCTGTTTACAACTAACTTTTCCTTAATGAAATATTTACACCTTTTTACATTAAAAGATCCCCTCAGATTAAAAGGCCCTCGAATATGAATGAACAGCAAACTTCAGATTTCTCTCAAATAAAGGGCACCAATGGCTTAGTAGAAAAGGATCAATTTTTACTTTGAACATTCAAAACATCGGGACTTTCCTGGTATTGGAGTACTTCCAGGATCGTCCCTCTATCTTTATAGAAGTTAATGTTCCATAATTATGTGCCTGTTCTAGGCCGGAGGACCTTAAAGGACTGTCATCACGTTGGAAAGATCGCCTTTTGCTACCCCAAAATGCAACAGCTGTAAATAAGATGGTATGGGTTCCAATCCAGAAACAAAAAGTAACAAGGGCGTCGCCGAGCGGCAGACATGTCCGTCACCAGCAATGCCACGCACTTGCGACCCCCCCCCCGTAGAGTGTCACATCCTGACACAAAATTGGAAGGGATTCTGTCTTCTAGTTCACGAGATACAGCTTGAAGAAGAAACATATAGCGCAAAGAAGGAAATTTCGATTTTCAAGGTCACACTTCAAGGTCAAGGTCAGCATGGTGATAATTTATGCTCGGATGTTTTCTTCTCTAGGGTATACAGTACCACACACAATCTGAAGCGCTTCTGTCAAGTACCAATGTGGAAAATATGGCTTAAAACCCAATGTGTAGACCCCTACCACTTTCAAGGCCTACTGATCGCCCGGACCGTGACCTTGATCTGTATGCCACTATCAGAACGGGCATAAGCCAAAGTACCTACATGCCAAATTTGAAGACTCTAACACTAACGGTGTGGGAGTTATGGCCCCTGAAAGATTTCCGGTTTTCAAGGTCGTACGTCAAGGTCAAGGTCACGACGGCAAAATGGTTTGCGCGGATGCCTTCCTCTCATAGTGACACACCAGCACACAAAAATTGACGTGATTCGGTCAACCCGTTCGAAAGATATCCTTGGGACAGACAGAAGGAGAAAAAAATGACCCTCCGATTTTCAGGCTCCAGCGATCTTTTTGACCTTGACATTGACCTTGATCGATATGCCATCATCAGAACGGGCATAAGCCAAACCACCTTCATACCAAGTTTCAACATCCTATGTTGATCGGTGCCCGAGATATGGCTAAAAATAGATTTTCGGTTTTCAAGGTCGTACGTCAAGGTCAAGGTCACGACGGCAAAATGGTTTGCGCCGATCTCTTCCTATTAAGGAGGCACACCTTCACACAAAATTTGACGCGATTCGGTCAAGCGGTGCGAGAGATATCCTTGGGACAGACAGAAAAAACAACAACAAACAAAAAAACAAACAAACAAACAAACCAGCCCATCGGTGACGGACAATGACTGCAGAGTCATGATGTGTGTGTGGC